>JARNME010000012.1:10538456-11138456 GCA_030179655.1 Scaptomyza flava
TTTTTTGCTTTTTGCAAAACATTTATAGCACGGCACGCATAAAACGTACAACAGAGATCAAAAATCAACAACAACAGCAAGCAAATCATTTACAATTTACAATTTGCATATTTGATGCTGTCTTAAACTTCAACCCTGAATGGCTGAATGGAATCACTACAAACGCCTCTCAACCCCGCAAACCATTCTTTTTTTTTCCTTTTTTTATTTGTTACGCATGAAATTTCGTTTTGCAGCATTTTAAAAATTACTTATATGAAAATGAGCCGCTAGCAGCGCAACCGAGCAGCTACCCACAGACCATTTTTCTGATCAAAGAAGAGCACTGCGATAGGAAGATCAAGACTTAATTATTTAACTTTTTATTATTACAATTTTTATGGAGTTTCAGGCATCACATTAAGTACTCTTGTTAGTACAGTCAGTCAAATTTCAGTCGTCTGCATCATCAAAATGTAATCGCTGCAGATTTAGTTGTCATGCAGCGGATATTTGATTGTTGGGGTAGTTTTCATGTCTTGCTTAAATCTTTATTGTCACTTTTCACTCACCTGCATTCTAATTTGAGATTGCAAAATATTCTAAAGTATAAATCACATTTAATATTCTTTGCTTAATTTTTTATCTAGGTAAATTACATTTTAAGCATGCAGTTGAATCGTTTTCGAGTCAGATTTAATTCGCCCGCATGCTTAATATCACATTTTGAGCATTCTTAATAACAATATATTTTTATTCGTCAACAGGACTCGAATAACCTTGTTTTCCAAATGTTTAGTGGGTAAAAGCCTCTAATTCTCTTAGTCTTTTCATTTATTATTTTTATTTTTTTATTGTTTGGGCTTTGTCGAGTCACTCAGGAAAAGACGGAGACAGGAAGGCAGGCATTCATTCATTCATTCATTCATTTGATTTGAGAACATTCGAGGCCGTCTTGTGATACGCATTTCTTGCGAAATGCTTTATTAAAATTCCTTGCCTGTGTGATGTATACTTATACAATGCCTGCTGAAATGTGTAAAAGGGACATTAATAATGAAAAATAATAACAGCAAAAATCAGAATGACAATAATTCCTTTGACTTGTGGTTCATTGGGTTACGGGATTGAATTCAACAGTTTGACAAATCAACAATCGAGTCTGACTTTCAACAAACCGCAGACAAAACACCAATGTTCATTTGCTAAGCTCTGGAACAGCAACAAATCACAGGTTGTCGCATAAAGAATGCATTAGACTTACAGCAACCACTTAACATTAGTATGAAGCAGTGAGATAATAGTGGTGGGTTTAAAGCTTCCTTCTTTTCAGTTCTGGGTTGTTTCTGGTCAAATTTAAAATCACCTTTTAAGCTGGCCACACACAACACAGCGCAACACACTCTGCATAAATTCCCATAAAATTATGTTGTTTCGGGTGTGTCAGCCTGCGGCTGTTGTTGTTCACTGTCCACTAGCAGCAGCTGACATGTCAAGATTTAATTCTCCCATGAAACAAAACTGAATCTTTAATGAGAAGCCAAACAAAAGTGTGTGTTTGGCCACTGTTGTTTGTTGCTTTTTTGTTGTTGTTGTTGTTGTTATATAGTAGTGGTTGTAACTATGCTTTTATTGTGGTTTGCTTTGCCTTTCAAGCACAGGTGTCGCTTTTCAGCCAGCTTCCCAGCTCATTGAGAGTATTCATGTAACTATTTTATTTGGTTTTTGCGGCACTTACATTTTATTTGTTATGCAAAGATTTCCCTGAGCGCACAAACATTCAACAATAAGTATTAATTGTTACATTTGTTATTGCCTCTGTTTTTGGCAAAACTTAACCGAATATTAAGAAATATGTCATCGCTTGACCGAAAACCACACAAAAACACAAAATAGAAAAGCCTGGTCGTTATTTGATTTGTTTTCACCATTTGGCAACTTACATATTTTGCACTTACATGAAATTCATTGCATTTAAAACTATATGAATATTCTCTTTCAAGAGGCATTTTACCAGCTTTAATTAAAATATATAACCTTAGGGGAAATCAGATAAATTGTTGCTGGTTCATTTCATTTCCAATAAACTGTACTTCAGCTGTATTAAATATGCATAGCATTACTTTTAATTACCAAGAAATTTTTATAGTGGCGTAATCCATCAAATACACAAAAAGATTCTAACATGAAAAGGTAAATGAGTTAATACACAAAGTAAAAGGAATTTAGATTAACAAACAACAACATAAGACTTAAGCATACAAAAATGCTTTAATGCTTTTTGAAAGAGAAAATCTTTCTTTTGAATTACTCCATGAGCTTTGTTCCACAAATCTTTTGGTATAGCAATGCAAGGTTTCTATTACTCTTATATACTCTCACAGTTTAACAATCAAAAAAGTTTGAGCTGTTTCGCCATGGAAATAACTAAAACAAACAAGTAAAAACATCCAAAATGCCTGATCAAATTTCTAGCACCTGCACACACACATACATAGATTCATACAAAATATAAAAATATTTTGGTTGATGCCAGCTGACGCCATTGAAATGTCCTCGGCGTGTACTGTACTTTATTATAACAGAGTAGCAGCAACAACAAATATTGGCCACTAATAACACCAATGCAGACACACAGACAAAAACAATAAATAAATAAAAAGATGGCGTTGCTTTAGCTATTGCTGATGCCTGCAAAGCCGCAACAAGCACACTACACAACACAGCACGTAGCAGTTATAAAGCACACACATACACATCAACAGGGAGGGAAAAACGCAAAAGGAGTAATCTGCTCCGTTTTATTTGTTTTCACAATTTCAACGTTTATACATGTGTGTGTGTGTATGAAATGGTTTGCATGTTGTGTCTGTTATTTCGAATCCTTTTGGCGCACACATGCAGAAATTTTTCTTAACGCGCTTGTCAAACCGTTGCACCGCTCTCATCCATTTTGGCCGGCCAACCCCCCATCACCATTACTGGTTTTGGTCTCGTCCAGCAGCTTCGCTTAGTTGTCATGCGCCGCCATAGACCAAAATTCGTGACATCGCTGGATAGGACTTGCGTACGTGGACACAACAAAACCAACAACAATAATATCACCAAATTTCAACAGCAACAACAACACGTGTAACATTTTTAGCCTGTGTCGCTGGCCGCCGTTGTGAGTTTTACAAGGTTCGCAATTTTTTTGGTGCTGTTTTTTTCATTTTATATTTTTTAGTGAGCCGCTGACAACGTGGCGGACCCCAGCATTTGGGGTTGGAGCTTATTTGTTTTGCCCACTGGGCAGTTTTGATGCTGCTGCTGCCTGCTTTGTTTGCTGTTGCTGCGGCACGATTAAAATGTGCTCGACAAAGGAATTATTTAATACACGTTTCACCTTTTTTTTTCATATACATATATTTTGCTTGCTTGATGTTGCTTTGCAAAGATTTTTATTTGCACTGCGGTACATGTGTGTTCCTCTCTTACACGATTTTCCGCTTGATGTGTGTGTGTGTGTGTGTGTGTGTTTGTATAGGTTGCCTTAAGCAAATAGCGTGTTGGTTACACATTTGTGTGCCCGCTGCTCAAATATTTGGCTTGAGCAACGGCGCTCACATTACCAACCATTTCGCAGCAGCTGAATATATAAAGTATACGCAGCATTAATATGCATATCTGTCTAGCTGGCTGTGTTTATTTGATGGTGTGTAAGTGAGTGTGTGTGTGTTTGTATGAGCCTTTAACGCTTGACAGCATGCATGACTTTCGTAGGGAATTTCGAGAGTTGCAAACTTTTGACTGTAACAATAAATGCAAATTACTGCTTGGCAATGAAAATACAGCACTTATACATATTTATGATGCCAGGGCACGCTGAACTGCTGTAGATAATAATTTCATTTGTGGCAGGCATCGTTAAAATCGCAACAAAGAACAAAGTGATATTTCAGGTGAGAAATATACTCACATACTTACACACACCCACACACACACTCACACACTTGAACACATCATTTCAAGTACATAAAAAGTAATGCTTATGCAATTGGCACACATATCTTTATTTACTTTACGCTTCACTGACAATTAGCAATAAAATAAGCGCTTATCGCCATGCCAGGCATTTGACTATGGACTATCATAAGCATTTATTAGCCAGCCGCAAATCACAGGCAGGGAATTGAATGCTCATTGCTAGGACAAGCAACCCGTTTGAACTACCTAGACTTTCCTGCTTCTTTCCAGCCATATCGCATTACATTCTGATAATTTGCTAAAAGGCGGCGCATAAGTGCAGCATCATTTCCGTTACATATAAATACACTTTTCTGCTTCAATTGCGACTGTGCCATGACTCGGCCAACAGCAAACGGGCTCAGCAATGGCCTTAGCAAAGGCAAAGGCTACGGCTACGGCAACGGCAACGGCATCAACATCAACATCGGCATCGGCATCGACATCGACATCTTCCGCACAGGCAGTCAACAGTCAACGAGCGCAATTTAAACTTGTTACGTGCTTCAAGTGCTGAGCAGCGTCATGTTCAACGTAATGAAATGTAGCAAACACACACCCGTACTTACATTAACGTAGATAGGGATATAGCAATAGCTAGTCAGACACGGCAACGTTTTTCTGCCTGATTTGAAGGCGCCGACGCCTGCCTATCGAAGCGTATCCTTTTATGATTATCAGCAGAGCAGAGCAGAGCAGAGCAAAGCACAGAATAGCAGCGTCATGCTTAGTCTGTAACAGCCAAGTCCGCCTAGCCTACACCCTACCGTTTCCCCCCCATCATGTGTTTATCTAATGCTTAAAATTATGAATGTGCTTGGGGAGCTCTCAGTCTGTCTGTGATTCTAAGCAGAGTCGAGTCATTGCCAATTTCTAAGTATCTACTTTTCATTGCCACTTCTTTATTTTTTATGTATGTTACGTATACGCCATGCTATCAGGCATGCTGATTAGAATTGCATTTACGAATTTTGTTTGTTGTCAATCGAGTTGTTTTCTTTTTTCTTTTTTTTTTTTTTTTTTGAGTATTCATGCTTGCGTAATAAAATTGAATTTAAAAATATATATGCAAGTCAGTGCAGTTAAGGCCTGCTAGCAATCGACAGTTTGCTGCATGGGTTAATTGAATGAAATTCATATTTATATAGGCAATTCAATTACTATTCTTATAAATTCCATTTGCTAACAGAGGGCAACGGGGCGATTGTAAATACACAATTGATGCTTTTTGTATTTCCGTTCGGCATTCGTCGAGTAATTGCCAATGAATAACCAATTAAAAGTAAATACAACAGCCAAACACATACACAGACAAAACGCATAATTGGAATTTTAAAATGAATGAATGAAAAATAGCCAAGATTGTTCTTAAGCAGTATTACATATCTTTTAAACTATGTATTTATACATATGTGCACCCAAATAGTTTCATCAATTGCCGCACAATAATTAAAAAGTCAATCTGTCAAATAAACTTCTATATAGGATACCAGCTGAAGTGGGTCTAGCAAACAGGCCACAAATCCACACAAACATAACTCAGGCCAATAAATTGCATGGCTTTCAGTACGCTGCTGAACTGATTGCAGCTCCGTTTGATGATAAATTAAACCATGTGTCTACAGCTCGAATTTATTATGCGCCAAAACGCCAAATGGCTGTCAGACCTGGCGGCCTGAGGCAAGCCGCGAAACCTTTTAAACTTTAAATCCCCGCTTCAATGCATCATCGCCAGTGCCCGAAGCGCGACTGACGTTAGCCAAGTTAGTGCCAAGGTGCGCACACAAAAAAAAAAACCAAACACAACTTTTACTCTTTTGCTTTTTGCTACGCTTGCCATAAATTGCAAAACTGGCTTTGCTGGCAACTACATAGAATCCGTTGAAATACACTCACTCCCTTTTACCCTCTCCTCCTTGCCAGTTACAGTTTGTTTATGCGCTTCACATGCTTGTCTTTTGAGCCGCCTGCTGACTTCTTCTGTTGCTGCCAGAATCCTACCTGGAGCGACTTCTGCCATATTGGTTATTAATGTTTATGACTGAGTTGGTCGGTTGGTTTGGCAAGTTGGTTTAGTCGGAAGTTTGTACGGCCTTCGATTGCCTAATGCAATTTATAATTTTGTTGCGTGTTTTGTTTACAATAATTCAAGCTGTCCTCGGCTTGCTAACTAAACAACATCAATATATGCCAATTAACATTTGTTTTTGAATTGAATCCTGACATTTTAAAAATATCTGATATTATTTTGTCACATTACGAAAAATTATCTAATTAAAATTCTCGACTAGAGCTTTCTCATTTGCTTAAACTCTAAATGAGAAAATGCACTTTATTTTCTATCCGAATTGTGTACTAAAACTATAAACATCTAAACACATATTCTTTTTCATATAGAACAGCAAGCAACAGCATATATGCAAAAGTTTTAATTTGGCGCCAAAGCCACATATCCGTTTTAGAGCGATTTGATTTTGTTATACTCGCATGTTCATGCATACATACGTACATTTTCTATGTATCTCTGGTATGTCCATGTTGCTTCTCCTGCTGCCTTTCCCTGTTGCTGTTGTGTATTTGCTAGCTGTGCTTTATTGCTTTTATATTGGCTCATATTTTGCGCAGATGGCGGCTCGTCCAGCTTCAGCCGGACAGGTTGTGAATTGTGACAAGTAGCCAATGGGGGCTTTAAATTTCAATATTGCTGCGTTCGGGCTTCGTGTCATCGTATTGCCTGGAGTCCCATAGAGCTCCCCTTTCCCATTGTATACCTCTGTCCGTTGTTTGTGTGTGTGTGTTTGTGCGGGTGTGTAGTACCGAAAATTTATGATGTAATTGAAACCGGAAACAACAACGTTTTGTGGTGAATTTTAATAAAGTTCGCCTTTGTATCCGAGTTATTTATTGACAAATAGCAGATAATTTGATTTTGTGCCAATATTTAAAACAATGCCGCACACACAAAAACAGATAGTTGGCTTGGACTGCGGTCAGAGTCAGGCCAAAATAATCAAGCATATCTCGACAATTTATCCTCAACATGTCGATACCTTACAGTTGTTCACTTTTAATGGGAAAATCAAAATGCACACAATTGAGTTATGAAACACAAAACCAAAAAATAAAAGAGATTATTATGCAATAACCATAAATAAAATGTGCGTTATGAGTTCTTTTTAAATTGTTATGCATAAACTAATTATTATATATGTTTATAGCATTGTTTATCTAAGTGTCAGATGCAATAGTATGTGAATTTATTTATGTTCAAGCATACACAGCGTTTTGTTTTATATTTCGTTGATACTTATTTAATAAATTATAATGGTACACATCTTCAGTATCAAATTGATGACTTTTTTGAGTTTTTGTATTCAATCTTGTTCAAGTCTAGCTTTAATATACATATTAAAAATAGACTCACGAGCATTATGGCTGTCTACAATTTGTCTTTGTCAGTTTACAGTCATGACAACAAGACCGTTGTTAAGCATTCTACTCAACGGCATAGATGCTGTGAAAAATCATCTGATATAATATTAAACCCCGAAAAACGACAGAAAAAGACGAAAAAATAAATAACAAAAAATTAAATTGGGCCACTCGCACAAATCTGTCTTCATAGATTGAGCCATAAAATAATGCTGTTGCCTCACACTCGACTCGATTTCAGCGACATATATATAAAACTTGCGAAAAGTATCATTTCATTTTTGGGGGCAATAAAATTCCATTAAACAAAAGACAACTTATCATGCTATTGGCATTGAGGACGTTAGTTAAGCAGCTTCACAAAACGAACACCATTCGTTTCGTCCCCAAGGATTGCAAAATGAGACAACGTTCAGTGACGAGTATGATGACATTCTTATAGCTGACACACACTCAAACACCAGCACAAACTAGTTGAATCGCTCATGTCTGCATACAACTAGTTGAACAAGGGGACAAGTTGAACCACAAGTTGAGGCCGGAAAGAGGAGATCAAAGCTGTGTCCGAGGCACAGACAAAGGCATTTTAATGGGGCTGCCTCTGCACTGTTGCTGTTGTTGTTGCTTTTGCTTTTGCCGTCCCGATGGGTAAGATTAGGCGCTGCTGCCAACGTCATGGCACATAAGTGAAAGCCCATTCAACAGTCGGCCGTTGTGGCCAAAGGCAAAGCTCAAAGCTGCCACACATGTTTGAGAGAGATGGTCTGTGCTTGCTTAAAGCAAAGTATTAGAAACTTGATGCTGCAAACCCTTGTCTATTCGCCACACTGTTCTTTGACTTATGACTTTAATTTCAATTTCAGACTGCATAGTTATTTGTTCTCTTGATCTCAAGCTGGGTGGTGCTGGTGTTGGTGGTGGTGATATTGGTCATCGTAGTAATTTCCAATTGACAGTTGCCATAACCAAAATCCATTGGCCATAATTCTAAAGCCAGTGATGGATCATAAATTGGAAACTTGCTGCCAACCTCCACCGACTGCAGCTACATGCAACGACAGAGATACAGTCATCAGAGGCAACAACCAATGACAAAAGCATCAATTGCGATTATTGAGTTCAACACATCAATGACGATTATATATATAAGAAAATAAAAATGAATAAGGACTGTTGACTTAATCGTGCGATCAGCAAATACTTATCAAAGAATTACAATTATATTAAGTAAAATTCAAGAAACACATAGCAAATTTTAATTATAAATCAAAATATCTACAAAAATGAAAGGTTCAATGGTAAAGATAAATGTGTTCACCTACATTACTTATATAACTTTCGGCCAGCATACAAATCGTACACGTATTACATTTTATTGTTTTTCACACCATTCAAATAGCTATACCTTAAAGATGTAGGCAAACTTCCTTACAGTTTTTTCATACCTTTTACCGACAGAGTATCGTTGTGAGGTGCGTTTGTCAGCAAAACAATAACAACGACAACGGCATGGCAGCTGCAAATTACACTTCAATGGAACATCCAGCAGACCCAACAAATTCAAAAAAGTACAAACAACAACGGCAGTGAGAGCAAAGTGAAATAAGGCAAAAGGCAAAGAATGCGATTGGAAAACGATTTTCATTTCTGCAGCTAATATAAGCGACAAATCTAAACGAGGCTGGACTCTCGCTCACCCTTACACTAGAAGGGGTTGTGTTTGAGATTGCCACACACACACACACACACTCACACACACATGTACACAATTTCGAAATCAATATTTATGACTACGCCAGCAGATTTATTGCAGCTTGCACACAATCACACACACACAAACGGACATAGAACGGGGTACGAGTATTGAGTATTTGATAAACAGAAGAGCGGGTCAGAGGGTTTAGTCATATTATGTGTGTGTGTGTGTGTGAGGAAAGCAGTTCGTGTTTGTTGCTGCTACAACTGCCATTGATTTGCACGTTGGCTCTTTGGGATACTTTTTGCTTTTTTTTTTTGCTGCTGCTGCTACTAGGAATCGTTTTTTGCTGTGTTCACAAAATAATAATATCCTTTCTTTGAGTTTCACATGTGCACACATACACATACACAGTTCTTGGTTATATATGTTTATTGTAGCTGGAGCCTTTGTGTTTGTGCCCCGTTTCGGTTGTGACACTGCAGAGCAGCATTGCAATGATTTATGCATTTTAAACTAAAATTGTCAGCACATGGACGACACACGTTAGATGCAATTTAGCTGAATCTTAGTTATTTATTTTTGTGCGCCTGGCCAAAAGAAATGGAAATTGATGAAGTTGCATTGATATTCTTGTTGTTATTGCTGTCATTAAGTAAAACAAAAATTGAATTCAATTAACACACACACATACACACACACAAATGCAGCTGCCAGCTGTATTTAAACACAGAAACCCAACAACCCACAACAAAACATTTGCAACATTTCGTTTGTTTGTATGTTGTTTGGTTTTGTGCAGCTAAGCACAAGTCCAATTGAATTATGAATTTCAATTTTACTTCAACAGCAAGAACAACAAAAGCAAGAGCAACGGAGCAACGGCAACAGCATCAAAAATTTGGCTACAACCAGCAATGTTAACAAATGCATAAACAAACAGTAATTGCTACCTAGCCTAACCTAATCTCCAAATGAGTGAGGCCTTTCAAAATGCCCGACAATGTTTGTTTTCGATGGGGGGAAGACGACACACAGATGCTTCCTGTTCGTCCGGCATCAAATATCCAACGAAATATCCAGCTATCATCATCATAATGATGTTGATTACATACATGCTGAATACATACAAACATCTGTATGTAATGTATTGTATTAAGATTTTAAGCTGTTTGCCTGCCCAGCTTAAGCACACAAACATTCAAATGTATATACTCAGCTGCTTGGGGATTTCGTTGTTCTTGGCTTCCACAAAAAGGCCGAAACATTGCATGCCATTAACGGAGCAAGCGGGAATGGGGATGCTGCTGCATCTTGCTGACATTTGGTGTTTCACATTATTTAATTGAGATTCTGTTTCTGTTGCTTGTTGCTTATTGTTCTTGTTGCTTAAATTCAAACATAATATTTAATGTGATTGCTACTTTCGAAATGTGATACCATCCTGTACAAATAAAGTAATATTCATGATATTCAATTTGGTCTTTATCACAAATCGGGGCCAAGTCCCGTTAAAAGCTTGTAAAGGCTTCAAGGCATCAACATCAGAAAGAGGCTCCTCAAGTTTTCTGGCTAATGAGCCACATGTAATGAACTACAAACAAGCCACACATGCCACATGCAACGCAACAGCACAAGCGACAAGCGAAACTGATGTTCCACACACAGCACTGTCTCTCTACACAGGATACAAACGCCAGCCAGTCAGCCAGCCACTTTTCAAAACAGCGGTGCACCCATGTTGTATCTGTATCTGTTGTCTCTGCCTACTTTTGCTTGCCTGCTGTTTAGCCTGAGGCAATTTTTGGCAAGTTCAGCTAACAACATACATATTGCGGACTTAAACCGTCACTGGTACCTCACTTACAACACACACACTCACACACGCACACGTTTATGTCTGAGGCTTATTTCATTAAATATGGCAGCGAAAAGTAAGTAACATGAACAAAATGCCGCCAGCCAAGTTAGTAGTTAGCGTTAACAATGTGTGTGCGGTTCTTACCAGTCAGCTTTCTGCCAAAAAACTTCGCAGAAGGATATATGAGCAACTGTGAGCAAGATTTAATAACACAGCGATTAGCTTAAAATAGAATCAAGAATATAAGTCTTCGGGGTACGTTTTTGTTTTTTGTTCATGGTTATATAAATATACTTGTTAAAGAAACCCAATTTTGAGAGGTAAAACAAACATCTTGTTAAGATACTAATAATAATACATGCATGTCTTGCATGTTATTTATAACATAAGTTATAATGAAAGAAAATTCAAATTACATGCAATAACACGAACTAACTTTCTTCTGGACACATCATTATTTGATGGACATAAAGTATTAGCTTTTCAGAATATACTGAATTCTCTACGTAACTCACATATTAAAATATTTATATCCCAATTAGTTGAACATTTATTCCTTAAGATGCAGGACACTGTTTGTTTCCAACTGCAATACAAATAGTGCGACAAGAATAATATACACAGAAATCAAAAGCGTATACTCAATTAAACTGTACATTCCACTCTAATGAATGAATACAAGCATGAACGAGTAATAGAGCCAATTATGCCAGCAAATGCGTCAAAGTAGCCAGCTAACACACAAACACACATACACATACACAACGAGCGCTTTACGTGCTGGCATTTTAATTAAATTATGCAAACGTTTTCAAAGACTGGGCAAAAGTGTCCACAAAACCCGCTTTAGCTGTAAATATCCCCATCAAAGCATCAACTTTAACAACTATATAACACGAGTCTTCAATTTCGCTGTCCGCCCTTTTCCTTTTACCACCCTCCAAACTCAAACCCTTTTGATTTTTAGCTAGCAATAAGTTTTTAATTAAATATTATTGCCTTGGCAAATAGAATCAGCATCAGCATCAGCCGCTTGCATATTAAATTTCAGCAAAATTTTATTGTCTCTCTTTCTGAACTTGATAAAAAAAAGAGTTTTATCATTTATCATACTAAAACGCTTCGTTAAAGAGTTGTTTACAGTATGTATTCATGATTACCTAGAGGAGGATGTTTAATGCGTTCGATATGCAAAACATTTACCTTAAAACCGAACGTAGACGTAAATGGAAGCTTTGAGCTGTGAGTTCTGGTTTTCTGTGCATTCGGGCAGTTGATATTACGCTTGGCACCTGCTTCACTCGCGTTGTTATCCTCTTGCAAGCCGCAAACAACAGCAACGCATTAGGCTTCTAGTACAAAGGTAAACGCAACAGCACAGCTGTTTGACAAGACTCGAGAACGACTTAGTGCAACAGCAACAACAGCTAACAGGTGCAAAAACAACAAACATAACAACATTCTCCTGTTCCAAACAACTTTAATCCTTGCACTAGCAAAAATCTTTTTGCCTTTTGATGTCCCACTCTCTGCACTTTGGTGCTGTTTGCTGCCTGCCATGCCTACTATTATTTAGTGCGTAGGCAATTTGGCAGTGGGAGCGCTTAATTACTTACAAGCCTTGGGACGACCATGCCCACTTTTCGGGTTTTGTTGGTGAACGAGGCGTCTACCTCTTGGCCAAGATTAAAATGCCAGCTTAGTGCAGACTTTTGCATGTGAAATTAGAAGCTTAAACTGTGTTGCAAACAGGAAGAAGCGTAGGCAAACAGGAGTAGTATATAGCTGCAACTTGTTTGTGGCATGCCTCGCAACATGCTACTAAACATGTGTGTGCTTGTGTGTGCTCTTGTTGCTGCATGCGTATGATAAAATAATTCACTCGACTGCAACTCATAAATTCACTAAGGTAGCGCATAAATTTTCAACAAATCTCGGCAAAATGCCGCAACGCAGCCTCTAACCTCAGACTGGGCAACAAGCTAAGGCTCAGCATGAAGAAGGATGCAACAACAACTGCAACAGCAGAAGAACAAGAACAACAACAACACCACAAGTTTAGCCTGCTCAGCTTAGTCAACGACTTCAAGACACGCTTGCTATTGTTGTTGTTGTTGTTGACTTTCACTGCAGGACACACACAGCAAACATTGCAAACATTACCAACATATTTGCTTAGCTAAATATATGAGTCAACATAAACGCAAGTATGCGATGCATTCGATCGAACCTAGAAATCCGTAACAATACGTTAAGAGTTGAACAGCAAATTGATTTGTAAGATTGGTAATTTGTTTAGATTATCAAGTTATTTATTTAGTTGTAAATAATTTGAATTACTTGGAATGACTCTTGAACTTACATTGCAACTGAACAAGGTGTATTTTTTTAAGTATTTTGATACTGTCAATATTCAGTATCACTGAGTTGCTACAGCATATTCAGTATTAACTTTTAGAATATTCTTGATTGGAACTTAATATTTTGTTATAGATAGCTTTTTCCAATTATTTAAATTGGCAATCAAAATATATTTATGTTAATGGTCTATGACAAACACAAACTTCTGGCAGCAAAAAAATGCAACATAGGGACAATGCCCGACACAAATAAATTCTATGTCATGAAAAAACACACATTTTGCCAATTTACTGGCGCAAAAGCGGAACTGTCAATAATTTTGATTTTTTACACTTGTTAAAGTCAATGCATTTTTGTATATGAACACAAGGCCAGCCAACAACTACATGCATACTACAACAAATGGAAAATAAATGTTAACAAAACAGAACAGCAGAGAATAAGGCAAAGTAGGGAAGAGAAGAAGAGAATTGGCAACGGCAAAGAGTTTACAATGTAATGTGTGGTGGCTGTAAAATAACAACAGTGAAAGCCAGAGAGCAGGCAGAGTAGCAAGAAAAATTACCATTAAAAGAAAGAATGAAAAAAAACTGCCAAAAAATGGTTGCCGTTGCATTTTGCACGCATCATTGATGCTCAATGGAGTGTGCACACACTGATACAAAATGGCGGCAGGCCATATATGACCGAGTGCGATTGCGAAAGTGTGTGTGTACAGTAAATTGGCGTTTGCATGCCTAGAAATTCGCATCGTATACTTGCTCGTGTGGTAAGTACTTTGTTTGGCAGTTGTTTCGGCCACTTGCAAAGTAAATCAAATCAAAAGGTTTCTCTAATAAACGCGCAAGCGGAATTGCGCACATGCAACTTTTCGTTAGCAAACTAAAAAAAAAGTTGCTGCCAACAAAAAGAAGAACAGAAACGATACAAAACCGAAAAAAAAGTAACATAAATTTTCCGAGAATATTGCCATGTGCGCTTAAAGTCCAAGCGAAAGTCCCTCTTTAAGCACTGAGCTAGTAAATGTGGCTTTGAGCTTTTTCTCGGTTATTGAGTAACTCTGCAGCTGGCTAAGCAAGCAGGCAACAACCAGCCAGCCAGCCAGCCGAAGAGGAAGGCAAGCCAAAGCAGCCCAACAATCCCTTAAGATTCTAATTTATATCAGTGGCAAAACTTATTTCCTATTTCCGCGCCGCTGTGTGAAAATGTCGTACGTGATTCAATTATAAAATGCGGTCTCTCAAATCGTTGCAAAATTTATGTATTTCATTTTATTTGCAGCGTCCGCGTCTGCCACTGTCTTAGTACGGTCTGCCACATGTGGTCCCTATTGAGCCCCACCACTCGCGTGTACAGTGTGCCTCCCATTTTAATGGACTGCCTCGTAAAATAGTACATACTCACACATTCACACACGAAAAAATGTCACAAAATTTATGGCGACGGCGAAAATCTTTAAAGAAAGCAAAAATACATGCCCTAAAAAAGTACACCCGAAATGAAGAGGGTAGGACAGCCAACTTTAAGGATCGTCCACTCGAGCTGCACTTGGGCCGCAAATCAAGCGCAGTTCGATTCACGCGAAAAATTAATTATGCACTTAACTGGTACAGTTGAGTGCCTTACACGACTTCTTCTGTTGATGTTGGTTGCCTAATGAAAGCCTCTTGCGGTTGTTTCCCACTGTGTGGGAGAGAGAGAGAGAGGCACAATGTTCGTAGACAACGACATAGTTTACTTATTGTGGGAGGGTACAAAGGGGAGCGTGAGAAAATGGGTCCGTCAACAATCCAATGCAGCTGGTCTTTGTGGACCGCTACCGCGTTTCCGTCTATCAATTTGCACAGTTAATTGCTGATTGACCTCAGGAGATGCTCGTTAAAGCTACCGATAATATGTGCTTGCGGTCGCTTCACGCATTTCAAACTTCGCCTCAAACATGACGCGCAAACACGGCGCACCTCCACACGGTTTATGTGGAAGCCATTAAAAATTGCAAAAATGGAACTGGAGAAAGAAGCTAAAGTAAAGTTAACTTTAGCTGGAAAGAAAAGTAACAAGAATTGTTGGACGCATAATATAATCATATCATATATAATCTTCTTTGTGAATCTGATTTATCGACAATTATTTCTAATAGTTTCATGAAGATGAAGGTTAAGGATATATCGGATATTTTACTTGCAAACTTAACGACCAAGTTGTTATGCTTCGTGCAAGAGTATTGAAACGAAGAAAAAGTCAAAATGACATGAGAGCACATGAAAAATGTATTTTCATAAAACGGCGAATGGTGTTTGCAAAAAGAAATGACAGCCGCATCTCAGTGTGAATGTTGCATTTCGTACATTCGTTCGTTTGGTTGTAGTAGTTGTTCTCTCTTTGCGTTACTTCCTTAACATTTGCTTGTCCTAGCCATCACTCAGCTCTGTGCTAAAGTCATAAATCGCAATGCGTGGATTATACAATTTTCATGTTTGCATATGCGAGTACAGCGCACACACAAAAAGGCTGACTGACAACAAAGCGCTACATTTAGCATCAAGGACAGCAGCTGCTGCTGGGAACAAATTTTAAATCTATTCATAAGAAGTGTAGGAGAGAACGATGCAAGGACAGTATATAGGAAACCTAAGTAGCTATAGGATATGCGGCACTTGCAACAGAAGCAGCAGTATCAGCAAAAGCTACAGAAACACCGGAAGCCATCAAAGAATGACGGGTATGGTGGCAACAGCTCGACAATTTCAAATACTACTAAAAAAGAAATATAAATACGTTTAAAAAAAATTGGTTAGAAGTAAAGTGCAAGTTAGATGAAAAGTCATATGATTGCCAGGGCAAAGTTGTTTACATATACAATTATAATAACATTAGAACCCAACCCAAACCCACCCCCACTCAAACACAACTATAAATGTAATAAATGTTCATAGAGTTGTTGATGTACAGAAGTTTCTCTGACGTACCTGTACTACGGGACAGATAAATAGAATAATTATCAGTAAGCTATGAAAAAATATTGCCTCTTGCATTTTGTTAAATTATCTATCTCAAAACTGAATGTATCCTCATCGGCACCGCGTATACATTTTTAAACTTTGACAACCAGTTGAGTTTGTCAAATGTTTGTTTCCTTTAATGTGAATTCATATATTAGTATTTAAAGTTGCAACTGGCCTTTATAGTATTTGGATCTCTGGCGGCTTATTAACATTGTGTTTTAATAGTGTAGTATATAAAAACGCAGTGAATTGTTGGTCATCCGCACACACACACACACACTGCAGCAGCGGTCCCAGTATAACTAAATTATTTAGTTGATTGTTGGTGAATGTTTCTGTGTATGGCCAGCAATAGCAACTTGGTGGCCGATGCTTGAAAACAAGCCCAACTCACTGACACGGGCTAGTCGACGGTCAGTGGCGGGGCATCAAATGATTGCCCAGACACTTTATTATGCATGAGGCACCCAAACAGACAGCACCAGCAACAGCAACAACAACAAAAACACCAATAATAATGGCAACAAGTGAGGATGAACAATGAGCATGAACATGAGTAAACAAATTATTTATATTTAAATTGTTTGTGTATGGGTGAGTATGTGTGTCAGCATTGTGTTGGCGCTTCAAAGTTTTGCATATCCATTTATAGCACAAACACATCCACATACGTATTTTTAAAAACATTTGTGAACATGATTATGTTGCGGGTGTAGCGACTCTTTTTTTGATGAGTGTGTTGGCTGTCTGTGTGTGTGTGTGTGCCTTTGACTGCACCAAAACCAAACCAAACCAAACCAGACAGACAGATAGACAAACGGGATACTCTTTCAGTGCTGGTCCCGGTTCTGGGTCTCTGTGCAAGGTTTATTTATGCATTTCATTTGGGGCTGGCTGGCGCTTTGCTGTGGGCAAACACACACGCTGTAACTGCCGTTTCTGGGGTTACTCGAGGGTTGCAGAGGATGGCGGAGCGAGTTCGGAGTTTGTGGTGCGCCTTTGAGTTGATGTATTAAAAATTTTCACACATGGCAGTTGGTTGGCTGTCAGTCGTCGCTTCGTTGCTGCTGCTGCTGCTGCGTTGGCATGCAGTGAAATTTGATTTTCCTTCTGCCTTAACCAGATCAAAAACTCCACGAGATGAGGACATATGCACAAAGCGCTAGTCCTTCACTTTCTCCTTCCATTTTCCCTTCTCACCACCACCTTCTCCCATCGGTTGCAGCGCAAACTTTGCTTAGACTGTGCATTTTTCAGCGCTTGATTTGCGTTTGCTTCCCGCTCTGCTTGACTTCCGTTGTTGTTTTTTTTTACGCATGTGAAAGAGCGTGAGTTGCAAAGTGGCAGCAGATTTCACTTGATTGACGTATCTCTAGGTAACGCTGCTTTTATATTTTAGTGTGTGTTTACCTAAACCGCAGCTTGGAGTTTGTTATTAAAGGTTTTGTATAGAACCTTTTCAGCTTTGTGCTTCAGAAATTAAGTGCGTTCTGAAAATGTCAATTATAAGCCTCTTTTTTATCCAGATCAAATTGTGGTTATGTTATAGACCTAAGAGAAAAAGCACAACCAAGCAATTTTGACTTAGATCTTTAACAAAAATTTAAGTCTGAGGATTGTGTAATCATTTATTGAAGAGTGAACTAAAGCTGACCGCAACGAATGTCAAACGGCTCATTGGTTTTCAAATTAGCCGCATGTCTTGAGTGGAATTTAATCAAAGCGCAGTTCAAGAAAATGTCATGTAATTTTTGTTTATTATTAATTTGCATATTGATTGGAATTTCGAAACTGTCAACAGGCTGATGTAAGAAAATTACAATGCCAATTACTTGTGACAGAGCGAGAAAGAGACAATCAAGTTGTTCCATAAACGTTAACTCTTCGCATGAATATTTTAATAAACACTTTTCATTGACAGTCGCCTGCCAAAAAGTTAATTGTTTTGCCAATGCGCCAAAAACAACGAAATAAATTGCCTGGCAATAATTGATTAATGAGAATGGTGTGAGGGTGAAAGTAGAGTTAAATGCCATCTCTTATCATACGAAAAACTTTTGCCTTTTCGAGAAGACGCATTTAATTAACACGACCAACAACAACAGCCAACAAACCCCAAAAACGAAACCAAGGTTCTTCTACTTTGCACCGCAGAACTAATTTAAATTGATTAGAAAATGCTTTGATAGCATTTCAATTAACTTTTACGCGGCCTTCAGCTTTTGAGTTTTTGTTTTAGATGAATTTAAGTTGCAGCCTCAATTTGATTGCACAAATTTGATTCGCTATGTCATGTGGCATGTGGCATGTGGCATTTTGCATAGTAAGTAGCCCCGAGGAGGAGAAGGACCAGAAACTTTGCCTCATCTCATTGCATTTTGTGAGGCCAACAACTAAATCACCAGAAATCAGTTATAAATCCGATGGACATTTGGACCAGGACATTAGACATAGTCGTACAAATACGTATGCATAATTCCCTTTGCCGTGGGTCCTTGAGCGATGATAGCATTGCAGGGAGCTTGTAGTCTGTGTGAGTGTGTGTGAGTGTGTTTGAGAGAGCGCCTTTCAATTATTCAAATAACACAGCATTTGGGGCTAGCAATGGCTGCCTTTCCGGATATATAGGATATGCGCTGTGTGTGCTCTGTCAGCTAGTTCCAGTTTCAACTGCCATCGCGTCATCCATGCGCTAGGCAACGCTCATTTGGAACGTCAGGCAAAACTAACGACAGTCGGTCTGTCTGTTGGTCAGTCATGGGGCCCCGCATGGCTGGCCATTAGTATTCGCTTTTGGGGTTTACCATGCGCTGACTTTAATCTATTGCCTGGAAAACGAACACTCACACACACACCCAAATGCACAGAGTGAAGCTGGTCCATGAAAACATCAAACAACATTCGTCGGGTTTTAATTATTATTTGAAATCACGTTGACGACGAAACGGCGACAACGACGATGTCTGACTGTTTGGCAAGTTTCGTCCTTCTACAATCTAATAAAACATTAGCTGAAGCTCTGCCTACAAAAGCCAACAAATAAGCCACGCCACAATGCGCATCAGTCATGTGTATAAGGAAGTATGTGTGTGTGTATGTGTCAGACAGACAGAGAAGTATGAAGCGCGCTTGAGCATAAATTCTATTGTTTGCACGACAGCACAACAACAATTACAATATTTTGTTGCTAGCTGGCATCTTCGTACTAAACACACACAGGTGCTATAAATGTTCTAGGTAAATACGTACCTAGCTGCATAACAAATATATGTATATATGTGTATATAGGTGGCCAGCTTAGCGAATGTATACTGTTTGCATCAACATTCATTTTGAAACGTACAAATCAGAGATAGAAAGAGGAATATGTACAAATTATGTGAGAGGGAAAGTGGGAATGCAATTAGCTTACAACAGAAAGTTATGGCAATCAAAGTTATTCGTACACAAAATTCAGCTTGCTTCTGCTGTCATTTTGCCATCAATTTTGTCATAAAATTGTTCCGTGCATATAAATTTAACTATCCATAAATAATTACAGGAACAGAACAGATGTACAAGGCAGTCTTACTTTAGTTCAAAACAATAAAAACTGTTAATTATTTTACTTGTTTGGATGACTGACAGTCGTTGTTTACTTTTGGTTTTTAACATTTGAAATCTTTAACCAAAATAATTTTATTTCAGATACTTTAATTAACCTAAGGATACGTTTATCCAGCATTTTGAAAGGTCATGATTGCGATGATAGAACTTACAAGTGAAATCTAATAACATGTTATTTTCTTTTAAAACATGATCTATTTTTTTACTTACTTTAAATCAGAACAGAAATCAAGCGTTAATGCTCATACGGCGATCAATATCCATGTCCACGGAAATATTCATATGAGAACATTTGTAAAAAATACAATGAACAAATCTCTTATAATCCCCCACACATGTTCTGTCCTGTACTGAGCTGATGACCACAGCCAAAGGAGCCAATTTGATTGATAGCACCAGCCTGTTGGCCACACTGTCAAGTGCCAATTAAACTAAAGCTTGGCAACAGCCAACAACAACAATAGCTGTTTTGTGTCATGATGGTAGGAGATGCCACCACTGAATATAGGCCGATAAAAATGCCAGTTATTTTTTCACCATGCGCTCAACTTTTTTTTGCTGGCTCGCACTAATGACACAGGACACAACACCGCCCTTTCCCTTTGCAGACTATCGAGCTGGTCGCGTTGACGTTGATAGGCCACAACAATTTTCATTGGACAGCCATTTACAATAAACGTCAACGATTGCCAAGTGTGACTTTGGCGAAAAAATAAAAAAAAAACTCGAGAAAAAAAATAGCGTGGTGTAGTTTAGGTTAAGCGCAAAATCAAAGTGCCTTGTGGTGGTTTTCTTGTACGCTTGAATGGGCCGTGTCTATGGCTGGCCGCAGCCTTGGCAGCAGCAGCAGCAACAGCAAAAGTCGCAGCAGCAGCAGCAGGACACTTGTCGCGGTTTGGGCAATTTAAGTGCCGGTTCATGTTGTCATCCATGTCGATGTCGTCGTCGAACTTGACGCTGACGTTGCGACAGAGAGGCAGTGGCCAAACGTCGCTGCCTGCGGTTGGACCGACGCAAATGTTTGGTTTCGCTGGCAATTAACGTGTCCAAAAAAGAAAAAACAATGCTGCTGCACTTTTTTGTGCTGACCATTTTTTGGTGGCTTGTAATAAAATGGCAAACGTATGCCTGCAATCAATAACCAAAAGCGAGCCAGCCCCCAATAAGTATGCTACTATTTTTTTCATTCCTTCTCTTATTTTGTGTGCTGGGTGCGTGTGTGTGTGTGTGTGTGTGTACAGACCACAACAGCAACAAGAACAACTCAAACAATGACAAAGAGTAAGTAAAGGAGAAAGGGGGAAGATGCCAACAAGCGACTTAATACAGGCCAAGTTGATGAAGACACAAGACAGATGGATAACGGCAGGTAAACCAGGCATACAAATAAGAACATTTTCGCAATGCCACACATAAAGTCCAAGGATAAAATGGCAAGCCAGCGTCAAAAAAAGGAAACGTATAGGAGAGAAGAAGGAAAAACTTTTGAAAAAGCCACTCCATGCACATTGGCAGCCTCTTTTGTGCTTGGCCAATGCAATACAAATCGTTACCAATTTTCAACCGGACTCACTCAAAGCAGCAAGCAGCAAGTAGGAGGGAGGCCGGAGCAGCAGCTAGTCAGGCCCATAAGCAACGGTCAACTGTATTACCAAACATGCGGCGCACACCTTTCATTTATTGTACATTTCATACCACTACCCCTGGAGAGTGGGTCGCGTTTGGTTCGATGTTATTTTTCTTTTTTTTTTTTTAGAGAGGCGGAGGTTTCTGTCTCTGCTTCATTGGACTTTATGTGTTGTGTACATGTGTGTATTTTTGTGTCTCTGGTCTTTTCTGGGGGGTCTTTGCGTTGGCCTGATTGGATTTGCCGATGCAAATGAAGAATCCAATTTTTAAAGTTTGTTTTTCGTTATCGTTTCGTTTCTTGTTAGTTCTCATGCTGGTGTTGCTCCACAAGCCCGTTGCTCCATTCTTTTGCTGTTATTTTTTCTTTTTTGTATTTTTTTGCAGATGCAACGAGACGAGGAGGTCCAAAAATGCTGGCAATGTCTTGGAGTGTATCACACCAGTTCCTTGTTGAAGTCTTTTGGCACTGTATGTGTGTTTTGTTTTGCATGTTTCGTTTATTTTTTTCTTGACATCAACACAGATAGACTTGCACATATACACATGCATTTGTTCAACTAACTGTCCAGTCATTGACACAAAGCATCAACAAGCCCAGGCAACAGGAACAATAACGGGCAATTCAAGCTAAAATGAAGCACACACACACACACATCTTTTTACATGCTTTTGATTTTTGCACGCCATTTGTCTGGCTGTGTTGTTATTGTTACTGTTGTTGTCGTTTTTGTTTGGCTCCGCTTTACCACAAAATAGAATTTTCACTTTTAAACAATTGACGTTGCCGCACTCACATGCCATAGAATCTCCCTCACTTTGTATACCCTTCTTTTGATTTTCTCTCCGTTTTTTAGTTTTGTTCAATTGGTATTTCATGCCTTCCAATTTGTTGTTTGCTTTTGTTTTACTTTTTTCAGAGAAATTCTTTGCCGCCTTTCATTATTTGCAGTTGTTGCTTTACTTTTGCTTCGTCATAAGGTCCAGCATTCATTTTGATAAATACATTTTGCAATATTTCTGTTCCTACTCTGGTCATTGATTGTTGGCGGATGGAAATTAAGCAATTGTATAATATACATTCTTTATTTTGTGAAATATTTCAAATAATTAAATTAAAACATATTTATTCTATTGTCTATTGTCTATATTTACCAAATAATTTAATATTATTGATGCTATCTTATTATTTATGCGTAGTCGGGTTAACTGTGAAAAGCCACATTATTTTTCATCAAAATTGGTTGCCATGCCCATCTAAGTAAGCCAAATACAAAATAGCCATTAAACAATACACTTAAATTGCTCGAAACTTGATAGCTGCGCGCTACGAAGCATGTAATAAAGCCAACACTAACGCGCTGGCCACTTTATTAAATAATTGAACACCAAATGCTGGTAATTTATCATTAATGATTGCCCGAAAACCAAAAACAAAAAGGAACAAAACAACAACGCATTAGGAAGGTGAGCACAGCGATACCCTGTTAGTATTGACTATTAAAAACCATTATAAGGTGAATATAGAATATAATAAAGTCTAAGCTCTCTCAAAATCAGTGCTAGTCTAGTCCTTATCTTACATTATGTTCTTAGCTAGCCGTTCATATCATCCAATTGCCCTTCTGGCTAAAGGGTATTAACAAGGTATGCTGTCAGCTAGAGATGTTCGGGTGCTCGCCTCCATGGTGAATTACTTATAAATTTGTGTGCTATGCGAACCATTGACAGCAGCTACAATTACCGGCTAGGCAGGATATTTTATAAGCAGCAGGCTATGAAGCAACAGAAGCTCACATAAATAAATCAGATTTGGGCATGTGTTAATTATCTAAGAGTACAAGCAATGATAAATGTTCGTAAACATTAACATATTTTAAGTAAGCTATAAAAATACAACAAATACATTAGAGAATAATACGTGACTGTAAGTAAAGCTACTCATGCTTGTGTTTAGGTGCACAATTAAGAAAAATCTGGACTTTGGCATTTTCTGTACTTGTTAACATAAGAGAGCATTTTCCAAAAACTGACATATTTCGACCGTTGCAATCGTTTAAAATGTTTTGAATGGTTTACGAAGAGAAAATAGCCCAAAAAGTATTTCATGATAATGGCTTAGCTAGCGTTAATCTGTTTGCATGTTAAGCGGCATTAAGAATTAGCCACCGCTTATGGCCATAAATCGTATCGCGGGCAGAGAGCGTTAAACGTTGGTCAAACAAAACGAATATCAAGTTTTATTGACCCACAAATAACGTGCAGATAATTACAAAAACAATGGCAACCGCTGGCGGCCAGTTGGAGGCCAAAACAAATGTAGAAAAACTCTTTGGCATGGCATCTACGAGTTTCGGAATAAGTGTGGGTGTTTGGATGGTAAGCAGAACATGGCAAAGTGGAAAAACTACTTACAAGTATGTTAACATGCGCAATTGTTAGGGACCCATTGCCCGTTGCCCGTTGTCTTGTAGCCCTTAGGGGGAGCCAAGCTGAGCCAAGTTGAACCAGAGTCCTGGCCACACAACAATAGCTTTCTTTCAGCATTTTCCTTATTCTTGTGTGTGCGCCATATTCCCAGTGCTACGGTTGCGATGTTGCGAAGATGCTCGAGTTTATCTGTTGTGGTCATGGAAAAAAGTAATCCAAAAGATAAAATACAATACAATAAAAGGCCAGGCGGTGAGTAATGTCGACTATTGTTGTTGTTGTTGTTCTTGTTGTTTTATAATATTTTTTGTTGGTGGTGTTCTGGTGTTGTGCTGTGTGGCCAGCACGCTGCATTTGTGGGCAGGTCGCATAGACAATACCTTCGAGCATGTTGTGCTGTTGTTGTTGCTGCCGTTGTTGTGTACATAATTTATACGGCGAGCTGCTCATGTTTTTTGGCTAAATTATTTTCCTTGCCCGGGCACGTGCTGCGCCGCCACCTTGTGCTTTTTACCAGCCTGTTCGAAGCCTCAATGGCTCTGGCATAAGGTCAACCATTGTGGTCATAAATTTTGGCGCCTGGCCTGCGACACGTTCTATGACATTACTGAACCTGAAAGGGGATATGACCAAAAGCCAAACAAAAGCCACAAGCAGTTGACCTTGAAAATGTGTAAGAGAATTGAGTCTACGGTATGTGAATCGGATGAGGAAGTTTTATTTTCTTTTGGTCATAAAAAGGAACAACCTTAAGACAATCAAGAGAAGACCAAATAATGTAAATCAACAGTATATTCATATGAAGTTAAGCAATACTTAAGATGTGGGTCAGCATATATTTTACCTAAAAACACTCATCAGTTTCTTAAACATAAATCAATACCCTTACGAAAAAAAAGTTTAATTCGCATCCGGAAATGCTAAAACTTTCTTAGACAACCGCAGTTCTGTTGTAAACAAAGTGAATTTTTTGAAACTCTAACAATCATAAAGCTATTTGCAAGATAGGAAACCTTTACTGATCTCGCCTTGCCAAGCAGTGAACAAGTAACAAGCCCTGTGGCTAAGCCCAAATACCGTTCGTAAAATCGTAAAATGGCGTAACAAACTTATCGGTGACCTGTCTAGGTTTTTTTATTAGACAAGCGAGTGCTTTAGACTAAAAATGTTCATTGGCCAGGCTGGTCGGGTGTTTAAAGCCAACTGGTGTCTTCCCTTGTTGCTGTTTTTATTTTGCAGTTGTTTCTGCTGTTGCGGCTGCAATTGCTCTGGGACCATTTAACATTTTTGAAGTAACCACATGGGGCTAAAGCCAAGCGGCAGCAGTTCAACCGTAATGGCTGACAACGGCAGAAACAAGCAACATGGGCAGCAGATCTAGGAGATGCAGCCGACGACGTAACATAAGCTTTGAAAGCTACAAAACTCTAAACAGGCGCAAAAGTTTTGAACCAAAAAGGAAATATTCTTAATTTGATTTCTTCAACGCCCCTAGAGTGTAGTGCGGTGCCTAAATGTGCTTGTATATTTTATAAATACTGTACATACAGATAAAACACAATTCGGGCCAAGCACAAGGCAGCAACAAACAAGAAAAGAAAAAAAGGTTCGGGCTCAAAAGTTTTTAATAAAGTTTTTATACCTTTTGCTGACGGAATAAAGACTGGAACTAGGTTCTGGGAAAAACGATGGCAAAATAAAATAATTGAGCCAATTTGTTAAAGAGGGAATAGAGAAATGGACTTGAATTTTGAAAAGGATAAAAGTGGGACTTTCAGTTCGTTTGAATTATGCTCAACAATCGAATAACGCTTGATGAAATTAATGTTTAAAAGAACTTAAAGTTGATACCGATTGGTAAAAGGAAAATTTAAGTGAAACTAGCAAAATGAAAGTGGAAAAATAAATATAAAAACTTTCTATATTCATTAGAATGGTAAGCACACAACACTTTGCTTTTCGCCTGCTAAACATTTGGAAAAGCATATGCAAATCAAACAAAAACTCAATAGAGAGCTAAGAATATTTTGTTTTTTGGCAAATTTTGGCCTCACCGTAAGACAATACACACGCAGAATACACATTGCTCTTGCGAATGGTTTGCATTGGCGAATGGTGCTTGAATTTCATTTCAAAACAATTTGTAAAAGTCGCACACACGAAGCTGCACGGGTGCTGCAATCGAAGTTTGTTTGGCAGCTAAGCAAATTTGCAGTCATCCGCTTCTGCTGCTGATATTGCTGAGGCAGCAGCAATGCCATATGCCAAATGCTTGGCAGGATCAGAAACTGTGTGTGAGTGCGTGGCCTCTACTTGCTCCTGCTAACTCAATACCCAACACAAAAATTCCTTCTCTCTCTCTATCTCTCTCTCTCTCTCTCTCTCTTCATCTCTGTTTCTCTTGGGTGCGTGCATGTCAATAGTTTTACGCTCGCTGAAGCAGTAGTATATTTTTTTTTTATATATCCATTCTATACTTTTGATGAATTGACATGCAATGCTATTTGTCAGCAGTCAATATGCTTGTTACATTAAATTGCCAGCTGACTGTTGGCTGTTGGAGCTGTTGGTGCTGTTGGTGCTGCAGCAGCAACTCTTCTACCGGTATTGTTAATATTAGACTCACCAGTAACAAGTATTACTATGCATTTTATATGCAATTGCTCACTCTGCTATGTTTGTGTGTGTATTTTATTGACGGACAGACAAACTAACTGACTCACTGACAGTAGCCGAGTAGCGAACGCGGTGGCAACGACAGCAAATTGTTTTGTATTGTGCAGCCGACAGGCGACAGCTCGATTTGCATGCCATCTCCCTTCCGCACTCTTCCTTTTCTTTATTCCTTTCTCAATGTTTGAAATAGGTTACGCACATGGCATGTTGCGCCGGAGCGTGCCAATTGCCATCCGCATTTGCAGATCCACATCCGCATCCACCATCTGTGTATGCATACATACATATATGCATATGTATTTTAACATATTCCTAACTGCATACAAACGTTTTTCGCTTGAACTTTATGAAAAATTGCCATCGAAATTGAGCATTTGTATCCATGCATATATTGTACATATGAATGTCCAATCAAATCAGTTCGGTCCAATGATATACTGACACTGACCGTCTAACTCCGCTCACCTCCCTCAATTCGCTTTGTAATCAGCTTGAGCCCACTTGCAAAATTGTTAGCAATAGAAAATTACTGTTAAAATCGAGTCCTCAAATCGCATTTCCGGACAGGTGTGCTTTCAACGATGGGAAATGATTTTGGTATTTTGGTAATAGGGGAATGTCAACACCCTCTGTATGCATTAAAGTGTTCTAATCAAGTAAGAGACACAACTCCATCTCTCATTTTAACTTATTTTGTGGCTTAGTAGCCCCGAACTCATTGCCATTGGTAGTCTTATCCTTTTGGCGTCATCTTTTGGCTTTCATTTCATTTTGCACCTTGCCACGATTTGCATGTGAATTTCTTTGCTCAGCTGTGTGAAGCAGCGGAAATGAGATTCTATTTGGTACGTGCCCCACGCAACCCTAGCGAATGACATCGTATTCGTTCTGTAATGGAAACGAGTTTCAAGTCTTTTGTTTGGAGCCAGTCAAATACAAAACGACTTGCATTCGAAGTTCTCAAATTAAATGATGGAGATATACCAAAAACATACTCTGTACATGAATACGAAGTGACTTAGCCAACATTTACTTCAACAACAAGATACTGTTCTGTACAAACTCTTGAATATATATTCCATGCAAGAACTCAAGATATTTTTCTATCTACAATCTGTTAAGAACATTTTGCACAATTGTAGCATAACCCTTTATAAGAGTTTCTATCCCGTGCAGGGCATGTTGAACAGTCAAGCAATTCCAGATATAATAAGAACGAAGGAGAGAAATCACAGCTATTGTGGAAATTCTGTACAATTTGAAGGGTTAAAAGTCGTTCTTTTGTTGTTGCGTGACCTTTATAGCAATTCAAGTGCTGCAATGTTGCGTTCGTAATGCGACTAATATGCAATTTGCATTAAATATTCAACACATTTTTGCGCTGACGTCAAGCCTTTTGCGCGGAAATGGTACACGCCTCTACAACATACAAGTAGTAAATATAAAAGAAGGGCACTCAAAAATCAAAGTCGGCGTTGTTAATGATGTTCCCTGTGCCCCTGCTCACTGCCCCTCCTCCATATGCCTATTACCATTCGTTTCGATGTGTTGTGCATTTCATAAATAAGTGCATGTCAACATAAATTATAAATACTCCCAGTTGATTAATAATGCACAAGAAAAATGTCACAAAGAAATATGTATGTTGGAATGTGCGCGCCGCCCAACGAATGCCAACCTGCACGCACTTCACATGATATTAAGCGAGATTGGGAGTGCAAGAGAGGGAAAGTCCCGACGGCAAACAGCAGAAGCTCAAAAATAACAAGATATAAAGAAAATAGCAAAAATTAAGTTAAAAACGAAAACTTAATACTCTCATTTACAGTCGGGGAGCAGAAATTTTAAGCAATCTTTCAACATTGAATGCACTTTTCTTGAACGTTGAAAAATTGTGAAGTCCTCAAAAATATATTAAGACCTGATTTTATTTAAATGCAAACCTGAATAATCTAGTAAATAAAAAATACCACATCTCTTAATCCGCAAAATTACCAAGGTTGATAATATGTACTATAAGCTTAATAAAAATCGTGTATTTTATCGTTACAAATTATTAAATTGAAATCATATTATTTAGTTATTTGAAACATCAGAATTTGTTTTAATTGCTCAATTTTGCAACTAACAACTACATAACTAAAACCATTGTTTAATACCTTAAACGCATTTAGTTACAAATTGCGTAATTTTGTGTTGTGCAACTACAACAAAAAAACAAAAAGAGATTATTTTTCTACAATATGTAATTGAAAAATGCATTTACACAAGCTCAATTATATTGAGGGTCATGTGAATTGAAAGCCGCAGACTTTTTTTTAACTTAATAACTATCCTATTATTCACTTACTACCTTTATTCATAAATGAAATTGGTCAATTTTTGTGCCTGCAGTTAATTTTTGGGTGGCAAACATGAAAGACACGTTTTAAATAAAATTTACACGATTCTTAATTGCAATTTGTGATCTATATGAAAAAAAACTAAAAGAGATGCAAAAAATGGAAATGCAATAAAAATAAACGTGATAGAAATGTAATAATAAACCAATGCTAGGGTATAAAAATATTGTATGGCAGCAACAAAAATAAAGTCATTAAAATTGTATATGCAAAAGTGGAATGTAAGAGTTTGTAGATGTGTGTAAGGCGGGAATGCTCGGTAGGAGAGAGAGAGGAGTGGCGTTGTGGTCGTTCTGCATGCGTGCAAGAAATGGAAATGCGGTTAATTTCCGTAAAGTATGCAATAATTTCTGGCTCTGAGCAAAAGTGTGAGTGAGTGTGTGTGTGTGTAAAAGTAAATACATGTGTGTGCGGGCTTTTGAACATGTGCAGCAACAAAGGCAATGTGTAAAGTAACTGCAGCCACGCCTGCTCTCCCGCCTTCTTGCCGTATGCCGGCAAGTAAATCTCTTTGGCAGTCTGTGAAGACGGAACTAACGAACAAACGGACATTCATCAATATAAATCAAGCGGCGACCACAAGGATCAGGCACATGAGCAGGAGCAGTGGCGGGACCAGAGCCCAGGCCCAGGCACCAAATAAATAAAAACATTTTTGTATAAAAATTGCTGCGAATTGGCTGGGAAAACGGGTAGACGGCAAGCACAGGAGGCTGTTAAAATGTTGCCCAAAGAAATATTTGCATGTTTTTATTTATTTTCGGCCGAGAAATGTACAGAAAGAGAGAGAAAGAGATAGACTTGGTGAAAGAGTAGGATGCGGAAGGCTGTAGACGGCGGATGGCTTCGGTTGCAGAGGCCGAGTTGTGCATTTGGGTCCCGGTTTTTCTGTCCATGCTGTCCATGTTGTCCTTGCAACTATAGCTGTAGCTGCCACAGTAGCATTTTCGTTTCATTATGTTCCGTACGCCTAAAGGATTGAAATATATATTTGCATTTATTTTTATATATTTATTTTTTTCATTGTTGCTGTTGCTGTTGCATTTTTTGTGCTGCAAGGACAACATTGGCAATGGGTTACAGTTACACATCGGTTTGTATTCGCATTGGTATGCTTTGCAGGAGCACCAGCAGCAGCAGCCACAATGCTTTGGGGCAACGCATTTTGACTTCGGAATTTGCGGCTTTTTATGTAATTCATGGTCATTCAATGTACCAGTGTGTGTGTTTGTGTGTGTGTGCAAAAAATATGTATTGGCTTTTTTGGCGGAACGACTTTTATGCTCGGATTTGGCCAAAGAAGCGTAAGCGAAAATCACGTAATTTATGTGATTTTCGTGCAGTTGTAGTCGTAAAGCGCATGATGCAATTAAAGCCAAGCACACACACACACGCGCATATGTACGATAGTGCCACTTGCGTTGTCAAACTTCAAAATGAAAATCAAACACGATCAGTATGACATAATCCTCAATTTAAGCAGACAAAAAAATTCACTTTTTATCGATACAACATCAAATGGATAAATGAAAAAATTTTAAAATATATAAGTTCTTGTTTTTATGAGTAAACGGACATGTTGAGCCCAATGCATTGAAAAATCAGCAGTTACTGAAAATAATCCTATTAATGTCTATTGAGAGTTTTTCGTCTAGTGTAAAATAAAAATCTGAGCTTTTCGTTTTCGCAAGGGTAAATGTAGTTAAGGAACAGGTTTTGTTTTCAGATCACTCTGCTTATAGAAAAGTTATACCTATGTTGATATTAATCCTGCGTGGAAGGATGTCGTGCGGCTATAATATTTATCCTTTTTCATTAATTGTATTCTATGGGTTTTGCTGCTAAATACTCTATCAAAATTTTAAACAATCATCCAAGCTAATAAATTTTAAGAATAAAATTCAATATAATTTCCCAAAAACATTTTTCTGATTCAATTAAGCAAGAAATAAAGAAAATATTAAGAATTCAACGAATTCAACTCATATACACACAAATACTTTTGTAGCGAGCTGGCAACACTAAAAAGATAGTTGAGGGCTATCAATATCGATATCAGGAGGAAAAGAAGAAGACTAAATCGCTAAGCAAGCGTCACGCGACACTTTTGGTAGATTTATAATATAATATATTCAATCAAGCTAATCGGTAAACTACTTACTCGGAGAGAACTTTCTTATTAATATTTGCGCAACTATTCGCTATACAATAATTCTGCATCAAAAATATTCGATTCATTTTCCAGTATGTCATTAAATCAAATGTTTTTAAAAATATTTTATACAGTTCAACTTTCAAAAAAAAAATGTGTGGTTCCATTAAAAACATTTAATATTTTGCAAAATGTCAACGAAATCAAGCACAAAGTTTTTGCACAGTGCATTTGAATGATGTTGCATTTTATTTGTCATTTCCGGTTTATGCAGGAAGTTTAAATTATTGAATGCAAGCGGAAGTACAGACCGTGTGCAAAAAACCAATGCAACAAAAAGAGTCGCCATTGGATGAAAAGTGTATGCTTAAATCGCGCGACATCAGATCGAACGATTCGCCTGTCTGTCTTTCTATATGACTGCAATGCTGTGCTTGTTTGTATTTGCAATGGCCATAAATAAATATATATAATTTAAATAAATGCTCGAAACGTGTGCACACACACACACAGATATACAGGTCATACGCACAAACACATACACAGTTTGTTTGTCAATAAATCAGAATGCTTATCAACGTCAAGCGACCACAAAGACTCGAAGCAAACAATACAAGCGGCCAACGAGCCAGGACAAAAAGTAGATGCTGCTGTTGCTGTACGTTTGTGTGTGAGGGTGTACAGTGAAGCCTGCGACGGTTTATTACACGCGATTAAATTCATTAAAGAAATATGCCTGGCCAAGGCGACATCAAGCGGAATGAGAACAGAAACGAAATCAGCTGCCTGGCATAACCACAAAATGGCAAAAGCAAAGAACACAACAACAACAACAAACATAACGAGTGGAACCAGCAAGAACAACAACATAGAGAAAGATTGGTGGTCGGCGGTAGAGAGGGGAAACAACAACAACTGACAGCTGACATTTGGTGCTCTATCTGGGCGCCTGCAGGCTTTGTGGCCGCCAATTTATGGCCCCGTCTTCACGAGTTGCCCCACTAAACCCGCTAATTGCTCCGCTTTAGAGACAAGTGACATCCAAGCCCCAGCGCCTTCGCCTCCATAATTGTGCCCAATTTGCCTCATCTGTGGACTAGATATTCCATGGCTGTATCTTATTGTTTGCATTATTAGCTGACAAGTTTTTAAAGAACTCTTGAGGCTTTTCTCTTAGCTTGAAGCTGAATGCAGGATTAGCTGGCGCTTTGTCTCGTAATCATAACAAGAAAATCAGCAAAAGCAACATCAACTGAAGAGTCAGCTGTTGAGCCACAGTCGCCTGATAAGCCCTTTGGCTTAGTAGTTGGCTGTTTTGCTTGCATTTCGTATAATCCTTGTTATTTCAGGCCCTGGCTTACTGAACTATGCCCAAATCTAGAGCTGTCTCTCTATCAACTAAATCATGATAAATTTTATTATTTTATTTTCAACGTTGAACTTAATTTGGTATATTTTTTTGATTCAGGTACTTTGACAAACTCTCTATTTTTATTTTCATTGAGATTGACATTTTATAGATAGAATCCATTGTAAGCTTGTCTTATGCATTCAATACACTTCGTTTGCGTACCCTGCATCCATCCATTAAGTAATTCAGATGTGTTTAGCAAAAAAAGGTAGTAAAAGTAATTTTAATTGAATATGTTATTCTTAAAGGCAGACTGGTGAGCCTTACTTTTGATTCAATTTTTACCTAATCTTTTTACAGGACATCATCTAGTCGAGCAGTTTTTAAAGGTATTTTTTTATAAGGTTTCTGTCAGGAAAAATTGTTGATATACACAAAGCGCTGATTGCATCCCACCTACGCATCAACAACCGCACACACCCTCACCATTCCAACCCTTCTCCCTTTCGCTGATGACTAAAGTTTTTGTTAGCTGATGTATATCGAAGCCCACCAGCAAAAAAATTAAATAAAATAAACCAGTTGACTGTTAAGCTGCAGCTTTTTATAAATCGTAATAGTTTTTCACAGTGACCTTTAGCTAAGTCAAAAAAATTGTGCTGCATGCACAAAAGGTGCTGGCATATAAAAAGATTCATCGCACTCAACAGCCAATGTCATAAGGATACAATAAATGTTTGTTTGTACAGATATGCACAAAAGTATTAATATATACATATTTTCCTTTTTATATAGAACTCGTACATCATGATGAGATAACATGCACATTTTTGCCATGCATTTTATTGGCAATATAATAAAGCTTTATTAATAATGGTTTTGCTTTTTAGCACAGTTCACTTCGCATTAAACATAAATTATGTTACCAAACAATGCTATTTGTATATAAATATAATAATTATTTTCATTAATGCTATGCAGGTGAACTAAAAATGATAGTCAACAGTAATCGAGTGATATCAAAATAACACATCCGAAATATTAAACAAATTGTTCAATAAATCATAATTGATGACAACAAAACAAATTGTCACCATAAACTTTATAATAAAATGTAATTATTGATGAAAAAACTACAAAAATTACTCATATTTAACAAACAGAAATGTATTTAATTTGATGGTCTAGATTATACTTGTTCTGGAACTAAACCGTTTCTATCAAAGAAATTTAATCGACACATGAATGAATGAACCAATAATTACAATAATATTTTGATATGAATTTTTAACTTTTAAACAGGATCTAAAGCTACTAAAATAAAACGCGAGTGATTCACTTTCACTCAAAGCCAGCTAGCTTAATGCTACTAAATTCGAAGTATCTTTTTGAAATCAGAAACAAACAGAATAAACTCTTCAGTTCGATAAGCTGTTCCTTTTATAAGTTTGCAAACATTTGTATTTAATAAGCGATAAGTATGAAAAGCGTGTGGCTGCACCAGCACTAGCAACTGCAATGGCGCCTCATCAAAATGGCGGTGGCGATGGCAAACAAACAAAGCGGGCTGCACCACGGCCCGCACATCCTGTCAATCTCTGTGTACATACTTATGCGCATCCGGTATGTAAATGCACAGTCGCCTATAGTCATTATACCAAGTCCCCGCTCACACTCCTCCCTCCTGACCAGCCTGCCAGTATGCCTGTCTATCTACGTTCGTGTGTGTGTGTGTGTGTGTGTGTGCATCGGCATTCGTTGTCAGTGGACCGGAAGAAATTATTGTTATTCGAATTGATCTGCCATGGCTGATGTCGCTGGCATCGATAGGCAATGTCGCTGCCAGGACAACACAGCATAACGGTATAACAAGACAGCTGGAGAGCGATATCGCTGCACTCAAACTGCTTTAAACTGCTGGCAGAGCGCTGATAACGTCAGCGATGCAAAAGCGACCGTTCCGCCGTTATTTATGGACGCTCCTGCATATGCATAAATAAAATAAAATGCATATAGTAAAAACGCTGGAACGTTGTCCACCTCTCAGCTCTCAACCAACTTTGGCGTCGACGAATGCACAATAAATTGCAAAAATATTATTTTATCAACAATAATTAATTAAATGCACTTAATTGCGTGCCACAGTCACAGTTGCTGCACTTTTTTGTTGCAGCTGTTCATGCATTGGTTGGTGTGGGCATTGCCACGCGTTTTAAACATGGTCATCTGCATATGCTTGAGCAGCGTTGTAAGTAGCCATGTAAGTGGACAAGTACGCGACAACAACGGGCAACGGGCAACTGGCAACAGTTACCACAACACATACAGTTTTTTTTTTTTCTCTCTTGTTTCCTCTTTCTTTTTGCTGCCATGCTCTTTACGATTTATGTATATTTTTAAGTGGCATTAAGTGCGCGTTAACATCTTATGCAAGCGAATAACAACAACAACAACACCAATAACAGAACAACAGAAAACACAACAACAATAACTTATGAGCAGCAGCAGCAGCAGCAGCAGTTGTTGGTTGGCCATTAAGAGCGCTATTGAAACCGCCCCACCAAAAAAGCGGGCTAATTGACAATCGTAGCGAGGAGCTTTAACAAAAATTTGTCACTCACTCTTAATGAGCCGTGCAGCTAATTGTGGCTTTAACAGAGCAGAAGCAAAAGCAAAAGCAGCAGCAGCCGTAGTCATAAAGTTGCAATACATTGTTTCAGCTGCAGCAGTTGCTTGTTACATTTGCATTGTCTGTTTGTACGTTTGTTTGTTGATCAAGTTTTGTGTGGTGCACAACTTGCATGGACATATGCGCTAAAGGAATATTTCACATACGCCATGTTGGCCAAAAACTTTGAACAATTTTTGTCGTTGTTGTTGTTGTTGTTATTTGTTTGCCTGGCCACTGACGTCTCATTTCGGGGTTCTCAAAGTACGAGTATCTACAAATTCAATTCATTTGCCTGCAGCACCAGCAGCTTTCCCTAGTTGCACTTATGTATGTATGTGAGACTGTGTGTGTGTGTGTGTGTGTAATTTACAATCCCTTGTGCATGGCCATGTACGCATGCATGCACGTGTATGGGTAAAATTGTTAAATTTATACTACACAAAAGCAGCGCAGTTGGAAACTGCCAAAGTAATTTGCGATAAGTGCGTCAGATTCTTTGGGGAAAATTCGACCACACACATACATACACACACACACTGCAGTAGCAATAACAACAACAAAAGCAAAAACACAAAAGTAGCAGAAATAAAAAGTATATATTTATTTATATTTCAGCTGCAGTTTCAACGAAACTGGCATTCGCTTCTACTGGTACTTGAAAATAAAAGCGAGAGCAAACAAAAAATGCGCCAAATAAGGTTATATAATCAGTATGAACTTTATTAATATATATGCATGCGCTATAGGACAACAAAATCCATAAATAGATTTTCATTTGCAAAAAAAAGCTAGCGCAATTAAATAGCTGGTTATGTAAATGTATAAGCTAAGCTATAGATGGGGGATGCTTTTTTTTTGTACGCAAAATTTACATGCAGCTCGTGCTAAAATAAATAGGTAACATTAAATACAATGTAATAAAATATTAAATAAAACCAATTTAAACTCACAATTGTATATAATGAATTTTACAATATTGGTCTTCGAATTGTGCAGCCGCTAAGCTTTTCTGTCCCATAATCAAATGTTCCTTTGTGTTAAGCTGTTTAAACTTTATTATTGTTAATGTATTTGTAATCCTCTTTGGTGGCATTACATTAATACTTTCCAGGGCAAAAACAAAATTAATCTATTTAGTTTAAATTTTCAAAAATGCACTGCCATTTTTAGATGGAAAAATTTACTTATCCGGCCAATATAGATAATTATTATAATCTTTATTTTGTAATTTTCATTTATAAACATAAATAATCAATGTAACTGACTCAGAGCTGTCCCAACTTAAGTTATATATTGCTGTATTGCTAAACTTAACTTAACTAACTCAGAAAAGTGTAATATTTAATGCCTAAGGACGCTTTTGGCAAGCTTTTGACTCAAGTTGCTCTGTAAGTTAAATGTTAAAGTTGATGTACCCGAATATGTGTTCAATAACCATTGAATTGCAGAGCCCAGGCGGGAAAACAGATGGAAAACTGCCGCCGTTGCTGCCGTGGCAACTATGCAAATAAGCAGCAGCTGAGAGTTGAGAGCTGAGAGAGAGCTCAGCTGAAATGATTGAGGCAGGCAAACGTTTCATTTGTGGCTTGTCCTGTTCGCCACAATTCCGTGTGTGTAAGTGTCAATAACTCACACAAACAGAGCAACAACAGCAAATAAGAGATGGCAATTTGTATTTTGGTTGCTGCTTTTGTTGTTTTTGTTGTTGCCTCGCATTGTAATAATAAATTGTATGAAAGTATGCAATGAAAATAAAAATGCCACTGCGTAATTAATGAGTCAAGGTGGTGTCATATGGCACCAACACACACACACACACATATTAAAGGAGAATGTGGGGGGAGGGGAGGAGAGAGAGGGAAAGGAGCTGAGCACATTGCGTGTTAAGTCGCGTATTTCATGGCGTTTATTTATTATGCACAATGTGCCTGTGCGTCAGAGCCAAATTATTGACTCAATTTGTTGGAGTACGCACAGAAAGATACGCTAATGTACATGTGTGTCTGTGTGTGTGTGTGTGTAAGCCCTATAGGCGCGTTAATTGCTTATGGAGCGCACATTATTCAACTGTCATTTTGGTACACAGCGCGCAGAGTGAGAGTCGTTTCGCTAAGAAGCGCCCCAAAGTTGCGGCTTTGGCAAACAATTAGGCAGCTAATTTGCAGAAGGCTCAGGCAGCATCACGAGCACAATGCCTCTCTCTAGATGTACATGTGTGCTAGTGTATGTGTGTGTGTAGGGCAATGCGTGCTAATCCTGTCGCACACAGGCAGCATCAGCAGCAGCAGCAGAGAATCCTTGTCAGAGTCCGCTGTCCGTCAGAAAGGCGATTGTTCGTACATTGGGCTGGAATTTTCGGTGGGGGGGATGGACCGGTTTCTAAATCACAGCAAAATCCTTTTGACAAATACCCACAGAGGGACTGGCGCTGAGCTTAACAGTGAACTAAACTGAAGACTGAAGGGTGGAAATGGCGGAAACGGAAACGGAAACGCTAATATGGCAAGTTATTCAAAAGGCGTCCGGGATTGCTGAAATAAATGCACTTGGCTATAAACTGAGCGCCTTGTCAACTCTATGCGCTTGTCAACGCTTGCAAAACTTAAAAGGTGACAGGGATAAACGCATCCAATGGCACACCATGACAGCACTTGCATATCAGCTTGTGTGTGGAAGTGTAAGTGTGTGTGCATAAGTGGAGCTAGTGCATCTCTCTGCTGTGGTTTCCTTTCACACACACTAAAAACTAGACCTGTGTGTGCATTCTGACATGTGGCAGCTGTCATGCGTGCAAGCGCTCCGATCTGGATTGAGGATTCAGGGCGCTTGGCACAAGGTGGAAAAGTTGCACTCGCTGCATAGGCAAGTCACATCAATCAGCCATTTGCCGCCATCGTAGACGTCGCTTGTCAGCCGTAATTTACGCGCATTCACAAACTTCCACACACACACACTCACACGGCAACAAACAAAAGATTCAAACGCACCACAAATCGTTTTGATTTTGGCCCCTACCCAACACACACACACACAGGGACAGGTGATTGGGGGTCAGCTCCCAGACATCCACCAAGTCAGTCAGGCAGCCAAGAATCTCTCTTGTGCTCGTGACAAAATGTCTGGGCGCTGATATTGCATTTTAAGTTGTTCGTCAAGTTGCGGCTACATATCACGCACCTCATAGTTACGAAACAGCTTTACGGTTTGTGGTTTAGCTAAAGTTAAAACTGTCAGACACTGTTGACTTTTGTCAAGTCAGCAATTCTTACAAATCGAAATCAAGAAGGCTTAAACACGGTTAAATGCACCATCTTAATTGCAAACAATTTTTTTTTTTTTTTTTGCCTTATTAATTTATTTTAAGATGCAGTTTTCATTAAATGCTTTTGTTACTTTATCTTATCAAACTAACATTTCTTAAAGCAGAACCTTTAATTTACTTATTCCTTAAAAAAGAATCTTAAAATCTTTTTAAATAACTTTTGCGTTTAACTATTGATAACTCAACTCTTATGGCCCAAGTTCAGGTCAACAATAGTATAAAAGTGTTTAAAAATGTAAATTTAGGAAGATCTCTAACATTAAAGTCCGATTGACAGTTTAACGTACAAGTTTTAAGTCTTTATTGCTTATTTATACTGCGTTGTGGCAGGCGCAACAAAATTTCCCATTTTGGCTGCCATCTGTAATGAAAACAATTTAATTCAATAGACAATAGTTTTATGTGTGTGCTCTGTGACGTGCTTTGGATAACAAAATCAATTTCTTCGCACCCACACACACACACACAAACATACTCACACACAGGTGATCAACAGATTTGGCAGGTCACAACGGTTTCACAACGAATTTACTATATATATAATTGTGGAATGGGTGTTTATTGAATTATTATAACAGTTTCTGCTGTCAACGTTGTCAACATTGTTAGCGATGTGTCCCTAATGTATGTTCGTGTGTGTGTGTGTGTTTGTGTATGTTCGCTTATGTGGCTGTTATTGTTGTTGTTGTTGGCAAGTACGTGACAGACGCGGTTTGGCGCGATTAAATTACGTTTATGATTATATTTTGTTACAAAAATACAATGTCATACAAAGCTAAAGCACAGACACACGAACACACACCATCGACATAAACAATCGCTGAATGAGACACACACTCACACACACGCATACATACATGCACATACATAGCTGCCAGCCACAATGTATTGAAGTGTAAATGGTTAACAATTGTGGCAGAATGCAACAATAAGCTGCGTATCAACGTAAAATGAAGTATGTAGTGAGTGTTTATGACGCGTTCACATTGTTCTATATTGATGCTAAAATATTTATGGAGACATCGTTTTAATTGCATTTTACCTCACACACTGCGATAAAAATTGATTTTCCCTGTGAAGTGATTAGATAATTTTAATAAAGAATCATAAACTGGAAGCTAGAGCTTAAACAAAGTATATGCAAAATGCCGAAACTTTTTTTTTTCCCCTAAAGATAATAATAATTGAAAAACGACACGCTCAAGATGAGTTCGTGTGTAATCTGTGTGCATAAACATTTATTACAATCTCTCTCCATCTCTTTGGATTATTATTGCATATGCTGCTGTAAGCCGAGTTTTTTACAATTCTGACACTAAATATCATTTGGGCTGACACTTATTGCTTATTACACAGACACACACACACACTCAGACACACAAAAAGAACAGAGAATGCCGCTTTTATTTCAACATAATGCGAAATTAATAACAATCATACGCCACGTTGCTTGGCAGCCATTTTAAGTGCTGTGCTCTGCCTTGCCTGCTTGCTTGCTTGCTACCTACATACTTACCACCAGTTGCAGCTGACAGACGCATTTAAAGCAGAAAGTGGGAGGTGGGTCGAATGCTCCATAAGTTTTGCTCACCATGATTTTCTAAAACTGTCAGAAATTTCAGTAAAATTACGCGCAGCATTCAAACAGGCGCCGAAGCGCAGCTGCAAGAATGCTTATTAAAATATAAATATGCTAAAATAAGAAAGAAGCAAAAAAAAAACATAAGGCAAGAAATTGTGGGAAGGGGGTAGATGCCAAGTGGACGGCGGATATAGAGCCAAAGAGCAAAACACAGTTAAACAGTAGAACAACAAAACTCCGGAATGGCAGCAAGCGAGCAAGCGAGCGAGGGAGCGAAAAGCTAAAGTTAAAAAACTAAAGTTTTATACTATAAAATAATTTTAACTACTCGAAATGAGCACGTGCCAAGGGCTGAAGGGGCTGCAACATACCAGAACAACAACAAAATATATATAAAAAATTTACTACAGCACACAGCTAAAGTAGAAATTTCATGCGCGCCGTTCAAAACTTTGGTACTTCTTAACCCGCTACCGCCACCGCCCCTCACGCACGCACCGAAAAACCACCCAAGTGACGGCAAAAGCAAAGTTGTTCTTTGCAAACAATGCACAGTTATTCTTCTGACGCATTTCGGACCAAGGTTATTTTTACAACTACTTTTGCTATATGCATTATACAGTCGCTGCCAATCTGATGCTGAAAGAAAAAGAATCTGCGTGCCGCAAGCAACAACCAAGACTTTCTTTTAAAGATAAACCCTTCCACTTGCATCGCATTAGCTGCATGTATTTTTGATAAGCAACACCGTAACACAGTTTGCAAAACTCCACCTTAAGTGCAGTTAGGCAAAAATTGAACAGGGTTTGGAGTTTTCCAGCTAAATACATTCCAGAGTCTTTGTGTGCCCGCTGTATCTCTGTCTGTTTGTCTTTCAGTCAGTCATCAATCAATTAGCCAATTAGTTCAACATGCTCATCAATTTCCATGCAAAAGTAACTAATTGCCGGGCAAAGCAAACGCAAAACACATCTAATCAAATTTAATTAAGCCATCCAGCAAACAGACTTGCAAGCAAATTCAACGATATTGCCTGTGCCTAAGCCTATGCTTTTGCCTTTGCCTTTACCTACGCCCACGCAATACGCCTCCTTACCTTTTAGCTGGCATGTGTTTGATTTGCAGTTGAAATATGTGAGCAGTGCACGAAGCACACACAACACATATAACACACACACACAATGAGTAATTTTGGCTTATCAATGCAATTGCGTTTGCCCCTAAAAGTATGCACCACGAAAAGGCGCTCAACGTAGAATGCGTGGCACGCCCCAGATATCCTACAGCAGCAACAACCAAAACGAGCTTGAGGTAATTTTTAAAGTTTTTATAGCCAAGTTGTTGACTGTTTATTTGCGCATTATAGACAGAGCCCAACGATGCCTGTCTGCCTAAAAACGAAGCAAAGGCAAAAAACAAACCCAACGCGTTGTCTGATTGCATTCGACTTGGGCTCCTTTCCGTCCATTATGTGAATGGGCTTTGGCAATTGGAATTGCGGATTGTAGCTCTAGCTGTAGAACCACTTTGCCCGGGACCCATGCGTTTCAGAGATAATCAACTAAACACTTCATTATTTCGTCGACGGCGTAAATTGTTTCGCCAATGCGTTTCTCTTTTCCCATTTACATACCCTAGAAACATAAAAATATATGGGCAATAGGGAGGATTATGTGTTTTTGGCACGCAAATGTATCAAACAGTTTTCATCTTTCTAGAATAAAAAACATTTTTACTTAACAAATAAGTATTTAAACTACAATCATAAGATTAATAAACTTTACGTTTGCTAATATTATATTTTTATCAGGAAATCTCTTTTCCATCTGCCGTTCTTTCCACCTTCTGCAGGGAAACTTTTATTCCAACACTTTTAACTGCATCAAAGTGTGCAAAGGGCATGAAAAGGGGGAATAGTGCGAAAATTTCCTGTTTTCATTTGGCACATTTCGTATTCATGCGTTTTTCTTTCTTTTTTTTAATTGAATGATAAAACTCCGATTGCGGCCGTTGTGAATTAGGGGCATTCATTTAGATTAGCGAGTGAAAAGTGCTGGCAGGTTGTTAAGTTGATGTTGATATGGTTGCGTTTAAAATTCAAACATGCATTTTGTTTAAGGAGCTGCCACTTTAAGCTGATTACAACGTAATTGATTTGGATTTTATACGAAAAGAACTTCAAGCTAAGAGAGAATAAAAGTTCAAACCATAATATTTTTTTTGTGTTATGAAGTTCAGCTTAGAGAAACAAAATCAAATCAATTCTGCTTGTGATACTTTAAATACACCGATTTCGAATCGAAATAATTTGTATACTATTTCATCCACAAGCGTGCAACGAGCTGTGATAATAATATATGAACAATGCAAAACCCCAAGGGTTAATGTACCCAAAACGTTATTCAAAGCTCATCAGTTCAACCCGAAAATAAATAATTATATTTACCAGCAACAACAACAATTATTCTTTTGAACAAAATGCAGCGAAGAGCGCTGTTAAAATTAAATAAAATAATGCGAAAATTGAATAATAGAAACACACAGCGAGCACGAACAACAGAACAGATGGATGGACCACAGCAATAATGCAATTTTGAACAATTCAACAAAAAAAACCTTAACCAAATGTTGACTCAAAAATACCTTTCATATTTATTTGATCACATAATTCAATAAACTGCTTAGCTTAAAATCTAAACTAAATTCCTATCTATGGGAATTTCTGTCATCAATAGCTGGGCCTCGTAGAAATCAACAAGACATACCTCTCTACCGCTCTAAACAGGGTATCATATAGAAGATGATTTGCTGTATACCCCATTCTAAGCTGTGCTTATGTGTATATGTATATGAATCTATGTGTGTGTTGCATAACTAACAATTGTTTGGAACACACATCAATGCCAAATACACTTAGCGCTGCATTATGAACAACAACAATAATAACAACAACTCTCGTAATCGTTTTAGTGCACCAATCGCACACACACACACAAAAACAATATCAGAGAAGAATGACCAAGTGAACAAAGTGCATCAACCGCGCCTCTACACACACACACACCCATTAAAGAGCTATGCATGTGAAAGCAAATGATGGCCAGATATTAAATATGACTACAACCCGGCAGGCAGCCAACAAAAATAACGAAATGCCTTCTCATCATGCTAACATTTTTGTCAAAAATTTAATATCAAAATAGATTTAGCATAATTAAAACGAGCATTCCCCCACGCCCCTGCTCTTTCGCTTCGTTTGAATGTCAATAATGCAAATATTCGCAAAACATTCAACATTTATTGTTTACCGCATGGCATATTTCGATTGTACTTAGATTGGCAATTGCAAGCACACATTTATCTAGGAATCGAGACACTAGCAACACTAGCAGAAAATCTTATAAATATAATTCCTATTTGACTGAATCACTTGTTTTACTATAACGGTAAATAAATGCTTTTCCACTTGAAATAACTTAACTGATTATCATTTATTAGCCTTGCAAGTTTGAATTGTTGCATTTAACGTGGAAAATACAAGGCCTATATCCAAGAGCATTCAATCTTCGACACTTGACAGATCTCTTTTCTCTTTGGATGAGCTCAAGCCATTCATTGGAAAATTTACGCCTAAGCAGGCTCTAAGTTTCATAATAATTCAAAGGCAATTATGCTTTAGGGTCGAAGTGAACTGGCCGAAGGAGTGGGTGGTTTGTGTGCTTTTTGTTTTTTGTGTCTGATGTTGTCACTGCTTCTACTTCTACTTCTACTGAGACTGCAAGTGCACTCGAGACGGCCCATTGTCGTTTTATTGACAAATGAATGGGCTGCTGGTTCAGGGTCTGTAATTTTGTAGATTAAATTGCTGTTGTTGTTGGGCAGCTTTTGCAAATCAGAAGTATTTGGGCATTTCACACTCATTAAGTTTAATTACATATTTTGCATGCTCCGGCCATTGTGGCATTTAGATTGCACTTCTCAAGCTCACAATTCAAATCAAATGGTGTGAAAAGAAATTGTACTTAAGTCGAGATTTCAGATCGAATCTTAACTTTCTCAACAAGCACTCAACAAGCACTTTTCCTACAGAAAGAAAGTAAATTACAATTTATATGCTCCACTCTTTATGTTTTTATATATTTTACACCTTGCCAATAAGGCTTTGAACGATAATTATTAATATCGACTATCCATCAATACACATATTTAACTCATTAGTCTTAATTAATTGACCATTTTTGCAATAATCTCTTTTCAATCTGTTGTTATCGTTCCACCTTAACCTCGTTTTGCAACCTTTTGTTGGCAAACTTTTACGCACGCTCAAACAACGCACAAAAGAGGCATAAAAACCGCATAACAAATCATTAAGCGTTCGCTGTAAATGCACGGGGTACAACGAAAGACAGCAAAACAGCTGTATACAGATAACCCCTTCAACGTTCATCTCAGCTAGGGCATGGGGGAGGCGTGACTGTCACCGTGGCTTAATGGTGGCCAGTGTGATCGTAAAATCGGCGCTCGTTAGAGTCAAAGTTTGACGCATTTTATTGCCGTGGCCAAGAGGCACGGCACGAAGCACTAAGGAGGTGTGGTGGCATGTGGCAGGACCCCAATGTGGCCTCGACTCCATGAGTGGAGCTGTTGTTGTTGTTGCTGGTGTTGGTGTCTCTGGGCGCACGTAAAAGCAAATCAAGCAAATGGACAAATGTTCCGACAGCCGAGCTGAGAACCCAACTGAGCTGCATGATTGCATTTAATGTTTCCGTTAATTTTTTATGTCTACTTTGCGCGAGCGCCCAACATCATAAATAAAGAAACAATCAATTTTCATACGCACCGTTGTACGACAAAGCAGAGCGCGAGCGCCTATCGCATCGAATCGTAAAAAAAAGGAATACATACATACATATACCCGAATGGAAATCGTATATTTTAACATAATATTATTGCACAGCTGGCTGTGGTAAAAGCATGGCAACCTCCCACACACATACACTCTCACTTCACCAACACGCAACTTGAAGCGTAGACTCAGGCGCCCACTACTTAAACATCATAAAATATGAAAATTCATCTGCAATTCATCAATTATTTATTTATGGCAATGTTCTTTTGCGTTTCACGCATGTGTTAATGAATAATTTTTTGTCATTTTTTCGCGAATGTGTGCGCGCGTGTGTGTGTGCGTGTGGGAAGCGTAATCAATTCGAATTTTCGTCTGCATTTTTATAGCATTTTCTGATACACAAACACATATACATACTCGCATATTATAATAATAAAAATCAACCCATCAAACCAAATGTCGCACATAAATGACCATGAAAGTTTTCTCTGCTTTTTTGCTGGTCTAGCAAAAGGGCATTTTGAATTGGAGGTTTACAGCGTGGTGTTAAGCATTATACGTGTTCAAGTATTTAACTCCAAACTACATAACGTACATAAATACATATTTTCTAAAACATAATCCTTCTTAATCTCTATATGTATTTACATTTCTATGTCTGTATCTAAATATATGTCATATTCATGCTAACTCTAGGCTGAAAGTGTATTAAATCTGCAGTATTTCATTGTCTTTCTGTCACTTTTACCAAGCCATCAGTTCAGCATACATATATGTTGAAAATTGGGTGAATATACAATACAAGTAGAGACAACATCTGCTGCCAATTTCATTCAGAATTCAACAGTTTTGCCAGCCTCAGGCATTGTTGGGCTTATCAATCAAAAATTGTTCTGTCTACACAATTGCAATTTGCAATTTAAATGCTGAATGCTGAATGTTCGTTAATGCAGCGAACAGCTCAATCCGCCATTTTGGACAGATTGTTAAACTGACACAAATTCTTCATATATATACATGTATATATTTTTATGTATGTATATTTGTACATATGTATGTATATTGGTAATGAAACTTTCCAATTGTATGCACTGCATGACGAAGATGAATTGTGAATTTCATTAAAAATGTAATAAATATAAATCAAATTCCTATTATAAAATACTTAATAGCATGCATCTGCAACGTATGTGTGTACATTTATATATATTTGTAATAAATTGGGTTCTGTTCTCATATTATTATGAAGGGCATCAATTTACAAACACAGTAAATGTGTGCATATATAAACAAATAAATGCACTTAATATAAATTAATCTGATATTTAGATATAAAATGCTCATGACGAAAACATTTGTTTTAATTGGCAAACTGCAAACTGGTACTTAAATGTGTTTGGCTTAATGCACTTATAAGCTATCGATGCAAATGTTATTAGTTCAGTGAACGATTTAAGCTTCTCTTTTGCTTAAAACCATAAATTCTAAATTTTTGATAAGCATTATTTCTTTACTTTATTTTACACTTACACTTCTCTCATTTACATTTTCGTCTAAGGATTGTATTCCAAGGCAAAATCACATCCGGAGCACATCAAGGCATCTTCCGCAACAAAAATACAAACAAAGTTAACTCCTTGCAGCGGAAAAAGTGTGAATTTTAACAGCAGCAAGACATGGGGAAGGAATTGAATGCAGATGTCAGTTGCGTTGTCCACGTGCCGGTCCAGGCCATCAGACTTCAGCCATCCAGCAAATAAGCAAAAGAAAATTCCATTCGAGATGCAACATCCGTTGTTCCCGCTGCTAGCCTTTACTACGTACCATCACCATAGCATCATCCATTGGCATGCATTACCAGCGAAAAAGCAGAACTTTCTTCTTCTCCTCTTTTAATTTTTTTTTTTTTTTTTGTCCACAGCGTGGAGTGCAAATTAAACCGAACAGCGCTCGAGGTTAATTTCACATGCATTTCAGTGGCAATCAGTGCGTGTGGCAGTCGCTGCACGGCTCCACTTCAGCATTGCGGGTGGCACTTAGCCAACACTGCAACCCAACCCAATCCAAGCCAAAACCCAAAAAACTACTTATACAGCACTCTGACAGGCGGACCTTTCTCTCCCTCCCTCTTGCTTTCTGTCTTTCGATTGGTGTCCTAATCTGAAACTCATTTCCTTCCGTGCCAACTTCACTCTTGGTGTGCGGAAATGAAGAGCGCTGTCAAAGATTGGCTGCAAGTGCAGTCCAGACCGAAAAGTTTCTTTGCATGTGGCCGGGATAATTGCGTGTAACAGGTGCGAAAGACGGAATTTACAATGGGGTTTTGCACAGTTGATAGTATCAGCCAAGTGCACAAATTAAGAGTTCACCTCTCATTCTCTCCGTCTCTCTTTCTGTCGCTTTCCAGTGCAGAAGTTAATGCAAATTATTATTCATGCACTCGACGCGATAAATAAGTACACAGATTACACTTCGCTTCAAGTAGAAGTAACTAACCTTTTATTTATAGTTATGCTTGTCTTGTGAGCTTCACATTTTAATTAACCAAAAAACCGACTTTGTTGCCTTTAGCTTAAGCTCAAAACTCAAAAGTTCACAGCTAGCTGTTGTCCTTTTGGCATTCTATCCCTTTCGCTACAGTGTGTACTGGTCGGTAGATTCTAATTAAGCGAAATGAAGAAAAACTGTGTTAGTTTTCCTTTCGTTTTTTTATTTTTATTTTTTCTTCTTTGCCGCCTCTGGTGTAGTAGTCACATTATGTGGCACCAAACACACGCACTGCGCATGGTCCAATTAAATTATTAGCCAAAGGGACTAGAAGCATGGTGAAGCGGCGGATGAGGGGATGTGATGCGTTGCCCAAATGGAATGTGAAAATCTTCAAATGCTGGGGCTGTGCAAAAAGCATATGTTAATTATGTTTAGTTTCCTCTTGAAAGAGAATTTTTAACAAAGTACAACGACGAACACTGCGAATGCGTAAGCTAAATAGAAAGGCGCTCGTTCAAAGAACTTTTGCACCCTAGCAATTGATGTGCTTGAAGGAATCGCAACAGCAGCAACAACAACAATGCCTAACGTCCTGCAACAAACAAAGGACAAACTTTTTGACTCCTGCACACACAATGGCAGCCATCAAAATTCGACAAGGTCGCGCGCATGAGAAATCATTCAGCAGTCAAAAATAATAATACACTGTTGTTATAGCAGCCGCTTAGGTGAGCAGGTAGGTGGGGTAGGTAGGGCAATCAAAAAGTTACTCCTGCAGCCAAAAAAAAAAAAGGATCATCGGCAAAACTTATGCGTTTGTGCAGCCAGGAGAGCAATGTGGTTATCAGCAACACACACACACACACACAAGCCAAACTCAACTAAACTCAACTCAAACCCAACCATCATTTGTTAAATGCAGCGCCGCCCACGAAGGCGTAGCTATCGTGGGAAGGAGGCGTGGCACATTTGCATGCAGTGCCGCGGCACAAACACACACGCATTTGATGCAAATGAAACATAATGAAATTGTAAAAGTTACTATTGCCAAAGATAAAATTTACATTTCTCACACAGACAATAGCTGCAGCACATTCAATGGGTTAAGGGGTTAGGTGGATTGAAAGGGGGGTTGCAAACCAAAAACTGCGGCACAACTTTGACATTTTTATGTGCTGCAGTTTTGTGCGATTTGCTTAGGAATTGTGTTTAGCGTTGCGTACTTGACATTTAAACGTGTTTCAAACATGCTAAACTAACACGGGGTGCCCAAAAATAAGAGGGAGGTGTGTAACACACACACACACACACACACACATAGTCGCTTTTGTCGTGTTTTGTAAATGTGAATTTGCAGTGACAGTTCGAGATGCACTCAAGCGTTGCACTCCGTTGACGTTGAGGCGAAGCGTGAGAATGTTAAATGCAGCAGCAGTATCCGTTAAAGCTTGAAGGCCACAAACAGCATTAGATACCGAAATGGAAGGGTATACCAAAATAGTAACTGTTGAAACAAATAGCTTACCTCGAATAAGACGGAGCAGAAATTTAAGTAACTAAACGCACCAAAACGGCAAACCAAAAGAATATCTTATACCCTTCCAAACACATTTCAATATAAGCTTTAATAATATTCTTATTGAAATTCGTTATGTTATGCTCTTTTCAGAGTATTTAAGGTAAGTTAAATAGCTGCTAGTCAACAAATCGAATTCTTTTCAAATAAATATTGAGAAAAAGATGAATGCTGCACATGTTGTAGCCTCACATGTCGAATATATAATTAAAATGGCAAAAATTGTGTCGATAACTTTTAATGAACTTACACCGAAGTCATGCATCAAATTAAAGGATATTGCAAAATTTATCGCTATTACCAAATAATATTTAACAGGTTTTACAATTCAGACTCAAACTTCATACGCATGCACAATTTTTATTTATTATTTTAAAATATTTGCAACCAGGGGCATTGCTTAATATCCGATTTGATATTGCACTGCACTATATTCTCTATCAGGGCACATAAATAAAATCACATTTTAACTCAGCCCAGCGTGAAAACGCAGGCGCCACAAAAATGTATATGGGTGTATGCGTATTAAGAAAAGAAAGAAACGCATAACGTACACAAAAATTATTTTAAGCATATTTTTGCCACAGTTGGAAAATTTATTGTCGCATGCAATTAGGCGAGCTCGTAAATCCTGAAGACTCCTAGAGAGGCCAAACGCAAAGATGAATAAATAAAATTAGGACAGGGTAAAATGGACAGGGTAAACGAACAAGGAAACTATAATTCATAATCTCTCTCTTTTGTTCTGTGTCTCTTTCGTATGCTGTAAACGTGGCAATGATTTCAACTAGAACAAAGATCAAGCAGCCAATAAACATGGAATAAACACCCCAAGAAACGCAAGCACATACGCACACAGTTGGCCCGCATTTAAGGCGAAACATGTTTAAAAAACTTAAAATATGCTACTTTATAGCCATTTAAACGGACCATGGTGTTAGCCATATTCGTGTGTTTAAAAGTGTGCGTGTTATAGCCGAACGCGTATTGTGCAACACTTAAGAATTCTATTTAAGAGCTAAGCTAACACACGCATACTCTGGACGAGCATTCAGTGTGTGTGTATTGATTGTATTTGTAAGGCTAGTTTACCTTTTGAACAACGACGGCAACAACAACAAAGGCAGAGTGGCATGCATTAACAGTACATGCTTGTGCCATAAAGAAGGCGTTATGTGTGTGTGTGTGCGTTACTCTGTGTGTGCAGTCAAGGCGCCCCCACGCTAACAACAAAACGCCCATTAGGTTGCACAATAAAAATGTTTAAAATACTATACAGCGCAATACGTATAAAGAAAGTGGGGCAAAATATTCCATTCCGGTTGGCCAATGTTGATTTTTCATATGCTATTTTTGCTTTTGAAAATAAAAGTAAAGGTAAATGTAAAACTAATAAATGAATGAATGAATCAAATGGCTTGAAATTTATGAAAACTGTTTTATTTTTATAATATATATATGTATAATTAATAAGCTGACTGCTACAGGATAAAACTACATACATATAACTGCATCCCTGAAAATACACACACAAACGGGTCGAAACTTTCCAATGTCATAACTTTGGCAAAACTCAACCGATTATGAAGAGCAAAGGCTTAAAACTCATGATTTGGCATCTGGATTCAGCCTGCATTTATAGTTTGAAACGCGATTTTTATGAGAAATTCATGTGAAAATTCTGTTCCTCAAAATTCAGCAAGAAACGGGTCGAAACTTTCCAATGTCATAACTTTGGCAAAACTCAACCGATTATGAAGAGCAAAGGCTTAAAACTCATGATTTGGCCTCTGGATTCAGCCTGCATTTATAGTTTGAAACGCGATTTTTATGCGAAACTCATGTGAGAATTCTATTCCTCAAAATTCAGCAAGAAACGGGTCGAAACTTTCCAATGTCATAACTTTGGCAAAACTCAACCGATTATCAAAAGCAAAGGCTTTAAACTCATGATTTGGCATCTGGATTCAGCCTGCATTTATAGTTTGAAACGCGATTTTTATTCGAAACTCATGTGAGAATTCTATTCCTCAAAATTCAGCAAGAAACGGGTCGAAACTTTCCAATGTCATAACTTTGGCAAAACTCAACCGATTATCAAGAGCAAAGGCTTAAAACTCATGATTTGGCATCTGGATTCAGCCTGCATTTATAGTTTGAAACGCGATTTTTATGAGAAATTCATGTGAAAATTCTATTCCTCAAAATTCAGCAAGAAACGGGTCGAAACTTTCCAATGTCATAACTTTGGCAAAACTCAACCGATTATCAAAAGCAAAGGCTTTAAACTCATGATTTGGCATCTGGATTCAGCCTGCATTTATAGTTTGAAACGCGATTTTTATTCGAAACTCATGTGAAAATTCTATTCCTCAAAATTCAGCAAGAAACGGGTCGAAACTTTCCAATGTCATAACTTTGGCAAAACTCAACCGATTATCAAAAGCAAAGGCTTTAAACTCATGATTTGGCATCTGGATTCAGCCTGCATTTATAGTTTGAAACGCGATTTTTATTCGAAACTCATGTGAGAATTCTATTCCTCAAAATTCAGCAAGAAACGGGTCGAAACTTTCCAATGTCATAACTTTGGCAAAACTCAACCGATTATCAAAAGTAAAGGCTTTAAACTCATGATTTGGCATCTGGATTCAGCCTGCATTTATAGTTTGAAACGCGATTTTTATTCGAAACTCATGTGAGAATTCTATTCCTCAAAATTCAGCAAGAAACGGGTCGAAACTTTCCAATGTCATAACTTTGGCAAAACTCAACCGATTATGAAGAGCAAAGGCTTAAAACTCATGATTTGGCCTCTGGATTCAGCCTACATTTATAGTTTGAAACGTGATTTTTATGAGAAATTCATGTGAAAATTCTATTCCTCAAAATTCAGCAAGAAACGGGTCGAAACTTTCCAATGTCATAAGTTTGGCAAAACTCAACCGATTATCAAAAGTAAAGGCTTAAAACTCATGATTTGGCATATAGAATCTAGATTCAACCTGCATTTATAGTTAGAAACGCGATTTTTACTCGAAATTCATGTTCAAATTATGTATGTACTATTTTTATACCCTTCACATGTGAATCAGGGTATATTGAGTTTGTCATGAATCTGTAACGCCTTAAAGGAATGATGGGAGACCCCATAAACTATATATCAAAATGATCAGGACGAGCTCAGGAATTGATTTCCGTCCGTCCGTCCGTCTGTCCGTCTGTCCGTCTGTCCGTCTGTCTGTTTCAACACGATTTCCGGCCAAACTGCTGAACCGATCTTGATGAAACTTTCACAGATTGCTTAGATCATGTCGGGTTTGTTCACTATGAAATTTCATCCCGATCGGAGCATTCTACGATATAGCCACCATATAAATTTACCATATCAACACGATTTCCGGCCAAACTGCTGAACCGATCTTGATGAAACTTTCACAGATTGCTTAGATCATGTCGGGTTTGTTCACTATGAAATTTCATCCCGATCGGAGCATTCTACGATATAGCCACCATATAAATTTACCATATCAACACGATTTCCGGCCAAACTGCTTAACCGATCTTGATGAAACTTTCACAGATTGCTTAGATCATGTTGCTTACCATATCGTACTATCAATTGTTGTCTCTGTCGTGCACTTTCAAGTACCTACATGTCAATATGTTGTTTTTGTCGAAAACGAACAAGTAAATGACGCTCAAGAGTAAAAATATTAGCGAAAAATTACCAACAACTGCACAGAAACATAAGAGGGGGGAGTATTGATTTGGCTGTGTGAAGGGTATCATAGTCTTGGCATAGCCAAAATTAACTATGCGCCACTATTTTTTACTATTACTTTTTGTAAAATTTTAATGTGCAGTTAATTAAAAATTCGTCACAGCTAGAATTAAATCCAATAATACCAACACTTGCAGTAAATTTTGCTTTTGTTGTGCATAAATAGCTTGCTTATTTACCGTTAACTGTTTGTATGCATTTGTGTGCGTAGATGTTTTTGTGTGTGCAGCACGTGTCTTATGGCTGCCCAGAGCAGCATTAAGCTTTGCTACAAAGGCAAACTTAGCGCACTTTAGCTTTCGCTTAGTGCAACTAGGCCAAATGCCAAATGTTAATTAGCCTGGCAATAGTGACATATACGTAACCCAAACATGAATACCGAGCATACAGTGGAACAGGAAAGCAGAATAGTCCGAATATTCAAAGTAAATTAAAAAGATATTATTAAATCCCAACAAATTAAAACATTAAACATTAAGTCATATTAAACACTGATCATGACCATTCAACATTCGAAAACGTGTATTGAATTGAGCTGTATTGCAAGCTTTCAGCTTATTGTGGAGAAGAGTGTCAATAGAGACGCCTATTTGACAGACTGCCGGCGGGAACAAACGGCCGAAAGGCTGTCAATAAAAACGACATTGGGCGCTGCTGCTGCCATCTACACTGCAGGCAGACGACGCAACACATTTATGACAGGCGCCACTATTCGCCATTTTCAGTACTTTTTTTTTCTTTCTTTTTGCCATTAACCAAATGCGACACTGATGAGCGCTGCACAAAAAGGGCACTGCGAAACGCACTTAACGGCAGCAGGACAAGAGCGCAATGCAGTGAAGAGAACGGGTGGTGGTTGGAATAGATGGGCTTGTGACCAGGCTGGCAGGCCAAGCCCAATGAATGTCCTTGCCAGCCTTGGCGCAGCAAGCAATTGAAGTTGACTTTGAAGTAGCATCGTCGGGGGCTATCAGCGCCATCATTGCCATCATCATCAACGCCACGACGCGAACTGTGGAAGCGGCTCCTTGCTCCTTGTTGCTAGCAGGCTCGTCCTGCTCTTAGTTTGCTGATGTAGCTGCTGATGTTTTTATTATTGTTATGGACCCATAACTGTCAGCGCAATAAATTTTCCATTTTGCTCGAGCACCACTTTCATTACAAATGCAACGTTGACTGCCAGCTAAAGAGAAGAGAATAACAGCCTTGTGCAAGGAGCAGGCAAATCATTTGATTTCAAAAGACGCTAAGGAAATCAATGCGAGGCTAATTTAAATGCATCCAATCAACTTTAGACTTAAAATACCAACTGCTTTTGACAATTTAGACCGTTAAGCTATGAGTAAAGTTGATAAGGCTAAAATGCAGTTGTCCAAAAGTGTGTAGCAGGTGAAACGGGGCATGCCACATGCGTCTACTTTAGACTTATGTTATGACAATGTGCGTGCAAATTGCATTAAAGTTGATTTTTTTTGGCGTTTTAATTTAATTACGGAAGTCAGCAGCAGGAATTTTTTGGAGGGGTTGGTGGAGAGAGGAGGTTGGTGGATACCGTGGGTCAGGGACGAAAATGCTCGCAGCGTTGTTGGCTTTTTGTGTGCTTAATTGCGGCAACTGCTGCAGATTCTGTTGTTTGTCCAGTTGCTGCTGTTGTTGTTGTTGTTTTTGTTTTTCCGTTTCCCGCAGTCGAGCGTGCAAAAACATGACGCTTTTAGTTTTCGGCTATGCATACGTGTGTATGTGTGTGTGTGTGTGTGTGTCCTTGTTGTTTGCTCCGGCACTGGTGCCGCCTGCAGCAATTGAAACAGGAACATGTTGTCCAGCCAGGTGCATGTGTGTATGTATTGTGTGTGTGTGTGTGTGCGTGTGTAGAGAAATGTTTTTCGGGAAACGCACAAACACATCTTAAATGGTATTGTTCATAAGACATGCACGCATTTTGAACGTTCGAATGCATTACCGGGCACGCCCCCAGGCACACACATACACAATTGCGCCCCCTTAAACAGCATAACAAACTTTGGCTCACCTGCTACCCCTACTCCTTCACTTCTCAATCTGCTGGCAACGGCTGTGCACACACAAAATGGCGACTACTCATACAAAATGGCATCATTTGGCTGCAGGCACATTAATTCATGTTTTAAGCAATAGCAGCAAAAACAACAAAAACAACATTCTTAATGCATGTGACGTTCGATGTGTTTGTGTTCGTATGTACATATGTTTAATATGTATAACAAATATTTATACAATATTAAAATAGTTAGAAAATGCTAAGAAACGTGGACATATTTATAAGATTGTGCGACTTTTGCACGAATCAATTAATTTAAAACTGACTATTTTCATGAACGCTACTTTTGTAACCAGTTCTTGTAAATCTTGTATGTAACGAAACAAATGCAAACACTCAAGTGTAAGCAGAGGTAGTTCCAAGGGAACACAGACTTACTCTTTGTGCTTCAACTTTCCTTGTAAGTTACTTACAGTAACTGCAACTTATATTCTGCAAGAATTGTTTATGTGTTGCTATAGCTAAGTCAAATATCTGCCCATATTTAAACACATTTTAAACGGATAGCATCTAGCGCAATAAAATCTAATAGAAATGCCAAAGGTAAGCAACAGAATGAAGAAGAAAATTAAAATGCCATCTCTGCAATTTTTATAGTAATACATGCAGACTGATGGCTATTGGAGTAAAAATGCTGTCTCATGTGTGTCGGGTTAGAGTAAGGCCCCAACTACACACACACACACACATAGAAAAACAAGTCCAATGGAACACACACAATAATTCTTCATCAACAGCTTAAGGCGGCGGTCAGGCAATAAATTTTGCGCTGTTAATTTGTCACATGATTTTAGTTGGCCAATTACAACAATCAGACAACAACAGGAGCTGGAAGCTGGGAGCTGGAGCTGTGACAACAATGACTTAGAGTACACACACACACATACATATTCACACATGGATACATACATACATAAGTGAAGGCACAAAGAACGACCACAACGCTTGGCAGCTTAGCTGACCGTGGGCCAAAGTGTAGAAAAATGCCAACGAGGCAAAAAAAAAATAAGACAGAAGAGGAATAGGAAAACCAACCACAGACTCAACGCTCAGTGCGTGTCTTGGTATTTATCTAATTGCCACACACTCACACAGAAAACACAGACACACACACACACACACACACACGTTTAGACATTGACTAGTTGGTAAATGTTTTAACACAATTCCTGCATTTCTCGACAGCCAGATAAATGTGTATAGCAAAAAATGTGGAAATAATGCGGCATCTGTATAAGTCTAATTGCAAGTGCGTATTGCGTAATGCGTGTGTGTGCGTGTATGTGTGAGCCATTGATCCTGGCCAGCTTGACATTTTAATAAATCCCTCGAGTCGCACACAAATAAACCCACTATAGTGCGATAGAGATAGAACACTTGGCAAACTGGGACGCACTTCCGTTTCCTGTCTACTCTCGACCGAAATTCAAAGAGAGTCAATTTTGTGTATGCGCATCATTATTATTGTTGTTTCGTTGTTAGTTGTAAGTGAACACAAGGTTATCAGCAGGACATGCGTTAATGTCCCTAACTTGGAAAATCATATCATTAATTTCATTTCAGCTCTATGGTTTTACTTACAATTTGTCAAGTAGAGCAGTTAACTATGTGCGCTTGACTGCATTTTAATGTATTATAATTACCTGGTAATCTTTAATGTTGGGACACAACTCTTCCACAACTTCATTTTAATATGTGAGTAGTCACACTTGGTAACTACAATCAATTTGTACTTTAAGAATAATAGAGTAAGCAAGTGTTAAGGCGAGAGTAATGATAACAGTACTTGGTAACAGAAGCATTAAGTTTAACAGCAGCAATAACATAGGTAAAATATACATACATATGTAGCTCCAAGCCCGACATACTATATACATATGTTCCATATACCAATACAATAGAAAAATTCCTCTGAGCAAAGAGTACAGAATCTCAAGATTTTGCAATTTGTAAGAGCAAGCAAAATACTTGTCTTTTTAAACTGTATTCAAGCGTTAAAAGAACAATTTATATAAGTTGCAGCAATTGAAATTATTTTTATAACTGTATCCAATCTATTTATAGTAAAAGGGTCATTCATAAACAGGGTGTTCAATAAAATGTAGAATAGGCAGAATGCACTCACCGGTAGCAGCAACAACACAGATACAGTTAAATCCAAGTGCTCTCTCTCTCTCTCTCTCTTTTTTTCACTGACCACTTTTACAAAAACAAAAAGCACATTACAAACACACAAAAAAAAAACTTAATGAGAAGCATCTCATCTTTCTTTTCTATATACATACATATGTATATTATTTTATTTTATTTTCACTGCACTTCACGCACAAGAAAAAAAAATAACAAAACAAACAAGAAAAGAGAGATGTTCAGCGTGTTAAGCGCAACAACAACACTCTCGTATTAGCGCGGCTATCCGCTCTCCTTAATTTTTTCGCGAACCGGCAGAGCAGCAAAAAAAATGGCGCCCATTTCACAATTTTCATTTGCTTAAAAACACTTTAAAAATCAATTACACGGCGATTCTATGATGTTATAAATACTTTGCGTATGCTCAGTGCGTTATCTAAACACAATTTGACTATTAATATAGGGCGTATCACTTGTAATCAAATATATAAACGGACGAAATGCTGCCAGCGATGTAAAGACGCGCACAGTTCCAGGCTTACTGCCTTTTTGGATAACAACAAGTGGAACAACACGAACTTGTGGAAGGTAACGATCACGCTCACACTAATTGCTCACTGCTTTTCTTATTCTTTAGTTGCGGATCAATGAGCTTTTTGTCTGTTTGTACTTTTTTGTATTAAAGTGGCATTGCCAACATCATAAATTGTGTTTGTACACATAATTTTTTTGGTAATAATAATAAATTAAACTATTTTATTAGACAAAACAAGGGTAAAGCAAAAGCGTTCAACAAAACAGCTAAAATTTATAGGTTATTTTAGTTATTTACCTAGGCAAAACTCACTGACAAAACACCACGACCATTGAAAACTCTAAAATATAATTAGCTTTTATGCAAACACACACAAAAGCACACACACACACACACACACGAGCATCTATGATAAACGGCGCATTCAAAATAAATTGATGAAATATTTAATTTAATTATTTGGAATATCGTAGGAGCAGCCTAAAAGTGCATAGAACGAGGCGCCACCTTCCGTTTTGTGCCGCTATGGCGATGCGGTGACAAATTTTCCACACTTGCAGCAGGGGCTCGGGACCAAACTAATTACGTGGTGCGGCAAAGCGAACCGTTTTGTATCAGTATGTGGAAGCTACAGCAATTTTATTTATGGGCCGTGCCAATAATGGCGCTAAGCCGATGTGCAAATTGTTGGTCCTGTGGTCGCCAACAACGTGAAGGGCAGCACAATCCTAAGGATTATCCAAATGTGTGTTGCCTTACCTCAAAAATCAAAGCCACCATCCATCCAATTAGGCTTATACACATTCACAAAACAAAGCTCGCATTAGCACTTGGATACAATAATGTGTTAGTACAAATTATTTTGTTTTACATTAAATATCTGGAACAAAAGCGATCGTATCTCTTTAATTTCGTAGCTTTTGCTACCTAGATAATTGAATAATCATACATTATATACTCAAACAGCTTACAGAACATGTACAGTTAGTTATGCTTACAGTTTGTGTTTAAGTTTGACATATTGAACCCCCTTGGCGCTGTTAGCTACCTACAAGAAGCTATTGAGCTAAGATTGGACCCAAGGCGAAAGTGCTGAGTTCTCTGTGATTATGAAGCGAAGTGCGTTCATAAATTGCACCTTTGTGTCATATGCATAACATGGACATGTGTGCTGCTGCCTCGCCCACATATCACACACAGTTGCCCAACATAACAGGGAGAAAAGTTCAAAGGCCAAGTCATAGGTTAAACGCCCATTAAATTTAGTTGCGATGGCTAAGAACTTGAAAAGCTGTTTGCAGCCCGGGGTGAGGAGGAGGACGTGGGTCAGTCGATTAGACTTGGCCCGATCGTATAGAGGTCGTCGGCGGTCACGGCAGCCAAAAAACAGAGAAAGTCACGCCCCTTACTCTCCGTCTTTCCCCACTGAGCCATAAATATTGGTAACACAATCTAAACACTGAGCCCATGTGGCGGCCCAGAGAAGTGTGAAAAGTCGCACAATGAGCTGGGACACACACAACGAGAGGGTGTGCTTCTGACCCAACTCCGCTCCAGCCTGGAATCGAATACCATCGTCGTTTTAAATCGCTACGAAATTGGTTTTCAATTTTTAAATGCCTTACGCTGGCTTCGTCCTGCTGCTCCTTGGCTGTATTGCTATGTGTGTGTGTGTGTGTAGGTGTTATGGCCTCCTATGGGTCTTAGGCTTGCGTGTGCCGAAACACTCCCCTTACACATGTCGATTAGTTGTGTGTGCGCGTGTTTGTAGCACTTATGTTTTATACATGATTTTTCCACGCTTCGCACTTTTTGTTGCTGTTCGAAGGATTTGTTGTTGTAGTTTGAACAGGCTTTTGGTGTCCCATTGCCCATAATTCAAGTGAGGCGTTAATCTGTGACACCCAGCGCCAGAGTCAAGCCGACAAATCCAACAGCAAACAGAAGGTGTGTGTAAGCTCTAGAGGTGGCAGAGTGTTGTAGCGATGTTTCTACTAGTATATTGGTCCTTTGTGTGCACTTTGTTGCTGGTTTGACAAATGGCGCATAACTTCAAAGGGGTTAATTACTCATAGGGTCAATTTGTACGTATTTGTGGGTTTATTAACTTGAAATTTATGTAAGTTTATGCTATGCATTGCAACCTTATACTCTTTCTCCTGCAAAATCAGCTTCTTGATAAGCCGTAATGTTGCGGCAACATTTTTGGTGTTGCTAAGCCGATGCGACCTCTGGCGGAATATCTGTTCAACTCAATGCACTTGCAATGCCGTTATTTTAAACACACATAAAGCAGTGCATAATACGGTATTCCTATTCTCCCACCATTTTGAAAAACGACATAGCTTTTTTTTGAGTTTTTTATTCATTTTTTTGTTTTAGTTTTTCTACTCAATTATTTTTAACATTTTTTTGTTGTTTTAAAAAAATTTTTATACTTTTTTTGTTACGTTAGTTTATAAGTTTTTTGTAATATTTTTTTTTTCTTTTCTCTGCTTTATACTTTATAATTAATTATTCATATAATAATAGTAAACATTAATCTTTATGGTTTAAACTATCACGTTTTTCACAATAATCATTTTCGGGTTTTTCCTCTTGCTTTTTCGCATTTTCATTTTAGTAGCTTACATAATTAATTATTAGATTTTATGTTTGCATTTAATTGGGTTTTGTTTGCATCCCTTTGTATCATAGATTTATTTTATTTATATTATATAGATAATTTAAAACCTAATGGGGTTTTCATACGAAGTCAATGAGTCCCCCCACAATTAGTAAATAATTATCAAATCAAGGAATAATCATAAATTCAACGGATTTACGCACTTCAATGTGGAAAAAAGAATCTATCTTTAATAAAGTGTAAAACAGGTTTGGATCGCAAAGTATTTAATGTACAATTACAAGATATTCAACAGCCGAATTCTGATGTAAAAAAGTCAATTCGAAAAGGTTGTATATATTTATATCTATTGAATAAGGTAAGCTCTCATAGGAAAACATGATGCAAATCGTGCGTGATTTTTTTTTTACAATTAAGAGGCTGACAATTTAAAAGCTGAAAAAATATATATGTACAAATAATTAATTTAAAAATGAAATAATTAATATGTATTGATAAATTTTGCACTTTTTTTTACTTTTTGGTTGCTTATTATTAGATGAGCGAAGCAAAGAACCAAAGAGGAGCTAACAGATTGGGATTAGTTCATTTTGAATTCTCTTTCGTTTGGGATTTTTCTATAAACGTCTGTTCTGATCTGATTGCCAGTTTTGCAAACTGAGCTTCAAACAAATCTTTGACGCTGCTGGCTATAGATCGCTTATATTTTCAAGTTTTAGTTACGATTTAGTGTCATATGTATATCGTATAAAGGTAGGTAGTTATCAATAATAAGCTTACATTTGATTTCTCACATATTTTTAAAACTAATTCTATTAGCTATGCAAAACACATTTCGTTTTTTATTGGTTTTTTCTTAAGATTTTTTTTTTTTTTTTTAGTTTTTAGTTTCATACGCAAGAAAGTTTTAAACTTTTTTTACTCGACATTGTTAATGTTTTTTGAATTTTTAATATTTTTTTTTTTTCATTTTCTTGTATTTCAAATAAATGTTAACAAGTGCGATAACTAAAATAGAATGGGGATTTTTTGGGGGTTTTTGAACATAAACTTTTAAATGCTTGGCGGGTTAAAAAGTGCTTAGTTGTTTAGCCAATTGTTAGCTTGGTAGTGAAGTGCAGTTAGTGTATTGTGTGGTTTGTGGAAGGGCAGTGCATTGAATAGAAAACAAATCGAACTATTGGGTTTTCTTTAGCACAGTAGCAAAGGTTTAAAAATGTGTTGCATTTCTTGGGATGCCATTTAAATGCTTAAATTACTAAAATTCGCTGGCAGTGGCGCCCTGCTTGCCACGATACGGTTTCAGACACAACGATGTCGCTTTAAACAAATTACATTACATTTCTGTCTGGGCCACTCCTTTATATATATACATATATAAATGTGGACATGCATATAGTAATATATTGTTATTATACATGTGTAAGAATATTATATACTTGAATGTACTTTTTCGCATGCATATTTTGAATATTTTAATGTACAAAAATTGATTTTTGCATTAAGATCATTTGGTTTTTGTATATATTAATTTCGTTTACATTGTCGTTTTGGTAATTATAATAGTTGGATTATTTTTGTGTTATATTTTTTTATCGTATATATATATAGTACAACAGTTCATGGCAATACGTTCAGTTTATCGACGTTGCTTTAGTAGGATATTTGTGTTGTGTAGATGAATATATATTCACAAATATCGAAAATACACACAAAACAATCAAAATTATGAAATTATTATATAATAATAATGAAAATTGGAGAAGATTTTAGTTCATATCTGGTTAGCACTGGGCACAAGCTGCGAGGGCATGGGTATATGTGTGTGCGATAACATGCACTGAGCATTTCATAAGCAACCGTTTCAAGTAAGATGTGTGTGTGTGTGTTTGTGTGTGTGTGAGAAAAACAATTATTCATAACTACTAAGCCAACGCTAAGCAAATTGCAATAAACAAATGTTCAAATTTTTTTTAACTTAATTAGTCTAAACGCTAACGGATGTTCCCACATGCAACGCTTTCACTCGAATACTACTAAAAATAAGAAAAAGAACTATGGTCATAAACAAAAGAGAGAAGAGCAATTGGACACTACTCCAAAGGCTCCAACCTAATCGTAAGTCATAATTAATCTTATCTCATATATGTGTGTGTTAACGAATTACTACTTCTTTGACGATGACGAGGAAGATGCCGCTGCTGTTGCAGCTGCTACTGCGGCTGCTGCTGCTGCCGTCGAAGTAGACGCTACAGCCGATGCCATGGAGTTGGTGGCACGTGCGGCACTTAATTGTGCACCAATTTGAGCTGGTGCCTGCGGCTTTGATTTGTGCTGCTGCTGCTGCTGTTGTTGTTGCTGTTGGCGCTTGTGTGGCGCCAAACCAGAATTGCTGCCATTGCGCCGCAAATCGTGCTGTGATCCCTGTTGATAATTGCGATTGGCCACTTGCGGCTTATTGCCTAAGGAGCCACTGCGTATGCGCACCGTGCTGCTGCCAAAGGAACCAGTGCGTCGACGATTCTGTTGCTGACCATAACCGCCATATTGCTGCTGATGCTGATGATATTGATGCTGCTGCTGTTGTTGATGTTGTTGTTGATGTTGCTGCTGTTGTTGCTGTTGCTGGAGCAGACGACCCACATAGTCGCTCCGATTGGTGATTGTGGTGTTAAGACGACGACCACCGGCTGTGATGACAGCAGTGCCTTCGCTTTCAGACACACTGCGTAACCGATTGAGTTGGCGTCCTGGCGTTAGGCTACCAACACCTTGAAGCATCTCATTGATCTCGGGCTCCACAACGCGGAAGTCTTCAATGTTCTTAAAGCTCTTCAAATATTCTTCCAACTTTGGCTGCACCTCCAATTTCTCACCGTTCTTGTAGTACTTAAGGAAGGCCCAGAACTTCTCAAGGCCATAGAGTTGACCTAGATGTTAGCAAGAGAAAAGCTGAGTTAACTGTTTTGCTTAAAAGTAAACAAACGGTTCAATTACCTGTCTCATAGTCGGCAATTGTCTCGTCCTGGAAGTCCTGATAGACATTCGGTCGGAACTTCTTCTCCAAACCGTACGAAAAGAAACGGAACAAACACTCCAGGCCATAGCGGAAGCCATTGCCTGCATCTTCTAGAGCCAGAGTACGGAACTCATTGTACATGTTCTTGTTGAAGTTCTCGCGCAAAAAGAAGGACCAGAAACGATACAGCGTATTCATCTCCTGCGACTGTCCAAAGCCCAAACGACGTCGCTCCTTCAGACAGCGTGAATGATACTTGTGATAAGCCTGCTGTGTAAAGTTGTTCTCCTTGAGCAGCGCATGCGATGGATGCTGGAACACTGGCAACGATTGCGGCACCGATGAACCGAACGAGCCAAATGATGTAGTCGGCGATGTGCCTGTCGATGAGCCCATCGATGTCGTACGCGGCCGATGCTCGACGGTGTCGAGCAGCCAGCCGACGTGCGCCTCCACTGGCGGATTGGCAGTGTGACGCAATTTACGTTTTCTTGGCGTGCGTGGATCAATGGAGTGCGAATTGGGTGCAGCATAAAAGCGTGCACGTCGCGACTTCAATGTGGAGTTCAATGTGGAATTGAGTGTGGCATCAGCATCTACTAGCGTATTATCAGCATCTTGTTCGCGATCATCCACATAGCTTGGCGGTGGTGGTGGTGGTTGCTTTTGCTGTTGCTGTTGCGGCTGTGGACCGGCACCTCCTCTTTTGCCAACCGCAAGCTTTTCAAAGTCAGCCTGGGAGATGACATTGACGGTGCGATAGTCATTGTTGGGCACCACATTTGTTGTGGTCCACAGATCCTCTTCATAGTTGACCAGCCCGTCGTTGATTATGTTCTCCAGGTCTTGAGTGATTTTGGTGCGTGAGGTAAAGTCAGCGGTACGATCGTAGCCATCATGTTTTGGTGCACGTCCCACCTGGGCAACAATTAGCAGCTTGTTGATGTCGCGGTCAGCAAATTCGTAGTCGGATTCGTCGTCGTCGGAGAAGTTTTCGGTGAAGTTATTGATGCGTCCGGTGGCTGGTATGGGGTCCATTAGCTCTTCGTCAAATTGAAAGTCTAGTTCTTCCTTTTCGGCATGGCACTGAGCGGATGGCGCAGCAGCAGCTGTTTTGGAGGAGGATTGGGAGTTGGTGGTGTAAGCAGCTTTGCCAGAAGATGATTTGTTCTTATTGTTGTTCTTTGTGTTTGTGGTGGTGGTTGAAATGGTGGCTGATGTGGTTACAGAGGGAGCGATGGATGTATTGCTGCTGGCTGATGAAGCGTTCTTGGATGCAGACGATAACTTGGATGTGGACGAGGACGAGGACGAGGATGTTGTGGTAGTGGACATGGACGTGGTTGTAGTCGCATTTGCGGTGAAATTGTTGTTGTTGTTTTTGTTGTTCTTGGCATTTTTAACATTGTTATTGTTATTGTTATTGTTGAGCGTTTGTGAAAGCGTTTGCTGTTGTTGTGTTGACGTGGACGTGTTGTTGTTGTTGTTGTTGATAGATTTAGTAGCGTTTTCTTTTAAAGCGTTTGTTTTGGAGCGTCTCTTTACCTCTTTCCACATGCCCTCCGGCTCTGCCACCAAAGCAGCTGCTACCCCAACACCTTCACCAGCAATTCCAGCTGCCTTTGCCGCCGTTCGCTTCTCCGGCGTCGAGCTGCTCTTTGGCTTAACACTCTCGGCCAGACCGCTCAGATGATCGGCCAACTCGGCAGCGGCCCCCACCTTCTGTCCACTTACAACTCCTTCGACACGTTGCGTTAGCGCACTGATGGCATTCACCGGGTTTACGCCCGCCAGTGTGGGTCTCTGCTTATTCTCCAACAGCATCTTGGGCACCGAATTGCGCGGCACCGGCGGCGGTGGTATGCTGCTCAATGGCTTGCCGGCCATGGCCGAGGTCAATATGGCTGATGGTGGCGATGAGGATGGCAATGTTTCTGCTGCTGCTGCTTTAACAGCCGCCGCTTCTGCAGCAGCTGCTGCTGCGGCCACTGCTGCCATTGATTCAGTCTGCTTTTTTGGGTTTTGTTTCTGCTTGGGATCTGGTTGATGTTGCTGCATGTCTTGATGCAGCGGCTCCTTGTCAAAGTTGTCAGCCTTATCTGTAAGGGGTTGACCCTTGGCATCGAGCGCATCGCTAATTGGCCAAATAGTTGGCGTTGTCTTTGTGCGCACCTTGTAGCCCTCGAAAAGATCCAGCTTGTCCGAGTCTTTGATGGCTGTCACAATCAGCGCCACGTCCGTGGTTAGCGCCAGGACGCGATGGAACGAGGCGATCAAAGTGACCGGTATATAACCCTCTGGGTCCATTTTGCGGCGCAAAAAGAAGTCACCGGTAAGATTATCGGCGCTAAAATAGTATTCACTACAGGGATAAAGTGAATATGCAAAAGAAAAAGTTAGTCAAAATGCTGATGAGAAATAAAGTAAATATGCAACGAATAGCTAAAAACTACCTCTCCAACTGAGATTCTATTTAGTTTTTTTTTTAAATCTGCTTTCAAGCTTTAATTCTTAATATGTAAGGACTTAACACTTGGTTTTTATACAGAATTGAATTATAATTGATAAGAGATCACAATGAAATTTCCTCATGTCCAGAGACTTGAAATTATGTTGAGATGGTGGGAACTTTTACTTACACTTGCTTCTTGATAGCCTCCTTGACGCTGGTAGCGTCCATTTCAATATAAGCAGCCGGAACGTTGCCGAAATAGTGCGTACCCATGAGGACATATGATTGCGAAGTATCTGCGCCGGCTGCGTCCGCCGGCAAACAGTTGACGTACTCGCCGGAAGCTAACAGATGGCGTGGTATGCGATTAGTTGGACGACCTGGTCCCGGTCTTGTGAATCCACCGCGCCCTTGCCTCCCGCCCCTATACGGCGTACGGAAGCGGCGTGGGCCACGCAACCCACCGCCAGATCCTGTCGCTGCTGCTGCCCCGGCACCCGTTGCTCCTTCTGCTGCTGCAATACCGGAGAGCTGTTCATCTGCATTGGCAGCTGTGACACTGGGGCCGCTGCTACGCCAGGAATCCAAGCGCTCGGGCGCAGCAGACGTGCGTGCGTTGAACGCATAGCGTCCACCATATGGCCGCGAATCCGTTGCACCTCCTTGCTGCCCATCAGCGCCTCGAGCTGCTGATGACGTGGACGCGACACCAGCTGATGCTGCTGCCGATCCACCGCCTCCGCGCTCATTGTATGCACGTTGCGGACGGCGCTGCTCGTAGGTGTCGTCACTATACCGGCGATTGGGCCGGCCACCAATGGGCTTGGCGCGGCTAGACTTGGCCAAATCGATTTGCAGTGGACGCCACTTGTGCTTGGGCATTTTCTTGTTGATGGAAGGACCACCGGCAAGGGTGCCAGCAGCTGGGACAGTTGTGCTGCCAGCGGATTGATCGGCTTCTCGCTGGCTCCTGGCATCATGACTCGTGCTGGCTGAGGCGTTATTTACTTGGCTGCTGCTATTGCTGCTGCTACTATTTGTAGTAGTACCTGTTACAACAACTGGAACAATGTTTGATTCAACGCTTGCTTCGTTTGTTGTTGTTGTTGCTGCTGTTGGTGGTGGTAATGTGGATTGTTGGGTGGCTTTGGCTGCTGGCTGTTTTCTAGTTGAACTACGTCTGGTTTCGTTAACGGTGGCTTTGCCACTACCAGAAACTCCACCAACTAGCGTTGGCCATTCACCAACGTTGCTAAAATCGCTGGCCTGCAAACACAAGTCACAATTTTCATTAAAAAAAGAAAGAAAACAAGAATAAACTAAAATCTCATACCTTTTGATTGACCTTCTTTTTGTCCTTTACCACTGATGCAGTTCCAAGCGCATCCGCAATAGTCGCATCAACTGAAAAACAACAATGGAAAATATACACACATATTTTGAATATGTACAAGAAATTCTTTTGAATCAGGCCACAATACGACAGAACATTACAGAACATATTCTCGCCGCAGTTGCGCCGAGAGTAAAATGAACGCAGAAAATACAGCAGAAGAGAGAGAGAGCAAGAGAACATTTTTCTTTGCCACTCACCATTTGTTGTTTGTGCGGCCTCGCTTGATTTTGTTGTTGTGGTTGTTGCTGGTGCGGCTGCTGCTGGTGCTACTGCTCCTGTTGTTGTGGTTGTTTTAGTTGCTGTTGCCTGCTGTAGTTGTTGTTGTTGTTGTTGCTGCGGCTGCTGCTGCTGCTGATTTTGTGTCTTTTTGTTGCTGTTGGTATTCTGTGCGCCTAGATTGTTATTATTGTTATTATTATTGCTTACAGTCTGTTTAGGTTGTTGTTGTTGTTGCTGTTGCGCCTTTGGTTGCAAGACGCGTTTGTCTAATGGCGAGGTGCTAGCCTTTGGGCTACCCACTTGTTTTGATGATATCTGTAAGATATTCAAAATATACACATTATTATATATTTTTTCAAACATATATCCAACAACAGCAGTATATGTTTTGTAAAGAATGCGTCATAGCAATGATGGAAAAATCAATTCAACTTCGTTTTACTTATATATTATTTTTTTTATTGTTTGGAGTTTGCTCGCTCTCTAACTCAATTTAACCTGCAAATTGCTGGCACCACATGAGTGCCCCTAACCCAGATATATACCAGATACACATGAAATACATTGTTAATCATATGAGAAAAACGACTATACAAATATGCCACTACCCCAAAGAGCAACTCAAAATAATATGAACTAAATTGGACTGCATGCAGCTTTTCTTATATCTTATCGCACTCATTTTGTTTGCTTTGCTGATCCCACAAAAAATACTAGTTTATATACATACTTTTACGTTTAAATTTGCTCAATTACGCTCACTCTTGCGAATTGTTTAAACAAATGCTTGGTTATTTTTAGTGCGTGTGGAACACTTTTTAAAGTCGCGTCCGTTCCCTTTAACTGCTCGTTGAATTCTGTGCTCGACCAGCGAATCAAAAGTAATAAAAACAACTCAGCCGCGGCTAGCGTCTCTGCTGGCGTCCAGTGTGCACGCGATGGCTACGTGAGCAAGCAAAAACGAACACAACCATCGCACAGCAGCAACAAAAACACCAGCGCTCGTTGTGTACAAAGAGGGAAGACAAGCGCGCAGTAGCAATAACAGCAACAAAAACGACTGGTTTCACACAAAACAACAACGAAGAACATAAAATATATAAAAGACGATTCAAAATAAAAACAAAAAACAGCCGATGCGCCGGTTGGAATATGCGCGAGAGGAAGCCAACTCAAAAGAGATGCGGAGCAAGAGAACATCGAGAGCAGCGCAATTTGCCGGGGCCAAGACGCGGCGAGAGACAGCGCATAAGACAGTGCAGTGTACACCCTGTATGAGATGGATACAGGTTTTTTGTATGTGTGTGTTTGTGCACTACGCGCGTACAAAGATGTTCATATATATATTTTTTACGCATTTTCTCTTATTTTAATTACATACTTCAAGCAGGTGTGCAAACTACATAGCTTGGCAATAAGCATACTTTAAATATTGTTATGTACATACATATGTATGTCTCTCCAAACATGTTGTAAATGTAACATGGAAAACAGCAAAACAAAAAACATGTGTTTCGTCACGTAGGCCAAAGAGGCAGCAGCAGCACTAGCGGGTGGTGGAAAAACTTGCTATGCCCAGAAACCGAAATAGGATGAGAAAAAGAAAAGAGCGAGAGCGCAATAAGCTGCGCATTGCATTTTTTGGCTCTTTTAATGCCCTTTCCCATCGTCGATTCAAAGATGTGACTCATATTCTTTACAGAAAATCACCCACCATCCATTCTAAAATCGTATATACTATAAACTTAATTCCTTCCCATGCAGGGCTCCTTGTCATGCGTCATCCTAAACATAGTGACAGGGTCAGTAAATTTCCATTCAAGTATTTTCTCAAATGCACACGTGCTATCAGCGTAGTGAAAGTAATACACTTTTATTTACATTCATACTTAAACCAATTAAGTATATTTATTGCTTTGTTATCTGTTTCAAGACATTTGAACTCCCGACACGCTTCTCTGACGTATTTAGGTACATCACTTAAACAATTTTTCAAAATGAAGCTTAGATTAGAATATGCTTGTTTGTGCTGGTGATAAGTGTGTTAGTTCAAGGTCATTGATATGAAAAGCAGCTTTTTAACAAAAGCACACAAACTTAATGAACCCAAAACACATTGTGCATTAATACATTTTTAGAAGTGCATTGTGTAAAAATTCATTACAAGTAAAAAACAGATTGAACTTGCCTCTCAAATAGCAAAATCACACAATAGAGTTGCTATTGGAATCACTTTAGAATTTTTGTGTTTGGTCAGAGACATAAAATTGTAGAAATGTATCTGTTATTGTGTTTAATTCCACAACGAACGATCGCTGAAAGACAACTGAGCCGATTCTATTGCAAAATAACAATTTTAAATAGTCGAGAACATAGGCAACGACGCAGTCAACGAAAATCGAGACGTTGTACAATGTGGGGGGAATCAGAAGCCGAGGCGGGTCGGGTCTTCTAAGCCAAAGCGAATAAAAACAAAAAGCGACAGTACAAAAATACAATAAACGTGCAAAAAGATCCACATTCTCTAAATCAAGTATTTTTTTCGTTCGTAATCAAGTAGGGAGGGACGCGAGATTTGAGGTTGTATTTCTACGTTTTAATCAATTTAAAAAAGATTGCAAGTATGCGAGCGAACAAGCGGCAAAAAATGCCGGCCGCAATAGTCGTTATGTAAAAAAAAAGTACAAATATAACTAAATTATATTTATTTTCAGACTGAAAACGTGCTCTCCATCCAATCAGCGACTCTCTGTATGCAAAGAAACCCCGGCAAAGCAGGTTTTCAACAGATTGCGAACGCTCGGCTCGTGTGCTTCTCAACGCGACAACGAACATAGAGAACAGGTCTTATCTAGTATTATTGCTGGGTTGTGTATAGTTGGAAAATAAAAGAAAAAAGTCAAACAACTATGAAAAATATAAAAATACAAATTTCAACACAATTTTATGAGAAATTTTTATTAAGGCTATGCTATTTTAGGCATACTTTTTATTATTATTGGTTTTTATGCAATTAAACAACTCGTTGATAACAACTTGACAAACTGGGGCCCATTCTAATAGCTGAGAGTGTATTTGTGTGTGAGTTTGCTTAGATACAGGAATGTAGGTGTATAGTATATATTTCGTTTTTGTCAGCCAGCATACGGTTGAACTTAATTCAACTGCGTAGCTAGCCTTTCTCAATACCTCAAGCAAAGAAAGACAGAGACAAATAGAAAGAAAATAAAATTTCATTGTGGCTTTGTGATTGTAATTGAGTTAAGCTGAAATCTCAGTTAGCTCAAGCATATTGAATCTTCTTTATAAAGGTAGCAGTGTATGATTAGATTGTTCAATATTTTCTTCTAACAGTTATCATAGCTTGTCTTTGATCAAAAACATTTAAATATTTGCACTGATAGAAGTGTTCCGGGTTTATTGACAACTATGACACATTTTTCATGAATAAGAATGTGTCAATTATTATTGTTCATATTAAAAGTCTTTAAGCAGTAGATAAAAGAAATTCACATGTACTTAACACGTCGTGAGGAAAGTGTTGTCCAATCTACTTTGTTCAAGAAATAATAAACAAAAATAAACAAGGAAATCGAGCTACTTAATTTTAATGTTCGTATATTTTTATGCCGGGAACAACAGCAAAGTCAAGCACAAAGAAAGTATGCAACAGCTTTTTATTATAAAGGAACAGTGAACAACAAATCCAAAAAAAACACTAGAATTAAAGATGCGATTTGAAACGATATGAATTTTTTTTGCTATATTTGCAGAGCTCCAATTCTTTTTTTCACAACAAAATGCGAATTATACGATTGAATAATATTATTTATATATACAGCGCACGCTCGATAACATGACCTAAGTAAAACCAAGGCAGTTCACGCTGACGTAAGTGTTCACGTTTTCGAATGCCAAACAAGTACAAAATGCATTTAATTGTAAAATGTATTTTTAAAATAAAATTGTGCGCAATAGACAGGAAATTAAGTTTGCATTTGAGAAAACTTTTAAATAAAAATAAAATACATTTTTTTTGTGTTTTCTGTTTTTCTAATACTTTAAACAAAGTTTGATGCCATAAACGGCTCAGAACATTCAAGTCCACCGCTTTGTTGAAAATTTCATGTTCATGTTATAGAGCTTTCTCGCCTTATTCACGTTTTAGACTAGTCAATATTGTTCACGTTTTGACTTCACGTTTTAGACTTATGTTGCAACTGGATGTTTGATCCGAAGACTCTATATTGTTTATATAATTCTAATATTTTCGAGTTAAACAAGAATAAATTATAAAATATGATATTAAAATTGTTCCTCACATTCCGCATTCTATAATTATTTTAATTGTTATAAAATATTGAGCAATTAATTGGTGTTCAGTATCTATGAAAACAACTCAATTGTGGCAGTTTTATTTTGATTATTATTCACCTATTCAGATTTTATGTTGAGTGCCAATTAAAATGTAATCAATACAAACTATTTAATTTTTGAGTCAATACAAAACAAAGCTTGTCTGTAAGTTGCAATGGATGCAAGAGCACTAGCAATATTTTCTGTGATTTTTTCGGTGCTGCTGGTAACTAATATGGTAGATATATATTTATTTATTTGTCTGTTCTCAGGTAATATCTCTTAGCTTTTTAAAGGATGCGGCAGTTGTAAAATTCACAAATTTTGTGTGTGAAAACTCAAACAAAACGTTGATTTTGTGTAACGAATGTCGTTTACGAGTCCCTCAACGAAACACGATTAGTTTGAATTTTAATGCAACGCTTCTGTATCCTGTGAATGTGTTCCATGCCAACGTGCAAGTTCTAAAGAAGGCTAACGGTTACAAGCCATGGATAATGAACACAACTATTAATCTATGCAATTATCAACGCAAGGGAAAAAATTCATACGCCAAATTTTGGTTTAGTTTGTTCAAGGAGTATACGAACATGCATCACGAATGTCCCTTCTATGTGAGTAGCATCAGTTAAGTTAATTTGAACATGTTTATAAGTGCATCATTCGAACAGGGTCCAGTATTCGTAACTAATTTTCATGTACCAGTGGAAAGGGTACGCTTACCAATACCAACCGGAGACTATTTGTTGTGGACTAATTGGCTTATTGACAAAAAGATTCAGTTTGTAACAAAAATATACTTTTCATTTTCAGAGGACTAATATATTTATATTAGAACTGCACAAATATGTAGCACAATGAGATACAGATCGAATATATTCACTATAATGGAACATTTATGATTGGTACCATACCATGAAAAAAATTTAACTTAAATGATTGCCTTTGATAAAATAAAAAATAAATACAAATTCTCTTTAGACTCATATTTATTATATTATATGAAGCAGTTCAATCCCGAAGCACTCCAAATTATGTGTCTGGAAAGAGCTTAGATTTAGAGCGTTCTAGAAGTCAACGCATAAATTTGAGGGTTTTCGGAGTAGATTCAGTGTTCTTCAAGCAAGGGCTCAAAAAAAGCACTTAAATCAGAGCATTTTCAGAGTTGAATTAGGCAGGTATGCTTCAATCGAAGGGTGAAAGCAGAAAAGAGAAGACTGCTTTTTCGTAAACGTTATGGCGGTAAAAAAGGGTCAGGAAACCATCAGAAAACTCCAATATTACTTCCTGGGTTGTTACTGGTCTTTAAATAACAGTGGAGTATGCAGGCCTTCCGATAACAACTGTGGAATAGTTAGGGCCGATAGTTTGGACGTATTTTAGAAAGACTTTTCGTTTGTAAAGGACTAAAATCCATACCATCCAAATGTATTCTTTACTTTTTGCATAACTTAAAAAAATGTACTTGATGCTTTTTGATAACCTTTTTGAATGAAGTTTTCATATTGTAATCGTAAATTAAATGGTTCAATTTGATTGTGGAATCTTTTTTATAATTGAGTTTTTAACTACGCAAAAGTAATTTTAAGCGTCAATTAAAAGTCAATTGGAAAAATAAATCGTTTTATGTGACGAAATAAAAACTAAACAGTTGGATTTAAGTCGTAATGAATGCAACAACGCTTGCCATATTTTTTGTGTTTCTTACAGTACTTTTGGTACAAAACTTTGTAAGTAAAAAATGTCACAAATACGCATATAACTTTTTAATTATTGTTTATAATTTTAGGATGCATCACGCTTAAAATTCACAAATGTAATATGTGATTCTCGGAACGAATCGTGGATCGTGTTTCCCGAGTGCCGTTTACGCGTAGCTCAACGAAATAAGATTATTTTCAATTTAAATGGCACCATTCTGCATCCTGCGAATATGATTCACATAAATACAAAAGTCCTTAAAAGGGCAAATGGCTTCAAGCCATGGGTAATAAACGTAACCGTCGATTTTTGTGAGTTTCTACGCAAGCGAAATAATCCGTATATTAATTTAGTATTTGACCTCTTTAAAATGTATTCTAACATGGATCACCAATGCCCCTTTTATGTAAGTAACTACTAACTTATTATTACCTTAAAATAAATAATTAAATAAATACTCTACACGTACATAGGGCACACAACTCATAACTAATCTTCATGTACCTGCAAAATTGGTACGTTTACCTCTGCCAACCGGAGACTATTTATTGTGGACTAATTGGATGTTTGATAAAGAGACACAGTTTATAACAAAATTTTATTTTGCATTTGTAGAAGACTAAATTAAAGCACATAAATCTACCCCACGACCTACTATAAAAATGAATATAAACGAATTTAACTGTAAACTTTAACATTGCCGTGTTCTACGATTGCCCCCCACAATGGTGTAGTTGGAAGTATGATTTGGGCAAGCTTTAAAAGAAATTCAGGTAAATTCAGTATTAGGATTGGCATGTTAAAGTATGCTTATATAAACACTAAGAATATGGTTTAGAAGGAAAGAGAAAGAGCATGGAAACAATGACGTGGGTAAATGACAAAAAGGAAAACCTTAATTAAGATAAGAAACATTTTTAAATACATTTTATGCATTTGACGCAAGATAAAAACCGGAAAACAGACAAAAAGAGATTAATCTATTAAGTGTTTTTTGCTGAACAAATGAAGTTTTTTTTGGCAGTTGAATTATATTAATAAAACTACATATCCTTAAAAACCAATTTTAGTTTTTTTATGAGATAACTTAATAGCCTGTTATGAAAACTGCAAGTTTGTTTGACAAATAAATCGCTTGATTAGTTTAAATGTAAGTTTCGAGTATTTGTATATTCAAATTCGACTATTAAGTTGATCATTTATATTTATACTTATTTACTTTTGTTTTCATTTTTGTTGTTGTGATTGTTTAGCGTTCTGTTGCCGTTGTATCGTTGCAATTGTAAGCAATTCTGGGTTGAATATTCATATAAACATTAACATACGAATGCACACGGCTTGCTTAATCATGACAAGTCGCCTTCACGGTGTAATTTACGTTAAATTTTTACGGCACGAGAATGAACGAAACACAAAGGGGGACGGAAACAGAGAGAAAGCGTAACACGTTGATGTTATTCAACAATTACCTATGTCCACGTTTACATATACTTTTTTTATGTATGATTCTAAATTGTATTTATCGCACCGTGTAAACATTCACTCAGCTGTCCATCAAGGCGAATTATTTATTCACCACAACACGAATGTGGTGAGTTAACAAGGCACACGTGCTGCCAGCTTAATAAGGTTATGGATTAGGAAGACCGTTTTTGCAGTTGTGTTTTTTAATTGAATTTTTCGTTTTAGTTTATATATGTAAATACATATGTTGTCCAATTGCTGATTATAAAACGTTGCGTTCGTTCGAAACGGCACACGTCAACTGTTTGCTTTAACTATTGGATTTGATTTGGCAGCGCTGCGTTGCGGTGCAGCAGCAGAGGTATCGTTGCGTCGACGTCAACGTTGACGCTTCGTCGGTAGTTAAAAACAAGAACAGACGCAAAAGCGACAAGTCAAAAACTTGTGTGACAGCCAAACACAGCAACAACAAACGGAAACCAAAAAGCGCGAATAACTGTTGCTATTGTTGTTGCTGATCTTTCGATGAAGTTGTTCAATTCAGCAACAACGCAAAAGATTTCAAAATATAGTTTGATTAATTAAACCCTATTGAATTCTAATTCCTTAAACCTAAACACAAATGCAGTTATACAGAAACGGAAACAGTCTCGTCTTTCATTGGTGATTTACTACTTCTGTTTCGCTCGTTGATGCCAAATCACAATTTCGCTGTTTTTACTTTGTGTTGATTTTCGCATTTGATAAACAACAATAACAAAGCACATTTGCCTACGCTGACGTTGACGCCGACGACGCAGCCGGCGTATGCCAAAGCGCTGCTGACCTTGACATTTATTTTTAACTGTACATTTTTACTTTTTCTCTCGCTTATCGTGCGGTTGGTTAATGCGCAAAAGAAAAATAAACAAACTATTTCCAACAATTAGTACAAAGCAGAGACGCGATACACAAACTCATTATAAGAAGCATAAGAAAACAATCAAATTATTGCTCTCTTGGATTGCTGACAAAAACAGAGCAAAAGAAAATAACCGATTGTGTTGGCTGGCTGTTATTATTTTTTTGGGCGTACCTTTTCGTTGGCTTTGTCGATTCAATTGCCGGCGTTGCCTTCTATTTATTCAAGTGTTGCATAATACACAAAAACAAAAATTATTCAATACATTTGTTTTCTGCTATTCTTTCGTTTGTTTTCGCTTTGTTTTGACAAATTGTTTCTATTCGATATTATGTAATGTGAGTGCATCCGCCAGCAAATTGACATATCACAATTTTTAATCATGCTTATTATTGGAGGCTTGACATATTGATAACGAGACAGAAGTAAACACGTTTGTCTTGTCTGTTGCTCATCTGTTTTGCAGTTGTGATTTGCCCTCTCTATCTGTGCTTATGCCATTCCACGCACATTTGTTTACCAACAGATCGACACACAAAACGAACAAACGAAGTCCCCCCCCCCTCCCTTTGACCTATTATTTTAATGAAGTTTTAGAGTTGCCCTTATTTAAAAAATTATTGCAATAAATCACATATTTTGGGCCTAATGATATCACACTTCTTTACATTGATTCTTATTAAGGGGATTTACTTACCTTCCAAGCATTAACCTTTGGCGGAGGCGCTGCAACAAAGCGTTTTGGCTGTGGCGCTGCTGTTGCGATTGTCGATGCGGTTGCCGCTGCTGCGGCAGTTGAGGCAACAGCTGTTTGTGGATCGTTGTCAGAGTTTTTGGATTCGTTGCCACTGTTGTTGCTTGCCTCCTGGCTGGCACTGGGTGAGGTATCAGACTTGAGTTCCTTTTGATTTTTGCCAGAGCTGCCACTACCAACACCACCGACTCCACCGCCGCCAGCGTTGTTGTTCTTGCGTGGACTGTTACCGCGTGCAGCTCGAGGACGAGAGATTTGTTTCCGTCCATCTCCTTCACCGCCGGCAGCCAATCGTCGCGTTGGCTTCTGTCCCTGACCCGGGCCACTGCCTCCGGCTGTTGGCTGTTGCTTGTCGCGCTGTTCACGTGCTGTCGGCTTATCCTTGCGCGCCTTTTTGCGATCACGATTGCGATGATGCGATAGCACCGGCACAAAATCATTATTGTCATCCAATTCCGATGAATTCTCAGCGGTATTATCGCCGCCGGCGGCGGCACGTTTTTCGCCCACATTGGGCAAATCCTCGACAGCAGCCTCAGCGGCGGCCGTCTCCTCGCTCCATGACTTAAGAGATTTCAAATTCGGCTGATTCTCCTTGTTGTCCACACCGGCGCCAACAACTGCTTTCTTGCTCTCCAAGTTCTGCACAACATTGGCATACGAGGTGCTGGCTGTATTAGCAGCGTTGACAGCATCTATGCCAGCGGTTGACGCTGTGGCAGCGGTAGCAGCAGCATCTTCCTTGCTGCTGGACATTGTTGTTGTTGTTTTGTTGTTGTTCGTTGTTGTTGCTATTGCTCCGGCTGCTGCTAATCTCTTTGAGTAGGCAGCTTACGTTGCGCTACTCCAGATTGTGGCTCTTTGTCGTTAGTTTTTGGTGGATGAGGAAACTCTTTGGTGCTTCCTTGCCAGATCCAAAAATTATATATGTATGACTATATCAACGAGATCGAACAAACGAGCTGCTGTATCTGTAGAGTAAATCACATTAGTTACAAATATGTATTATTATTGTTATTCTTCATTTACACTGCACACACACACACACAAAATAATAATCTAAACTTTATGCTGCTTACGTGAAAATGCACTAGCACTGGGCCATATTTCCCACACCCCTATCTCGCCAAGCGATTCCTGTTGGGTTAACAATTTAGAGGCACATCTCATACAATATTTTTTAATTTCAATTAACACGCTTCTTTTCGAATTGGATTTTTTTTATTGCTATCGTCGTCCCTATGCGCCTGGTTACTAACTCAGAAATGGTGCATCTTATACGCGCTGCTAATGAAGCACGGTAAATTGATGACAAAAGGCAAGAACTGAGGAATATATAATATTATGCAGCCACACAGAACACAAGTGAGGTTAAGGCGCGGCGAAGTAGTAGCCACTGTCGAATGCCCCCCACACTAGTACGAAGCAGCAGCGTAAAAAGCAAGATGCGATTAGTTATGGCCCTGCCAACCTGAGTAAAAGTGGTCAATAAAATTTGAATGCGCAATAAATACAAAGTTAGAGGGCTTACAGAATGGCATTATAAATTGCAGGCAGCCTAAGACAATATTGTAGACGAAGATAGCACAAAAGCAAAACAGGGATTGCGGCAAACGTGGTTATGCAATAACGACGCTGGCATTGTGTGCATCCCTGGCCATCGATCAGCTGTTTGTGCAGCCTGCCTGCGCTTGCTGCACTTATATTTAAGCTCAAATTTCAGATATGTACACATTAACAGACACAAACATATAAACATCTAGTTTTTAATGCTAATACACAAGAATTACGCACCAAGAACTTAAATCACAATGTGTGTGTACGTGTATCTATAACGGCAAGTAGACGAAAACAACACGAGAGCTACAACAAGAATTGATACACAATTCGACTTTTTGCTTTGCTCTATGCTTTACTAACGTTTCACGTATGCGTATAGTTGCTGTTGTTGTTTGTATTTCGTATGCTTTGCTTCGCGATTTCCGTACTCTTTGCACTCACACTAACTCGCTCTCGTTCGCTCACTCACGCGCTGGTGGGTTGGTAGTTAGAACGTTTTTTTTTTTTGTGGTTACGAATTAGCACGAATTCAATGATTTTGCACAATTTTTCACAAATTGCAATGTTATTCAGTTAGTAGTTGACACGATTAGCACTTGTTTATGTTTTAACAACACTTTGCAGCATTATTTCACAAAATCTCGGATACCGAGCAAGACATGTGGTTTTTTACCCGTCGCGGTCGAAAAGGAAAAGAACAGGGCTGTTGTCACTATCGCAACCGTGTACGACATAAATCGATATCAAACGACCATTCACAGTGCAAAATTTTGCAATTGCAAGTATGGCAACGCTGCACATGCCGCTGTTCTTAAGCTTTGATTTTTGAACATAAATATTTTACAAACTACATTAACAGCAAAAATGCACAAGATCATTGTCTCCTTTGCAAGTACATCTATCACTCAGCAGCGCTCGGAGGCATACACCTTTGCCAAAAACAACAACAAAGGCAAATGCAGTACATTTTGTTTACATCTTGCGCACGTCAGCTGTCATCAAACTGATTACTGTTGCGTGCTTGTTTGTGTGTGTGGGTGTGCTTGGGCAACAAATTTATCACTTGCAGAAGAAAAAAATAAAAAAATTTCCTCGGAATCGTGACAGTTGCAGTTTACATAAAGAAGCAGAAAGACGTTGACGTGGCTAAACAATAAATTTGCAAATAAATTAGAAGCTGCAGCAAAAACAATGTGCGGGATCTTTGCTTATCTCAACTATCTGACACCAAAGTCGCGTCAGCAGGTTTTGGAATTGCTGGTCCAAGGATTGAAGCGTCTCGAGTATCGCGGCTATGACTCAACCGGCCTGGCCATTGATGCGCCCACCGAGGGACACGACATTCTGCTGGTTAAACGTATCGGCAAAGTAAAAATCCTAGAGGATGCCATTGTCGAGTTGTGCGAGAGAGAAACTGGCAATTGGACTGAACCGGTCGATATCCATATTGGAATTGCGCATACGCGATGGGCCACACACGGTGTGCCATCCGAGTTGAACTCGCATCCGCAACGCTCGGATGCCGAGAACAGTTTCGTCGTGGTGCACAATGGCATCATCACGAACTATAAGGATGTCAAAACGCTGCTGGAAAAACGTGGCTATGTGTTTGAATCGGATACGGATACGGAGGTGATTGCCAAGCTGGTGCATCATCTGTGGCAATCGCATCCCGGTTACACTTTCGGTGAGCTTGTGGAACAAGCAATTCAGCAGATCGAAGGCGCCTTTGCAATTGCTTTGAAGTCCAAGCATTTCCCGGGTGAGTGCGTCGCCTCGCGTCGTGGTTCCCCACTTCTGGTGGGCATCAAGGCAAAGACAAAGTTGGCCACCGATCATGTGCCCATACTGTACACCAAGGCACATCGTCCACATGGTCAGGTGCAGTTTCATATGCTGCCCAGTGGCGTCAATGTGGATGTAAGTGCCGAGTTCCAGCCAATAGAGCACAAGGAGGTCGAGTACTTTTTTGCCTCCGATGCCTCTGCTGTTATTGAGCACACGAACCGTGTCATCTATCTGGAGGATGATGATGTGGCTGCCGTTAAACGTGATGGTACTCTGAGCATACATCGCCTCAACAAATCCTCGGATGACCCGCATGCCCGCGAGATTATTACGCTGAAAATGGAGATTCAACAGATCATGAAGGGCAACTACGATTATTTTATGCTCAAGGAGATCTTCGAGCAGCCCGAATCCGTGGTCAATACGATGCGTGGACGCGTTCGTTTCGATACCCAGACTGTTGTCCTTGGCGGCATCAAGGAGTACATCCCAGAGATCAAGCGATGCCGTCGTCTCATGCTCATTGCTTGTGGCACATCCTATCACAGTGCTGTGGCCACACGCCAACTGCTTGAGGAGCTTACCGAGCTGCCCGTCATGGTGGAGCTGGCCTCCGACTTCCTTGATCGCAATACGCCCATCTATCGGGATGACGTCTGCTTCTTCATCTCGCAATCGGGCGAGACGGCAGACACTTTGATGTCCCTGCGATACTGCAAGCAACGAGGAGCACTCATTGTGGGCATCACCAATACGGTGGGAAGCAGCATATGTCGGGAGTCGCATTGTGGTGTCCACATCAATGCTGGACCCGAAATAGGCGTCGCCTCCACCAAGGCCTACACCTCACAGTTTATATCGCTTGTGATGTTCGCCCTGGTTATGTCCGAGGATCGCTTGTCGCTGCAGCAGCGCAGGCTGGAGATTATTTCGGGTCTGTCGCAGCTGGATGCACATATTAGAACTGTGCTGCAGCTGAACACGCAGGTGCAGCAGCTGGCCAAGGAGCTGTATCAGCACAAATCGCTGCTCATCATGGGACGTGGCTTTAACTTTGCCACCTGCCTGGAGGGTGCTCTTAAGGTCAAGGAGCTGACCTACATGCACAGTGAGGGCATCTTGGCGGGTGAACTGAAGCATGGACCACTTGCTCTGGTCGACGATGAGATGCCCGTGCTGATGATCGTCCTTCGCGATCCTGTTTACACCAAGTGCATGAACGCACTGCAGCAGGTGACTTCACGCAAGGGCAGACCCATCCTCATATGCGAGGAGGGCGATGAGGAGACAATGGCTTTCTCCACCCGCTCCCTGCAAATACCACGCACCGTGGATTGCCTGCAAGGTATACTCACCGTTATACCCATGCAGCTACTCTCCTATCACATTGCCGTGCTTCGTGGCTGCGATGTCGATTGTCCACGGAATTTGGCCAAGTCGGTGACCGTTGAGTAGGCATCGAGAACAAAATCCCTTTCATGTTTCCAAGAAGAATTCCATTTTGCTGACCGCACATGCGTTACATATGAAGCGTTTTATGTTCGATGTATTTTCATTATATATTTGTATCTAGTCTAAGTTGAAAAATTATTATAACCATACAATAAACAAACAATTATGCGTGCAATTAAAATATAATAATTTATGCAACAATTGCTTTAAATTAATATTTGTTTTGATAAAAAATACAACAAGATATACCGGAGATACAATATTTATAATCAGATGAAAAGTGGAAAAAGGGCCAAATTGGTATTCAAGACAATATTTGTTATTAAATTAATATTTTTTTCTTAAATTTATACAGCTTATAGTTCCAATTATTCAAATTTCTATAATGCGGAACTAGTTTGAAGGGCTGTCAAAGCATGAACTATTTTGCACAGCACACAAAAAAGTTTGTATCCCTGGTTAATACATATTTTTCTCGCTGTATGCCAACCCTGCTTCTGGACGCAAATGCAGAGCTAATCGTAAGAGAAAAAATTATAAAAGAAAAACTGGAAAAAAGTTGTGCAACTTAAAAAATTAACAATAAAAACATATTAAAAGGATTGCATTTAACTAATAACATGACGGTAAATAAACGGGACGCGAGTTTAACGCGGCCACGTTGTTTTTTCGACATAACGCTTGGCGGTCTCAACGTCGGTCGCATCGTGTTCGAGTTGTTCAGTGATATTGCGCCCAAGACTGTTGAGAATTTTCGTTCGCTATGTACGGGCGAAAAGGGCACCGGTCTTGTGACCGGCAAGCGGCTACACTATAAAGGTGTAATATTCCATCGTGTGGTCAAGGATTTTATGGTGCAGGCGGGCGATTTTAGTGCAGGCAACGGTACTGGCGGCGAATCAATTTATGGCGGCACTTTCGAGGGTATGTTTTTTCTTCTTTTTTTTTTTTGTCATCGTGTGTGTTTATGCATACATACATAAAAAAAAATCACTACATTACTGTGTGTGTGTGATTCGAATGGTCTGATTGCACTTTACTATTATTATTTTTGTTATTAAACACAATAAGTGTGGTACTGCTTGCAAGTCTTGCAGATGTTGCATGTTTTAAAGACATTACGAACTTTTATTAAGGTCTAACCCGTTTGCAGTAATGAAACTTGTAAGCTTAATCGACAATTAGGGATTGCAAACTCTATTATTAAACCATGTGGATAATGTGGACTTGCATCAAGGACAAAAAGTAAAGTTTTGCAGAAAACGTTTAAGCTAAAATAAATAATAATAATAACAACGTATTCCAATTTTATTCGCGCTATATTCGAATACTTTGTAAGATAAGCCATATATGTCTCGGTTCTGTACCTAGTATAGCATCCGCTGTTGCTGTATCTTTAAAACTGTGACTGTACAAAGAAATTTTAAGTCTTATCTGAAGAAATAATATTTTTTCAGTCCAGAGCTAGATTAAGACTCTGTATATGTTATCAAGAACATAACATTTTTTTTTTTTTTTTGAATTTCTTTCAGACGAATGCTTTGATAAAAAGCATGATCGCCCCTTTCTGTTGTCGATGGCGAATCGTGGAAAAAACACAAACGGCTCGCAGTTTTTTATGTAAGTGGGTTTGTGCTTTGTGTGGCTTCCTTAAATCATTTGAGCCACGGTTTAAGCCCTTAACCCAGTGTTAAATTTTGTGGAATTGTTATAGTTTACCTTGCAGCGATACAACATGAACTCATACATAATTCTTATACTTTTCAACTATGCATATCGATTTAAAATTCTGTTGTTGTTCATTGATCTATTGCCGTATAGCAAGTATGCGAGTTCTCCTTCTGACCAGCGGACAATTGAGCACCCACCACCGATAGCACAAATCGACACCTAGCGCACCCACTCAACCCCCAATATCCAAGAACGCAGATGGCCTAAAACCTGTATGTGTGTATCTGTGTTCGTTGTCGTGTGCTTGCGTGTGTCTGTGTGTCTAGGTGGGTGCAACTGGGCATAGCTGATAGCTAGGCAGCGTCAGCGTCAGTGTCGTCTTCCCTCTTCACTTGGCTATCGTTGGCAACAAACAAACAACCAAAGTCGACTTCCCACAGTCCTCAGTCGACTTCATATGAGATGATGAGATGACCAAAACCTTTATGAAGATGACAATGACGATGACGATGAAAACCTGATGACAATCGTAGTCTGGACTGGCTACTTAGTTGACAACTTTTGTTGTGTGTATTGCGTGTACTTTGCGGCGTCTTCAACTTGATATCTTTTAGTTTGTTGTCTCGATCTTCACCTGCAACCAAACAGCAGCAGCAGCATCAACAGCAGCACAAACAACTCAGCAACTAGCTACAAAAAACAACAACAACAACCAATATAGAAAACTACAACAATCGCTACCAATCAACAACCAAACAACAAACCGTTCCAAAAGTTTACAATGTGTAAAGAATATTTTTCTTCTCTTCTGTTTTTCATTGTAGTACAACACAGCCTGCGCCACACTTGGACAAGTAAGTAAAAACCTAATGTTATTCAAACAAATCGAATCAAACACTAAACAACAAATTTCATTTACAGTATCCATGTTGTATTCGGTCACGTTTTATCCGGTCAGGACTTGGTGCGTCAATTAGAGGATCTGCCCATTGATCGCAACTCGCGCCCCTTGCAGGATGCGGCCATAGTCAACTGTGGTGAATTGGTTAAGCAATCAAAGGGTAAGTCCAATATAACTATTAATCTCAAACTCAATAAATGGCTAAATTCGTTCCTCTTTGATTTGCAGCAAAAAAGGAGAAGAAACGCAGAAAGCGTTCATCGGCATCAGTTGAATCGGGCAGTGACAATGAAGAGCTGGAGGTCAAGTCACAGCGTAAGGATAAAGCAAAGAAGAAACGTTCACGCAAGGAGTCCAGCGCCAGTGAAAAGTATGTGAATATTTCAATTTTGTGCATTTTCTTAATGCTAGTTTTGTAACTACATTTAGCAGTGACTCGGGACGTGCTGTGCGTGGAAATGGACGGCAGGAGCACCGTGATGATGATGATGATGATGATGAGGAGGAGGAAGGGGAAATACATCCGTTGGTCACATTGACTAAAATTGATCCAAACGAAATACCCGAGGTATAGAGATAACATATTCTGCAAGGCGTGAAGACTTTTAACTTGCAATGGGAAAGACCACAGATAAAAAAAAACAGATATAAAACTGCAACAAACTATGCTCTAAAAGTTATTGTTAATTTAACTTAAACAATTTCCATCTCTTTATCCTGCAGGTATCAAATAAATTCCTAATGCGCGCCGAAAGATCACGATCGCGTGAAAACCGCGGCGGTCGTGATGCTTCACGTGAAGTACGCCAGCGCGAGCGTGATCATGATAGGGAACGTGAACGTGATGAGCGGGATCGAGGCAGAGAGCGTAATCGCAATGCATTCGGCTGGTCAAAGAAACAGGTGCCAACCTCACGCAGTGGTCGCATCGTCAAGGGGCGTGGTGTCTTTGTGAGTGCCCCCAGAAAAGCCTAATCTCTACATTAAACAAAAAATATAACGTATTATTTTTGTACTTTGTTTCACAGCGTTTTCGAACACCATCACGAAGCCGTTCGAAGAGCATAACGCCGCCGCATTGGAAGCATGCGCAGAAGCGTACCATTAAGCTGTCGGATCTGGAGCGCATGGATGAGGAGAATAAAATGCGCGACGAGGAGGTACGTCGGCGTGAACAGGAGCGCAAGAAACGGCACGAAGAGGCCTCCAAGGATCCAAAGAAATCATACTTTGAGCTATCCCACGCTAGTACATTTGGCGGCAAGGTGACACCCGATAGGTCTCCGTCAAAGCAAAAACATGCAAGCAGCAGCAACGCTGGCAAGCGCAGCGACAAGGATTCCGAGCGTATCAAGCTAAAAGAAACGCACGAAAAGGAACGCGAAAAGGAGCAACCCAAAGAGGAGGCGCCACCAAAGCGTCGCAAATCGGTTGACATGAATGCTTTGGACTATGAACAACAGACGGACAGTGAGTCGGAGCAAGAGACTCACAAACCCATTCGCAAGCCTAGCGAGTCCAAGGCGGCACCCCCCAAAGAGCAGGAGCGCCCAAAGGTTGTTGAACCGCCAGCAGATAATCGCAAGAAGCGTGAAGAGCACCGCAATCAAGACGATAGGCATCGTGAGCCTGAGAGGCCAAAACGCAGTCGTGAACGTTCCAATTCCCGCAATCGGAATAGAAGCCGATCCCGTTCCCCACAACAACGTCGTCGCTCGCCGCCACGTCGTCAGCAGCGTTCACCACAACGACGCAATAACCAGGGCAACAATAATAATAGTTATAATAACAACGTTAACAGTTATCAGGGTCAGAATCAGTTCATTCGTGGCCGTCGTAATCCATTTGCAGATCGAGATCGTCGCCAGCGTTCGAAGGACAATGAGTACCGCAATCGTTTTCCGCTTTCGCCCATACGGCCACGCCTCTCACCGGCTCCTCGCCGTCGTAACTCTCGGGAGCGCCAGCGTAGCCGTGGCCGTCGACAGGAATCACCAGTCGAACGCGGACGCCAGGAGACGCCAAATCGCAGGCATCCAGATTCGTCAGGCAAAAAGCGACAAGATTCGCCTGAACGTAGACGTCAAGAGTCGCCCGTGAAGAAGCGTCAAGATTCACCGCCGAGAAAGCGTCAGGATTCACCGGTAAAGAGGCGTCAAGACTCACCGGTGAAAAGGCGTCAAGACTCACCGGTGAAAAGGCGTCAAGAATCACTCGAACGCAAGCGACGAGATTCACCCGAACGCAAGCGACGAGAATCTCCAAATCGCAAGCGGAACGCATCGCCAGAGCGTAGACGCAGTCGCAGTCGTGGACGGCGGCACAGCGGCGGATCGAGGAGCAACAGCCGATCTCGTCAGCGTCGCTCGAAGGAGCGAAGTCAAGCAAAGGGTGTGCCCGCTGCAGCAGAGTCTGACAATAAGGAAAAGGCGGCACGGGAGAAAATGCAGAAACGGGCGGAGGCAGCTCTGCTGCTCAAGGAGCATATGCGCAAGGAGATTGCCAAGGAGGAGGAGCGACGGGCTGAAAAACAGCGACAAGATGACATTGAGAAGGAGCGCACTACGCGTGAGCTGAACGAATTGGAGCGTCTTAAGGCGGAGACACTTAAGAAACTGCAGGAGGAAGAACGCGACCAGGATCAGGATGCTGGTTCGGGTAGTCGCGTTAGGCGTGACAGTCGTGGTAGTAGCCACGATGCCAAGAAACGCAAACATAAAAAGTCCAAGAAGCAATCGACGCGCTCTTCACGTTCGGACTCCGATTAGTTTACTAAATCGTAAATGTCAGAAAAAAGAAGTCAACACCTCATTTGAAATCAATCACAGTAATGCAGTAGCATGTACTATACATATATATTTGTATACATATAATACAATTGTAAAAATCAGTGCACGATCTAGCGCGAGAATAAAATCCCACTTTACAAAACGCATATTGGAATTACATATATTAATTCGGCTGAGCGCTTCAATAAATTCAAACAAACCGCTAACTGTTTGCAAGTCAAAAGCTTTCTGCTATGTAAGCACGTTTTGTGCTGTCAAGAAGAATGTATACAAATGGAGTCGCCAACTTGCGATAGTCCAACATACAGTTGGAACCTGAAAGCCTGGCCAACAAGAATGTATTTATTATAAATTATATTGTATTTATTATAAATGGAATGCTTTATATTAGAAATACATTCTTGTTGTAAGCGCTTCAATAAATTCAAACTAGCCGCTAACTGTTTGCATGACAAAAGCTTGGTGCTATATAAGCACTTGTGCTGTGGAACACAAGTTGTATTATCGAATATCGATTCACAGAAACTAAAAACCATTCTCATTTTGGTTTTTTTTTATTTAATTATTAATTTCAATCAACTTTCTCGCTTAACTCGCTTTTTTTTTTTAATTTTATCCTTTACCTTTATCCGTTGATCCGACAACGTCATGCGGCATTAAAAGTTCTTTCCGTTTATTTTGTGCATCGTTTTTCTTTCGTTTCGCTTTTGGGCAAACTTTCATTCATGGTGGCGAGCTTTTGACGCTGCCATTGAAATTTGTTTCTTCTTTTTGCAGCGCCAACAAAAACAAAAGTTGCCGTCAACGTCGACGCTCACGCTGACGCTGACGTAGCCGGCAAATGCAAGCTTACGAATATATGTGTGACTGCCTCTCAGCGCGTGCAAGTGTGTATGTGTGAGTGTGAGCGAACATGTTAGCGGCAGAGCCAGTTCGGACCAAAGCTCCCAGTACACGAATGGCGTACAAACTGTTTGGACGTGTTTGCTGCTCGCTGGCAAAGTCGCGGGTTCGAGTTCGCATTTTAAGTCGCACTGCAGCGTTGTAAATACACAAACGGCGCTCCGACAGCGCGCTGACAAATATATAATTATAACTGTTTGTGTGTGTGTGTGTTTGTGTACTTATATCTTATTGTTAATTCGTGCTTAGAACGCCACAAAGCAACAAACAAATAATGTTGAACAACAAAAACATCGGCAGCAACAATTGCGAAAATAATGTTCGAGAGCGACAGTGAAAATACTCGTAATTTGTTGATTTAAGCGGCGGCCGCTGCCGACGTCGACGTCGTCGTTAATGTCGCCGTCAAATATTAAAGCGTGCGTGAGAGTGTGTGTGTGTGTGTAAAATAAAAAAATTGATACGCTGAGCTAGCGAAAAACAAACTTTAAGCGGAAATGCAAAAATAAAAAAACACAACAAAGGTAACAAAGCAAATGCTATGGCGTCAGCAGAGTGTGCGGGGGCAGCAGGCAGCGGCTATGGCGGCAACAAAAGCCGGTGCAGTGCGTACACAAAGAAACAGAGAGAGTACAGTAAGAGAGACACACACAACTACAGAGAAAGATAGAGAGAAAGAAAGAGAGAGAGATAGACATTGGCCATGTTTTCGAACAGCAAATCAAATGAAATGTGATTCATTATTGAAACTGCTGTTGCTATTTAAATTCCGGCATTGATGATTTCCTGTGTCCTTTTCCGAATAAATCATGACATAATAAGGCATCACGTCAACAACAACAACAAGAAAATATAGCAAGTGCGTGCCGACATTCATGTTCATCTTACTCAATCAGTTACTGCGTGTGTGTGTGTGTGTGTGCTTTTGTTTGTGTTTGTAAAACGGGGGCTGCACGCATTAATACGAAATGAATATTTTTAAATGAGAAATTCCATGCAAACACGGCATCAAAGATGCCAAAAAAAAAAAAACAAAAAAAAGGGATATGAAACGCAATAAAGCCACACGATGGCGAACTGTGGCTGCGGCTACGAAAGCCGCCAAGTACAGTAGTAGTTCTTTGGCCTGGCCACAAAGCCAGGCAGCCAGCCCAAGCAGTCGAACCAAAAAAGCACACGCACGCATACAGTTACAAAACTGGGCAATAACAAAAACAACAACAACATCAACATCAACACAAGGCCACGAAAGCAACAGCGCCGGTAGGCAAGCAGGCAGGCAAAGCCAAAGCTAAAGCTCGGCGCAAAAACACAAAGCGAAAGCGAAGCAAAAACAAGGAGCAAAATAGCAGCGACGTCGCACAGTGTACCAAATTGATTAAAAACAATAGAACAAATTGCAAAACATGTTTACGAATGTAACCATGTCGTAAATGTTCTTAGATGAAAAAATGTTTAAAAACATTAACAATTAGACAAAATATTTGTAATTTAGACTTGAAAGCAGCGTAAAAAATTGTTGACTATGTAGCTAGTAGTAAGTTAAGAATCTAAACATAATAATTGCAATTTTTGACGCTTGTTTAACACTGTGCAGCGTTGGCGTTAACATCAGCAGAGGACCATAGCCAAAGTGAGAGTGGGCTGCTGTTGTTGTTGTTGTTGTTTTTGTGGATGCTCAGAAAAAGCTTAGCAAGCTGCGCTGCTGCTGATTCTGCTGCTGCTGCTGCTGCTGCTGCTAGGGTCGCTGTTGCTGCTGCTGCTATTGTCGTTTTGCAAACAAAAGTACAAAATGTATATGACGCTAAGCGTTGCTGATGATGAAGAATGTGAATGCCGATGATGATGAAATAAGAACATGAAGAATAAGCATAATATGGAAGGCACAACAAGGTAGAATTTCGAGGAAATCGAAATTTGCGTCGTCGTTCAATTTCGACCGGCATCCGCAGCCGCAGCACAAAACAAACTTTTATTCATATGTGTATGTGTGTGTGTGTGTGTGACTGTGACTGTGTGTTTCGCATAGTCAAATTTTGTTTTATATAATTCTCAACTACCCCGATATGATTTCCGTTGCGCTTCTTTCTTCCTTATCTCTCAATTGAGCGTGGCAAATATTTTTTTGTGTTTTTTTTTTGTCTTTCTGTTTTTGGTTTTGTTTGCAGCGCTTTTTGCTGGCAGCCAAAATAAAAACGGGCGAGCAAAACATTGTTTGCTTATTGTTATAAAACTTTTTGAAACACATAAATGCGTGGCAATGGCAATAAATACAAGTTTCACACAATGAGCCACAAAACTTTACGCAATAAAAACCAATATTACACTTTAACACCGCCAACCAAACACAAAAACACAAAAAACAATAGAAGAAATATTTTAAATTTTTTGTTTGCCTGCCTTTTGGTCTCCACTTTGCCTTTGATTTATAAAATATCTATGTACATATTATATTGTGCAAAAAAGTTTAACAATAGCGATATATAAATGCCGCTGCAACAGCAACTGTCACACACACACACACACACTTTTGATATTGGCTGCTACGTCAGCGTCGCTGCCACAGCTGCCGTCGCAGCCGCTGTCAACGTCGCCATCTGCTTTATTTGTACTTTTGTTCCTCTCTCTCTCTTTGCAAAAAAAAGCCTTTGATAGTAGTTGAAGCAACAACAACAACAACAATGGCGATGTCAGCGTTACCGAAATATATATTTTAGCATTCATTTATGCGACGTTTTCTTCGTTCGCTTCGTTTCTGCGTTTTTTTTATATTATTTTTTCGTTTTATATATTTTTTTGCCGCGCAAATTTGAGCACTCTAGCTAGAAATAGTACTTTTGTATATGCGTACATTTCGGGTACTTGTTGTCTTAAGCATTGGTTGTGAAATTGAAATGTGCCCAGCCTGTTATGGCATCATCAGACGACGCCGCAACATCATTATGTTCATGATAATCAAGCGCCAGCAGGAGTGGGTGAATAAAGCTAGAGCAAAGATTGTCGCACGCAACTAGGACAATCGCTAATGCACAAATCACATAAGTATGAACTTAACTCAGCTGAGGGGAAGAGAAATGCAAGACAAATCCCTGAAACGTGAATATAATAGCCAAAATGAAGTGCGTTTAAATGACAGATTTTGGCAGCATTTTAAGCTTACTTATGGGATCCCCATTTTATTACCCATTGTTGTTATGAGTTGAGGCGTTTTCGAAATGATTTTTATTAATATTGCAATTTTAATTATTGCATTATTAATTTACATCAATGGTTACCAAAGCAAATAAAATGTTCATAATAAATTGCGATTTTTTTGCATTTTCTTGGATAAATATTTATATAATTTTGTAAAAAAATTAAACTGATTTCATTTCATTATTAATTAATTATATTTAAATGCAATATTCGAAGCTTTAAATGCGATTTTTCCGAGCTATAATAGATAATCTCTTATACCATTTTATAGTAGACATATTTTTTTTCGGCTTTGTTCCATTTTGGTGTTTCTAGTAAATGTCCAAACAGTAAACTGTTGTAATGTCAAGCTATTTGCCATCAATTTAACAACGGGCAAAAATGGCAATTAAAACAATGCTGACGCCAAATGACATTTTGATGGTGGCGCCTCTGGTGATTGCGTTGACTTTTGCGGCCTATTTAACAAATAACGTATACGCTCTGTTGCACACGTAAAATATTAATGCATAGGCGTTTCATAGGCTTAGCTAAAATATGTTAGCATACTTTTCTGCTCGTTTCGCCATTTTGTAAATCGAATTGCGCTGGTTTTTGTGATTGAAGGTAGTAGAAGAAGAAGAGTCGTAAATACCGCGCACATAAACAATGTAATGCGTATGTGTTGGTGCATAAAATGCAAGAAGCAATGAAAAGATGCGCCTGAAAAGAACATTAAATATAAACGAAAAAGAGCATCCAGTTCGTTATAATATAATATTCAAGCCAACAACAACAACAGCAACAAAAAGAAGAAGACGCAAATAAAAGTAGGGAGGGAAGGAAACGGAAACTGAAAAACATCGGAACGGAAATTAACGCCAGATTGCAATGTTTTTGTTTCACAATCGACACATTTTTGTGATTATTATAATTGAAATACTGCTGCTGCTGCTGACCGATGACAATGGACAATCGACGCTGACCAAGCCAAGATCGACAACAGGTGAGTAACAACTACAACAACTATTAAAACGAAAAAAAAAGAAATCCCTTGCCAAACTCCAATAATCATAAACTAATGGCCAAACGTGCGGGCGTGTCCTTAGAGCCAAGAACCAACCGACGCGACGCGACGCGACGTTGAGAAAACTTGTTGAGTTCTGAGAGTTCTTCTTTTGGCCGCGCTGCAAAAGCCATAAAGAAAATCGGCAGTATAAAATATTTAAGTTGGTAAAACACGCGAGAAAAGTTTACCGTTCGCTTTTGTTGGCTAGCAGCCCGAAAATTGTAACCACCCTTGGATTCGGTGTTGCTTCCTTTCTTTCTTCCTTTATTTGGGGGTTGATCCGTTCTGCTACGCTCTTTGACTTGGAATATAGCCCTTTCGCATGTGTGCGTGCCATTGCGGGCTTATTGCGTCGTTGATTTGCCAACGAGAAATTATAATTCTAATTTATGTTAAGTGAACAAGCTGCAATAAATAAGAAGAAGAAGACGGCAAACACACAATATCTTAAATGTTACCTCAATCTGGACACAGCCTGTCTAGTTCTCACGACCCTTTCTTTATTTGCTCTTAAGATCAAACCGTTGTCAAATTACGCACAGAATCGCCGAAAGTCTTTAACAATCAATCAATGCCAACAACTTTGCATGCAAACTTTTTTTTTTTTGTAGTAAGCATTTAGTGTAGGGCATGGCCAAGTTTATAAAACCCCAATTTAAAAAACCAAAACTTGTGCACACATGATAGAACAGCAATAGCTTAGCATGATGTGACAAGGTGGTCTGGGTGGGGGTGGTGGCGGGGGTGTGTCGTGCAAGCATGTGGCAAAATACCAAGTCCAAGTCAAACGACTAAGCGGCATGTCGTCAATAAATTTTCCATTAAATTCAAAGCAACCAAAAAAAAAAGAAAAAAAAACAAGAAACAAGGAAAAAAGCAAAGAAAAACAAGCTTCGCATAAAGGAAGGTAGCGTCGAGTACACTATATAACTTTTAGCCGTTACATACAGATAAACACACACACACGCACGCACATACAGTTTGCATGTGTGTGTGTGTGTGTTTTTGTGTGTTGTTTCCTGTCTGTCCTAGGAGGCCGCTTATTCAATTTAGCACTGGCGTGTGGCGCCATCTAGCGCCCACCACTGACAAGCAACCAGGGGCCACAGCAACACAGCAACAAATGTCACAAAAAGTAAAAAGAAAATACAAACATTCGACTCTATTCACATACCCTATAGCAAGAAAATGCATAAACTATGCAACAGGCAAAGGAAGTCATAACTTATTGACTTTTATACCATAGGGTAATGTGGAGTTATTTGAGCTAGTCTTTCAGAAACTAAGCAAAGATCAATTTAAATCCTCCTAAAGTATGAGCTTCTTATAAAATAAGCCAAGAGTCGTTTGTATAGGTAGAATATAGATGTAGATGCTGGAAGTTTCTTAATTTTATATAAAAAACATTTCTTGCCTTTACAGACACTTCTATAAAGTTTCGGTAGTTGGGGTTAAAAATAGACGATTAATGTTGCATATGTCTTCTCTCAAAACGTAGGATTAGTAATTCTAAAGTAAAACAATAAAATGAATCGCAATCCCCTTTATTATCTTAACATGTTTCTACTTTAAAAACAATCGACAGAACCTATCTCTATCTGTCCATCTTAATAAATATGAGAGCTTAATTAAGATGGTTTAAAGACACCGTACAATTATCAAGGGCCATTATAATTTGGTTAACCTTTTCCTAAACTAACAAATGGTTGAGATAAAACAACTATTTAATGTTGTACGTAAAATCTTCTATAAAAATCGCACAGGAAATGCCCCTAAATTGCTTAACCCGTGCAAAACCTACCCCAAAACTAGTTCCAAAATGCTTTCATTGCATTGCTGATGATAATCTCGAGGTATTTTCTAGCAAGAGGTATCTTCTTGTCGAGCATTTGTGCATATTAAGCTATTGTCTTTACCGGCGGCAAATAACTACAACATAAGCTATTGGAACAGCAGCTCTCACATCATCATGCTGCGTTCTTGTTGCTGGTTGTATTCAAAAAGCAAACAACATATCATTTGCTTTTGTTGTTGTTGTTGTTGTAATTGCAAGCCGCGTGCCGCGTAGCAACCCAAAAGCTGCCTCTGATCCCTCCGTATTCATATGCAAATTGCGTTGGAGGACCTTTGGGCTCAGCTGCGTTTGCTGTTTTGTTTTTGTTGCTGTTTTTTTATACCCTTCACATGTGAATCAGGGTATATTGAGTTTGTCATGAATCTGTAACGCCTTAAAGGAATGATGGGAGACCCCATAAACTATATATCAAAATGATCAGGACGAGCTCAGGAATTGATTTCCGTCCGTCCGTCCGTCTGTCCGTCTGTCCGTCTGTCCGTCTGTCTGTTTCAACACGATTTCCGGCCAAACTGCTGAACCGATCTTGATGAAACTTTCACAGATTGCTTAGATCATGTCGGGTTTGTTCACTATGAAATTTCATCCCGATCGGAGCATTCTACGATATAGCCACCATATAAATTTACCATATCAACACGATTTCCGGCCAAACTGCTGAACCGATCTTGATGAAACTTTCACAGATTGCTTAGATCATGTCGGGTTTGTTCACTATGAAATTTCATCCCGATCGGAGCATTCTACGATATAGCCACCATATAAATTTACCATATCAACACGATTTCCGGCCAAACTGCTTAACCGATCTTGATGAAACTTTCACAGATTGCTTAGATCATGTTGCTTACCATATCGTACTATCAATTGTTGTCTCTGTCGTGCACTTTCAAGTACCTACATGTCAATATGTTGTTTTTGTCGAAAACGAACAAGTAAATGACGCTCAAGAGTAAAAATATTAGCGAAAAATTACCAACAACTGCACAGAAACATAAGAGGGGGGAGTATTGATTTGGCTGTGTGAAGGGTATCATAGTCTTGGCATAGCCAAAATTAACTATGCGCCACTATGTTTTTTGTTCAGTTGTTGCTGTTTTTATTTATTTTTGTTTTGTTTTTTCGAGCAAACTGAATTCTTGTTGCTATTATTTGTTGCTGTTGCGTTGGTGGCGCCCCGCGCTTGATTTCTATTTTCAAGTGCTTCCTGTTTTTGCAGTGTTGCTGTTGTAAGTATTTGCTACCCTCGCCTGCCGCTTTGCTTTTTGACATCTCAAGCAGCGTTACTTGGCTGCCACAACAACATACACACACATTTGAAATAACAAGCTGAAAGCCTCCACCTACATCTTCTTCCTCCATCTTCAGCTTCTGCTGTTGTTGTTTGCTGCCGCTAACTACACAAATAGCAAATCGGTTCTGCTCTTGCCACAAAATGTGCCAGCATTTGCTGCGCTGCTCTTGACTGCTTGAGTGTGTGTGTGTGTTGTGTGTGCCTGCGCCTATGCCCATGACTATGTCCATGACTGTGTCCATGACTATGCCATGACTATGACTATGACGACCTCGTAAGAATAACAGCCAAAGGCGCCTCAATACCACCATGTGGTGTGTGTGTGTGTGTTAGGTTATGTGAGGGATTGGCGTTTTGGGTCTTTGGGATCGTGTTTTCTATAGCAACATTGCCTTGCGGCGTCTTTTGCGGCTTGTAAGCCTTGCCTGAAGCTGAACGAATCTTAAGCCTTGCCTGTGTGTGTGTGTGTTGTATGGTAGCATATATATATTTTTACTGATTAAAGTAGACCATTCGGCAATATGTATGTGTGTGTGTAGGTTCTAAAAGGCCAGGCTGCAACGTATTACGGCTAAAGCAATTTCTTTGGTTTTTATAGCCTCCATTGAGAATTCTTGACAGCTTTAAAACTGATTGCTCGCTGCTGGTCGCCGAGGCAACATCCTGTGCGCTTTTTACCCCAGCTTTCGCTCAATTGCAGCTCAAGTTCCGAAGGACTCAATTGTACGTGCTTGTCTGCATCTCTGTGTCGATGTGTGTGTGTGTGTGTGTGTAAGTCGTGAGATTCCCGGAAATCAGTTAAGTACGGCATGTAGCTGCGCCCCGAGGCATTTGGCACCCAACGAAAAGCACCAACGATAACATTTGGCAGCATTTCTTTCTTCCGCCTTTTTCGCCCCTTAAATGTGGCAAGAAAAATCATAATTTTTAATGCTCACGGTCAAGGCTCACAACGTCTATACTTATGTACATATTTGAAACATTTTTTTCTTACACTTTTGGCTGAATGCTCCCCGTCGACCCACATCGTTTATAATACCCCAAAGCTGCACTTATCTGACGCGTGCGGGTGTGAATAAAAAACAAATTCTATTAGTTCAATTAGACAGCTGCGTGGACCCAGAACCCTCTTTACACGTATCCCTCTCTCTCTCTCTCTCTCTCTCTCTCTCTCTCTGGGTTGTGCTTTTTCTCCCTTCCCCTCTGACACTGGCATTACTTAATTTTAATTTAAACACTCGCTATGTGGGCGATTTTAAGCATTAAGGACTTTAAGGATGTTACAAATGCGCATTTTCTTTATCTCATTGTATTGAACCTGGGTTGTAGCTGCATCTGACGTTTCCCAGAATGCTTTTACGTGCTTTCTGAAAAAATAATTACATTTTTCAAGAAATCGCAAATGTCGCTATCATTTTAATTACATATTAAAATTCTTAGAAAAACAATCGCAACGAACAGGTTATTGCGTAACAAATTGCTAATGTGTAAATTACTCGTCAAATGATAAGAAATTAAGTTAAGTCTTTCGCTCAAATATAATATTAAAGCCTTTGAAAGACAAGTAAAGAAGTTCGTCCTAAGGGGTAATGTTACAATTCAATAATATTCCAAAATATTAAAATCAAGAAATGTGAACAAAATAGCTAAAAGGTTTTACTCAATTTCACAGTAAAAATGAAATAATAATTCTTAAAGGATATCTTAAAGTATATCACGCATTATTATAGTATACCATCAAGTGGCAGAAGTAGGATTGTTTCTGTATATATTTGCTAAGCTTTAAGAACTCAATGCAAAGTTTTATTCTTGAACGGCAAAGTGGCAGCGAGTAAAACACCACATGGAAAAATTTCCCTTAGTCAGCATTATGTTAGCCCTCTTTTTTTTGTGTTTTGTGTGTATGTATTTGACAGCATGTGCGCCAACTTCTTCAGATTGTGTGTATGTATGTGTACGAACTCTGTCCGCATACAATTTACAGCATAATGCGCAAGTGCTGCCGTTTGGCAATTAAAATTATTATTATTATTATTATTAGAAGTTAGTTGGCAGAATTTTTCAAGTGGCCGGAGCGCCACATTAGAAAAGTTTACAAACTTTATGAATTAGTAGAGCGGCACGCCTAATTAAGATGCCTTTCATAAATTGCAACTTCAAAAGTCCATAGAAAAGTTCTTAAAAGTCCAAATTGGTCAGCAGCTGACTTAGCCAAGAACGTTTCACTTCTCAGTGGTCAAAGACCCTTACTTAACTTGCATAAATACTTGTGCCAGTATTTTACTAAATTGTCACAATTTAATTATGCTATAATATTAAGTTATTTCATTTAAAAGTCTTGACATTTAACTGGAAAAACTTTTATAAACGTTGACTAAAAATCGCTCTAATATTTTCAAATGTTTTAGGTTGACAAAAAGTTTAAGGATGGCACACTTATATATTCTATACTCAAATAAAACTAAAATATAGTAAAAACCCATCAAGAAGTACTCTTCAAGAGTGACTTTGACTCTACAAAGAAAGCAAATATCTATGAAGTACTCAATGCTCTATAATTTATTGATTGCCGACTCAAAAGCCTTCTGCTGGTAATCAATCTATTTCAAAACATAATAAGCTTTTACACACTTGACTTGCCTTACAGATAGACATACATATGTAAATGTCTCACCAATTTGCGCCTTCTGACTCCAAAAACATACAATTACGAACATATATAGGTATACAACAGGTATATAAATAGAATATACCCCGTCAGTGTACGCATTGTTGGCATAAACATAATCAACACAAAACATTTGCAGCCAACAAACACCCTAACCCCCCTGTCGCAGATGACCGCTTTGGTTTTGTGTTTGCAACAACAGTGGCAAGTACAAATAAAATCCATTAAATGTAAGCCGACTTGTAATAGTTGAATGTTGTTGCTTTTGTTGTTTTTTCTCATGTTTCTTCGCTCTTTACTTGACATTGTTCGCATAAGAATGACGCACATTATATTGGCAAGAGTGGCGAGAAAGGATGGGAGGAAATCGTATGGCAGACATTAGAATGCCTCATAAAGCTGCCAATAGTAAATATCTGATCTATTTAAGACAATCTTCGCGAAAGTTGTCCTTCTTTTAGCGTTGTCAGTTCAGTTCGCAAACGCAGCTAGCTCATCAGCTTTCAAGTAGTTTGTTTTTGTCAGACCCTCCCAAGAGAATTCTCATATAAAAAACGTGCGTTATATAATCGTACTATCTATAAACAGAAATAGTTTAATATGGACGACGAATCGCTTTAGTTTATTTTTTGCTTTTTATTGAGTGACAGCAGCAGCGTCGTCTCCTTCTCGGGTGTTGTTGTCATTTGAAAACAACATTATTACGACTATTATTATTATTTTTATTGCGCATATTATCAGCAGGTTTCGAGTTCATTGAATTCCCGACTGGCAGGCAGCCTGGCCTGCCCCTGCCTTCCATCCTCTTCTCCAGCACAAGACAGAGCCTTGGCAAAATGGCAAAGTGGGTCAGCGTAATCAACACAATCAGTGCCTAGGCATGCTCTGACTAGCATTGCCTCATGCCCCTGCCAGCTATACGCTCCTTGCCAGTGCCACCCACACATCTTGCGTTCTAACATTGCTTTTGCTTGTGTGTTTACACTACTCTTCATGGTTGCCATGTCGCTGTGACAATGATGATTGCAATAAATGAAATTAATGTGTATTTGAAAGACCCAGACAGGCGAATCAATTGACAAAAAAAATCTAAAATAGTGGTGTGGCGCATTTCTCCGACACGCTGCAAATCAAAAGCCATGAAAAATAAGTAGCAAAAAATTAAAAACATTTTTCTGGCATTTTATGTCTATCTATCTGTTCAGTTCATGTTGCAAGTTGTGTTGTAAGCTTTTGCTATGCTGCATGCGTTCTCATGAGACTTCAAATGCTTTCACTTGCTGTGGGCGTAACAACATTCGGCATCAGTCCTAGTATCTTATGAATGAGCAACAATTGAAAACATTTCACGTGGAACGCCATTTCTATCGACGTGAAATCATCAACAGTCAAAGTAATAAAAGGACTTTTAAACTATTATAAAAGCCAACAATAAATTTCTACGGCTTCAATAATGAAGTATGAATAATTTAACTGATTGCGTTCTTGCCTCGTTATAAATATGGTTATGAATTTCAATTTCAACTTCAAACAATGCCAAACATAATATTAAATGATTTGGCGCCTCATTTGCAACAAAAATAAAGAAAAAAAGGATATTATGTTTGAATATTTGTGACGCTTGTTGTGCTGATGAGCATGAAATAAACGAATACAATGTAAGAAGCATAAATGCATAATTTATTAATTTGTATGCCACGCCGTGTGGACAATTGTTGGAAGGCGCTGCTGCTGTCCAGCTTAATACATAATATAATGCATTTAACATAATTAACTTAATTTCATAAATATGTAATTACATTAATTTTTTTTAAGTGCCCGGAATACATTGCATGTGACTTGTGCATTCTTCACAAACCTAACCAAGCATTCAAAGTCAGCCAAAAAAAAAAAAACATCAAAAAAATAGCTACTTACTAAGAAAAATATACAATGTGAAAGAGGGTGTGCCCGCGCCTGCAATTAAACGCGCCGAATAAAACGAAAAAAATCGGCATTACACAGAAACCGAAAACTCAACTAAAAAAGCATTAAATAAATGGCAAACAAAGAAGTGAAAAAAAGAGGCAGGCACTCAGCAACAAAATACAAAAACAGAACACAAACAAAAAAAAAAACGTCAGCTTGCAAATTGACACGAGATATGAGCACACGGACATGGATACACTACGAACAGGCATAAGAAAAAAAAAAAAAACAGTGAAGCAACTTGGCTTGGTTTTAACACTTCTTGGCTTGGATTGGCATAGGTATTTTTTTTTTCTTAGTTTTTGGCAAGCGAGCGCACCCTTGACGTTGCCTACATTTGCGAGGAGCAGGGGATCAAATGTTGGCGCAAGCTCGTTAAAAAGAATTTGGTTCACTAACTGTTGTTGTTGTTGTTCATCGAAAAAGCGAAGAAAATAAATATTATAAACGCTGTGCTGTGTGTTGTGCTTGAGACACAGGCTGTACGCCAAACTGGTTTTCGGACTGCATTCTTTTGGGCCACGTTTTGTAGCCAACTAGCCTGGCTCAAAAGCAGGCTCCGCGCTGCTGTTGCTGCTACGGCTGTTGCCGCTCAGTTTGCCAAGTTGTTTCGAGCTGAAAACAAAATTGAATCATATGCGGCAGTGTGGCAGCATTAAAAAAAAACTAAAAAAAAAAAACGCAGTTTCTATGAATTTTCAACCCGTTGCGTTGCGTTTGTATCGAGGCTTACCTGCTACAGTTTCTGGCACTGAAAATCCGTCTTCATTCTTCAGTTCTCCAGTTTCTGGTGAACTTTTATTTTTGTTGTTATTTTGTCTGTTTTTTTTTTGTTCTTTCCTTTTCGCAGCTATATTTAGTTTTAAGAATTTCGTGCACGTTTTGCGCTTTGCATGATTAATTGTTTATGCAAATTGATGTTTGCTTTTAAGGCGAAAAAATGAGAATAGAGGAGAATATATACAGGGAGCAGTGTTAATGCTCACGTATGTACATGGCTTGTATAATTTGTGTGTAGGCAACTTGATATCATTGGCAGTTCATCAGCACAGTTCGTTTATTGACTGTATCCCTTTATTTGTTAACTATGTATTTTTATTGTTGTGCTTGTGTGTGTGAGCTGTGGCATAATCCCATGAACTGCTTTTTATTATTTATTAAATGCACAATTGGCTCACATGCTGCTCATTTGCATATTGTATGCGATATGAATAGAATTTGTTTCTACACTACGACGAATTGAATTTAATTACAATAATGCGATTAGCTTTTATTTCAAATTAGCTGACAGACTCAACTGCAATACTCTGGCTTAAGATAAATCGTTCAAGATAGCGACACTGAAATAGAGACAAAATTTTAATTAACATTACAGCTTAACTGCTAAGTCAGCTTTTTTGCGTGACACTGTGATCCACGTTTCTATGAGTGTTGCTTAAACTTTGAGTTTTTTCTTGAGTTTGTTTTACTTTGTTCTTGACTTTTGTGCTTAATGGAGTGCAAAAGTTTGCGTCTGTTCAATTATTTGTAATGGATTAGTATGTGTTTGGTGTTAAAGGTTTTGTGGTCAGAATATATTTATTATTAATTAAGTTTTAACGTTGAGCTACAAGGTTTGTCATTACAACTTTAAACACAAAGTTCAGACGTTTAAAAGGCACATTTGAGCTTCTGACCTATGTCGAAAGCTTAAGTCATTGACTTGATATTGTTTTACTTAAACTTAATGCCAAACGTTTCGTTTGTCTCAAATCAGATTTTCATTCATAATTCAATCCATCGCTTTGATAGCACATTGAAAAACTTAACTTAACTAACGCATGTTTATGGCTTTGCTTGGCACATTTCCATTTATTTTCTCAGCATTGTCATTGCGCACACAAAGTTTCATTGAGTTGTTCCACTGTGAACGCCCAAATGACATTTAAACTGAATTGCGAACGTACGAATTAGCATAGTTCTCCAATAGTTGTTACAAGGCGCCGACTGCACGACTCTTGGTCTCAATTCTAATAAACAAACACACCTACATATCTGTGCAGAGATATAGTTTATGGCACTTAGTTTCAACTGGCTGACAGGTAATTGCAATAAATAACGCGACTAATTAGTTTTGAAGCTATCATAATTTATGTGTATTAGGCAAATTTGAGGCGCCATCCGTATGCGTCAAAGCATTAGTGCTAAAACATGTTGCAGCAACTAAGCAACATTTGCTCTTGACTTTTTGAAACAAATGAATGGAAAACGAGCCGTGAGTGCTGCAAGCTCAGAGTTAGAGTCATAATCGAATGAGACAACAACAGCAGCAGTAGTGAAAATGTAAAAGTCAAATTGATGAATTGGCTGACAGGAGTCGCAGCCAAAAATAATAACAACAACACCAACAATATTTTGAAGCTCGTCGACCGGCACGTACCAGGCGTCGTATACGTATTTTCTAATTAAATGCGAGGCCTGCTGTCGCTGCTGCTGTCGCTGCTTTGGCTGAAAAATCAACTGCGCGTGCCATTGTAATGGCAATGCGATTCCCTATCCCCTCCATCATACCTCTCTCTCTCTCTTCCACTTGATGCTACACCAGAAGCCACCTGCCTACACTGAGTGCTGTCGCCTGTTTAGTCCTGACATAAAAATGGCTGCCATGCGGCCATGTAATGCGGTGTGTGCTTTCTGGCTCTTCTTCCACCCACACTTACACTTTGGGACAGTCTGTCTCCTGTGTATTTTGCTGTCATTTGTAGGTATTTCTGTTGGTGCTTTGGTAACTAATTGTCATATTGCCCCCGGAGAGTGCTGAAAGCGACACAAATACATACAAACACACTCACACAAAAGGAGTGGGCTGGAGGCAGGGGTGTTGAGGGACTCAATAGCAGTGGCTGTGTCTGTGGTATGGTGCATGTGGCACAGACACTCTTTGTGTGTGTGTGTGTGTAGTATCTATGATTCAATTGTATTTTGTTTGCGCGCATCGAACAGTTGTCCTTATTTAGAGAGTATTCTAGGTTTTTTTTTAAGGTTTCAAGTAACGCGTACAAAAAGCATCATTAACCTTCGATTCATGTGACATGTTGACATGTTTTGTTTTTAGTTAAATTATTTACCTTATGATATTAAATTTATGTGTGTACAAGAGTATACAACTTTTCGTGAACAGTTAACTACTTAATTCAACTTATTTTTTATGAGTTTTTTTCTTTTTTGTCTTTTAACGGAAACACCGCCAATAATTGAATAATGCGAGTAATAAAAAACACAAATTGAACAACATGCATGAATAAGTACATATGTATGTAGGTAAATATTCGTTATAGTACGTATCGAGTGAGCGAGTGCGTAGTCCTTTGCAATAATTAATGACCACGAGGGTACTGGACATGCCAGTGATTTATGCAAGCGATTTAATGCCCGCTTACTTAATAAGTGAGCTGTCCTGGGCACAGCACATACAAATTTACGTATACGTAATGCAAGATTCGTTTCGTTTGATACATTTATGGCCACTGTATCTATATTTGTATATATTTAATTAATTTTTTTTAAATGCCACAGACACACACACACTAAAGGACAATAAATGTGTGTTTTAACTTTGCTGTAATAAATTAAAGGGGCACTTGTTGACTTGCGGCGCTCAATCAAGTGTAAACTGCTAAAAATAAAACTACATACAACCACCTCTGGCCAGCGAGGAAACGTTAGATAGGTAAAGTGTGGGCTGATCTGTTGAGCAGACATTTGTACTCTCGTATAACAGGCTTGAATATATTGTATATGCTGGCCACATCACATTTTGATGCCTACTCAATTTGCGTTGTCATAGAAACTAAAGACGCTGCTCGCATTTATTGTATGGGTGTCCTGGCAACGTATAAATTGCAATGCTATTTGTCTCAAGCAGCCCACACGGTCTGAGTGCTGATAAATTTAGTGAGAGCTATATGAGTTTTAGCCGAAGGCTAGCATTTTATTGTTCGTGGCTGGTGTACAATTTTTGATTTCGCCCCAAGGTAGTAAAATAATCTACAAGCAGACACAAAACAAAATACTTATGGTTGTTAAAAAAAAAACAAACTTGAATCAATTTGTGTTTATTAATAAAAATATCAAAAATGTGAAAAACTCAATGTTGATAGCTTGATGTTTATTCAAGCTATGCCTTGCAGCCTAACAACAAACTATAAATTAAAATAAATTTTTCAACTTAAGCAAAATATATTCTTTCAGCTTATTCTCTTCTTACTTTACTGCTACTCTAGATTATAATTGAAAGCCATTATATTGAAGCCATAACGAATAGCTCCTGAGGCGATTTCTTTAAGCTTCTCGACGCTGTCATTTGACAGCGCTTTTGGGGAACGAAAATTGACACCTCTCAGTCTACAAGTGCTTTTGATAAAGTTAGGTAATTAATCAATTCGTAAGTAAACCAAAACCAGATGTCGCTTAAATCAGCTGCCATAAATCAAAAAATGTTGAATTTCACTGACATTCAGACACGTGTTTAGAATCCACAGACTCAGATTGTTAGCTAGAGATTCGAACAACCTGCTGTTCGTTTAATGAAGCGTTTGATTTTCATTTGTCGGTCCGCTTCGCATTTGTTAATTAAATTGAACTGAAATTTTCCATGGAGTAACTATGTGGGTGCAACAAATGGGTCCCCCAATGATTTATTGTTGTTTGTCGAACGCCAAACTTTTCTAAAGTAATTTGCGACAAATCATAAAGGTATTTCATTTTTTTCTCCCATGCCGTGCCGCATGCGGCGTAAAATTTATGCGCACACATGCGGCTCAGGTGATGGCGTTTTTACATTTTTTCCCCCCCAATTTTTTTTGGTATTTTTACAATGTGTAGATTACTTGTGCTTGTGGCAGCTGCCAAAAGCAGCCAGTAACATAAACTCACAAAAAAGTTGTTCGTGTCCAATTCTGGATACCATTTTTTCTTGAATGTGGCACTGCTTCTTCTACTTCTACTTCGACTTCTGCTTTCGTCTCTATCAACATAATTAACACTTTAATATAATTTGAGAGTTTTGTGAGCATCCATGCAATATGCATCCATTAACATTATTAAGTAGAAAAAAAAAATGAAGAAAAAATTATATATATTTATAAAATTATCATGTCGCATCCATTGCGTTGCGTTGCTTGTTTCTGGCTGATTTTAATTTGTTTTGAGTCGAGCCATGCCAGAGAGCAAAAGACCAACACGTCCTGCCGTACATCATCGTCATCATTAGCGCTTCCTATCTGTAGCTACAACCACAACTACAACTATGCAACAAGAGGACGGCTGTAGCCCTTTCTGCCACTTTGCATAAGTTTCGAGGTGGCAAGGAGCGTGGAACGGACGACTTCCCGCTCCGTTGCCATTGCTAAGGCTTCCTTATGGCAGTACTCAACGCCACTTCCCTTGGCTCATTCATCTCGCAACACGCACAGACAAACACTCACACACACACACACTGCTCTGCGAGTGTGGCACAGACAGGACGCACATAATTCAAGTTGTGCTCTTGGCACGAGGCTCAGCTCCGCTCAGCTCTGTTCTACTCTGTCCTACTCTGCACTGCTCCGTTTCGTTCAGCTTAGCTCAGCTCACTCTGTTCGCTAGTCGAGTCGGGGAAAAACGGGCTCAGCTGTCGTAACTGGCAGTTTTACTTCACGCCAGCGTCAACGTTGTCGTTGTCGTTGTTTGCGTTGTTGTTGTTGTTTTCTGCTGTCGCTTCAAATTGTAAAGGGTTTGTCCTCTACCTCAGCGGGGGCTGAGCTTTTACTGCACCCTAGTCGCAAGACGCAAGGCGACCCTTGCTATCCTTCCTTTAAATTTTCGTGAGCTGCGTTAAGTGTTGCCCAAATTGTAATTATGCTTTTGCGTTTCAAGTTATTTGCTGTAGTTATGCCAGCCAGTCACCATCCTTTTGCCTGCCTGTCTTAAGCTGTTTATATTCGCGTTTTTCGTGTTTATTTTTTTCGGCTCATGCTTTTTCGTACAATTGAAATTGATAGCGAGTCAAATGTCTGGTATTTTAATGTTCCACTTTTTTATGCATTTCGGCAATTGCATTTTAAGCAGCCCGAACCGCCAGGGGTGTCGGTTATAGAATGCCAGCCAGCCAGCTTGCCTGCCTGCTATGGCAAAGGTCGTTTTTTATTTTTGTTATAGCGCACGTACAACGCATCGTATGCGTAATGTCTTCTTTAACTCTTTGTTAATGGTGTTTCTCTTGTTTGTTTGTGTCTGTGTCGTGGTTTTTCTGTGGCCAAGTGTTCATTTCGTAAGCTAGAAAAGTTTATAAATCATTTCAATTACATTTCGCTGAGCTGTGACAGGAAACAGAACTTGGGCCACAAGTTTTTCACCAAGCAAATGGATGAGTTTTCTCAAAACTTTGTCAAAATATAAAAAAAAAAAGTTGGAAGTACGTAACTTTTAGATAATATCTGCTTGACTATGACAGGGCGAGAGAGAAACTGTGTTGACATCTTTTTTAAGTTGTTGCTGCTTAAAGATTGTTGAATTGGCTACCAGTAGAGTTAAGATCACAAAGGCAACCATGCAGGGATTTACCTTTCTCCCTATGTATAGGGAAAAGAAATTGTGCGCTCAATAGCTTTTGATTACAGTGAGCATTTGGCATTTGACCCAGCTTACTCACCAGACTCAGTGATATTGATGACGCTGCCAAAACATGACGATGCCAAACATTACAATTCATTGAGCTATCTGCAGATGTGTGACAAGCAAGCAAGCAAGCCTGGCAAATGGCAAACTGCTTTCAATGCAGCAGCACCCACCGGCCATTACATTATCTCTACTCCATGATGTCTTCGCTAATATGCCAGGCGTCGTTGTCGTCTCCTACCGTATTTTTCTCTCTATCTTTTACTTCCTTTTTAGTCGTTTCCACCCTGCTGGCCACTCGGCACCCACATTGAATTGGCTACATTGCTGGCCTTTCGTTTCATGTGCTCTACATAATCAGATATCGCATTTTATTTGCACAGCAAGGGGTAAGTGGAGGGTTGGCTAGAGAGCAAGCTGCTGTGTCTCTCTATTGCAAAATGCAGATAAATATCAAATAGTAGAACTTTTATTGTGTTTGGCAGGCTAAGGCAGCCCTCTGTCTGTCTTTACTTTATTCACTCTCTATAAAGATATGCCACATGCATATTAAAATATCCACAAGACTATAAAATACTATGTATGTACACATACATATCTCTTATGATATATATATTTTGCAACATTTATCACAAGTTAATTTGATTTTAATGAAATGAATTCGGCGTACAGACTCGCACACTCATATCAACTGAAAGGGGGGTTAGACAAACTGGAAACGCCAAAAAAAGAAGGTAAAAAAGCAACTTGCAAGATTACAAAGGGTAGATAATGTTAATGAATAAAGTACAGGAGGGAACTGCAGGCGAAAACGACGCTTTTTTAGGGTTTGTTTGTGCTACGCAAATTCGACAATATTAGGCCATATTCAGTGTTGCCAGAGCCCTGCAAACTGCAATTAACACAGCTATACAACGAGTCAACAAAAAAGTTTCTATAGCTTTTGCCAGTCTTTTTTGTTATATTATTTTGGTTGTTTTTGCAGCTGCCAGCCGTTGCGAAGAGGGTAGGGGGGATACAAAACGTGACGAGCATTATTTTGGTGTTTTTTATAGAATTTTTATAACTCCTTTTTTTTTTTGCTGCCGGCCTTTATTTTTATTTTATTTTATTTTTTGGGTTTTTATGTAACGTATAGCAAAAGAATTAACATAAGCGTCAGCGGCGCATATTTTAACTCGGTCAAATTGCCAGCGTCCGGTGCACAGACTGAAGGGAGGGGGTTAGTGTAACCTCCTCCATTTTCCCTTTAATTCAGTTCCTCTCCTTCCGCCATTAAGTCGTTTGCATAAACAAATTTGCAGCACCATTTGCCGGCCGGTTCCAGTTTGGCGTTTTTTTTTTGTTAACTGGCTATGCAATTTGTTAATGAAAGTTCCCACCATTAGAAACAGGTTCAGGCGGGCTAAGCAGACAGGAAGAAATCTCGCACGCTGATTACGCAAGACATTCGCTTGGCAAAAGTTTGGATTTTGTTTATGCAAATTTAATCGCGCGCCGTCTGTCGTTGACTCCAAGTTATATTTAGATATGCATATACTATAAATAAGCATTTAATGGCAGTTTGAATTGATTTATTTGGTCATCGTTTCAACGCATTGATAACGCATGTGAAACCCGAAACATAAACAATAACACACAAATAAATAAATAAAAAATATATCCGCACATAGAAAATGACGCAGATAATCTGTATATATGGGCCGAGTTCAATGCACTTTTCGAGTGAAATTTAATTTTCATTTTCCTTTTCGTTGGCAGCCAAACGAAACGTGCCAAATTTTAAGGGTTGCTTCATTAAGCGTGGCCATACCCCGTTTTCTCCAACTATATCCCCCCACTCCCCATGGAGGACAAAGCCAAATGCCGCTAAGCGGCACACAAAAATAAAAAAAATCGAAAAAACAAAAAGGAAAAGAGGAGTGAAAACAAAATGATGTTATTGCGTTGCCAAAATGTCGTTGGGCTCAAGACCGAATATTGCCAGTAATATGATGACGATGTGGCATTGTTTGTTCGTGCATGCAAATGGCATTTGTCTGGCACATAACGTAGGTCTTGGTCTTGGTTCTGGTCCTAGTATTAGTCCTTGCCGTGGCAACAGCTCTACACTCCTTTGGCATGTGCATGCCGACAGCCTTTGCGACTCCGTGCCATTACGCACCAAATACGCTGGTTATAATGTTTCTGAAAATGTTTACATAATTAATTCTATTATTTTTTAGCTGTTCTATGTTTTTTTTTTGTCGTTTTCCCCTTTATGTGTTATTTTTGTGTTCTAAATTTTGTGTTTATCTTTATATCAAAGAAATTTTATTCGGTAAAAGTACTCAAAGTATTTGCTTATTATTTATAATTTACTTAGTTTATACTTCAATGATTTGCTTATATATATTTGTACTTTAATAATTCGTCACGTTCACAATGTTCATCATTCACAGCATTTCAAAGATGTTTTGCATATTCCTCTTTTTTAAAACAACTAAGCCAAAAGTTAATTAAATATGTGTGTGAATTGTTGTAATGAACTGTCACAGCGAATTAAATATTTTGTTCATGCAGTTGCAAAATCGTTCTTAATTCTTTTCAAAATAAACTCAATTAAAACAAATTTGTTGAATGTATTTATATAAACTATCAAAAGTTAAATAAAGCAATGTTCTTCCTAATCAAATTTTGAATAATCCGACATTTAATCAAACTTAAAATCAGTTGACTATAAATAGGAGTTATTATTTAAACTCTAGCAACAATAAGCCACTTTTGTTTGCCTTGTTTCCTTAGAACACATTTTTAAGATTGTTAAATTTTTTATTTTGCTTTCTTTCAATTTATATCGGCTACATAGTAAATTGTATTGCAGTTCAAGAGGCGAATGCTTTGTCAATTTCAATGGCAACTACATTACTTGGGCCACGCCTACCCATTACAAGCATCAATAAAGCCATAAAATTCGATAAGGCAATAAAAACCCTACTTCCACTATGCTTTCCTTTTTCCACTTGCCGCCTCTTCGCCATCTCTTTGCCATTATAAAGAACTGCCAAAAAAGCAGCGAGCTCTGTGAAGACGCATTGTAAGCCTTTGTTTGGCCTCTCTCTCTCTCTCTCTCTCTCTCTCTCGCTGTCTGTCTTTCTCTTTCACTCTTTTAGAGGCGTTCGTTGTACTTAAAATGATGTGAGTGCAACACCCACACACATATATACACAAGCAGTGGCACACACTGTGTCATTGTTTTTGTTGCGTTGTTGTATGTGTCGGCTACAATTTGACGTCATGCTTCAAAGCAACGTAAATCACCAAGAGTTAAGTACAGGGAGAGAATAAAAGAGTGCAAAGGAGAGCATAAAATAAGTGGCATTAAAGATGAGACAGCGAATAAGATAGAGAGGGGGGAAAGAAGGAGAGAGAAGCAGCGAAGCTTTATACGGCTGCTTAGGGTTAATGGAGTTGCAACGGAGACGACAGCAAAGTTGCAACCGCATTGTTGTTGATGACGTCGCCGCAGCAGACATTCAATTGACAGACGACCACCAGCAACATAAAGAGAGAGAAAGAGAGAGATAGAGAGACTTGAGGCAGAGTTAAACTTACTAAAAATCACGTTGTCGTAGGCCATGGTCGACGGGTCGACCAACGTCATCATCATCACATCCTGAGCATGTTATTCATTTTGCTTTTGTTTGTTTAAAGCCTGCCAGTTTTTGTTGTTGCTTGTGTTGCAGGCTTTTGTTTTCAACTCCGCTTGTCGTTGTTGTTTTGCTGTTGTATTTGTTGTCTTTGCGTTTGCTTAAGCCATTTGCAGCAGTTTTTTTTGTTTTTGTTTTTTGAGCTAGCTGACTGCATCACAAATTCGATTTGAACACTGTAACGCAATATTTTCTTTAACTTTTCAGTTAAGAGACAGTCTGCTGACTCCCCAATCCCCCTCTCCCACCACCATACCCCTGTCAAGTATACCCCTTTGCATTGTGTATGCCTCAGTTGACGGCATTATAATAATGAAGTTTGATTGGATTACATTGCAGCGGACACTGAATGCAAAACGTTAACACTGTTCAACAACATCTTGGCATTGGCCAAATGCATTGAGGAAAAAAACTTTCATAATTTTCAAGCAGTTTGCAAAAGTTCTTTTCAGAGTTCTTATAGAAAGAGTGGGGGAGGAAAAAGGGATGCGGTATTCAGTGTTTGACGCCGGATCAGCAGGAAGTTGTCATGGCCAAAAAGTTTTCTTGCTCTTTGAAACGCTTAAAATTTTGTACATTGACTTCCTTTTGGATTTGTGCTGGAAGTGCTTCCTTTTTGCAGCTTTACAGTTTTGCTGCAGCGAAAGTCAATTTTGGAAATCAGATGCCAGTAGTTTGCCAGTGTCAAGAGTTGAGCAAGATAAATGGCCCTTGGAAACATTTACAACATCAACAACATGCCGAACCACTTTTTGTGACACAATCAAAATGTTTATTTCCTTGCTAAATGTGCTTTTTAGCAACCATCCTTACCCATTTCATTTGTATGTTGGCCGAAGTTGACAATGTATGGCTGCAATTTGAAGTTTAAATTAAAGATGCCAAAATAGTATAAGCGAACATTTTGTGAATGGCATCAACTACTAGCAAACATCAAAGTAGTCAGAAGAAAATTTATTGCAGTTAATAGCATTCAATCGTTTGTACTTTAACTTAAATAACAACGGCAAACAGGAAATTAACTTGTTGGCTACACTTGCGGAAATACTTTTAGTTTCTTTATACGAACAAAAAAAAACAAATGAGTTAAGCTTTTTTTCTTCCCAGCGGCATTTTTTATAACTGTTTACAAGCTACACATAACATTTTCTTGAAACTAACTCAAAACAGCAGTTTCCTAGTTTCTTTAAAAAAATACATTGGCTAATATTTTTCTGATAACAGAATGCAATGCTTCTGAAAATAATCTGTTTTGACAGATAATATTTACAAGCTAAAGCTATATTTTTTAGAAAGCTATTGCCTTGATTATTTTAGCTTAATAGAGCAACCGCAAACCGCATTTTTCCAGAAATTCCTCAAGCAAATTAAACATATAATGACTCTTTTAAAGTGCTGCAAGTGCAACCAGGTAAAGTTGTCAGCAGCTATGATGCTCTTAGTCTTTAGATTAGCTCACTCCCCAACTCCCTTGGGCATAATTTGAACGCACTTAGACGCTTATGCAAGGAATTTGTAAATAATATGCACGATGTTGATTCGTTTTGGTGAAGAAACTCAGAAAATGGCTGAAGTTTAAAAACTGTTGCTTTACATTTGGGTTAAGTACTTATTTACAAACTCTCTTTTCCGTTTCCATTGCGGTGTTTGTCACACAATCTTCAGTCTGAGTAACTTGAAGTGCTGCTGCATAGTTTTTGTATTTGTATCATTTACTCATCATGTCACGCTGACTTGACAGACTTGATGTTTTATTTGTTGCTCTTGTTGTGCTGCCAACTTGTCGACGTTGTTGTTATTTTTATTTGCATATTTACTTAGCATCATCTATGGCAGCAGCCACAAGCAAAACCAAGAGTCAGAGCGTGAGCAAATCCTTCTTTATGCCTGATGCCTGCCTGCCTGCCAGCCTGAAGCTGGCTGCTTTTCATTTTTCTTTTCTTTTTTCATCTTCAATGTTGTCAAACAATTTTTACGAAGCTATTTTAGCTACGCGCCTTGAGTTTCTCCTACGACTGGCTTTTTAGCTGCTGAAGTTATCGAAGTTGAAGTGCAATTTTAATGCAAACAATTGAAGTTGAAGCGTGCAGAACGCATAAAACATGAAAGGGCCCTAGACCTCAATCTTAGCAACAAAAAGAAAACAACAAGCTAAAAATGTATAGTTATCCAAAGAGGTCGACTAGAAAATACCGTATTAAAAGTTTTGATTTATTTTTTATGAATCTTTCATGTTTTATTAATGTTCATGTCCATACATATGTTTGACGTGTGTGTTGGACTGCAATCGGTGTATCAGCTTTTGGAATCCCCCCTAACTGACTGCTATCAATGCATAGCCCAAGCGGTAAAACTTAAACTTCGAGGTCAAGGCTTAATATTCTCTGAAATGAGGATTGATACAGACAGACAGACAGTCTAAATCAATTATGTACTAACTTAGTTTCGTCGATAATGCTTTTTTTTTGCCTGTTACAAACTCTTGCTCAATTTCATAGTAACCTTTTTAACCCTTTTATAATGTGCTTAGGGTATCAACACAAACAGCTTCTTGTTGCTTGAAGTTCTCTCTCGTTCGGTTCCAGGCCGATTTTTTTTTTTTTTTAAGCGAACGTACTTTGAACCTGGTACAATGATGCCTGGTGCTGGTGCACAGGTTTCCCACTAACCCTATCCCGCTCTATCTTGCTCTATCGCTAGAGCTATTTCGCTTTATCTATTTCACTCTGACAGTCGCTTTGTGGCTGCGTTGTGTTGATTGTTGCCGTTGTTGTTGATGCGGTTTCTGGTTGTCGGTTGGCGGCGGCGTCAGCGGCTGTCGTTGGCTTATTGAAATGCATTTGTTCAATATGTTGTTGAACATGTTAGTTGCCTAGTGTGTGTCTCTATTTGTGTGTGAGTGCGTGTTGTTGTTGTTGCGGTTGTAGTTGCTGTTTCTGTTGTCGCTGTTGTTGTTGTTGCTGTTGTTGTTTTATTGTTGTTAGCTTAAGTTGCCACTGAGTGACGTCGTTGGTGGCAGCGTCATCGTTGAATGTTGCAAATATTGACATGCCAGTGTGTGCACTAGTGTGTGTGAGTGTGTTTGTTGTGGGAGTAAGTTTTAGCACTATTAGCCATTGTTTGCATTGAAATGGAGCTGGAGCTGCATTGACAGCAGCGCTCAGTGCTGTTAGTCGCATTGGCAGTTTGCCCATAATACGCATACGCCGCATCACACGACACCTTCCCCCAACCTAGAGCTCTCCATTTCACAAAACCCTAAGTGCTTGACTTTGCGAGAGTGTGTGTGTGTGTATGTGTGTGTGTGTGAAACTAAAGTGACGTTAATGCGTTAAAAGTGGTTTGGTTTGGCTTGGCTTGACTCATCCACATTTGTATTTGCATTTTGTATTATTTACAAGCCAAACCTGAATATTCAGGTAAAGTATATGCAGAGGGGGTGTAAAGGGAAGTGGTAAGGATGACGACTTTATTGTTTCCAATTGTCGTCCTGCTGCTGCTTCTGCTGCTGCTGTAAATAAAAGCCCGAAACGAAAAATCAATATAAACTGACAGTATCTATGACAGATGACAGGACTTTGGATTGTTTTCCCATTCTGAATTGTTGTTGTTGTCTTCCTTTCTCGTTGCTTGTTTATTAAGTTAAGCGACGCGCAGCAGGCACAAAAAAAAAAAAACATTGACAGTGCGAAAGGATTCATAAGGATTCCGGAACGTACGCACCACTACACACACACACGCACATACACAGACGTACATATGCAGAGAGACACGCACATATATGCGTGTAGAATGTTATATAATACATAAGCACCATTGTTATTCGCCCGCTGGCGCTGCGGGCTTTAGCCAAATGCAATGCGAGCTTTGCAACCCCTTTGCGCTTGGCAGGCAGGGAGGGAGGGAAGTAGGCAGCAGCACTAAAACCATAGCCAAGAGGACAGGAGAATATCAGGCAGCCGCAGCAGGAATAGCAATATCGGCACCAGCACCAGCAGCAGCAGCAGCCGCAACGTAACAGACTTCAGACGTCGAGTGTTGAAGCTCAAATGTCGCATTGCAATAAACTTTTGCAGTAGTATATGTGTGTGAGTGCTTGTGCGTGTGTGTTTGTGTGTGGCATTTCATTATAATGCCTGCACAAGGGTAGCTTGCAAAAACAAGGGGCGAAGAGTAACATAGAGGGAAAGAGAGACTCTGTCAAGGCAGGCAGGTAACATCATGAAAGCGCATCAAGCACAAATTTATTAGGATAGGTTTCGGTTGAGAATGCCTGCATTTTGATGTGCTCATAAGTGTCGTTCCTGTGGCATTGCACAGGGAGAGAGGCAAGAGAGAGTGGCGTGATGTAAATGCATTCAATGCTTACCACATTTGTTTCAAGCTCTCAGTGTGTGTTTGTGTGTGTAGGCCAATGAACTCTTGTGCAATACGAAAATTAGCAAAGCAAAATCGAAGTTTTGGTGAAAAAATACAAATAAAAACGTAAGGAACGTAAACTATTAGCTCTGGGCCATTGAAGTTAACACAGCACACACAGTTTGCAGTTTGCACTTCAATTTTTGTGCACACAACGGCCCAATAAAAGTTTGCAGATGCAGCAGAAGGGGAAGAGAGATGATGTTTTTGTGTGCTTTACAAATACCCATTTAAGCAAATGCAAAAAGTGTGCAACAAAATCCTACAAACCTAAAATAGCCAAGGCAACATTTGACCAGTCGAATCGAAACTTACAGCTTCGTTACGGATAAAGTGGAGGGAGTGGAGAAGTTGTGCAATTTGTCAGATATGTTTGGATAAGTCGTATTACCCGAGTAAATGCTTGTTATGCAGACTGATAGATAAATTTGACATGTTCTTAATTAAGATGCTGTCAAGATGAGCCATTTCACAAACGTGCATATGTTTTAGCCTATAGATGAATTGCCAATGGCCTACGGTTGTTTCGAGAGAGGTGTCAAGTGGATTAATGTGCACATACGATAATAAAGAGATACAGATATATATAATATAAAGCATTGCTTGATTCGAGTGCTTAATTAGTTCTAAACATAGTAAAGGTCTATAAGGGAGCCCATTAAATCACTTTAGGGCAATTCGAAAATGTAAATGAGAAGTGAACTTGAAGTCACTTAACCTTTACTCAGTGCTATGGAAACCCGCACGCGCGCAAAAATCCTAAAGTTAAAAAGACTTTTCTGATTCTCCTTTTTTTTGTTGTTGTCTGTTAAGCTGCTTTCGATTTATGCAGATGAGTTGAAATTGAAAAGCGCAATAAAAAACGAAGAAAGAAGAAAAAGTTAAAAGACTTATTATAAACATAAAGATGATAAGACGTTAATAACCCTGATATAAATGCTTTGGTCGGAGTTAATGATGATGCTACAGCTGCTGGCATTTGCTTTTTTGAGTATGGCTTTGGCTGCTTATCAGTGCCCTTGCACTCGACATACCAAAAACATGATTTTTAATAATGAAATTTTCCACACAACAGAAAAAACAAACTTATTTCAAAGGAGTAAATTCTGGTTACAGAACAGCAGCTGCCCCTCCCATAAAAAAAATGTAAGGAGTCGCATATTTTAACATAATGCTTCAAATGATGTGCTTTCCACTTTCTACATTCTATATTTTACTCCTTCTTTTTTCTTCTCGTAACAAGTATGCTAAATTTAATGCCGGCAAAATGAGCATAGCAAACTGAAAATTGCCACGAGAAAAAAACCCTTTTTGTTATATCCTTGTTGTTGTTGTCGTTGTCAGTTTTGCCTCCTTGCCATGTTGCAGTGTTAGACGTAAGCTATGAAATTATTTTAGCTTTTTGGTATTTTGCTGGTATGTTTTTTTGTATTTTTTATGGTCGCTTGTCCAGGTCCGCTTCTGCTGGCTCAATTTATGCAAATTAAATTGCATTACTTTATGTTCTCATTCTTTTTGTGTATGTCACCAGAACACAACATAACGGCCCACATAATAATCTAGCTGTATGTGTGTGTCTGTGTGTGTTGTGCATGCTTATAAAATTATTAACGTAACTTTGATAAATTATGCTCATAAAAAATGCTTAAACGGCAATTTAAGTACGCCCAAAGTTACACGTTGTTTGTTTGGTTTTTTTCTTTTTCTTTCGATTTATTGGTCTTAGACTCATTTGGCCAAAAACTCATTTGCAAACGACAGTGGCTACCAAAATACGCGCCACAGCAGCAGCAGCAACAATCGTCGTAACTTTAAGCTACAACTGCCACCTGGAAATGGGGGCGTGGGCTGTGTGCATAAGTGTGTGTGTGTGTGTGTATGTGTGTTTGCATTGCGTTAGATTAATAACAACGATGATGTTGCTACTGGGAACTTGGCTAGCTGGCTGGCTGGTGAACGACTCTCAGCTGCGAGAGTGGGTGTTGCTGCTTGGCACCTTGGCAGCAACATCAGCAGCGTCAGCAACAGCAGCTAAAAACTGCAGCCAAGAGTTTTGTGTGCGGCTGTCTGGGCCTCTTGTTCTGCCCCGCTTGCTGGATGACGAATGTGAATGACTTGCCTCGAGACATGCAGTCAACTTGACGCGCATTTGTCTGGCAATGCGTCTGCCCGAAACCTACACATATACAAAACATATACAAATGTTCATAGTACATATATACTCGTAGTAGGTAGACAACTTGTATATGTAAGTGTATGTTGTTTATGCGGTTGCTGCTGCTGCTGTTGCTGTTACAGCAGTTACTGCTGTTGCTGTTGTCTCTGTCAAGATGGCGTCATTTGCAAAATGCAACATGCAGTTGATACCTTTGCTAGCTAGCTGACTGGCTGGCTACATGGCGTCTGTTTCTGTGGAACTGGATAACAAGCTGTTGAGATTGCAATGACGTGGGCATAATTTGTTTTAGTTTATGCATCTCTCTTTTTTATATTCACACAAAGTTTTTAAATCAAGCATTGCTTAAAGATCACAGCTGTTATTTAAATATTCATACGTGTGCTTTATGTACTTTGTCTAGGCAAAGTTTGCTCACACACAATGTTGTACTAGTACAATTATTTTATTTTATTTATTTAATTTATTTGAGTTGAGTCAAGTTTTGTTCGTCTACCGCAGCATACATAAAGCATACATATATCCATTTCCATTTCCATATCCATATCCATATCCATTTCTACGGCATCAACTTTTAAATCTTATAAAACTTTTACATCCTTTTGCAGTTTTTCATGATTCGTCGTGCACAGATTTTGTGCAAACGAACATTTTCACTCTGCTGCACATTATTACAAAAGTTTTTTTTTTATACTTTTCATTATTCTTTGTCTATTATTTTGGGGGGCAGGGCTTTTTTTTTTTTGTTAACTGGCTGCTTTTGGGACTCATCCAGCGCGACGGGTCGCTTAATTCAATTAATTTTTATTTAGTTTTCGCTTAATATTTGCTTGCTATGCACATTTTTTAAGCAAATATACCAGCCAACTAAATGAAATGTTATTTGCATAAAAAATTCCATCAGTTTTTTTTTTTCATATTTTTGGTGCCTTTTGTTATGCCTGCCCGGTGCCCCAAACCGCGGCACACTTTTTATTTTACTATCTTCTAGCTGTTGCTTTTTTCTCTTAAGATTATTCTTGTTTTTTTTTTTTCTGGTGCGCACATTAACACGCAGTTGCTGTTGGGTTTCTTTCGCTTTTCATTTATTTTTTTATTTAACTTGTTCTGATCCGAAAGACTAAGCGCATTTTTACACATTTACCAGCCACTGGCTCACAGTGCCTCTTTACAATTCGGTTTAATTTCTAGCCGAAGGCGGCAACCAGAGCCAGAAAAAAAGGGGCGGGCTTCATTTGCCACGTAGTAGGTGCAGAATTGTTTTTTTGCGGCGCCTCGAAAGAAATTACTTTATTTTAATAGGACTTCATTTAATCCGAACGCATTATAAAGACACGTGGGTCGCAGGGGGGCGTTAGTCAATTTGGTATGAATGTGTGTGTGTGTGTCTGTGTAAGAGTTGGGGAGATAGCTTTTCATTTTGTTAAGCACACGCTGCGTATACGCAATCTGAAATATATGTACAATGTGTTTTTTAAATGTAGACTGCATGCTAGCTGAAAGGCAGACAAACAAAAACACGCCCTTCCTCTAGATACAAAAGCTGGGCGGGACAGTAGGGCAGCTTGGTGCAGCGGGTAGGCGAGGGGAAGAGGAAACGGGTGCAAGTACACAGATAAAAGCAGCAACAACAGTCTACTTGTTTAATACAAAAGTTTCATTTCCGCTTTTCATTAGCTCACAACGGCGACACAACAAACAGGGCGAAAATGCGTAAATATCACACATACGCATGTACAAAAACACACACACACACACGCACACACATCATATACGCACAGTAGCTATACACATTTAAGGCCATAATGAGATATATACAAAAGCCGAGGCTGACAGAGCTCAGTGGCAAATCGGGCGAGTGTCAAACTCAAACCACGTGTTAATTTTACTCCTTTTTTTCTACCTCCTCCTCCCCAATAACATTTTTGCTGCTGCTTATTGCCTGGCTGGCTGCCTGCTTGTCGTTGTTGTTGTTGTTGTTGTTGTCCCCAATGGTGTTGTCTCTGTTGTTTTTGCTGAACTAAAAATGCCTGAAAAGGCGCTTATGTTGAGTTTTATTTTGTAGGGCTGCAAGTTGCTTTCTCTGTGTGTGTGTGTTTGTGTATGTTTTTATACCGCTCTTCATATGGCCAAACTGGGTTCAAGCCAACTAGCTGCTATATTAACTGACTTACTGCCACACCTACCTTTCTCTGTGTGTGTGAGCGTGTGTGTGAGCGTGTGTGCGGGGGCGTTGCTGTGTTTCTGTTAACTCAACACGCACCGTAATGAAGTAGCCTGCGACCAAAAGCCTCATATGTATATATGGGCAATGCCTGACTGAGCCTCATACTTAATAATCTCACTCTCAATTGGTGTGTGGGTGTAAGTGTGTGTGTGTGTGTGCGATACCCTGAGTGCGCCTGTCTGTCTGTCCAAGTGTGTGTGTGTGTGTAGGGGGTGAGTGTGTGATCCTAGCTAGGTGGCAACCAGAGCAAAGAGAGATACAAGCAGAGGTTATTCAACTGCAGGCCGTCGCCGCTGTCGCCGCCGCCGCCGCTGTCCCCCTTTAGTATGAGTGTGTGTGCTTTGGAGTGGGTGTTGGGATGGGAATGTTGGATGAAGGAAGGGTTTGGGTGATGCGATGGTGCGTTTTTGCTCCCATTTTACCAAACAGTCGCATCCGCTTCACTTTGCACGCCATTTCCGCCTCGGAACAAGGCTGCCAGGCTGCACTTCTATCGGTATCTATTACCCCGTAACCTAAACGTATGGATGAATACCAATGTGTGTGTGTGTGTGTGTGTATACATATATCACAGCGCCATCGTTAGTCAGTTTTATTGATTTTTTGAGATTGTTTTTTTTTACCATACGAATTTAATAATATTGCTCTGCGCAAATGAAGGACTCGTCTTCATTCTCATCTACAGTTGGTCCATTCTCTTCACTTCCTTCTCCCTTTTTTCATTCCACAATTTCAATTATGAGTGCGCATAAAGCCTTTCGTGCTGCCTGTCCCGTTGCGTCGTTGTTGTTGTTGTTGTTGCTACTCCTATGTGGTCCCTTGTGAAGCCAGCTTTCATTATGCCGCTGACATTATTATTATTATTGAATTATTTGTATTATTGCATTATGGGATGAAACAATATTACTTTTAACAGGACTGTGCACAAATATAAATGCAATTTGTGCATTGGCTTCTCTTGTTGCTGTTGTTGTTGTTGTTTGCCTCTTAATTATTTAACATTAATTTGTTTATACAACATTACGGATTGGACTGCTGCAGGCACATTTGTGCTACCTGCAATTCCAATTACCAACGTTTAATGAATGCCATTAAATGGGAAAATACAAAAAATGTGTTTATTTATTTTTTGCTATCGACCATCGCATTACTAGAGTTGAACAATAACAAATTGCTAGCGACACAATATGTTCACAATAATAAACTGAGCCGCATGTGCAATTTGTGTTTGTTTGCGCTGCAATTTGCCACTGCCGTAGAACAAAGTGCATAATACGCATACGCCGCATTGTACATGTCGTACAAATTTCGCATATGTTAGATGTTAGAAAGCACCCACAAACAAACACACATACACACACACACACACACACACCAACAGCAACCAACCCAAAAAGAAATAAGCACACAAACATTTGTTTGTCTGCCCGTCTATGTTTGTTTGTTTGTCTAAATTTAAAGCGCACTCAGACCAGCGCCAGTTGCCATCGTCATCGTCATCGTCGTCGTCATCGTCGTCTATAAATCCTCGCACACGCATCGCGTTCATTGAACTTTATTGAATATATCATTTTCCCACGTCTTGCTTTCGTGGCTGACAAGCATATCAGCTGGCAGCATTTTCGATGATTTAATGGAAAATTGTAGCAAACGAAGCCTTAGAAAGTAAGTGCATTAATTAAACATAAGCTTAGCTAACGCGCTCTGTGTATAAATATATATTGGCAGGATTATTTTACAATTATATAACAATTTGATGAGCTTCGGAAGTTATATCGATTCTGCAGCGCAGAAGGCAATAAGGGATCGAAATGTAATAGGTTTCGTTTGATTATCTAACGATTTATCTTTTAAGTGTTGTGTAATGTCTACAGGGTATCTAAACAAGAACATTCACACATTTCTAGTTAAACAAACAAATAAATTGTGAAAAATACTTGTATTTGTGTTTATCAAGCAATATAAGATTATTCACACTACATTAGGCATTCCCAGCTGTTTTTTAACACATCATAATTTATTACAATACAGATTGCTTTTTCAGCTACTTTTTTTTATAAAGTAAAAACCGCAAGTGTCTGAAAAATAACAGTTGTTAAACAATATTTAAATTTTAAGCTGATTAAAATCACAGTTAAAATTTAAATCAGTTCCCATTTAGTCAACAAATGAATGTTATGAATAATTTATTTTATTCATATTTATTGCTGGCTGACAGCCAATTAAGTTTATGACAAAGACAAGTTTGAACAATAATCATTTTGTTGTTTTATTTTATTACTTTCTTTTGACGTGAGAATAATCTAATATATGAACTCTGAGTGCTTGAGTAAACAATGTTTTGAGCTTAGTTTGCTTGTATGCTCTGCAATTTTAATAAGCATAAAATGAATGAATAATAAAGTAGTTGAACGAATTCTAAAGACTTGCAATTTGTGGGACTAATGTGTTAAATAACCATGCCAACATTGTGTATATTCAATTTGTATTAGGACTTATAAACTTAACCTAAAATGTTGAAAATGCACTGCTCAGTGCGTAAATTGCAATTTAATTGATTTTGTACACAAACAATGCAAGTATTTTGCCTAGCTGCTTCAACGTTACATATGCACATACTCATACTATGTTGGCTTCTAAGCATACAGTTTTTGGCTATTCGGAGTTACTTCAATAGCTGTTTTGCTTAGCTGCTGCTGCCATAACAACATGGCTATAATCGCTCTGCCATTTGCAAGCAAATCGTTTTTAAGCTCTTAATGCTGACTGTAAAAATTCTTCTTGCTTGCCCACAATAACCACAACAATCACAACACAAACACACACACACACAGCGGCAAAGTTTACTGGAAAATTGTATTATGTAATACAACTTAAACATGATAAATGAATTCGCCTTGTGGCAATTCTCAAATTTGACCAGTCTCTCTAAAAATAAAGACAATTTGTGAAATTTTTGGTTACCATATTAACATTTTGAATAGAAATCTGATACGGCAAAGTTGCAATAAAAGCTTTAAAAACTCAAAATTATCGTTAATTTAATTCTTAATTGTCGGCCGTTGCAAATCGTCTTATGATATAATTATGTTGGTTGAATAAATTGCTGAAAAACAACTTTCGGTCAAACTTTTTATGCAATTTATTATATTCATTGACTTAACTGATTTCTTCTACTTCGGCTATAAGCTCTTCACTTATTCCACGCAGTCAAACTGCCAAATTTAAAGGGTATCTCTTAGCTAAAATCACTTAACTCGAGCATTGTTTCCCCCTTTTAATGCTGCATAAAGTTCTTGCAAGTATTCTATACTTTTTTCCGTTTGCTGCTTTGATTTTTGTTGTGATTGTTCTTGGCCAAGCGTAAATGTGTGGTAAGTGGTTTTCAGCGCTACACAAAATTTCATTTTGTGAAAAAATAAAATAAAATTTTATTGCCATTTTGCAAAATTCAAAGGGATGGGAAATGGAAGGCAGAAGGCAGAAAGTTGCCAGCACTTGACTGCATTCATTAGCCATCGTCTACGTGGTGTAATTTTAAGTGTTACTTTTAATTTGTTTTACTTGCATGGAACTTCAATTTGAAGCTACATGGATGTGCTTCTGTGTGTGTGTCTGTGTGTGTGAGAGTGCTTTTATTGCTTATTAAGCGTTTTTACTTCAATTATATCGTATAATCGATTAAATCCCGGTGATAGAGAAGACGACGACGACACTCACGTGCCCGCCATTTGCAACGTCGCGCTATTTCTCTGGCCCTGCGCACTCAGACGTGTGACGCAATGTCTGGGGCAACATCCACATCCAGCTGGCAGCAGGCAACAACACACCAACAAACCAGCAGCTAACAGCTAACCGTCTGACCACTCCGCCCACTCCCAAACACGTTAATTACTGCTGATTGCCCAGCAGCAAACAACGCGCCAAATAGCAGGAATCAGACATCCAACTGAGCTTGGCTTCCGCCTCTAGCCACCCACCCCTAGCCGCGATAGGCATTAATTGATTTGCTACAATGAAATTTCCACACTCAATGAAAAAGTCTGATGAAAATTTCGTTAATGCCCGAGCTCTGTTTGGTTTTATAGATAGCAGATAGCAGAAGATGGAAAGACTGGGGCAAACAGAGTGGGGGTTGCGTTTTCAGGCGAATTGATTTGATACAAACAATCTATAAATCTTATTTGCATTTTATTTCTGCTTCAGAAATTCCGCGACTTAATCGGCATTTTCGGAGCCTTGCCAAAGACTTGGATTTACGAACTGTAATAAAATAATAATAAATTTTTGTTACCACAATTAAATTGTGCAAATTTGGCAAGTACACAGAAAATGTTAGCACAAATTTTTAAGTTATTTGACATTTTTATGAGTCGTCGCCATTTGTTGTTTGGCATTCCGAGTCGGATTTCCAATTCTGACTCTCCAAGTCTGCGTTCGTTGCCATACTTGGACACTGGCTTGATTTATGAAGTTGATTGTCCAGCTGACTGGCAGCTGGCAGCCAAATGTGGTCGCTCTTTCTCTCTCTGTCTCTGTCTCTGTCTGTCTGTGGCACATTTCTTGCAGTGTATTTGCGTGTGCACGCTTTATCGTTTATTCCACATTACTCAAGTCATAATTAAGATCTTGGCAGGCAGTGGCCACAGCAACAACAGCAAAAGCAGCAGCAACAGCAGCATCGCTCATAAATTGTGGAAGTGGCTCATTGACAACTTCATTTCCGCGCATGGTGCGCAACAGCAACAAGGGCAAACAACAACAACAACAACAACAGCAGCAACCAGCTTTCAGCTGTGGCAGTGTGATCCGCTTTAAGATCATGGAACTCAAAACTTGGCGTCATCTGCTCAGCTGCGTCCACTCTACACTCATACATACATACATATGTATGTGTGTCGCAGTGCACGCAACGTGCCGCTAAATGACATAATGAACTGCATTATTTATGCGACACACTGTGCGGAAAATGTATATGCACACATATATAACCCCCAACAGCTGTTGTTGTTGCCAGGGCAGACTCTGTCTCAGTCTCAGCGACAAAGGCGACAATTTGTGCGTGTGCCCGATAATAAAACTGTTGACATTTTGTCTTATATGATGTCACGACACAACAACAAGTGCACGCCCAGGCGCTGCGCGTTCTTTTTTTTACACCCTTTGTGTGCGCGCGCTCTGGTGTCAGTGGTTAGTTCCGGTTGCAATATCCTGCAGCTTTAACTGTGGCCAGTCCATCCGAGTCAAGTGCCAAGCAACTTTGATGAATGAGCCTGTAAATGATCAATGAGTTGTGCATTTTGGATTTCAGCTGATCAATCATAAGGACAATGACATTTATTGCACAGATGATGCGACAAAAGAGTCTACTTAAATTAACAATGTATACAGGAATACCCGTGTCCATTAGCATCAGTGTCTATTGAATTCAGTTCTATCATTCACCAAAACTTTCGTAAGAAGTTTAAATTTCGCCATAATTTATGTATTTTATTTGAATACTTTGTTTATCCAACAGAAATATGTTTGCCATCATTAGTCAAATATTAACTCAAAACGTTAAGTCTCTTCAATCGCCACGTGAAAATTAAATAATTAAATATTAACTTAGTTAAGCAGTGTTTAACAGAAAGGATGCCCATGGCCATCAGTCGATAAGCTTCATTAACTCACTTAAATCGTTCACACCCTTTAAAATGTGTTCTGTTTGGCAAACTTGTAAAATGAAAAGTCTAGTTTACTTCTTATGCTAAAACAGATAGAGGAATGGTACAAGTTTCGTAAAGGGTTTACACTAAAGAGTGTTTAACTTCACGTTATGAAACAAGTTGCAATACCATATTAAATTGAGTGCGATTCGCCCAATATTGCTGGTCATAAGAAACGGCTTGTTTTATCTATTGCATATTTATTGACGCAATTTACAGATCAGAGTGGTTGACTTTAGCCAGTTCGCATAGCCAAATGAAATGCATCTCATTTATATTTGAGCAAGCAACAGCCATCTAATTAGTCTCTTCAAACATTCAAACATTAACAGACAGTTGCTGTTTGGCTTAGTTGGTTTTTTGCATTGGGTTGCTATGGGTTGGGCTTGGTCTTGTGTTGTATTTGTGTTTGTGTTGGAGCTTTGGCTGGTTTAGGTTTAATGTGGCTTTGGTTTTTGCGCGCTCGCTTGTTGGCAATTTGCAACTTTATGCAACACAGCTATAAACTATTTACAGAATCAGCTATTTACCGCTTTTTGATTACGCCGCATTTGTTTGTTTCCTGTGGCCTTAATTTGCACAGTCGTCCGTCGCACAGTCGTTAAATGATAGGCGCTATATAAACATACACACACTCGCACACACACACACAGACAGAGTTGCATACGCAGGTGGCGTTTCACGTTTCACGCGCTTTTAATTGAGTGCTTCCGCTGCAATTAACAAGTGCAACGCATCCCAGTGACGTCGTCTGACTGGCTGAAGTGTCTGGTTAGTTGGTTGGTTGGTTGGTTGGTTGGCTATTTGTTTGGCTAGCTGAACTGGCTCGTTGGTTGGTTGGTTAGTTCGCTCGTTCATCGCCTGACCAGCAGCTGTTGGCAGCTCTCCCTCTCGTTGAGTGGATGGATGTTTTGGTGTTCTAGATTACAGCATGCTTACGCACTAATGCCTCTTTAAGTTAATGCAAAACCATTAAACGTGTTGACTGCCACACTTTGTGTGTGGCATCAGAGGGGGCATCATCATTATTACTGCCACTGCTACTGGTGCTGTTGCACTTTTGTTTTATGCACAAATTAATTATCACAAAACTGTTGCTGACATTCAAATCGTGTGGAATAACAAATTTTGGACTCCTTTTACCTGTTGTTGACTGAAATGCATTTAAAGCGATGCAATAGTGTAATTTGTCCATCGAATAGCTGAACGGCTGTATTTGTTGCATGCAACGCACTTTTTTGGCAATTCATTTCCCTCTGATATCCAACAATTTTCCTAGCTTTTCCCTCACATCCACCCGGCTGCAGCAGTTTAGTTTGCAATTTTCCAGCTCAACGATAAATGCAAATAGATTTCACCTGCAGACGTTGTTTGTCCAACATTTTGGAGAATCCTTTTTGGTAAATTATGCGCATGGCATTTTCTCAACTTCGTTTCAACTGAATGCTTGTCGTTGTTGTTGTTGGTTTTGTCGCAATGGCTGTAACTGTTGTACGCTTTTGGCCTCAGCATGTTGAGTTTTGAGAATCATGTTTGAGTTTGACATTGACAACTTGGCAGCAAGCTCGCTTCAGCAGCAGCATTGAAAAGCTTTAGAGCCAACCTGTGATTATATCCGGAAAGAAGGGAGGTCTTCTGCTGTTGACCATAGAAAGGTAAAACGAAAATCTTTTCACATTTATTTACATTTGTACAGTTAGAGTGCTACACAGCAAGAATTTCGCTTTGATATCGGTTTAGTTTACTAATTTGTCAATGTACTTGGTTGACAGCTAACAGCTGGTCCAAAAAGCCGAGTGTTTTGATTTGAAAAAGCTGGCAAAAACTTAATCAATCAAGCTTAACAATCACCAACTCAACCATTTGCCGCAGTGTACGCCCAATAACTGAAACAGCAGCAGCAGCTACACTTTGTTTCGGCTCCTCCCCATTCAGTGTGTGTCCACATCCCGTCCAAGTCCATTCAATTAGCAACTCATAATAACAATATTTTTTCTTCGCAATTCGCATTCAGTAAAACATTTTGCGGCACGTTCGTCGTTCGTTGGTTTTCTTTCATTCTTCGATGTTGATGTCGATGTCGATGTTCGTGACGTTGCCTCTTTCGACTAGAGAGTCGAGTTTGAGTCCCGAACACAGCAACTGCCACTTTGCCACAGAGCCACAGGCAAAGAGTGAAAGAGGCAGGCAAAGTCATAAAGAGGAGAAAACCTCCTCATGCTCTAGTCATTGACTGCAACAATGTTGCCTGTTAAATGATGCATAATAATCGGGAGCGAGAGCGCGCTTTCTGAGCTTTGCTGGCAACAGAAGCGGTGGTGGGGTGCACAGGGTTAGCATCGAGCAACGGCAACGGGGGTAACGTTAATAGGATGTGGGACAATATCCCGAAAGGGCCAACGGCAATGCCAAGCGACAGTGGTTAAGAAATCACACAGCTCTCCTTCTCAACTATAATCACGCAGTACTTTGGGCTAAAAACGTTTAAGTTTGATCAAAATCATATTTGGGAAAGGTTTAGAAGCTATAATTTCAAAAGTGATATCATGTTTTATAGGTTCTAGTGTCAACGAGACAATAAAAAATCCATTTTGTATAAGTTGTATTGCAACTTAATATTTTCTTTGTCATTAGGCACTTTTTAAAATTAACGCTTTTCTATTAATTCAATTTACAGATCAATTTTGTTTAAAAAAGTTTTGTTTCACAAAATTATGTAGTGTTTTTGTTCTTATTTCTAGAGATATTGTTGTTTTTGTGATATTTCAAATAGTCTAAGCTTCTGGTAAATTAATAAATGGCTCAGATGGCATAGTATCTGGTCCCATTGTGTTTTGTTATGGCTCTTCTGATTGTGTTGACGGTTGCCGGACGTTGTTCATACTACTCTGATCTCTACTCAGTCTCCTGAAAGTCCCTACTCAGCAGTCAGTGCATTGTAGCCCATTCCACCCTTTCACCCACACCCACATAAACTACCAGGAAAACGCCCACGTTGACGCCCACCTTTAGCAGAAAATTTTGCTGACTGCAGCTTGGTTGTTGGTTGCGGATTTTGCGGGCAGCTGGTCGCTTGCTGCGTAGCTGACGAAAATTCGCTTGGCTTCCGTTGTGGTTGGCTCCCAGCTACATACATACAAACATACATATATACGAACACTCTTCGCCCCAAGTTGGTCATCGCCATAAGGCATCAAAACCGTTGCAACTACCAGTAGCCAGAGTGTGTGTACCTTTCAATATTTACTCAGCTTGAAATGAAACATTTTTATAATTTCTTTTCGGATCGGGGTTTTTTTTTTGTTTTTTGTTTTTGTTGAGTCGCTTAGCTTTGGTCAGTGTTATTTGTTGCTGTTGTTGTTTGGTTCGTTGGCTATTGGCAACATTGTTATTTTCTGCTATTTGGCCATTGACTATTGAACATCCACACCATACCATACCATGCCATACCATAGCATAACGTAGACGTGGCCGTGGCCGTGTTATGGCATGGCGTGGACCCAGAACTCAGCACTTTTTCAACGGTTTATTTATTTATTTCGGTTTAATGCATGTTGCCTCTGTGTTGCCTAGTGCTTTGTGTGTGCATGCTCCTTCCATGTCGTATTGTTATGCCCCTTCCGCTCTGTTCCTCGGGGCATACTTCCTACCTCCTGCGGCTATATCGTTTCGTTTGGTTCAATTCCAGGAAGTTGTATTGAGTCATTGGTAAACGGTTTACGTTTAACCCATTTAAAAATGCAAAGCGACCGGAGGAGTTGTTGAACGCACATATTCCACATACCACAATTTACCAATGGCATTTTTAGCATACAATGTGGCCAGAACAAAAACATACAGCTCTGAAAACATGAACAAAAATAAAAAAACAAAATAAAACTTGCCTGAATTATAGACTTGAAGCTGTTGTGTTCCCCCGGCTCTCTTCTGTGTATTTCAATTTGTTATTGTTTGTTTACTTCGCCAGCGCAAAATATTGAACGGAAATATTGCAATTTGATTTATAGTGAGTGTAAAGAAGAGTGAGAGGGAGTGGATTTGGAGAATGGAGGAGACAATGTTTGCACCGCACGTCGACGCTGGTGCCAAAATTGAACGGAAATGAATTCGTTTATGGCATAGCATATTGTATTTTGGTTATCCGCTGTTATGACAATTGTCTTTCCCTTTCCTAGTTATGATTTGCAATCGGAAGGTATTTGTACGGCATTTGCGAAAAATGGCCAATTGCGGGCAATATTTGTTATTAAACACACACACATAGTAATAATAAATAAACGCTTCGATTTCGATTACACTTTGTGACAAAAGCATCAAATTTGCATTGAAATTTCGAAACAGCAACTTATACCAAATTAAAATCTTACTAACGACTATTATGCCAATTCACCGAAGGGTCTTTTGTGTGGATGATTGTTGAGCGCCATTGTTAAGCAATCTTTTTGGGCTATGCTATATATATAAGTTTTAGTAATAGTACCATGGCCTTTTGGCTTTATTTAGATAACACTTCTTTGCCAACTTCCTCCCTCCAAACAAATTCAATGGCCTGACAATGCAAATTGGCAAAGACAATTTATTCAAATTGTTCGCTGTGAATTTTCTATAGTGCCAAAAGTTAAGCAAATATGTCAATTGAATTTTCGAGTTTGTGTGTGTGTGTGTGGGTGTTGGTTCTATGTAAACAAACAAAGCTCAGGACTTTTGCCAACTTAACCAACTAACCAAACGGAGCTTGTAGTTTAAAAGGCAATTTATCTTTGACTTTAGCAAAGTAAATTCCCGCCATTGTTTAAAGTGCTTCCAGAACCGAAGAATGCTTCCCCTCTCACTTGCTGCTGCCTTTCATTCTATGAAAACATATGTGTAGGTTGCTTGCTTTTGTTATGAATGTGTGTGTGTGTGTGTCTAGTAAGCGCTTTTAACTAGTTCACAGCGCTCTGGTAGCAAATTTTCGAGCATCCTCAACCACTCAATTACACACTCCAGGCACACACGCATTTACGTAATCAATTGAGCTGCCAGGCAAAAGGCATTAGGCAAACAATGGGCATTCTATGTAGAAGTTGCAGTATATCTTCAATTTCGTTGGAGATGAGGGGAAGTCGAAGGCTTTCTCATAAATTTCTTGCGGCATTTGAAAATTGCATTGGAAAAAATGCACGTAAAAACTATTTGAGCTGCTAACCCAAATAAGCGGTAACTATCGTTGTAGTAGTAGTCATAGTACTCGTAGATACGAGGCCAATAATAAAACATTGTAAACAGCAGCCGTAAAGTGACTGCAATTGGATGCCATCCAGGCAAACTAGGCAGGGAGGCACACAAAATCCTCCAACTGTAATGTGCGGGCATTGCCACCACAGCAAACGTTCACTCTCCTTATCTCCCTCTCCGTCTCCCTCTCCGTCTCTCTCTCACTCACTCGTTTGGAAATGAGCTGTGTGGTGCATGCAATCAATAGATGCGGCGGCAACAGCTACGTGATACAAGATACTTGCAGTGCAACCGTAGAACTTCCCACATGCTTGTGCAGAATGCCATGGAATGTGCACACGCATCTTCGATTGCCATGCAAGAGCCAGCGATCCCCTTCCCCCGAGAACTCCTCTTGCCGCTAGTTTGCGGTGGGTGTTTGTAGATAATAATGCAATGCACTGAGCGCAATAGATACTTCAAATGATATCATTTCAGATGACTTGAAAGTTCGCTTTAAGATTCCGATTTAGTGTGTTGGAATTTGAATTATTTTATGAGCGTCTTGATTACGAGCAAACTTCACAAAGTCTAAAATGCATAAATTAAATTTTTATCGAAATTTTACTCGAAAATTCCTAGCTAGAAGGAAGCACTTTATTTCAGCAATTAACTCAAGTCTTTTTTTTACTTCAATGTTTGATAAAATTGCTAAGGAATTTAGTTCGACAAAGGCTGAGGGAAGTTTTGATAAAAGAAGCTTTAAGTTCTTACGCCTTTTATGACTTCAAACAAGTACTATCGATCATTTAAAGAACGCTTTTTATTTTCCAGTGTACTTTCTTCTTCAGCTGCTTCAGCAGCATCACTTCGTCAGCTAGGGAAAAGAGACTATAAGGGGTTGTGTGCTCGGCAGTAGCTTACACTTAAGCGCGAAATTGTCGTATACATTTGCACATTCATAAATTTTCGTTGAGCGCCCCCAAAGCGACAGGCTGTAGCACCAAAGAATGCCCCATTCTCCTACGACGATGTAGCTGCAGCCAAATGAGGATAAAAGGGGATGAGGTGTATGTTGCTGCAGTTGCTTGGTTGCTGCTGCTGCTGCTCTCGCATTTAAATTTAATTTTAATTTTATTTTTATTTTATACATTATATATTTTTACGCTGCTGCTGCGTTTTATTGCCGCATTTTATAACAACGGTTTGGGGCAAAACTTAGAGCAGCACGTCATTAGGCTATAAATTATTTCTATAGCAGGCGAGCTTTGCACAAAAATGTTTGCCACGCTGCAGCCGCAAAAAGTGTGCCAACAGCTGTGTCACAAACTCGCTGGCTGCGAGCCTGGACCTGAATCAAAATCTGAGTCTGTGAATCTGGTGCGCCACTAAACAGTTGCAGTTGCAAGAGCTGGGTCTGAGGGGCATTAAAAAGGATGCCAGGCAATTTGAATTTGTGAAATTCCATTGGCCGGCCGTTCAAGAGCTGATGCCGGGCCGCCTCACTTATCTATGCAAAAGATGTTGCCGTTTGATAAGCGCAACGCTGCGCAGCAAGTCAGCAATTTATGTGCTGCCGCCGCCGCCGCCACCACCGCTGCTGCTGCTGCAGTTGCAGTTGCATTCATCATCGACTGCACCAGCAACAGTTGCTGCATGGAATGTGCCACTGCCGCTGCTGCTGCTGCTGCTGCTGCCGTCGACGTGCGTTCAACTATGCAAATTTGTGCAAGTTTTCCTCTTGATTCCGTCTCCCGCATAAACCAGCATTGACTTGCAACTGGCTACAACTTAGTAACTGGCTGTATGTGTGTGTGTGTATGTTTGTTGTCAAACAGCATTCAAGCACGATTCTGGGAAACATTCCTCCCCAGTGAGTTTGAGTGCAAGAATTTTTGCATTGCTTTGGCTTTAGTGTTTTTTTTTCTTCTTTTTTTGCCTTTTGGATTTTGCTGTTATTGCTGTTGTTGTTGTCCTGATGCTCGAGCAGATTATGAAATAAATGAGCTGAAATTATATTGAAGATATTGGAAATAACGGTAGGGTCTCCATGGCTATGGCTATACATATATAAAAAAGATAATCAGATCAAGTGCTTCAACAAGCAAAAAAGAAAGAAAAGAAAGGTGAGTGTCATGACAGTTCAATCATTGAGATTGTCCATCTTGCTGCTGCATGCAGCTGAGTTGAGTTATGGCTAACAATTGGCAACATGAAAATTGCTGCTCGGCATTTCAGATAGTAATCTTATAAATGATGCCAAGCAAGAAGAACAAACTATGTAGTCAACTTTTGCAGTTGTGTCTGAAAAAGTGCTGCAATTTAAATTCAATAAGCTTAACGGGCTCACGCTCTGCTCTGGTACTAATGATTCGCTGCCGTTGACATTGCTCCTTTTTTCAGGTATGATAAATGGACAGTTACACTAGTAGCAGCAACGGCGACGGCAATGGCAGCGGCAGCAAGGTGTGGCAGGCAATGACAGAAGCAGAAAAACCCCATGGCTGAACTTTGACTATGTGTTCAGTTTCTAAAGCGCAATTAAACGCCCTGCCATTGGAAACAATTATGCCATAACAATTACGTTTTGGTTGCACATGCAAAGAGTCGTGCCCCCAACCTAAACCCCCGCCCCCTTCCAACTAAGCTGCATGTTCTGCAAATTTGCCGCATTTAGCACTAAAACTACTGCAGCTACTGTGTTGCTGACATGGCATTTCATTCAGTCGTTGTTTTGTTTTGTTTTTGTATTTTTTTCTTCGAGTTAGTCCAAGTCCGAGGAATTTTCATGCGTCAAATTGCCGCTTGTGCATTGCGTGTAATTACAGCAATAAAATTGCAACACATTGCGTACAAACATGCAACATATAACAATTGCACCGCCGGCATCTTTCGCATTTCGATCAAAACTTTACTTTTGAGATGGAATTTTAGTTTGTTGTTGTTGATTATTTGTTGCAATTATCTTATTTATTTCACAACATTTATCAAAAGAAAAACTTGAACAAATTCACAGTTTCCTTAGAACTCGACACAAGTCTTCGTCTTCGTTTTCGTCTTCTTCTGGCTCTGTGTGTCTGCCTGGGCTCGTTAGCCCAGTTGATGATGGTAGCAGTAAGAAGTGAGTGCGCAGTGCCCGGCTGGCTGGCTGGCTGGCTGCCTGCCACTTGGGTGGCCAGGCATAGCTGAAGCGTAACGCTAGTTGATTGCATTTTTAGCATAAATTTCAACGCATTTGACTAATGTTTGGCGATTTGTTATTTCGAACAGTGCAACAACGCGCTTTGCTTGCCACCATTCTTTATATTCACTTTAAACTCGCAACCCGCAACAAGAGAGAGAACTTATTGCAGCTAATAGATACTTTTCGTATGCAAATGTTACACACTCGCACACACACACTTTGAAGGTACTACATAGTACACAGTCCCATATTATTATGCTATATTAAGTATACGTTGTTTGCCTTGAACTGTGTGCTGGACTTTAATGCAGCATTGTGACTTTAAGGCGTTGTTGCAACGACGCGTCGACAGCAGCAGCAGCAGCAGCGAAAACAACCGCAAAAATTAATTAACACTCGCAGGCTTTGGTTGCAGCACGTACCAGAAAATCACAGCCAGTGTCAAAGACAACAACAAAGGCAATAACAGTAACAAAACCCGAGCCCAGCACGGGATTGCCATTTTTTGCCATTAATTTTATTTGTGTGCAGAGCAGGAAAAAAAAACAACAATCAAATAGAGGCGCAGAAAAAAAAATGGCCCCAAAAAAGGCAGACAATTCGACGGCGGTGCTAAGTGAAAAGCGTGAAATTTACAGCAGCTAATAGATTATGTCCCAAATATAAAAAACATTCTGACGTGATTTGTTTTCTTTGTTCGCTTTGTTTATTGTCTGCACAAAGTGTACTAGATTATCAGAGACAATGTTTTTTTTCATAGCTTTTTTGTGTGCTTTTTGATTTGTTGCAGTTGCTGCCGTCACACAACCGAAGAACTTAACCACATCAACGCCGTATCTACAGATCGCGAAGCACGCCCACACAAGACTGACCATAACCAAGTTAAATGAAACCTATTTACTCCACTGCGTTCCCACTATAACTCCATACGCTGACTATCAGGGTAAGTATGCAATATATATTCATGTATGTATTTCAGTTAAGTATTGATTGAACCTTTTCGTTATGCATTTATAGTCGGCGCTCCCATTTACTGCAGCTGGTATCGCAACGATAAGGCCATCGAGCATTTGGCCATTCGCAAGAATGAGTTCTTCATTTATAAGAATGGAACGCTGCGTTTGCCGCCCAATGAGCGTGCCAGCGGTGTTTATCACTGTCTAATCGAGTCGGATGACATGAAAGTTATTTCCGACAGCATCACAGTCGAATATCCTGGTGAGTTATCACAACCTTTGCTTTACTTTATCTGCATCACTTAACCCTCGTTCTTTCTTCTGCTGCAGTTTTGAAACGTATAAAAGGTGGCCAGCAGCAGAGTGCCAATGTAAGCGTCCATGAGCATCGTTTGCTCGTGCTTGATTGTCCTTTTCACAGCGTGCCTCCAGCTCGCATCAATTGGTATTTTGGCAACGAGTCCCTGGCAAATGAAAGCAGGCGAGTAAAGATCAGTGTTGTTACATCGAGCGCTTGCAGCGGTTGCAACTTGCATTAGATATGCTAAAATATATGTTTATTCCGTCGCTTGGCAGCTTGATGGCATCAATAACGTTAGACATTTTGGGTTTGTCATTCAATTGAGAACTAGCATTAATCTTGTTTTATCTTATATTTTTTCAGTGCTCTTATCCTTAACAACGGCACGCTTGTACTGAGGCAGTTGCAAGCCGAACAGATTGGCAAATACAAGTAAGTTTAGAACTTAAGTCCATCCAAAACGAAATAGTTTCGTTGGTTTTCATTTCTGACTCTTCAAGTTAACTGAGCCTTTTTGATTTTTTATTAAAGCTTTGGTTTATGCTTGTCTTTCTTTTTATTAACCTTTAAAGAAGTTTCTATCATAATTTCACCCTTTGGCATGTGCGTTAATAAATTGTATTTTTCTTTTACACAACATGAACTCAAAACATTGTTCTTTAACACGCACTATCTTACGAATATATTATATTTTTAATTTAGAAATAAAAATAGTTAACTTCATTTTACAAGCCAAATAATATATTCCGCTTTTTAGTATAAAAAAATAAACATAATACGAATATTCATAAAAAAAATGTTTATATTGCAATAAGTATTTTGTTTGGTTGTGGTCGTTGTTGTTGTATTAATATGCGAGTATAGTTTGCACTTGTCCAAGCACGCATGTCCGATTCTTAACACATACACTTCACGATGGGTTGGAGTAGATGTTTTACAAGAATTTAAATACTGTTATATAGTAAAGTTGTTGTGTTTAACTACGATCTGAGGTGTAATTTATAATTACAATTTGCTGCTAGGCCTGCCGCTGATGTTGCATATCAACACCTTGGCTGCAATTCATCAACTCATCATCAGCAGCAGCAGTAAAGGAACAACCCTCTTAAGAGTCTCTCCCTTGTGTATGCATTAACTAGACCGTGCATTAATTAACACCACAAACTCGAAGTGGTTGGCGTAATTGTGCCCACTGTCCATGCCAATTAATGTGTGTGAAACATTATCCGTTACAGATGCGTTGCCCAGAACCAGTATACCAGCAAGAATCATCGCCAATTCGTGTGGCATGTGCGCGTTGAATCAGCAAACAACAACATCAACACCAACAACACCAACAACAGCAGCGGCAGCAGCAGCAGCAATGAGCTGTTAGCAACACATTTGTTGCCCGCTTTCCAAAATGCCACTCTGTATGTGCCCAGTGGGGGCACGTTGCGTTTGCAGTGTCACGCCCTTGCGGACTATGTGCCCATCGAATGGTGGCTACAGCATCCAAACAACTCCTTGTCCCAACTGAGCAACAACAGCATGACACTGGAAATATCGAATGCTAGCATAACCCAACATGAGGGATACTACATGTGCACCAGTCCGACCGATAGACAAACGTTTCATGTGGTGGTCACCAGTCCACCTCGTATAGTCAACACGTTGCCCGTGGAAGTGGGCCACATTAGCATGTCGACAAAGTTTAGCTGTCGTGCCGAGGGTAATCCGCAACCCAGTCTAATCTGGTATCACAATGGGGCAGCGTTCAACAGTTCCTACACACGCTACATTAGCGGCAACGAGCTGCACATACACTCCTTCGACCCGGAAGAGGAGGGCATCTATCAGTGCTTTGCCCGTAACGTTGCTGGCGAGGATTCGGTCACCGGTGAGATGCGCTTTAAGCGACAAGTAGAGCAGCCAAATCCATTGCAGAATATACGCTGTTATCCGCACAGTTTTCACACCATCAATGTCACCTTTGACAGCCGTACCCTCGAGGTGAATTCATTAAACTTTTTCCATTGTTAAGCTCTTTTGTTTTTTAGATATTAATAATTTTGTACTTTGTTTCAGTCGATGTTTGTGGTGCACATTGTACGCAGTAATCCGCATCAATGGAGCTCATTTTCGCCCATGAAACTCAATCACACCTCTTTTGTGGTCATATCCACGGGTCTGCCCATCTATCGACCCTTTGCGCTGATTACACGATTCCTGCTGCCCACCTCGGAGGTTCGCTCGGGCAGCACGATCCCTCAACAGTTGATGATCAGCTCATTGCGGAGTCCAGCTGTTGTTTGCTGCACCCAGGGATGTAAGTTTATCCGAAACCAGTAGTCCGTATATATCTTTATTAACTGTACCTTAAATACATTTTAGTGCTTTTACGCCTGGTCCACCTGGGCAATGATACCTTTGTTAAGTGGTCGCAAGCGGAGTTGGACAACAAGAAATACTTTATACTTCAGTTCTCTGTCAATCACACACATCCACATCCTGCGCAGCTGCTGGATGGACCACTTCATGGCACTTTGACGTCCGTGGAAGAGAAGGCGGATGAAGTGCGCCGCCATTTGACCATCATTAGACCGTTGAACCAGACGGCTGCTGCCACAGTGTTGCGTAATGCCGAGCACGAGGTGCTAGACAATGAGGTCGATGATGTCACCCTCGAAATGGAGGAGGATATCTTCAGTCTAGTGGTAGATGCCAATATAACGGGTCTATTGCTGCAGCACTTTAGTCGCATCAAGATGAGGGTGTTAATCATAACCAGCGAGAACGAGTATCTCGCCCAGGACTTTCGCTACGTACAGTGGAAGATTGTGAGTAGACTGTACTGTAGGGGCAAAAGATTTAAGACTCCAGCGTCTTCAGCGCCATGTATAGCATGCTCTAAAGTCTTCTTACTTTTTCTCTTCCATACAGATCGAGAATGGCACATCGGATCAATCGAACATGTCCTTTCGTCTAATCACCGTGGAATCACGCATGTTGGCATTTCAATTCTTGGACAGTCTAAATGATACTTGTGTCTATGAATGTCATCTGCATGTTCGGCTGCCATTGCGCAAACAGGAACCCAAATGCAAGGAACGCACCATTGTTAACTCTGTTCTGCTTGTCAGTGGCCTGAGTGCCAATGAGCGTTACAATTTTCATTTTTACAATTGCAAGCCACAGATATTCTATGGCGAAATGGATGTGCAGACTCTACCAGATCGTAAGCAAGATCTTTTCTCAATTTTTCTACTGTGAAATGTACTGATCTGTTTTCCGTTTAGCACCTGGCACCATAAGCAACGCACGAATAGTCAAGCACAATGGGCTTAAGTTAGTTTGGGAGCCGCCATTGCATCCCAACGGACGTGTACATCATTACAATATACTTTGGACTTTGGGCAATGTAACGCATGAGGCAAATGTGCTTGAATGTCGCAGCTGCTCCTATAAGGTAAGTTTAATCGATGCTCGTCATAGGAACTTTTACCATTTAAAAACTTAACACTAATTTGCCACTTTGTTTATTGCTTTTAGTTTCCCAACGTTTCGGAAACAGATAAAATTCATGTGGCAATACGTGTTGTGGGAGAAACAGGTGTGGGAGCGCCAATGTTCTTTAACCTAGTTAATCATCATATTTTGGAAACGGTGACCAATCACTCCAACCATGAAGTTTACAGTGGCATCGCCATTGGCTCGCTGCTCTCCACCATGTGCGTTTTTGCATTCGCGCTGTTCATCGTATTCCAGAGGCGCCGCTTCAAGGCACGCGTGCAGGGGCCCACACATTTGACTACGCCTACGGATATCAACTTTGGCAATCTAAGCAGTGCCTCGGGCATGCCCGGAGATAGTGCTGGTGGCCTCAGTGGGAGTACGCTGCAACAGGATTGCCATGAGATGCAGACACTGATACCACGCTCACGCTATCACATTGAGCTGCTGCCAGAGCACACGTTGGAGTATCAGACGAGCACAGCGACAGCTGCAACACTGCCCAATGGCAATGGCAACGGACCGATCTCACGTCGCCTAGCGGATCAGGATGTGCAGCTCGAGCTGAGCATTGCTGGTGTGCACAATCTATCACAATTGCCGCTGTGTGGGGGTATCTCGCCTGAACGCAAGACCGTACAGGATGCCATGCTGCAGGAAGCGAAGGCTTTCTACATACCCTATCGCCATACGCCACCCAATGCGGTTGCCTTGCAGTCGGTGGTTGCCAGCAGCGCCATCAACTCGAATGCCAATCACAACAAGCAAAGCAGTTCCTTAAAGAATGGCGATGGTGGCGGCTTGGAGGTGGCTGTGCCACCCAATTCCCTACCCCTCGTCACCACTGTGCCCGGGCTGGGCAGTGTTAGCTGTCGTCGCAGCGGAAGCTTGAGCAGCAGCAGCGCTGGTAGCAGCAGCAATGGCAGCAAAAAACAATTCCATACAAATTTTACGCGACACTCAAATTCCAACGATGGCATCTGCCTGCTGGCCGAGGAGGAGTCGGCAGCGACGCTGACACCCACATCGGAGAATGAGTATGCGTGTGTTAGTCTCACCAATGGTTTCAAATTGCCCGCCGATATGACGACGACCAAGCAGATGCCATCCAAAGCCCAATATAGCAACAACAACAATAGCGGCAGCAGCAACAAAACTAATCCAAAGGCAACTGTTGTTCAGCTCAAGGATAGACAGCAGCAGCAGCAGCAGCATTTAAATGCATCCATAGTTCCTGACAACGGGCCACAGACGCCGCTTTCTGTGGGCGTTAACAACAAAAATAAATCGACGGCGACGACAATGGCCAAACAGGCGTGGCCAACGTCAACGGCACTGCATCGACGTGCCCAAGTTGATCCAAATGGTTGAGTTTAAAGTTGTTTTTATTTTTTTTGTTTTGTTTGTTTTGTTTGCCATTGTCGTCGTCGCCTCGCCAAGCAAAAGTATTTTATGAAGCTACACTACTACACACATAAACACACACAAGCACACAAACACACATACATATTAACACAAACATTCGCAGCTCGAAACATTCCAAAACTTTATGGATCCCTATATATGCATATAGATGCGATAGATTGGTATAAGAATACATAAGTAGTTATGCTTAGTTATAAAAAGATACATTTTATAAATGTATATTTGGCATCAAGAGCTGAAATTGAACTATATTTATATACACACATACATGAAACATATTTCATTTAAGTTAAGCATAGTCAGTTTTTTACGTACTATAGTTGATAGACTATATATATAGACTATATAAATATTTGTTTTAGTTTTTGTTTGTTTTCTTTCGTTAATTGAGGCTAAATATTATTTGTAGTATACATATTTCAACAAATCATTTTAATACATTAATCAAACACATAGCCAAAAAAAAAAAAAAAAACCAACAACAATTGCAATAGCCCAACAATCTCACACATACATACATATATACAACCACAATAGCCACAAGTGTTCATATCGATTTAAAGCAAATATCACTTTTCAAGCACAATACTAATTAATTTCCGAATTTAATAATTGCTGCATTTTGTGTTCTCTGTATTTAACATATAATTTGTTTAACCGATATATCATATGTACCTGATTATATTCATTTTGCATTTTCGTTAAGCGCTCATTTCCAACACACACACACACACACATTTCTGTTAATAATTTAACCGAATTTGACATTCACACGCATTCAAAATGAACCGCAGCCGTTTTGTAATAGTCTATCCCAATTACCGACTGTACCTAGTTTGTACAAACAACTAAACCTCTAGCTATGCCACATACAAACACACAAACACACCAACACACACACACACACGATTATACTTAAAAAATTCAGTCAACAGCAGATATTATTTTTCTATAAGCATTGATGACAGTTATAAAAAAAAGTGTATTTAACATCTCATCTATAATATTTATTTTGTAAATCGTTGTTCAATGTTCAAAACGAGAAGCGTGAAAATTGTTAGGAAAATACAAGTCACACACTTATACTTACATATACTCAGACATTCCATTTCCATAGAATATATAAACACAAAATCAAAGAAATTCGAAAGCTTATTAGAGACAAATATGAAGAAAAAAAGATAAATGGAAGTTCAATTTAACAAAAGTCTATGTACGATTCAATAACGGAAAGAATAGAAACTGCAACTGTATACGTATTTAGACCTAAGTGCAATAACAAATATGAATCTAAAAGATCCGTGAATCCAAAACCAACCAAGCAAAGTTAAAACACAATTACAAACAATAGTACCTTTCCACATAAGCAACAAAGTAAAAGAAAACTGCATAATGCCAGTATATAATAGTACTTCCTTAATGGTTAAAGTATGCAATCCATTATTAAAACAATTATCTACCAATCATATTTGTGTTCATGTTGATGTAAGCCACAAAAATTTCCATAAACAATTGCATTTCGAAACAACTGATAGAACATAATGTTAGCTCAAACAAAACATTAAACTGTGTTCCAAAATACACAATATAGAAAATGCCAATCTCAATGTATACAAATAAAAGTAAAACAAAAAAAACTTATTTCGATGGACACATAAACATTTCTGAAAAGTATTCCGTAAATGAACTCTAAATTCCTAAAGAAAAAATAAATAAATAAATGAAAAAATGTAAAACAAAAGTTACGTAAAGCAAAATTAGATGACTACAGATGATGACGCAGCAAAGGGGAGAACATTTATGTAATTAATACGATATATATTAATTTAGATCATAGGAAATACACATTGAAAGATACAAAAAAGCAAAGAACAAAGAAAAGGCGAAAGTGAAATTAAGTAAAAGAAAAACTGCGATTGTGATCGCTGTGTAAGTGGATGTGATAAATGTTTAAATTATTTAAGCGCGAAAACAATAAAAATAAAAATGAAATTAATTATTTGATGGCATGGAAATGCGAATTGCGATTTTTGCATAGATTTGGCTAACGAAAAGCCAATCATTAACTAAGAGTCCACTAAAATTGTAAGCAAAAAACATAAAAATATATATATGTATTTGTTCTTAACTCTTTGGTAACGCTGATCCTAATCATTATTTATAGAACTAAGCATGTTTGATACGTAATTTTAGTTTGGGTTTTAAGTCCTCATTATGTATACCTCATTAGTGGAGTGGAAATTATATAACTAAATTATAAACATATGTATTTTGTTCGTTCCCAAATGCGCAAAATGTTTATATGCAAAATTGCTTAAATGCTGAATAAAAAGTTGAACGAAATATGAAAAAGCAACAACATCAACAAACTAATGTATTTTTTATGTAATATATATACATCGTATATGCAACCGAAATATTATTGTATTGTATTGTATGTAGAAACTAAGCTGGCATATACATGCATTCATATATTATATAAATATATGTACAATCGTGTTAAAGTTTTTGGTGCAAGTAATTTGACATACCAACCAGCAATTAACGCGGCTTCAGAGTCTAATAAAAGTGTAACGATGATTGATGTACGTAAGAAAGGTGAAGAAAAATTCTCGAAAAGCAACATTAACTATTGGAAAGAAAATTAAAAGAAAAAACCACATATATTAAAACTAAGTTCTGATGACAAAAACGTACAATACTATTTGCATTTTTATTTGTCAATGTAAAGATTCAGCGTAAGTGTGTACAACAGTTTTTTTTTTGCTTAGTTGTTAATGTTTAGTAACTCTCAGTACTTTACAGGTTCATAAATAAAATATCAAATGAGCAATATCGTCAACAAATTATCCCACGCTTTTGAATTCGTTGGTAATAGTATTTAACAGCGGCTTTAAAATAAATATATACAAGGACGTACATACAGTAAGCTAACTATTGGCTTTGGTATATATATATACCTACTAATATGTGTATAGCATTATTCATAAAATGATCACATCACAAATAACTAAACAAATTGATTACAATACATAATCGCATAAATTGTCATAGCTAAGTACTAGAATAGTATGAGGATTAATTTTTACGTGCTAAATGGCATGCTTAAACGCATCTTCTTGAGTGTGGGTGTGTGTGTGTGTGTTTGTCTTAAAAACGAACCAATTTTAAAAACTAGCCTTTTTGTTTCTAACAAGTAAGCATTTAATAATGAATGTTTTATATAAAAAAAAATGTTTTATCTTACACCATAACAAGAAAATGATTCATCTCTAAATCTGTTAGGTACGCATAATAGTCGGACAACTTTTAGTTGTAAACCTATTCACATTTTGATGCTATAGTCATTGATGGAGCGCTCAGCACACCTTCTTTATCATTTTCACCAGCTCCTTATACAATATACATTCCCGATTGCGTGGCTTACAGATCTCACGATGATCCAGACGAATGCCGCACACCTCACCAAAACCAGGGTCTGTGAAGAGCTTAGAAGTTTTGATTTGTTCAGATGGTTCAAAGTAGTCGTAAGCTTACCGGCAGAGTCTACGCCTACAATGCGCAGATAAAGCATTGACATAAGAGTCAGAGCTGTCTCCACAAAACTAAAAACCTCGATCTTCAGATGACCCATATAGTAGAGTCCTGCAAAGCGTCGATGCAGATCCAGCAGATACTTGTTGTCTATAAATAAAACAGGTTAGACTAACGAATTATTTTTAATTCCAAGCTAAAACTTACTCTTTTCTATCTCCAGCAGCTCTACGGACCGCGTTAACAGCGGCGCCTTAATGCAGGCCAAATGGGAGCCACGGTGCGGCACGGAGTAGAAGAAACAACCGCGAGCGGAGCGCCATAGTGGTTGCATGGCTGGACGGCCGCACTCCCAGGCATCTACAATAAGCTGCTTGATGAAAAGTCCACCCTTGGAGTGACCCACATAGATAATGGGATGACCGTGGCCAACGCGATGTTGCATAAGCAGTTCGGCCATTTCACGTGAACGCTGAATGAGACTGGAGCGTTGCTCTTTGGTCTTCCAAAGCGGACGCCATAGATACGGATCGGTTGTGTAGTTAACAGCTATGACTCTGACGCCCGGACAGTCGAGTGGCAGCCAGTCGCCAGGCCAGCAATTGGAATAGTTGGGATCATTGGCAGATAGTTTGGTTTTGCCCTTGCCAGACGCTTTGCTTGTTTCCGAGGACTGTCTAGTGTCTGTGTTGGAGGGTTTATTAGCCTCGGCTTGCAGCATATTCTCCAGCTCGACCTGAAACCGGTGGCTGTTGTCGTGCATGCGCAGATGGAATGTTGGAAAACTATACTCGATGCCCTCACAGATTTTTATATCTTCCGGCTCACCGCACACGTAGGCAAAACTATGAAGAGAAATAAGTAAGTTTTAAGTAATGAATTATTAATTTTTTGATACTCACTCTTCAACACTGTCATCATCGGAAGACATTGTGGGATAAGCTTGTGGCTCAGGCACTTGTTGTGGCTGCGTTGGCTGCCAAGCAGCACCGTCAATCGTGGCATCTGTTTCCAGGACACGGTTGCAAGAGGCAAACTTAGCGCGCTTCTCACGTGGCGCTTGATGCATTGTGGCGCTGCGTGAATGACGTGGTCGCTTGGGTGGCCGCACTGGGGGACGTGGTGGACGATCAATCTCCACCGGTTGACGCTCATTCTGCCAGAGACCCTGACGCCAAGTGTTAACCAAAGAGCCGTGCAGGCCATGAAAGAGAACAATGTCCGCTCTGATGGGCGTGCCCGGCGGAGGGGCGGCCAGAATGTTGAGTGTGCAACAGCTGCCAGTTGAGCTATGGTCAGTGTAGTTCAGCGGATGATAAAACGGTGCGCTGCTGCTGGGCGTTGTAGGCGTGAGGGGCGTGATTGGTGTAGTTGGCGTTGTCAGCGTATCGGGCAGACTTTCCAAGCCATCTTGGGACTTGCGCAACTTGAGCAAGTTGAGCAACGGTCCCAGACGATTGGAAACTGTCAACGAGAGAGTTTGGTGATAGTGCGATAAGCATTTGGTATGAAGAGCTGTGAGACAAGCTATGAGCGCGACAATATTTTGAACAATGAATAATTGAATAACTGACACCGTGCAGTTTAGATTCAATATCTCTTTTAAGACTTACCCTGCACAGAGGACAGATTCATTGATATTGTATTTGCGGCAAAGGCAAGCACATTGGTCAGGGCGTGCCGACTGGAGGCAAGATTGTGCAGAACATGCAATAGACGCACATCACGAATACCCTTAATGCCACGTGCAACACCGTGGGCGAAAGGCATCACCAAACGCACGAGGATGCCATAAACAACACGCATGCTGCCGCTGTTGTTGCCTCTAAAGAAAAACAAAGCTTAAAGAGTGGCGAAAAACGTTTATGGAATCTGAACTTACGCTCCCATTAAAGCATTGCCACTGGAGGAGCGCACCAGTTGGCTAATTGCTTGCTCTTCCTCCTGCCGATCGATTTCCACTTCGTTCTCTTTGTTGCTGATTGTTTTGTCTGGTGGCATCATTTGGCCAACTTCCTCTGCAATATGCATTATTGCAATATTACACACGTAATGCTCATCGATTGAGTCCAGCAATAAGCCTTTGTTATTGCTGTTGTTTCTCTTGTTGTTAGCTTCTGTCATATTGATTCCAGCGTCACTGCATTGGCTATAGACCTCGTTACTTGTAAACATTATCGTTATTACTTCCTGTATTTTTCCTGTTTTCCTTCTTGATGATAACAAAAATGCTTTTTTGTCTGCTTTCTGTTGCTTTCTCTGTGGCACTCTGGCTGCCGGCCAATTAGCACAGATTCAACATGTTGCCGGCAACGAGCTGTGCGCTAAACTGCAAAATAAAAATGTGAATTGACTTTTAGTCATATGCATTTAGTTTTGCTTGAATGCGCCACACAATTTCAATGCCAATGCCATTGCTCTCGTTAGCCCATGTTTTTCCCTTTTTTTTTCTGTTCGTTGTATTTATTTACCATTCAAATTAAAGTGGCTATTGCCAGGCTATAAATAAACACGCACTAGCCCACTGACGGCTCACTAAATCACTCAAACGACTTGTGCCACTTGCAAAAATCTGCTTTAACAGCGTACAACACTTTACTCTCTATACAGTTGTTGCACAAAAGATTTGTAAGCACAGTTTGTTATTAAAATAAAATTTATGTCAGCTGACGTAAAAGTTATTTGAAGTTTGATACAGACAATCTGTGCTGATGTCAAAACATGACATACAACAAACACAAATCCAACTGACTGATAGAAAACACCTGAACGAGTTTTAAATACTTTATACAAGCACGTGTAGTGAAATTTACTTGTATTAAATTGGACATAGCTTATAAAAATGTTGTACAAAGTGAGAGAGAATTTCTAGCTTGTAACTAGCTATTGCCAAATATACTGCCGACATTGACATCACTTATAACATTTATGATTTATTTGGCGAGAAGCCCATTATATAAGGCACAAAACATTATCATTTTAAGGGGCCCTTACGTTAGTCGTTATACCTGAGAGTGCCGCATGCCACAGCTAGAACTGGAAAGGTTCAAGTTGAGGGTCGTTCCATGTCACGATACAAGTCTTGTTGCATGTAGCATGCATCAACAGACCCAGCACAAGGGCATACACTCACACACAAAGTGCATTGTGTTCTTTTAGCAAACAACTTTATAGCTATATGAAGCTATTTGTATACGAATATGCCACAACAAGCAGAAAGCAATAACTGTACACTTGAACAATTGCGACTGACATTTGAGCATTTGCATTTCGCATTTGCATACACGAAATGTAATTACAAAAGGCATCATAACAAAAGCTAATGAAGCAGCAACAGCATCACAATAACACAATATCTCACATCAAACAATAATTAATACTCAGAGAAATGGAGGTGGGAAAGGGAAACCAACGTCACCCACCCATTGCTAAATAGCTCAACTTACACACATAGTACGAGTACATTTAATTCTCTCTGGTGAACCGCGCACAATGCAAATCAAAGTATAACTACGGAACGGCGACAGTTGAGGCCCCAGCTGAATGGCAACAGTGACGACAGCTCATGTGCATTCATTTACTGGAGCGCACCACAAGAAGCTCAATGTTTGAGTGGATGTACAAAACGGTTTCGAGTGCCACTCAACAAATGCGACAAACACGAAAAACTAGAGTTGAGTACCGAACGTAGAACAATTCGAGTGTCACACGCTTGCACACATTGATTGCAGTCAACTGTCGGCACTAGGGCCATAGTTTTCGCATAATTGCAAATGCTATATATAAATAGACAATTCAATAAAGCGATAACACATTTAAGGTTTCATCAGTTCTTATCTCTTTGCGCCTCTTCTGTGTCGTTTGTTTATTGCATTTTTAAGCCCTGCAGTCGATTGGGTGAAGTCTTTTCAAAACGTTTTATTTACGATTGTTATTATACTAAAATATATTTAAAACAAACAATCTTCCATCGATCAAATTCGATTTGGTTTATCCTTAAGACATATGTATTGATTTCAGCTTTTATTGTGCTTCTCCGCTTTTACAATTTCAACTGCTGATTGTTTATTTGTGTAAGATCAATGGAGAGTTTGCCATCACCGCAAGAAGGTTTCGTCATTGCATATTGTAATACAAATGCTTAAAAGCAGGGTATTTTATAGTCAAAAATATTTATAAGACTTATTTTGCTTTGTTTTACTCAATTATAACGTAAGCAATGGATTAGCATTTTTGCCTTCAATTTCTTTTGGCGAATTGAATTTCAATTAATTACTTGACTTACTTGACTGATTATCATGATTGCCTAGATAGCGATGTCAAGTTATATATATATTTTTTTTCTTCATAAAAATAGAATTGATTCAAATTTGTATTTGCTGATCAACTGAGCCCCCCGCATACTAATTTAGGGTCTGTGAACTTTGACAATAGAGAGAGTTCTGAAGCAATTGACGGGATATTTATCGGCGAGCTCAAGTCCATGGCTTTATTTTATTGCTGTGCGCGATAAGCTGCCTGATAAAATTTCTTTCTATAATGCTTTTCAGTATTTACACTAGAAAGACTATTCAACTTGAAAGTGCTGTTGTTGTTCACGTAGTTAAGACTGCAGAACAACATAGCTCACGACCTGCATAAATATCCAAAGCTCGTCGGTATGAATTTTCAATTGTGTTGTGCAATAGTTAAGCACATTCTAATGTGCGCATTTTTAAGTACCCTGTAAACATGCATTGGGATTAGAAGGTATAATGCGTTGATACACAAAGTTTGAAGATTTTTCCTTCTCGAGCAGCATGAACAAACCGGAAGGTTTATTTGTCATTTGTATGCCATGCATAGCAACTAAATAACAAATGCAGAATTTAAGAAGATATTTCTTGCAGTATGTTAGCGTTGATGTTTGTGTTCGACGTCACACTAGTTTTTAGAATATCTGGCAAAAGAGACACATATAATAAATGTGTCACAAAAGCGAATAACCATACTCTAATTATAGTTATAGAAATGCTTTTGTTATCAACATGCGAACAGTTTCCCGAATTAGTGCAACGTTGAGCGGTGTCAGCAACTAGGCGGATACGTGCGTTTATACAAATTACTCATACACCATGTGGACTTTAAACAACAACAAGTTTTGTCGCTTTATCGCAAGTCAAACACAGTTGCAGTTGCATTTGAATAATTATTGCTTTTATATCAGAGAATATGGCGTAATAAGGCCACTGGGCAAGTGAAAAGTCAGAGATTTGATGGCTTTGTATTCATATTAACTGATTGTATTCATTGCAATTTGTTGCATAATTGTTTGGTAAACAAGCTGCAAGGCGGGCCAACTTTTTTTTAAACCAGAAATTGATGTTCAATGCGACGTGAAAGCCCCACTTTGCATCGTAATTGAATTGTCGCCTGTGGCAGCCACGTGAGCTAACCAAATAGTGTGTTCAGACACGGTCAGCTTCGCACGTTGACGCCCACAAGGGGAGAGTGTCAAGTGTGCAATAAACTAGAATAGCTACGAGTCGAAATCCAAGCGCCATACATGTACACAGGAATGACGTTAGATATTTTGATCTAATATGTTGCATGTAAATATTGAATTCTGCGAATTATTATAGCTGTATGTTACTATCCGTAATGATAGACATATTCTGGCCTTTCAAACAACTCCATTTAAAAAGATAAATTTCGAATTCAAGTGTTATTCTTTGATGAGACCAGACTGAACTTGCAACTGAATTCATTAAGTCAAAAATCAATAGTTGGCATTCAGACCCGAAACCCCGAAAAATGTTTACTCCGAACAAGAAAATGGCAATGTGGCAAGCAGCTGTCTTATAATTTTATTTGCGTTGAAAAAGGTCAAATTCAAGGCAATCTGCTTAAAAAGGAAACAAGCGAAAATCTAAAAGAAAATACAATATATAAATTTAAGTGAAAGTTAATGTGATTTGGCAGATTTGAGAAGAAACATACAAACTATAATTCAATAAAACAATAAATTCAATTGATTGGGTTTCTCGTATGAGTGATTTTTGTGCGTTTAAAAGGAAAATTTAATTTATATATTGCTGTCAAAAAAATAAAAGAGCAAAGCGCCTAAAGCTTTAACTAATGGATGGAATAGCCAGTGTAAAGGGGAGATTGATTGAGAGAATATTCTGATAGCTGTAGTAAAAACACATTTGTTAGCTTATTTCACATAGAATTTGTATAACAAAAAATATAAATCAATGCAAAATCTGCCATCAATGATATAAAGGCATTTTTGTATAAATAAATACATAAGTGTGTTTGTATCTGTGGCCTTGGGGCACAAAACAACCGTGTACGAATTCTTAATGAAGTTCATTTGAATCAAGTGATGATGATATATGTGGCCTGTACTTGGTACTAATTAATTCCCTAAACTGGCTTAACATACAAAAACAGAAGTGAAACTGCTATCACAAACGAAAATTTCTAACCGATTAGAAAATCTATGAGCCTAACCGATTAAAGTTATGAGTGTAGATAGAAGTGCCATAATATAGCAGAACAGAAGAAATTTATTAAATGATGATGCTTGCGGCAATCGCCTTCTCTTTATGGAACAACCGGCACGCGATACCATTAGTATGTGTGTTGGTGTTAGTGTGGGAGTCGTTGTGGTTGTGGTTATTGTTGTGGCGGCAAGCTAACGCTGGCTGGGGCAATAATGCGCCTTAACAAAGTGCCAAACAGAAGCAAAATAAATAAAATATTCATCGGCCTGAGACTAATCATAACTTTTGTTTGTGCATCGTTTTTGTGTGCTGTGTGAAAACGTGTTTTGTGTGCACGTTTATTGTTCCGAATTCCGAACAGCTGGTCAGCTCCAACATTAAGCGAGTGTTTGCTGGTACAGTGCTGGAAAGCTGAATAGAAGTACCAAACTGTCAAACTCAACTCTTTGGCTTGTGATAACGTTGAGTGACAGCGACGACAAAGCAAACGGAGGCTTTGTTGTGTATCATTGCCAGGGTAAATACATTCATGCATACATATATACATATATACAAACGCATATTTAATTGATTTTTACTGCACTTGAATCAAGTTGTTAACACAGCTTTCAAACTTTAATTTTTATTTTCTCCGAGAATTTTAATTAAACTTCACACCTGCTTTTTTAACAGCTTTCGATTTAACAAATGTTTTTACAACGAATATAATCACAGTTTTTCATTTGTCATAGTTGTTGTTGTTGTGCAACGATTGAAACAAGAACCGCAAAGCCCGCGACGATATTTCAGTTGTTATTGTTATTATTATAATTAGCATTGTGTTTTGTGAAGGATGAAAAAAGATCGAGAATAGGATTTCTTTTCAACAGAAAATATGCATAAACTTACAAACATTCTAACACACACGTGTGTGCATATGTAAGCTTTATATTTACATATGTATAATATAGTGTGTACAACAACAGAGAACACTCACACTAGACTTCTAATTTAACAAAAGCAAAAGCTTTTCCCGCAGCGCGTCCACAGCGCTCAAACGCTCAGCAGCAACTATTCGTTAGTTATTACACAAAAACCAAACACAACAAACTCTGGTGCAGACATAGTACATATCTACATTTGCGCATGTACAAGCTCGCACACATCAGGGTTTATCCATCATTGATTGTCAACAAAACTTTTACATTATACTTGTGTTCTTTTTCCGCAGCTGCAGTTGCTAGGCTTAAGCTTTTCAATGTTCAGAGAGCACAAAAGCGCAATTGCAAGCAAAAAGCTATGAGAGCTGTCATTTCTATGCTTGCGGCTGCCAACTTGTTATTAAAAGCTTGGCGCCATTTTATTTATTCAAATTTAGGTTTAGTTTTCCAAACATATAAAAATATATATGAGTATGGTAGGCTTTTTAAAAAATGTTTCTTTGACCTCTCAATTGGGTCACTTACAAAAAAACCGACAGCTTTCTTAAGCGTCGTAGCCATATAGATTTGTGGCTTTTACAAATTCAATTGTTGCCCTAACGTTGCATTATTGATTCAAATGCCGTTAGTAAAAAATTGTTCCACAAACTCAAGAAGATGATGAGGACGAGTCCGAGCTGCTGGAACTGGAGCTGGAGTCGCTGCTGTGTCCGTGTTTGCGGCGTCGTGACTTTTTCTCATCAATTACCTCGTAGCTGGGCAATGTGGAGTTGCTCGAATCCGAGCTGCTGCTGCTTGTGCTGCTCGTTTCCTCAATAACGGCCTCGATTTTTCGAGATTTTCTGTAACAAAACAAATTTAATTGATTTAATTTCACATTTGTTATAAGTTTTTCCTGCCACTTACTTTTTCTCAGCCTTTTCGGCATTTTTGGCGCGCTTTAGTTTCTTTGCTTTAATCGGATCACAGTCGCTTGGTGAGCTGCTGCAGTTGCGCTTTGATTTCTTGCCCTTTTTATCCTTATTGCTAGCCTTGGTGGAGTACAGATTCTGTGAGCTGGCTGTGGAGTATCCGGTGTCCTTGCGGGTGCGTTTTTTCCTTAAAGCAAAAAATAAAAAAATTCCCAATTCTCAAAAATAGTCATTTAACATATCATTGACTTACTTGTCCTTTTTGTTTTTCTTCTTTTTGCTGTAGCTGGCTTCTGGCTCCACAAAGTCTCTTTCCTTTGCTCTGTTTAAAGTGGTTTTCAATTGTAGGAAATAAGTTTAGTTTTTATACAAAGCTTACTTCTTTATCTTCTTCTTGATATCGCCACCACGTTCATTGGATATCATATAGATGCTGTTGTGATCCGCATCGTGAACACGTCTTCGAGATTGATATTGACGTGCTTTATCCATTCGACTCTCACGCCGATTTTTCCAGAACTCAGCGTTAACCACATACAGCCGATACAGCTGCAGTATTATGACCAAGGAGTTCTTGCCTAAGAAATTAATAAATAAATTTACATCGTTCTCTGTTTACATGTTTATTATAACTTACATGTAAAAAACACGTTCATATAGTTGATAATCTTATATTTAAATATGATCAGTAGCCGGAAGGTGAGAAAGGGTGCATCCTGCAAAATAACGTTTAGCACTATGCCTATAAAGGGAAATATTTAATTTATAAAACTAAAATTAAAGACAAATATCTAAACGTTACCCCAGACATCGATGCCGCAGCAGTAGTTTTGACAGCAATCCGTATTCCTGAAAGATATAGTTAATTATTGTTTGTTTGGCTTAAAAGTTCATTGCACCTACTCCTCCTTGTGATGGGAGCCGCTGCCTCGTGGTCGTCTGCCCCGTGTGGCAGACAGCACAATTGTAAATTGCATTAGGCTCCAGGACCAAATACCCAGAGTGAGGTAGACCAAAAAACCATCTTTTGCTATCGAATCATCCTTGTAGGAGTCAAAGAACTCAATAATATCCGCTGCCGTGCCAATATAAACCAATAACAGTTGACTAAGCTGATCGCGTGTTAAATCGCCTTTGGGCAGCAGCCAGCGACCAACAATAAGGATCAGCATGAGAAACTGTTCGATAAGTTGTGTCCAACTATCCGGACTAATGGCGGGCAGTGTGATTCCGGCATCATCCAAAAGATCAGCCACTGGTGCCATTGCACTGTTGTTTGCGGTGGAAGCTGTGGTGTGGGTGGTGCTGGCGAGGCTACTTTCATTGATAGCTTTGCTGGAATTTGCATTGAGCAGAGAGGCATTCATCACTTGGAGACGACGCTCAATCTTGTCCAGTTCAAGTAGCCAAATTGCCGGCACAACGCTGCTTAGGTAAAGAAAAACCGAGGGGCAGAACCTGCAGAAAGAAAATGGAAGAGCGAATGCCCAAAACAAACAAACAGGTCAAAATGAGGCGCCAAAAGGTAAACAACAAGCAAAAGACACCAACTAAGGCCCACAAAGTGAAATTCCATTAAAGTTTTTAGTACAAAAGAGCGTGGGTGGTTTTTGGATTTTAGAGGAGTGGTCTTTGTGTGGCAAGCTTGTCTTGTGAGGGGGAGGTGATTGGTTTGTCGCACACACACACACACAAACATAAATACACATTAAACACATGATTTCACTTTTAATTGAAAATCAAAACCATGAACATGACGTCAGCATCAGTATATTATTTGTTTACATTGTCCTAAACTAGACACTATACACAACATTCGCATATGAGTAATTTAAAGGATCTGCCGACTTACCAGCGCCACTCTTGTGTCTTCTTAATCATTATAGTAAAGATGCCCTCGAGCAGAAGCAGTAGCAGTGGACCACATAGTGACCAATAGATGATATCCTTCTTGAATGTGGTAACCTGCCAAATGGCTAACAAACTGTGTGCACTGAATATGATGCGCGTGAGGATGGCCTTAATCGTTGATATTATCTTGGCCATGATCAAATCATCGTCCCTATTTTCCTGCAGCCACTGCTTACCATTAGAACGTAGCGTTGACAAGGCCAAAACTCATTGAACCGCACGCAGTGAAGCTCAAAACGCAACTAAATTGACTGACAGTGAAAATCAGACAGGCCAAATGCTTTCATTAGATGTTTAAACGCTTTTTAAGAAATTAAGGACAACGCAGCGAACAGCGCGATACATAAACTCGAGTAATTGGTGAATGGACATGGCTTGTGTCGTCGCCCGCTCTAACAAAATAATCCCACTTTCTAGTCAAGCAATGTGATTATACTGTATAGCTGTGAGTAAACGAAAAATTTAGTAAGTATTCAGAAATCTTTAATAACTCTGTCAGCTAAAGTATGTTTTTACACATTTCGTTAATCATGCTCAATTATTTTTAAGTTAATCTGACTTAAATAATCAAAAATTCGCCCTGGGCGCACTCCTGCTATGAAACGCTCCTGTCCAATGATTTTTCAAATGGAATTGAACGCACGCTTGGCATGTGGCACATACACATCCTCAAACAACTAAAAGTCACATGACCGTTAAATGCTTTAGCTCTAGCTGTCTTTCGGACCCAACCCACCTTAGACAAACTACAAATACAATGCAAACAAATTGCGAGAGTAAGAACCCAAAGCCTTGGCCATCAAAAATCAAACCGTGGGTCTGTGTTCCTGGAAAGGAAAATAATAGTTATCAATAAGCCACCTCCTTGGATTTTTTCTGATTTTAACTTTCATGTGTGAAAAGTTAGGTCAATGTTATAGTTCATGCAAAGTTTTTACAACGAGCAATGATAAACAACATGTAACCAACTGTTGACAGTCTTTTTTGTTGCGCTTGACAATTGTTGTAGCTTTGCTCAGTACCTTTTTAAATACTTAATTAAGCGCCATTTAGTGTTTCTGCGTTGCCAGACTAAAAACACAAACAATATGCATGGCCAGATGATTGTCCGGATTCCTATCGATAGTTTTGATGTTTTCGTCATCGACATGGCTCACGAATCGCCTCGGCAATCATAATAACAACAAAGCACGTGAAATTTACTTAAAATCATAATTTTGCTTGAAAAGCTGTTAATAATGGAATCTTCAAGCGAATCGTCGGCTGCATCCGAGCACGATGCAGGTAGTGATGATGAAACGCAGGTGAATTGATTTTTAGAATGTGCCAAACACGCGGATTTCAAGATTTGTTTTTGCCACAGAGTGCGATTCGGGAGGACTTAAAAAATATGACTTTCGAAGAGATAATGAAGCTCAAGGAACAGTTGGGCTCTAAGGTATACAAAGAAGCGATACTAGGCGGTAAGAAGACCAAGGTAAAACAGCGATCGAATAAAGCAGAGCTGAAACGATTAAATAAAAATCGTCCTCGCGAAATCAGTTCAAGGCGACAGGTGCCATTTTTGGGCGCTGAACTGCGAGTAGATCGAAAGAATGGGACTGAACTTCGCGATCCACGCTTTGATGAAAAGTCAGGAAACTATGACATTGATACTTTTAAGAAGAACTACAAATTCATATCAAAAATTCGAGAAAAAGAGGTTGTCCAGCTAAAGAAACAGCTGGACAAAGAACAGGATGGCGAGGAAAAGCAAAAAATTAAACACACCATGCAAAGACTTGTTAATAAAAATGTGGAAGATAAAAAGTGGCATCTTAAGCAACACATTTTAAAAAAGGAACGGGAAGAGATACAGAAAGCGCACAATGAAGGACGCCAACCGCACTACGTTACAAAGAGTAAGTTGTTTCCAAATTCAAAATTACTTAAGCTAATCAAAATTTCAATTGCAGAGGAAAGGCGAGCCAAAGAATTAGTGGCTCAGTTCGAACATCTGAAAGAAAGTGGCAAGCTGAACAAGCATCTGGAGAAACGACGCAAAAAGAACGCTGCAAAGGATCGCAAGCGAATCAGCATAGAATAGAATTTCTGATAAGTTATGAATGTATGTATAGTAACAGTAAAAAATTTATTTTCAGAACTGATGTATTTAGCCTGTTCGCAACATTTTAGCCTCGCGTTTCTCTTGCAGCTCGCGTCGTTGATCCTCGACAATCACTTTGCGCTCCTCTAGGAACTGTGCATATTCCGTGGAGTCCAGATTACGTACTACTTTGATGCCGCAGGTTCGTGCAATGCCAATGAGCATTTCACACATTTGCTGGCAATAAATGAAAAGTCAGTTAAGAATTTCCGAATTTATTTATGAATCCCACTTACCTGCATTGTGAGCATTGCATTAGGTGGATCTTGTATTTTTATTGCCGCAATTTCGTATAAATGCTTTAGAGTAATCATGCCGGCAACCTCTCGACCAGGTGTCATAGTTCCTCGCTGAAGGCCTGCCGCTTGTTTAAGGAAAAAAGTTGCTGGTGGATGATGTATGACCAAATCGTAGCTGCGATCGCTGTTCATTGTGATGCGACATGGCAGGGGCACGCCTTCTTTCATTTCAGCCGTTTTTGTGTTGAAGTCCTTGCAAAAAGCAGCTATGTTTATAGCACGCTGTTAAGTTACAAATTAAAATACAAGAATTAAGTATACCATAAGGACAGCTTAATACTATTTGTAAATCCCCACCTGACCCAACATGGGACCCAGTGGCGGGCCGGCTGCCGCCATGCCAGCAGGTATATTTGTTTTCAGTTTTGTCGTATGAGTTACTCGCTCTACTGTCTTTTTGAGCGACTTAAGTTTACCGGCCGCTTTTGACATTTTAATTGATTTAACTTGCAAACAAATTGAACTCTTAGTTGTTATGCAAAAAGGTAAAATGCGTTTAGAAAGAAGAAAACCAATCAGCTGCTTGCGGTTTGGTGCGAGCTATCGGTAGAAAATGCGAGTAATCGATATATAAAATCCTCTGTTACAATTGCCACCAGCTGTTAATTGCGAAATTCAACTTTTCTGTAAAATTTTTACCAAGTTGATGCTAGTACAGTAACCGTTTGTTATTTGAAAGCTTAAGATATGATTTGCATCATTTAAACCCATTTTTTTTTGTTAAAATCAATGAACACCGGTTAGTAATAACAGGTAAACAAACTGTTAATGTGAACAGCAAAGATGAACTAGTGGTTCACTTCATCGTTCCAAAGAACTTTTTCCGAACTATTTACCACTTTTAAAGAAAACGCGTTTTGCATTGTTAAAATCAAATAATTCAAAATAAAATCAGCTAAAGTTAATCATGTCTATTGAAATAGAATCTGCCGAGTAAGTACATTACCTGCATTGCCTTGTAAACTATTATAATAACTTATATCTTGTAGCGTTATACGACTAATCCAGCAATATCTGAAGGAGTCGAATCTGCTTAAGACGCTGCAAACTTTACAAGTAAGATTCTGACTACAAGCTTCGATTTTATATGTAACTAATACGATGTTTTGCAGGAAGAAACTGGGGTCTCGCTTAATACTGTAGACAGCGTTGATGGATTTGTGCAGGATATCTCGAATGGACACTGGGACACAGTGCTTAAGGTAACGCAATCACTGAAGCTGCCCGACAAAAAACTGCTAAATCTCTACGAGCAAATTGTCTTGGAACTAATAGAGCTACGAGAGTTAGGCGCTGCGCGATCGTTACTCCGTCAAACGGATCCCATGAGCATGTTAAAACAGCACGAGCCTGAACGATACATACATCTAGGTGAGTAAAGAAATACTTCTTATGTAAAGATGTTCAAGACAGTATTTTCTTTTAGAAAACATGTTGCAGCGAGCGTATTTTGATCCTCGTGAGGCATATGCGGAAGGCAGCAGCAAGGAGAAGCGTCGTACGGCAATCGCCCAGGAGTTGAGTGGTGAAGTGCACGTAGTACCCTCGTCAAGGCTCTTGGCTTTGCTCGGCCAGGCACTTAAATGGCAACAGCATCAGGGTCTCCTTCCGCCTGGCACCACTATCGATTTGTTCCGCGGGAAAGCAGCCATGAAGGATCAGGAGGAAGAAATGTATCCCACACAATTGTTCCGCCAGATCAAATTTGGCGAAAAGTCGCATGTGGAGTGTGCACAGTTCTCACCAGACGGACAATATCTGATAACTGGAAGTGTAGATGGCTTTCTCGAAGTGTGGAATTTTACCACTGGCAAAGTGCGTAAGGATTTAAAATACCAGGCACAGGACCAGTTTATGATGATGGAACAAGCCGTGCTTGCATTAAGCTTCTCTCGTGATTCTGAGATGGTTGCATCGGGAGCACAAGATGGCCAGATCAAAGTGTGGCGCATTATCACTGGTCAATGCCTTCGTAAGTTCGAGAAGGCACATACCAAGGGAATAACCTGCTTGCAGTTTTCGCGTGATAACAGTCAAGTTCTCAGTGCATCCTTTGACTATACTGTGCGGTTGCACGGCCTCAAGTCCGGTAAAATGCTAAAGGAGTTTAAGGGGCACACGTCATTTGTAAACGAAACAACATTTACTCCGGATGGCCACAGTGTGTTAAGCGCATCTTCTGACGGCACCGTTAAGGTCTGGTCTCTTAAGACCACAGAATGTGTGGCTACGTACAAACCTTTGGGTAATGAATTGGCCGTTAACACAGTACTTATACTGCCTAAGAATCCAGAGCACTTTATTGTCTGCAATAGATCCAACACAGTTGTCATAATGAACATGCAGGGACAGATTGTACGATCATTCTCATCGGGTAAGCGCGAGGGCGGCGCGTTTATCTCAGCAACCCTTTCACCTCGAGGCGAGTTTATATACTGCGCCGGCGAGGATCAAGTGCTTTACTGTTTCTCTGTTTCCTCAGGCAAGCTGGAGCGTACATTAAACGTAAGTCGTTTGTTGCTGCGTTCTGTAAATAAATTTTAAAATGTTGTTTTGATATAGGTACATGAAAAAGACGTCATTGGCCTGACACATCACCCACATCAGAACCTTTTAGCCAGCTACAGTGAAGACGGTCTGCTTAAGTTATGGAAGCCTTAGATTATATGAACTTGCTCCTATCCTTAGATTTAATTAATGACTCAATATTTTTACCTGACAAAATAATTCTGACAAGTTTAGATTTTTTTATGCCCTGCATCAATATCGTCAATCATGTCCATATCAAACAAATTGACTTTAATTAAGAATTATGCAAAGCCACAACGATAACGACTGCAGTAATCCGCTGTCTTCGTTTCAATTGGTCTCTAGATTTGAATTAGTCAACTAACTGCACTCAAGCGGTCCACTTGTGCCTCGTTTACCATGAAGAGCGACGAAATAATTGAAAAAATACGCAATAAGCTGAAGGAGTCAGATCCCGGCAAACGCACTGTAGTCAACACATTTCAATTCAACTTCACCGACAGCGATGGCAATCTCATAAAAAGCATGGGTAAGTTTCTGCCATTTGAATCTTTTGTTGGGTTTCCGCTGACCGTCTCACGGTAGTCTTTGATTTCAAAGCTCTGGACATTTATGAAGGCAAGGCACCTGATGCCGATGGTTGGGTTACTATAGCTGATGATAACTTTTTTTTGGTTGGCACGAAGCAAAAAACTTTTGAGCAAATGTTGGAACAGGACAAAGCAAAAATCGAAGGCGATGCAGACGCAATCAGCAAAATGTTGGACAAGTTCCGTTTAAATTCACAAAACTGAAACACAATCAATTTTCAAATTAAATAAATAAAATTATAATCCTCATACACCTTGTTTTATGTTAAATAAATGTAATAATTATTTAATGTAAAAATAGCTTGAGCCTGCCAATTTATTTACAAAAAAATTGTTTAAAATAAAAAATAACTAGTTTATATTTATATATTTACCTCAAGGGGTAGAAAAGTGAAGAGATGCAAATGGTCAATCAATATTTAATCTAATACTATATATATAAAATTAATCTAAAAAGAAACATGAACTAAAGCTGTTTTTTCTCTTGAGCAGCTTTATTTACCTTAAATTTGGTTGCGGCATTGGCTAAAAGATAATCAAACAAAACAAACTGCATACTTTTAGGATCAAAGAACAAATTATCCAGGCTACATTAATAAAACGACTTTCTTGATTTGTGGTTTAGTATTCATTTATTTAATTACCTTTATTTATATTTAATGTTAACATGAAATTGTTTTTGTAGGTGTTTTTGTTCAATTTTAAAATTTTGGCTTTTAATCAACTAACTTTTGCTAAAGCGCAGCGTTCTATGCCAATGCATACGCTTGGGTTTGTTTTGGTTTTGTTTATTTTATTTATTTTTATTTTCGGTTTAGGCTTTACATATTGTTTAGTGTATATTATTTTTCTTTTGTTTGCCTTGCTTATATATAGATTTAGTTTTTAATTTAACACATGCTTGTTTTATTTAACTTTGTGTTTCGTTTAGTAAACGCTTAGAACATTTTACGGGGATTTGCCGTGTGTTTCTCGAACATTTTTATTTAATTTTTTGTTGGTTTATTAAATAGGTTTTTAATTTATGTTTTATTTTGTTATTGCTAGAACACAAATTCAATTTTGTATTTATTTAACTAATTTAATTGGGGTTCATTTTAAAGTCATACAACAACAAAATTTTTACACTTAAACTAAATACTAATTTATTTGTATTCTGCAATTATTCAAAATAATTTATAACTTCTTATGAAATAGTTGATCTTAATTCATTTTGCAACAATTTAACAACGTTTTACTTGTTCACTGTGCTAGTTTTATTTATTACGTTTTTATTAAACACCTACATACATTTATTAATAATGATTTTTACGTTGAATCTTTTATAAATTTTTCCCATTTATTTAAGCTTTTTTAATATTCTTTTATGCAAAACGTACGAGCGCTATGAAACCAATAAATTTTTATTTTGTCAAATTTTCACTATGTTGAATCAAAATTCTCAGATTTCTAAAAAAAATAAAAATTTAAAAAATAATGTGACCTTATATTATATGTCCTGGGAATAATGTGGAATCAATTCATCAACTTATTTTCAACGTAAGAAAAAGGAGAATTTGTAATATTTTCTTAACGCTGGGCACAAAAGTATTAACTTTCTAGTCAGTTGTTAGTTTGTGGATTTTAATTTACTGTATAAGTGTTTATTATCGTTCTTATTAGCGTGTACATTTTTAAAAATAGCTTTTGATTTTTATTTTGTTTTCCCTTTAAACGTCTATAAAAAGGTGCTTAAATAGACAAAAATCTTTTGAATATATCAATTTGTTTGGAATTTGGTGCCCACGACAAATGGAGCTCCTTAATTTATTTGTGTTAATAAATTTATTTTATTATTTATTTATACACATCTCTCAATTAAAGGATTTTACGTTTAACTTTTGCTGGAAGATACAGGTTTGATAGTCACTAATTCTTTTATTAATGTATTATTATTTATTTTTTTGGTATGCATGTATGTTATTGTTAAAAACTTTATGACATTTGCTTAATTTGAGTTTTTTTTTTGTCGTGTTTGTGGCTTGAAATGTTAAATTGTGTGTGTTTATTGTAAAAAAATGTGTAAATAAAAATTATTCGCGCCTGTATAGATATACTATAGGTATTTAATTTTATTGTTTTATGCCCTTTAATAAGTAGAATGTTTATACTTTGCTTGCGTTCAAATTTATTTATTCATGTGAATGTGTATTATTATTTTTTGTTTCTTTTTCTTTTTGTCTTTTCTTTATTTGTATATTTAGTTCAATTTATGCTTCACCTAAATATTACTCGTATCAAATATAAAAATCAACAACTTTTTGCGGTCTCTCTTGTGGCCAAGAAAATGCAATGCTTTACAATTTAACCGCTTGGATTTTCCCTCCATAATCCTGTCAAAACCAACACCTTGGTTCTCGCATTTTCTTGTCGTACGTAGTCGCTATGTGTATAATATAGTATGTATGTATAATTAAATGTAATTATTATTTGTTGTCTGTCTTTTTTGTTCATCGTTTATCGTTAATCGTTAATCGCTACTACAATTTTTACGCCCTACTGTACTTTTATAAACGTTTACTTGCGCCTCGCTAATAGCTTATTAACTATTATGTCTTAATCAATTCGCACTTTTGCATAATTTTTCGTCTTTTAGGTATTGTTAACTTTTGAATTTGTTGTTCTTGGTTGTTCAAGTTCATTTTGCTGAGTGTTGCAGTCTGTATACAAACATTCGCACAGCTTCTACTAATCGTATTCATAACTCACTTACTTATGTTTTCCCCCACTTTGCGAAGGCTTAATCTAAAGTGCTCTTCAGCTGAAACTAGCGATAAAAATGCTTAAAAACATAGTTAAACGTTTGCCATTTGGTTTACATGATCGATATTATCCTCGTCGAAATGCACATCGTTTATGAATATGTCCGCTGCAAACTGATCTTCGTCCAGATCCAGATCGTCATCGTCATCATCATCATCTTCGTCGTTGGACATCAGACCGTGTGACATGTCAATACCGGCAATACATATATGTGGCGGCGGTGGCACGCTTGTTGGTGGCAGGGGCGCAGGTGGAATGATCAAGGTGCCGCTATTAATGCCATGCAGGCTGCCCGCAATGCTCGGCCCGCCGCTCTGTAAATGCCGTCGACTGGAACTAAGACCAGCTGTGGGAATGTTTGTTTATTATTTTCTGTTACAATACAATTTTCTCAAGTTTAAAGTTATTGTTGGTTAAAAATTACCTTCGAAATGATACGATTTTAAAGAAAACCTATAACAACAAGAAAAAAAAATATAAAACAAAAATGCAACTGATCCAAAACAAAAGAAAAAAAAAAACGACTCTTCGTCTCTTACCCGTTGCACTTGTTTGCGAGTCATAATGCGCATTCCGATGTAAACCCAATTGACGCACATGGTTTCTACGTTTTCTTCTGGAGTGACAGAGTGTGCATAGGAGACAGATTAGGGACGAGACGACGACTAGTGTTATTATAATTAGGACGTCGTGATCCTCCTCGGCCGCTTCCGTGATACCTTATTGAGGAATTAAGATGTAAATAAACCAAAGTACAAAACAAATTAAATACTTGTTAGCTGTAAAACAAGACATAATATCATATGTAGGTTTCCAAACTCTGCGATTATGATTAATGTCAAAAATTGGTTAGATAATGTGTTAAGTGAATAACTAGCTAACTGATAGATAAAATGTTGTTTTTTTGTTATGTCTTACTGCTGTGCATTGGATGTGTTGGCATTGAAGTTTTATGTTTATCATATAAGTAGATGATATTTAAGGGATTATCGTTTAGAATGCAGGTCAGTTTAAAATACATATTATGTTTTGGGTATTGCGGGTGCAGAACATAAAAAAGCCAGAATAATAACAAAAAGAATCCATCAACATGCCGAAACTTGCCACCAAAAATTAATATTCTTAAGGACTTTAGCTTGGAACGAGTATTTTATACATATAAAAAATCATTCTAGAACGATGCTTAATTTGAACAAGTCGTTTGTGGAGTGTAGTGGGTGGATTGGGCTCATTTCGAGTGAGTACTGTGCAAGTGTTGTGATTGTGGCTGTGGGCTTTGTGGGCGTGTGCATCGATTTGAGACAAGTTTATGCAGGACTCACGTGTTATATGTGACCAAAAGTATTATGTATTTCTTAATTATACATAATCATTTACTTGGCATGTAATTTATGCTTAGAAAATTATTTAAAAACTTGTGATGTTTTTATTTTGTTATTTTTTTTTTAAATTTTTTGATTTGTTTTCTTGTTTTATTATTATTTTATTGCAATAGTTTTCATTACTTTTGATTCTCGAGGAAATTCCTTTGATTTAGCAATCCAATTTAAAAATATTTGATTTTCTTTATTCATATGGTTTTTTGTTTTAGTTGTACGTATTCAAGACTAATGCCGTAATTGCTAAAACAAATGTCTGTAAAACTGTGGGCAAATGCGTTGAGTTTGCGTCACCTGTGTTCATTTTTTCAGGTATACGGTTAAGATTTGGAGGAGTTTTAAGATGTAAGGCAGTTTAGTTAAGGTTGTTAGTTTAAAGTTGGTTTTAGTAGAAAATCACATCGAGAAAGTGTATATAAAAGATAGACGAAAGAACAGAGAGAAATAGAAGAAGAAGATATGTGAAAAAGAGAGATAGATTTTAGTGTGGGCGTTGCGGTTGATATTACTGAGAGCGCTTTGTTGTTAGTTTAGTTTTGGTATTGTACGATTAAGTTGTATGGCATTTGATAAATGTTGAGACTGCGACTAAGAACAACAAAAGGTGTACAGGTTGAATAATCAATATGCATAGCTTAAGGTTGTGTTATTAAATGAATGATCCTTAATTATTCAAAACTTTAAATATTATGTACAAAAAACTCTGGCCATGAAAATTAAAGTCAAATTATAAAGAGATTGTTAAATTTTGGTGCTTTGAGTTTGTAGAATACTGAGTTGATTTAGTTACTATAAATTATTTATTAGTTTGATTAGTTAACATTTTAAGTAAATATAGTTTTTTTTTAGCAAGTGTTTCGTCGGGTTCAAGTTTTCTTGGCATTTATAAACAAATGAAAAGCATAACAAATAACAAAATATGTATTTGTTGTATACATAATAAATATATCAAATCGAAATACAAAGTAAATGGAAATCATGAAATGTGAACAAAACGATAACGTATACGATTTTCATGGTCGCTCATTGGACGCACTGAAAACACAAACTCAACGACATAAGGAAACGAGATATAAGTTACATAAGTTGTATAAAAATCAGTAAGTTGTTCAAGAAGTAAAATAAAAAATTGAACTGAACCGTTCGACTCACTCACGACTCACAATGCAATTCGTCACTATCGTCGCCGGGACCGCAGTTCTTGACGCCATCGCAGCGCAGCTTGTCCGATATGCAATATCCTGCCGCGCACTGAAAGTGGTACGTGGATTCGCAGAGCAGCCCAATCGATGGTGGTCCCGGTCCCGAGTCCTGTATCTCAGTCCATACAATGCGAAAGCCCTGCACATATTGCATATTTGATTAATTGCTTGCATTTGTAAGCAGCTGGGAATTGCGAATGGCAAATGGCAAATGGCGAACCCTAAAAAAAGCCTTGCACTTCCGTTTTCCCCCACACAAACATTAATAAAAAATAAAATTCATTGCTTACCGATGCTCCAACGGTCTTGTCACTGGTGGTGAAGCTGATGCGCGCCGTTTGGCCAGTGGATATATAATGCCAATGCTCTATGGGCGGCTTCTCGCCACACAGCTCCACGGGCGGCTGATCCGAATCGACATTTACCCACATCCGCAGAACAGCAGCGGGACAGCCACGATCTAAAAAATGCATAAAAATAATTGTTAGTTATTCGTCATTGTAACATTGAGGTAGCTCGTTTACTTACTCGCTGGATCGCCCTCAAGCCCAAACTGCTCAAAATTGATGGACAACTTGTAGCCGGCACGTGCGGTCATAACCCAGTTGCAGGCATTGGAAGCCATGCCGCGACTGGGCGCCTTATAGCCAGCTGGATAGTTTGGTGAGGTAATAATGCCCGAGTCCTCGTTGCTGAAGTTGCCACCACAATCACCCGCATCGGATTTGGCCGACTCGAAGAAGTAGCGTGCCTTGAAACCGCTGGCAACGCTCGACTGATCCGTGTGCAATGTGATGCGTAGACCAACTGCGCCACGTGGACTCTCAACGGGTCCGGGTGCAGTCAGGCCACAATAGCGGCCCAGCAAACGATCATTGTTGTCCCTATACACCACATACATTTCCAGCCAATCCTCAAAGCAGGCACCGGAACTGTTTTTGTGAAATAAAGATTTAAAACAGCTTCAAGCTTAGATTGGTTATACCCACCCATAGGAGCCCGCCGTGGCGTTAACATTGTTGTCCGCCTTGACCTTGAAATGATCAAATACAATGGTCACCTGTTCATTGTGCTCGGCCAAAAACAAATAGGAACAGTTGGTGTCCGACGGATAGTTGGAGGGATAGCGCGGACTGTTAAGTTCGCCGCGCTTTTTCGAGCTGCTCACATACGTAAAACTGCAGGTGCCATCGGGAGCCGCTGTGCCAGGTATCTTATACTCCGTCTCGAATGTATACTTGCCCTTGAAGCCACGACCCTGCAGCTCACCTGAACTGAACACCATCGCCAGTCGAGGTCCATCGCTGATGACCCGCTGCGTCTCATTGCCACACAGCTCGTAGTCAAACTTATCATACGCATCGGCAGTTTCCTGGCCCTTCAGATAGACTTTTAGATAGCCATCAGTACAGTTGGACCTAGACGGAATTTGGAATGAACCAAAACTGATTTTGTATCTTCAAGTGATTTGTTTTAATGCTTACTCGCTCTTGTCCTTGTGCTCTACCTTTGGTATATTGAAAGATGTAAACTCGAGACGCACACGCTCCAGATGCTGTGCATCCTGCATGCCATAGATGAAATATCTGTGAAAGGTATTTATACAAACAATAAACCGAGTATACTATTTGCTTCAGATTTGTTTAACACTCACCTACACACAGTTTTTGGTATATATGGATAGGGATAGTTGGGTGAGAGCACAAATCCAGTTGATTCCTTCTTTGATAAAATCTTTTGATCACATTCAGAGCCGCGTATGTGAATGCCATCATTTTCACCTGATGGTCGGCAATATAGTTTATATGTTGAATTTTGATTTAGTTTTGTTGGTTAGTGTAAATTTTTAGTAGTTTAGTTGCAGCAGATTTCATCAGATATTTTTAGAGGTTAGTTTGATTGTTTGTTGGTTTGTTTTGAAAGAATTTTTAGGTTGAGTTAAAAAATAGTTAGAGCCAGAGTGAGAGAGAGAGAGAGAAATTTGGGAAAGCATTCAGTTGTAGCAGATAAATTTGATTAGTTGGTGTTTGTGAACCAATGCAACAAAAATGTAACAAGAAAGCCACTGAGGAGAGGAGGGAGGAATGGAATCAAACAGATACACTAAGTGTGTTTCGGCAGCCATTTTGTGGCATTGCGCCAAAAAGTTAGACAACGCCACAAAATGGCCGTCATTGTGGCAACTGAAAATGTAAATGCATATTATTTTGAATGATTTTAAACAAATACTTACGTATAAAATCTAATTTAACAAAACTCTCGCTAAATTCATAAATTCCTTTAAAGCCACGATTTTGCGTATTTGCGGTGCGCGAAAGGGTGTAAAAATGAACAAAAAGACTCGATTCGCTCGAATACAATACTAAGTTTCTTTGCTGTCCGCAATATGTACCGATTAATGCTGACGAATTATCTGGACCATCGTACACTTTCACATAGTCAAATGGGCAGCTGTTTTGTTGTATGATTATATATTGTTGTTGTTGTTGTTGTTGTTGTAGTATTTGTTTTGTTGATGTTGATAGTTAGCAGTAGTTAATTTTGTTGTAGACGAATATAGGTTTGAATAGAGCACAGAATATATAGATTTTAGATAGAATTTTAGATACATAAATCTTGCAGATAGTAGTTTTAAAGATACTATGATTTTGTCTTTAGATGTGTGCGTGTGTGTGTTTGTGGCAGCTGCGTGTCAAAGCAAATTGTTTTTAACATTTGTACAATTTGCTTTGATTTTGACTTGACATTTTTTAATAGAGTGCGCTTGTTTGTATATGTAGCGTTTTGTTTTCTTTGAATTTGTACAGCATTAGAGGTACTCACTGTGGTCCACCAAAAAACAGATCGAAATCACGAAACTCTAATCTAACTCTCTGATTCGATTCACCAAGAAATTGATATGTGCACGACATATCCTTCGGATAGGCACCTGGATAGGTTGGCGATATGAGTGCGCCAGTTTTATTGATACTCATGCTAGGCGTTATCGTGTAGGAACATGGCGAACCAGCAATTGGTATACCAATTTCATATTCCGCTATAGAAAAAGTAGATAATGCAATGATAATAATAATATGTTACTTGTAATAAGCTCTACTTACATGCATTTATAAACCTAAAAGTGCCCTCGAACAGGTCCGTCGACACATTCTTGTTGCTAAAAAATGAAATTGCAACGGCGCGGTACATGGAAATGCGACGACGAGGCGGAATTGTGCCACAATAGCGACCACCGAATGGTGAATTGATCAGCTCCGCTGGTTCGGACGATTGCACCTCCGAGTAAATATCCATGTACTCATGAACACAACTGCAATGCCAATTCTCGTAAAATCGTTTGTTTTAAATCAAATTCAATTAACTACTCACCTTGGTAACTCACCGACGGCGGAACCGCTGTGAAAGTTTCGTTTACGTTTATTGTATTAAAGCAATTAATTAGTTGGAGACAATTTGGTATTGTGGAATAAGGGGAGACTTACTCTGGTGGACTTCCTCTTAAATTAAAGGATTTAAAAACTACTTCGACACGCTGGCCAGGTCCTGCTAGGAACGTGTAGAGGCATTGGCGTGAATGATTGCGATGGTTGTGCAGCAATGGTGCCGTAAAGCTGCCATTTTGTGGCCCACCAATGCGAGAGACGAACGTCTGATCGCATTCTATAAACAAGAAATAGAGAGGGAGAGATTGCACACACACACGCACACACACAAGCGTGTTAGGTTTTGTGTGTGTGGTATTTGGGCATTAATAAGTTGAGCTTTTGCACAAACGCGCTGTAATAATATTGGTTAACAATAGACACACACACACACACGAAAAATATGCTAGAAGTACAAACACATACACATAACGTAGCAGTAAAACAAGATTTGGAATTGTATGCATAACAGCTGTGGTGTGTGCTAGTCTTTGTGTGTGTGAGTGTTGTGGATATATGTATGTGTATTTGTGTGTGTACAACTAGAAAGCATTTTCATATTCAACTAAGTCAACTTTCAACTACAAATAGACACTTAAATGTAACTGTTAACTACGGGCTTGGGACACACGCACAGGCACACACACACAAACACACATTAAAAGACAGAGATAAAGAGCGGGAGGTATTGAGTTGTGTGTTAGTGGCGCCACCTACTTGGCGATTTTGTGGGCCGCACCGACGCCTCCAAGTATGCCACAATCGGCTGCATCCCAGGCTTACCCTCACCCTTCAAATTCTCAGTGGCAGCCACTGTGCTCGGTATGGATTTCAGATGAGGAGGACATTGAGTTTTTGGGCAGGAGATTGGTGGTGTTTGGGGTGGGTTGTATAGACGAAAGACAAATAAATGATGTTAATGATTTCTTGCTGTTTGTTGTAATATGTGAAAGTGTATATGTGTGTGTGTGTGTCGGTTTGTGGTACAGCTATATATCAGTTTGACGTACAACATGGAAAAACGCTTTGGTGCTTATGACAGGTGCCCTGCTTTCGATAGCTGATGGACAGCTTCTAGGTTGATTGGTACACAACATGTTTTCACCATAACAAATTTAAGCATAATAAATAGCAAACTGTTGTAGCTAAGCTGCAATCCAAAAGCACACACACACACACACACGGCATAGTATAAATTTGTTAGCCATGAGCGTGTTTATAAGGGGGGGATATAGTGAACAGCTTTCTATACACTAAGTTTCGCTTTGCCAAACACGCGTAGCTAAACAAACACCCACACACACACACACAGAAACACAGTGCACACCCTCGCACATTCATTGTGTGCATTTTCAAGGTAATTGCTTCTAAAACTTCCTGTAGCATCCTCTAATCGGATTTGCCATTGCATTCGTTTACTTTGTCGTTGTTGAATCCTTTGATTTGCTCATTTCTCATACTTTATGTTCTTAAATAAGAACTTCGACAAGCATGTGATTATGATTTCAGTGCCATTTACAGCATTCTGACTTCAAAGTGAAGCCGCAACTTTTGCGGTTGCGGCTTCTAATTAAATACAATTTTCGAACACATAAACGAAACGAGCAGCGAACAATTTTACAGCACATTTCGGTTATTCTGGTTTTGGTTGGGGGGTTTATTTTTGTTGCTTGTGTAGTTTGTGTTGGCAAGCTATCAAGATACAGTTTTAAATGGATGCACACAACCTAACCGGATGCACGTAATAGATTACACAATACCCCGCACAAAGACTACTTGATGGAATATTAAATTTAAATGTTTTTATTTTGAAATATAAGTCAGTAATAATCAAAATTTCCTATGCTTTATCAGCTTAACTTCTTTTTTTCCAGGACGTTCTCTTTACTGAAATTTTTTGTAAAACGTTTTAATCATAGTTTGTAAACAAAGTGAAAACTTATGTTTAAAATATTCACAAAGAATTATTAATTGGTTTTTGCTTAGCTTAAAAAAGTAAATCAAAAGCTCAAGTTCTTAACTTCTTTCGCTACTTTGCCAGACCTAAACAATTGTAAAACATTTACAATTCTGGTGTTGAAGACACCGTAAGATTCTTAAACTGTCCACAACAGCAGACAATCCTTTGTATTCCTGTCAAAGCTTTCAAGTTAAATTGGGTTTTACGATAAGCTTCATAAGTAGTTATGTACGTATTATGATGATGATATGATGCAGAAGGCTTAGCTTGGTTACAGTTGTGCAATGCGTGGTACTAAATCTCGAATTCATTTAATTATCTCGACATTTGTCGTTGTTGTGCAACCATTGTTAATGGATTTTTATGCAGTCGAGTCGCTTATTTGCTCGCATTTTATCTACATTTGTTGCTAGGATGCGTGCTGATTGCTAAACTGCAAATAAATGGCGTACATGCCAAAAGTTTGCTCATTAAAATGAGAACGAATCACAGGAAAAAACACCAGTGTCAGACACCAGACACCAGCAAACCCAAGGATGCCAAAGGATTCGCATGTATGTAGGACTATCAGATAAATGCTGCTACAACCATAATGTGGCACATGGCCTGGGGACTGGGGACAGGGGCGTGGCCATGGGTGTAACAATGTCAACCACAACGAAATCTGACAAACGGAAGAGCCCTGCACAATGCCGCATTCAACATTCACAATTCAGCACTCAGCATTTAGCATCCCACTAAAAATCCAACACCCAACCGACACCTAACCATGACAATGACAATGCGCCCAGGCAGCATTCGCAAAGTGTCAATAAATTTAATGCAGACGCCATTTGCATTGGCATAAATATTTTTGCATTTTGTGCATGTTATTTGTTCGTCTGCTTGCCGAGACATTACGTTAATTTACGACACTTGGCTGTGTGTGTTGTGCGCATATTTAAATGCAGCTTTTAATTGCATATTGTGAAACTAAAACAATTAAAAATCACAAAAATGGCAGCAATAATCCGCGCAACTGCCATGTAAACAAGCTGCTTGGCAATATATTCAAATTTAACGGTGCCAAGGCGCATGAGTAAATGCCACATGCCACATGCCGCATGCCGCACCACAAACAGGTGAAGCTGACTGGGAGGTAGGTGTGTGGCAACCGCAGCTTTGGCCTTTCGCAAATTGCTCTCCAAGGATGTGAGACCAAAATGGTTGAAGATGCAGACGTCGATACTCCTTCAACTGGCAGACGAGTGAAACGAAAAGAGCTACATAAAATTAAGGTAATAACGACAAGTACTCATACAGACACGCATATTACCTTACACACACACACCTATATACACGCTTATACTGTAAGAACTTTGGAGAAATTCAAACTGACATGTGTCATAATCATAAGCTCTCTGTTAACAAAATCTAAGCTTACTTGTTTATGATTTTCATTGTTAATATATTGTTGATCGGAATGAATTGCATTTGAAATGTATTTTCTAGCGGTATGGCTGACATTGATTTATGCATTTTCTGTTATGAATCAAAGTTTGTAAGTCAATGGCGAAAATTATGTTAGTTAACAAGGAAATGTTGTTTAAGACTTAATATTATCTCAACGAGACTTGAAATACGTTATAGATTGTGCATCTACAGAAACAACAATTGACTATCAATATTACCAATCGTACATGCACTGCTTCTATTTAAATTCATTACCCTGTTTAAGCATCTTTCGAACTGCACTCATCATTATTCAAATAACAAGCTAAAATCGCTTGTGACACTTTTGTCGCCATCTATAATCTACGACTTGTCTGCTTCGCTTTGCTGCTTCACACACAGACACACACTCATACTTCTTAAAAATTTAATGGTTGCCACTGCTGTTGGCACTTACAAAATCGCCCGCAGTGCCAGTTTCCCACGCACCCCAGCATCCCTGCACCCTCATCTGAATGCTCTCATGTTACAGACAATTTGCGTTAAATTTACAAGTAACGCCGTTTGCCAAATGCCAGACCAATGAGAAGATACCAGAGCCGTATGCTTGTTTTTGTAATTGGGTGGGTGGGTGGGTGGGTGGTCTGTTTGTGGGCGTAAGCACAGCCATTGACGAGCAGGAATAGCAACAGCAACAGCAATCAAAGTGGATTTTCATGAAAATGAGTTTTCCTAATAGTTTATTTAGCCCGAAAAATAAAATAATGTAGGTGAAAACACGTTGATTACACGAGAGAGAGAGGGAGAGAGAGAGAGAGAGAGAACGAGACGCAGCAGAAAATCAGCCAGCTGCAGGTAAGCCAAGCTGTTTGCAAAGCTTCGAAGGTAAGATGAAGATGAGCTTGCGCCAAGGATAAGAATCATGTTGCCACAGCTGCTTGTGCTGCTGTTGTTTTTATTGTTTTTCTTTTTCGTTGTTGTGCAAAGTCGTTATCTCAATCTCGAGCGCTGACATACATAATTATGCATATTATGTTGCAAGGCTTGATTGCATATTTGTGTTGGCAGCACAAGCAACGGGCAGCGGGTAAGGGGTAACGGGTAAATGGTAGTGGATTACTGGTTACTATAGTTACAAGTAAGGTAAGTTTGATTTATTGCCAATTAGCTGGATAGTAACAATCAAGTGCTTATATTATTAATCGCTTTAAATTGCCACTTAAGTTGCACGTTTGCAACAGAATTAACCTACAGATAAATTGGCAGCTAATATAATTAAGATGAGTATACCTTATATTACGCATACGCCGCGTAGGCTGTTTAATGAATCATTTGTGCAGGTCTTAAGAGCTCATTAATTTGCAGCGGTAAGCTTGTGGGAATAGGTTTAATGTTTCTCAAACAATGTCACGCTAATTATTTTCAATTCACGCAATCGGCCAAAACTACGCTTAACAGCACTCAAGACTGGAGACCACTTGGCCAAAGGGCACAAACTAGGAATGCAAAAGGCAAAAGCCACGAACTTTGACTACTCGTTTGCTGCAGTGTGGCTTTTGTGTGTGTATGCTGCCAATGGTATTTCCCTTTTGCCCTTCCACTTATATATTTTTATTCTTTTGTTTTAGAAATTGATTTTTGTTCAAATGTAGTTGATTGCCACTCAACGTGGCAACTGTGCCGGCAAAAGATATTTACATTTTTTCCACTCCCTGCGTATTGATGCAATTTCTTAGTATTTCTCAAATTTGGTATTTGATTTGTATAGTATATATGTATGCATATTTATTATATTATTTTTCGCTTGTCAAAAACTAAATAACTTGGAAATGGCTGTTGAAGTTCATTGATGGAACTTTATCGATAAGTGGCTAAGAGAGAAAACTACTTACGCTTTTGGTTGGCTTGTTGAAACGTACCTGCAAAAGAGAAAGAGCAGTTAAATATTTATGCATTGATTTAAGTCCAAGTTGCGAGTTGAAAGTTAATAGCAAATAATGAAAATGTGAAATCTCACAATGTGATATGATGAAAATTTTAAGTAGCGCAAGGAAGACAGACGAGAACTTTATTGAAGAGCGATTTCATAGATGCAATTTCCCATTTAATGCAGACACAATTGCAACCCAACCACAGCTTCCATCATTGTCGACTGCGCGCCCATAAAAGGCGTCTTGGAGAAGAGACACACACACAGACACACGAGGCTTGTGACCATGGCATAAAATAAAAGGATAAAACACTGCTATGCTGAAAAATATAGCTACACTTTCATACATATGGCTTATAGTACTAGCATCAACTCAATAGGCACCATTATGCATTCTGTGTGTTTTTGTGAGTGTGTGTGTGTGTGTGTGTGCTAAAGCACCTCATGTTGCATGCTGCTAATCAATCATGGCTTAGCTGCAGTTAAAGCGACTGCTCTTCCAGCTGCCGCTCTCAATGGGCAATTATTGATTGATGCCAAGTGCACAGTGCGCTCGGGGGTGTCGCTCAAGTGGCATACCCTGCTACTGCTGCAACTTGCCTTGCAGCCTTGTAACCCTGATCTAGTGCCCTTTATTTCTATAGAATCTTGTGTGCCTGTTGTCGCTGCAGTCAATGTGGCTGCCATGTCAATGTTAAGATTTTAGACATTGAAATTTTTTCATATATTTTTTTTTTGTTTCTATTCTTTTAGCTTGTTATGACGTGAAAATTTAAAGTCTTAATTTGCTGCGATGACAAATTTTAACAAATTTGAAACAAGTATACAAGGTCTAAGCTTTCCTAAGCCATCATATTGTCAAACCGTATTGTTATACCTATTGTAACTTAATGTCAATGCATTCAGTCGTAATTGCCCTGGGTAAGAACCCCACTCAGTTAAGAGACCTTTATCGTACATAGATTTTTCTAAGTGTTAAAATCTGAAATATACTTTTTGTTGGCCTCAATTTGTGGTGGTTGGCACTTTTCATGATGTTTGTGTTGTCCAACAACATTGCATACATATTTATATCAGACTTCTGTGTTTGTCAACAACGAAGCAATTTAAATAAATATTCCAGCATTCAGGTGACTTTTCCGAGAACTACACTCCAACGCAAAAAAGTATGCTTCACAAAAATTTGTATTCCAATTTTAAAATTGCTTTTCTGTGGCTTTTGATTGAATTAGCATATAATTTAATTTAATGCCACAGAAATATGAGCCAAGTCAGTTACAATAGGTAATTCACAAAATGCGCGAGATGTAAACAAAACCTAGACCAAGAATACGACTTCAGACAAATAAAACTATAAATTTAGGCTATACTGAAACTTATTAACATAAGTGCTGGAGCACATGTTTGATATTCCTTTTATTTTTACGTCGCATACACAGAAACGCTTATTTCACTTATGTGCGTTGATAATTCAATAAACTTGGCAAGATTCTGCACAAGATTTATGGGTTTGCTGAACCCACACACAAAAAAAACACAGTTCTCAAGACAACGATGAGAGGGTTTATAAATAAATCTTCATTTTAACACACAACAAAGCGAAACATCTTCATCTTTCGCTACCAGCTTTGCGTGACATCAGCGCCAATACAGGGGGAGCGGACGCGGTGGGCGGTGGGTGGTGAGCGTGCGCTGATTAAAATGCTATCTGGATGACGGTGGCCATTTTAAAATTGGCTTTCAAAATTAATCGCACGCAGCTGTTTCAGCCCGAATTGCCAGGCACTTATTCTCAATAAATGCCTATAAATTCATGTCATAATATGCGGCGTGGGCGAGGCATTAAAATGCACGCGCCATCCATCCAAGGTAGCCTAAGCAGACAAATGTCAAAAATAAAATATGTGTGTGTGTGTGTGGGTGGGTGTGGGTGTGCATAAGCATGCAAAACAATTCTGTGTATTATTTACGCGGCATAACGCATGAACAACTTTTTGAAAACCGAAACATTTGTGGCCTCGGGTTAGGATAACATTGATTAGCCAGCTTGCTTACTTTGACTTCTGCTCGCAATGCTTTAAATTTATGACACAGGCTGGCAACATTTGCCAGGCAATTCGAATTGATTAATTGACAGTTGACTCAACAGCATTTTCGAGTTTGCACAGTGCTTAATGTCTAGCATTTTTATTTGTGTGCGTCGTACATTAATGGCAAAAGGCGCCAAAATGCTATGCAGCCAATTTAAGTTTGGCACATTACACAAAAGTGCATTAAATTTCAGTCCATTTCACTTAAATGGCCACCATTTTTCTTGGCCATCATCTATCTGTGCAGTTTACACATCGCTGACTGCAAACTCCTGACACTATCTTAGCATACAAATTAACAATTTCCTTATGCAAATGAGCAAAAATTTTAGATCCGACAGAATCTGCGCCTATTCTGGGAGTACACGAAATTTCATTGAATGTAACTTATTTGGGTCTTTCGCTGACTTTAGGTTTAGTTTGTTTTCGATTTTTGCTCTGTAATTGCGCAATTTCCCTTAGGTAATTGCTTTTGGCACACACAGACACTTCCCAACCGCTGGCTGTCAACCTGTGTCGAGTTTGCTTCTGTCAATGTTAGTCGCGTTAACTGTTGCTATTTGTATCTATTGGTTACAGCCAGTCAAGAAACGCCTTTATTCCACAATTCCATTCTGTTGATAGCTTATTACAGCCAGAAGCGCAATTATATATATTAAAACGGTGATTTTGAATTTGTTTGAAATTCTGCTGCTGCTGCTGCTGCTATACAATGCAAAGTAGCATGTACAAACAAATTGAAAAAACCTCGAACTTTGCATAATGCTGACTAAGGACATGTCATGAGAATATTGGTTATGTTGAACTGCACTAAAATTTGTTGATATGCAAACGTGTAGTCATAAAACGTGACATTTGATGTGAGCTTGAATTTAAGCCAAAGCACATCGACTGTCCATAAATATTCCGATGTTCATGTGTGTGTTTGTGTGTGCGCTCAAGTGCCCGCACAAACACGTACATATACAACACATATAAACACTTTCAACGAAAAAGGTAATAGTAAAACTCAAAATGAAACGCAATTTACATACTGCATATATGTATGCGGGTGTGTTTGCAGTTTTTTATGCGCAACCAATGCCACGCTGGCTGCTTTAGGTAAAGGTAAACCAAGTGACTTGGCCTAATCTGCATAATAATAAACCACAAACACACACACTGGGACTCAATTCCGTACACAAAAAGTGCCAAATTGCTGCCCCAGCAGCCACAGAAAACCCTTGGAAAGCAGTCGAAATCCCAACTCGTTGTGTCTTTCAGCCTGAATGTTTGTGAGTTCTCAACTTTGCCCACTTGCAATATTTAATATTGTGTAAATTGAATTTCCATCACTTTATGATTACTTGATGCTTTCAGACGGAAATATATATAAAGAACACAAGCAAGTCAGGCCCAGTCGACACGATACTCAACTCAACTCAATTGACTTCAGGACCATGTCAACAGCAAAAACAACAAAATAGTAGCTGTGAACTATAGTTCGCCGAAGTTGAACTACACTTGCTGTTTTACATAACAGTCTAACTGAATTTAAATAATAAAATTGCTAAAATATTTTGTTAATCAATTAAAAAAGTTTTTTTGTTTTGGCTTATAAAGATAAGGCATGTAAGCAGAACAATCTCGAAAGCAGATGAATTACACATGAATTCACTCGAAATTAAAAATACCTCTTTAAATAAAGCCAGCAATGCATGAATAAATTGTAAGGGTATACATAAAAAAATGGTTTATTCGAATACAAAATTGGGGATGTGCTGCGAAAATCAATTATTCAAGTGAGAAATTTTAATTTCAGCTTAATTTCACGCTTTGTGCAAAGAAGTGAATAAAGACTTAATTAAAATTGTGTTTAAGATGTTTTCCAAAGGATTGAACTAAAGCTTGCTCTTGCTACCAAGCCAATATAGTGTGTTAAAAATCCCAGTCGAGGACTTGGGAATAGTATTTTCATTTAATCCTAAGCGTAAGTAATTTTCAGGCACTCGGCGCAAGTGTATTCTTTTTTTTGGCTTAAGCTCTAGTAGCGCCAAAATTAGAAAAACCACATTTATTTTCCGGTCAGTTCACAGAGCGCTGGTAAGAGGGACAGCAAGCAGCTTAGTGGCTCTGCTTGTGTCTAATAGTTTTTTAAAAAACAATTTTTTTTCGATGCCTTTTGCCTTTTTTCAGCTGCAATTTTATGCCACAGACGGAAGACGGCCGAGAGAGCAGTAAAGTTTCAATTTTAATCAATTGCTTGGTGTGAATCATTGACAGAACGAGCACTAATAAAACTTTATTGCCCGTGTGCAGTTTGCTTTACTTTTCTCTCCTCTCATCTCTCTCTCCCTGCCTTAGCTAGTGCGCCACTTGAGTTGGCATTTTATAACGTTGTGATGTCTAAAATACACACACACACTGAGAGCAGGAGAAAGCTAGCAATTTGCATGTGTGTTAGCATCAATTGGCAGCTGCCACATGTTCAAGTGCCATCACCTGGCAAATGGAGTTGAGTTGCATTGAAGCCAAATACCTGCTCATTTCTACTTCCCATCCACGTCCAATGAAATTTGAGTGCCAATAGACATGTGAGCATTGAAATTCAATTTGATTTTGACTTGTATTTTAGCGGCACGCGTTTTCCCTTCACTTCCAAGTGAAGCTGTCATTGGCAACTTGACTGATTTGCCACATAATTGCACTTGCTGACAGTTGCAAGCTTTATGTGTACCACACTTAATCTTCCCTAAGCTAATTAATACACATGTCATTTTCACACTGTTGTGGTGCTTACCTTTTTAGCCATATCGATTAGCTAAGTTCTTTTTTGACCACAAATGTCGTCGATATTTTGTTTTGATTTGCGGTTTTGACGAGCAATAATAATAGTAAGCATTAAATTGGCTATTTTTATTGTTTTATTTATCTTTTTATTTTTGGTTTACAGCGCGAGCGCATTTTGCAAAAATGGTATTAACCTTTGAATTCTTTAAGTTTTTGATTTATGCATTTATTTCATTTAATCAACATCATTTCAATTTTAGTACGAGTCAACTCGATTTATTAACATTGTTTTGGGGGAGTATTGTACATATAGATTAGTTTCTTTTTCAAATAGACACATACACATACATAACTCTGTTTAGTATACATTGAACGTTAACTAATTAAGTACATTTAACCATATGTATTTGGAATTTTATTTGTATTTTGTTGTAATTGAATACACACACATAAAACTTATCCAAAAGTAATATTCGATATATAAAATGCATATCATAGACTAGAACTATGCCAACAGCTTGATAAATATTCCCGTCCTACTCATTCTATACCTTTTGCTGCGATAAACAAGTGCAGTTGCTTAAATCTTCATCTCTACCAATTTAGCGGAGATCTGTCCTTCGTTTTACCTCTTGCATGTTTGCTTTGTATCTCTAGTAATCAGCGCTGCTTCTGGCCATATGTTGCGTGCTTGGACTTTGGCTGTGGTTTTCCTCAATTGGGACGTTTGTAGGTTATGTTAATTTATTTACTTGTGTGTATGCGTATGTGTATGTGTGTTCGTGTGTATATGTATAAGTTGAATGCAACATCAATAAAACATCAATAAAAATTTGTTAACAACACTTGTATAAAATCGCGATGTTACGACGGTTGGGTTACACATTAGTATATGTTCTATATATGTAGGTATTTACTATATATTTTTGAATGTATATAGTGTTATATGTAATATATATATTTAGTTTATCTTCATAACAACACTTAACAGACACACAAGGATATAACGACTAATACTTATAAATGTGTTTGGCGTGATGCATGACCAAAATTTTTGCATTTTCTTTTGTTTTTTTTTGTATTTAATTTTGTTCAAATATTCTAATATTTTCACATCACAGCCAATGGGTACTGACGATGGGATGTATTCTATATGTTTCCTTCTCTTTTTCTCCTTCCTGTCTTCCATTATGCCGCCGACTTGTCTCTTACTACTCTCGTTTACTTGGATTCTGATTGATTGATTCGGATTCTACGTAGATTTTGTTGTGATGAATGTTGACATCGATTGGCATGCTGTTCGCCGCATGATATTTTTTGTTGGCACTGTTTATTGGCCCAACAATGTTGTTTTATGTCTAGGCGCAATTAACAATTTGGTATTCTCTGTTATCCATCTGGGAAGTTGCCAGGTCCCAGCTGGAGCATGTCTCATTTGGGCTCCTCAAACTGCTGGCCAACCACAATGATGATCACTATAAATACCGCCAGCAGCACTAGGATGCAGCAAATGGCCACAGCCACCATGGCACTGTTACTCATACTGTTGATTTAATGGGCGTACGTCTTCCTCTTCCGATGTTGTGGATGCGCTAAGTGGTCAACGAGCTGTGTGCAGTTGCTGTTTGGGAAACAGAGATTTTGTATATTTCTCTCTGTGCCTAGTGTTAGCTATTGGCCCTGTTATGTCTGTGCACAATTGTGATCATTCGTATGGCATACATTGACCCCATTGACAAACCGTTTCCACCACACAAACACTTGTCATAACTTCGCCCCCATGACCCTTCCAATGGCATTGATAAATGCCCTCACATTGCTGCGACCAGGCACCAAAACAAATTGCCAACCATAAATCCCGGAGAGCTGCCTATCAGTTGCTCGACTGCGCGTGAAATGCTCGACCGGATGGTTCCAACACCAATTTCTCCCACTACCAAGCATTGTGCGTACTGTGACAGCTTGTGGACAGGCCGAAAAACTTGATACACACGCGACGTTCTTTGCTTTGGTGCAGAAAACAAATTGCATAATCTGCGTTCGTGTGTTTTTGCTTGTGGATTTGTGTGGGTATGTGGGTATATGTGTGTGTTTTTGTTACCTCACACCTTATCAGAAGGCGCACAAGTGGAAATTTGACAAAAATCACGTTCAATAATAGTGAGAACAACGGAAAACCCCCGCAAGCCATCGATAAAAGTGTGTGCGCTTGTGTTTGGTTTTGACATTTCATTAATGTAGTTGTCGATATTTCTGAGATAACATGTCAGCAGGGCTGAATGCGTTGACAACCGTGTGCAATTTGAAGTGTCTATTAATGTGTCTAATGGTGGATGAGACAACAGTAATCGCTTATGGTCATGTTGGGTAACAAAACCTTGCACTAAATGACATACCATAGCAAGGAAACTTTCAGCAGAGTGAAGCTGAAAAATATGTTTTTTTAAACAAGCATAAGTTACATAATAAGAAGTCACTGATACCATACTGCACCACGCAATCAAAAGTCGTTAAAATTGAATAGTTCTGCAAGCCAATTGTACAGCACACCTTAGGTATTGTGTATATTAGTGGTTTGTTTGACACAAATGAAAATAACATTGACATTTTGCAAAGGGAAGGAGGAAATAAGTTTTTTATTTGCAGCGAGCCCGAAAAGTTGCAGCTGGTGCCATACAACAAATACATAAAAAAAGTTAAACGAAGAAAGTTTCTATTGAATACTTGTAGGGGACTAATCGCACGTGGAGCAACGGAGGAATATCCCCTAAACAAACATTTTGACCCCTGCACAGTAAACATTTTCAGTTGAAATTTTGAACGACATTTAAAATGGGGCGGGAGCAAGCAAACACACGTTTCAAGACAAGAGTTTGGAAGAATTCTCCCCAGTCATATTACCCAAAACATGTTGCATCATAAATAAGTCGGACGACCGCTTTATGTAATTTGTTAACTTATCGTTTGGTTAGCCAGGTCCTGCGGTATTGGCAAAGCGTTCGCTTTATTTACATATTTTGTCGTTCTTTTATTCAGTGTGGCCTGTCGTTGGTTTTAATGTCTGTCGTTATTTTTGAGCTGGTTGTTTTGTTTTTCTACAATGCCCAGACCCAAAATTGTGTTTTATTTTGCTTTGCGCGAAAATTTTGTATTTAAGCCAGGCAAAGCCAGCATTTAGTTGTTGTTTTCCGTGTCCCTTTTGGCCGTTCCTTTGATTTGGTCAATTAATATTAATGAAATGGCAGGATTTTTCCTGACACCTGCCCCATACCACACCCAAACTAAATGCCACTTGCTGTGTGATAAATGTAGTTGCTGCACTCACCGCCTCGACTGGACTACATCATAAAGCCAAAAGATATCATAAAGTCCGTAGGTGTTTTCTGGCTGTTTGATCAACTTGCTTTTGCCTCAGTCGATTAAATTTTAACAAGTCAATTTATCAGCTTACTGGCAGCTTACACAGGTATACAATTTGAGCTTAGGAGAAAAGTACACATACTTGTTGTGCATATAAAATCCGTGCAAGTATTGCGTATACGTAACGTTTAAGCTCTTGGATGTTTTTGTGTGTTTTATGACACGATAATAAGCCTTAAATGTATTCATACTTGCTCATTGTGCTGACACAGGCATATCTTTGCTGCCATTGAAAAGGGTCTAAGAGCAGACTGGGGGACACTTGAAAGACCTACGGCACATTTCACTGACACACGTCGTTTTGTCTATGCTAGATCTTAATTAAATTAGCGCTACACCAACAATAAGAACAACACCAATAACCAGTAGCAGCTGGCTTTGAAGGCAACGCAACCACAGGACAGGCCCAAGATGACAGCACGTCACTCAAACAAAATAAAAAAGACCCAAAAAATCGCAATACGCACCACGTTTGTCGTATAAGTAAAATAAATTTTGCAATTTCGTAAGTTTTATGCGCACATTTGCAGAAATTTGTTATGCTGGCTGCTGAAATGTGTAGAAGACTAAAATGCTGCCAAATGGATTAGAACGGAGGAAGGGAGCTTGCTGATAGCATCGTCAAAAAAAAAAAAAACCCCGTCGCCATCACCATCATCAACTTGCTTGTGATGTCGTTAAACTTTTTCGCCTCTGACAAAAATTCAATTTGTGTGTCACATGGCATAAAAAGTATAAAGGATTTAAGGCGATCAAAAAAAAAACTACTGCCTAACCAAATTACAGAAAATTGCTTTGCATAGAGTGTGCGGCGCGTAATTGCGTATACGCATTTAAACAAAAAAATAAAAATAAATAACGACATGCCCAGCTTTAGGCCAAGTTCAACAGCACTCACTGGCTGGCTGGCCTTGAGGCAAGTGTGTACAGCCCTCCCCACCCCTCCAATGGGCGGCTGTGTAGAAAAACAATGCCAGCATTAATGCTTGGAAAGTGCTTTAAGATTGTGCTGTAGTTTCTTGTAGTTGTTGTTTTTATTTTTGCTTCACTTTTGCTTGCAATGTCAAAAGTCAAAAGTGCATTAAAATAATTGCACTTGTTTAGTCAGGACTGCGACAACTGCCAGCAGTCTGCGAACATATCTGATTTTATGAAAAATGCTGCCAGGTATATGTGTATCTGTGTATCTGTATCTGTATGTGTGTGAGTGCGGTTGAATCGCTGTGTGTACTTTAAGTATTTCCGTCACTGACAACACTTAAGCCCGATTTTTGCTGCTATAAAAATCTTTTGTCTTAGTCTTCAGACGCGCGTCTGCCGCATCATTGTTGCACACTGATAGAAAAAGAGATTTATGTGTCCCATTGCGGATGTGTGAGTAACTTAACCTCGACACAGAGGCCACCGCGCTTGCCCTTGTGTGCCCAAAACCTCTATCATATTCCCTCTTGGACCCCCCGTCTCTTCGCACATTCCTCTAGACAGCTTTGTGCTGTCCTGTTGCATGCTTCGCTTTCAGTTTTGCCTTATGCGGATGCTTTAAAGATTACGCAAAAGCGACACAAAGGCATTTTTTATGCTACAAAAAAAGATATGGTAATATGCCGGGCCCGGCCAGGCGAATGTTGTCAAAAGAACGTCAAATCTTGGCCGCTTTTGTCAGCAGACTGCGCAGACTGCCAACGAAGATTGATGAAATGCTTGGCTAAGTGACGTTGTCATTTATGTTGGTAACCAATACTGTTTGCATACCCTTGAGCCGCACAATTGGCCGTTAGCTATGAACACGCTTTAAGTGTGTATGTAAGCTCTATTAAGAGTTTCAGGAAGATGATACTCTGTTTGTGTAAGTAATCTCTATCTTGAGAATTCTGTAAGGTAATACACTATAGAAGTTAACTGAAATTGTTTCAAGTGTTTCATCAAGAATATTACTTTGTTTTCTATGAGTCGTTAAAAGTTGAGAAAAGGGAGGCCAATTTCACTTTTAAGACTTATATTTGCAGACTCATTCGTTTGCCATTGACAATAACTAATCTATTTTTCTTTGTTATGCAGAACAGAATGACATTTTTTTCTTGTTTTCTCGACACCAGAACAGTAAATTGTTCCAATACGAGTAGAATATTTGCCTTACTTAAACCCATTTTTTATTTACAGTGAAAAACTCAACGTTTTTATTTAAACTTTCGTGTGCGTTGCAAATTCAATATGCAACCATTTTAAAATTCAAATGAGCAATAAATTCAATGTGTATTCATTTGCAAACGCATTTTTCTCATTTTCGATTTACTTATTCAGCAAATTGACTCATTACACAACTTATCATAATTATTTAAGCAATTGTTAATGAAAATTTCGCATAGTAATTTTTTGATTTTTATTCAAGCTCATCCAATCGAAAGCTACGTAACTCCATTATCATAATTCCATGCTATTAATACTTAATGGGCAGAGGAAAAGCAAAAAATAAAAATGTATCAGCTACGCACATTAACAGGCTTTTACTAGTATTGTAATCGACATAGCTGCATGTCGATTTCTGTGCATAAAACTTTAACATGCAAAATGACCAAAAATCGAATTTCATTTAAATGCATTGTTATAAATGCAGTTTTGTTCTAGAAGCCAAACCATGAGTTTTAAGACATTGCTTTTGAAAATCGGGTCAGATTTGCCGAAGTTATGGAAGTCGAAAGATTTGCCAAATGATGATGTCGATTTCTTGGCATAAAACTTTTACATGCAAAATAACCAAAAATCGAATTTCATTTAAATGCATTCTTGTAAATGCAGTTTTATTGTGGAAGCCAAACCATGAGTTTTAAGACATTGCTTTTGAAAATCGGGTCAGATTTGCCGAAGTTATGGAAGTCGAAAGATTTGCCAAATGATGATGTCGATTTCTTGGCATAAAACTTTAACATGCAAAATGACCCAAAATCGAATTTCATTTAAATGCATTCTTGTAAATGTAGTTTTATTGTAGATGCCAAACCATGAGTTTTAAGACATTGCATTTGAAAATCGGGTCAGATTTGCCGAAGTTATGGAAGTCGAAAGATTTGCCAAATGATGATGTCGATTTCTTGGCATAAAACTTTAACATGCAAAATGACCAAAAATCGAATTTCATTTAAATGCATTGTTATAAATGCAGTTTTATTGTGGAAGCCAAACCACGAGTTTTAAGACATTGCTTTTGAAAATCGGGTCAGATTTGCCGAAGTTATGGAAGTCGAAAGATTTGCCAAATGATGATGTCGATTTCTTGGCATAAAACTTTAACATGCAAAATGACCCAAAATCGAATTTCATTTAAATGCATTCTTGTAAATGTAGTTTTATTGTGGAGGCCAAACCATGAGTTTTAAGACATTGCATTTGAAAATCGGGTCAGATTTGCCGAAGTTATGGAAGTCGAAAAATTTGCCAAATGATGATGTCGATTTCTTGGCATAAAACTTTAACATGCAAAATGACCAAAAATCGAATTTCATTTAAATGCATTCTTGTAAATGTAGTTTTATTGTAGATGCCAAACCACGAGTTTTAAGACATTGCTTTTGAAAATCGGGTCAGATTTGCCGAAGTTATGGAAGTCGAAAGATTTGCCAAATGATGATGTCGATTTCTTGGCATAAAACTTTTACATGCAAAATGACCAAAAATCGAATTTCATTTAAATGCATTCTTGTAAATGCAGTTTTATTGTGGAAGCCAAACCATGAGTTTTAAGACATTGCATTTGAAAATCGGGTCAGATTTGCCGAAGTTATGGAAGTCGAAAGATTTGCCAAATGATGATGTCGATTTCTTGGCATAAAACTTTTACATGCAAAATGACCAAAAATCGAATTTCATTTAAATGCATTCTTGTAAATGCAGTTTTATTGTGGAAGCCAAACCATGAGTTTTAAGACATTGCTTTTGAAAATCGGGTCAGATTTGCCGAAGTTATGGAAGTCGAAAGATTTGCCAAATGATGATGTCGATTTCTTGGCATAAAACTTTAACATGCAAAATGACCAAAAATCGAATTTCATTTAAATGCATTCTTGTAAATGCAGTTTTATTCTAGAAGCCAAACCATGAGTTTTAAGACATTGCATTTGAAAATCGGGTCAGATTTGCCGAAGTTATGGAAGTCGAAAGATTTGCCAAATGATGATGTCGATTTCTTGGCATAAAACTTTAACATGCAAAATGACCAAAATCGAATTTCATTTAAATGCATTCTTGTAAATGCAGTTTTATTGTGGAAGCCAAACCATGAGTTTTAAGACATTGCTTTTGAAAATCGGGTCAGATTTGCCGAAGTTATGGAAGTCGAAAGATTTGCCAAATGATGATGTCGATTTCTTGGCATAAAACTTTTACATGCAAAATGACCAAAAATCGAATTTCATTTAAATGCATTCTTGTAAATGCAGTTTTTTTGTGGAAGCCAAACCATGAGTTTTAAGACATTGCATTTGAAAATCGGGTCAGATTTGCCGAAGTTATGGAAGTCGAAAGATTTGCCAAATGATGATGTCGATTTCTTGGCATAAAACTTTTACATGCAAAATGACCAAAAATCGAATTTCATTTAAATGCATTCTTGTAAATGCAGTTTTATTGTGGAAGCCAAACCATGAGTTTTAAGACATTGCTTTTGAAAATCGGGTCAGATTTGCCGAAGTTATGGAAGTCGAAAGATTTGCCAAATGATGATGTCGATTTCTTGGCATAAAACTTTTACATGCAAAATGACCAAAATCGAATTTCATTTAAATGCATTGTTATAAATGCAGTTTTATTGTGGAAGCCAAACCATGAGTTTTAAGACATTGCATTTGAAAATCGGGTCAGATTTGCCGAAGTTATGGAAGTCGAAAGATTTGCCAAATGATGATGTCGATTTCTTGGCATAAAACTTTTACATGCAAAATGACCAAAAATCGAATTTCATTTAAATGCATTCTTGTAAATGCAGTTTTATTGTGGAAGCCAAACCATGAGTTTTAAGACATTGCATTTGAAAATCGGGTCAGATTTGCCGAAGTTATGGAAGTCGAAAGATTTGCCAAATGATGATGTCGATTTCTTGGCATAAAACTTTTACATGCAAAATGACCAAAAATCGAATTTCATTTAAATGCATTCTTGTAAATGCAGTTTTATTGTGGAAGCCAAACCATGAGTTTTAAGACATTGCTTTTGAAAATCGGGTCAGATTTGCCGAAGTTATGGAAGTCGAAAGATTTGCCAAATGATGATGTCGATTTCTTGGCATAAAACTTTTACATGCAAAATGACCAAAAATCGAATTTCATTTAAATGCATTCTTGTAAACGCAGTTTTATTCTAGAAGCCAAACCATGAGTTTTAAGACATTGCATTTGAAAATCGGGTCAGATTTGCCGAAGTTATGGAAGTCGAAAGATTTGCCAAATGATGATGTCGATTTCTTGGCATAAAACTTTTACATGCAAAATGACCAAAAATCGAATTTCATTTAAATGCATTCTTGTAAATGCAGTTTTATTCTAGAAGCCAAACCATGAGTTTTAAGACATTGCTTTTGAAAATCGGGTCAGATTTGCCGAAGTTATGGAAATCGAAAGATTTGCCAAATGATGATGTCGATTTCTTGGCATAAAACTTTAACATGCAAAATGACCAAAAATCGAATTTCATTTAAATGCATTGTTATAAATGCAGTTTTATTGTGGAAGCCAAACCACGAGTTTTAAGACATTGCTTTTGAAAATCGGGTCAGATTTGCCGAAGTTATGGAAGTCGAAAGATTTGCCAAATGATGATGTCGATTTCTTGGCATAAAATTTTACATGCAAAATGACCAAAAATCGAATTTCATTTAAATGCATTCTTGTAAATGCAGTTTTATTCTAGAAGCCAAACCATGAGTTTTAAGACATTGCTTTTGAAAATCGGGTCAGATTTGCCGAAGTTATGGAAATCGAAAGATTTGCCAAATGATGATGTCGATTTCTTGGCATAAAACTTTAACATGCAAAATGACCAAAAATCGAATTTCATTTAAATGCATTGTTATAAATGCAGTTTTATTGTGGAAGCCAAACCACGAGTTTTAAGACATTGCTTTTGAAAATCGGGTCAGATTTGCCGAAGTTATGGAAGTCGAAAGATTTGCCAAATGATGATGTCGATTTCTTGGCATAAAACTTTTACATGCAAAATGACCAAAAATCGAATTTCATTTAAATGCATTCTTGTAAATGCAGTTTTATTCTAGAAGCCAAACCATGAGTTTTAAGACATTGCATTTGAAAATCGGGTCAGATTTGCCGAAGTTATGGAAGTCGAAAGATTTGCCAAATGATGATGTCGATTTCTTGGCATAAAACTTTTACATGCAAAATGACCAAAAATCGAATTTCATTTAAATGCATTGTTATAAATGCAGTTTTATTGTGGAAGCCAAACCACGAGTTTTAAGACATTGCTTTTGAAAATCGGGTCAGATTTGCCGAAGTTATGGAAGTCGAAAGATTTGCCAAATGATGATGTCGATTTCTTGGCATAAAACTTTTACATGCAAAATGACCAAAAATCGAATTTCATTTAAATGCATTCTTGTAAACGCAGTTTTATTCTAGAAGCCAAACCATGAGTTTTAAGACATTGCATTTGAAAATCGGGTCAGATTTGCCGAAGTTATGGAAGTCGAAAGATTTGCCAAATGATGATGTCGATTTCTTGGCATAAAACTTTTACATGCAAAATGACCAAAAATAGAATTTCATTTAAATGCATTGTTATAAATGCAGTTTTATTGTGGAAGCCAAACCACGAGTTTTAAGACATTGCTTTTGAAAATCGGGTCAGATTTGCCGAAGTTATGGAAGTCGAAAGATTTGCCAAATGATGATGTCGATTTCTTGGCATAAAAAATTTTACATGCAAAATGACCAAAAATCGAATTTCATTTAAATGCATTCTTGTAAATGCAGTTTTATTCTAGAAGCCAAACCATGAGTTTTAAGACATTGCTTTTGAAAATCGGGTCAGATTTGCCGAAGTTATGGAAGTCGAAAGATTTGCCAAATGATGATGTCGATTTCTTGGCATAAAACTTTTACATGCAAAATGACCAAAAATCGAATTTCATTTAAATGCATTCTTGTAAACGCAGTTTTATTCTAGAAGCCAAACCATGAGTTTTAAGACATTGCATTTGAAAATCGGGTCAGATTTGCCGAAGTTATGGAAGTCGAAAGATTTGCCAAATGATGATGTCGATTTCTTGGCATAAAACTTTTACATGCAAAATGACCAAAAATCGAATTTCATTTAAATGCATTCTTGTAAATGCAGTTTTATTCTAGAAGCCAAACCATGAGTTTTAAGACATTGCTTTTGAAAATCGGGTCAGATTTGCCGAAGTTATGGAAATCGAAAGATTTGCCAAATGATGATGTCGATTTCTTGGCATAAAACTTTAACATGCAAAATGACCAAAAATCGAATTTCATTTAAATGCATTGTTATAAATGCAGTTTTATTGTGGAAGCCAAACCACGAGTTTTAAGACATTGCTTTTGAAAATCGGGTCAGATTTGCCGAAGTTATGGAAGTCGAAAGATTTGCCAAATGATGATGTCGATTTCTTGGCATAAAACTTTTACATGCAAAATGACCAAAAATCGAATTTCATTTAAATGCATTCTTGTAAATGCAGTTTTATTCTAGAAGCCAAACCATGAGTTTTAAGACATTGCTTTTGAAAATCGGGTCAGATTTGCCGAAGTTATGGAAATCGAAAGATTTGCCAAATGATGATGTCGATTTTTTGGCATAAAACTTTAACATGCAAAATGACCAAAAATCGAATTTCATTTAAATGCATTCTTGTAAATGTAGTTTTATTGTAGATGCCAAACCATGAGTTTTAAGACATTGCATTTGAAAATCGGGTCAGATTTGCCGAAGTTATGGAAGTCGAAAGATTTGCCAAATGATGATGTCGATTTCTTGGCATAAAACTTTTACATGCAAAATGACCAAAAATCGAATTTCATTTAAATGCATTCTTGTAAATGCAGTTTTATTGTGGAAGCCAAACCATGAGTTTTAAGACATTGCTTTTGAAAATCGGGTCAGATTTGCCGAAGTTATGGAAGTCGAAAGATTTGCCAAATGATGATGTCGATTTCTTGGCATAAAACTTTACATGCAAAATGACCAAAAATTGAGTTTCATTTAAATGCATTCTCGTAACTGCAGTTTTATTGTGGAAGCCAAACCATGAGTTTTAAGACATTGCATTTGAAAATCGGGTCAGATTTGCCGAAGTTATGGAAGTCGAAAGATATGCCAAATGATGATGTCGATTTCTTGGCATAAAACTTTAACATGCAAAATGACCAAAAATCGAATTTCATTTAAATGCATTCTCGTAAATGCAGTTTTATTCTGGTAGCCAAACCATGAGTTTTAAGACATTGCTTTTGAAAATCGGGTCAGATTTGCCGAAGTTATGGAAGTCAAAAGATTTGCCAAATGATGATGTCGATTTCTTGGCATAAAACTTTAACATGCAAAATGACCCAAAATCGAATTTTATTTAAATGCATTGTTATAAATGCAGTTTTATTCTAGAAGCCAAACCATGAGTTTTAAGACATTGCTTTTGAAAATCGGGTCAGATTTGCCGAAGTTATGGAAGTCGAAAGATTTGCCAAATGATGATGTCGATTTCTTGGCATAAAATTTTAACATGCAAAATGACCAAAAATCTAATTTCATTTAAATGCATTCTTGTAAATGCAGTTTTATTGTAGATGCCAAACCATGAGTTTTAAGACATTGCTTTTGAAAATCGGGTCAGATTTGCCGAAGTTATGGAAGTCGAAAGATTTGCCAAAAGATGATGTCGATTTCTTGGCATAAAACTTTAACATGCAAAATGACCAAAAATCGAATTTCATTTAAATGCATTCTTGTAAATGCAGTTTTATTCTGGTAGCCAAACCATGAGTTTTAAGACATTGCTTTTGAAAATCGGGTCAGATTTGCCGAAGTTATGGAAGTCGAAAGATTTGCCAAATGATGATGTCGATTTCTTGGTATAAAACTTTAACATGCAAAATGACCAAAAATCGAATTTATTTAAATGCATTCTTGTAAATGTAGTTTTATTGTAGATGCCAAACCATGAGTTTTAAGACATTGCTTTTGAAAATCGGGTCAGATTTGCCGAAGTTATGGAAGTCGAAAGATTTGCCAAATAATGATGTCGATTTCTTGGCATAAAACTTTAACATACAAAATGACCACAAATCGAATTTCATTTAAATGCATTCTTGTAAATGTAGTTTTATTGTAGATGCCAAACCATGAGTTTTAAGACATTGCTTTTGAAAATCGGGTCAGATTTGCCGAAGTTATGGAAGTCGAAAGATTTGCCAAATGATGATGTCGATTTCTTGGCATAAAATTTTAACATGCAAAATGACCAAAAATCGAATTTCATTTAAATGCATTCTTGTAAATGCAGTTTTATTCTGGTAGCCAAACCATGAGTTTTAAGACATTGCTTTTGAAAATCGGGTCAGATATGCCGAAGTTATGGAAGTCGAAAGATATGCCAAATAATGATGTCGATTTCTTGGCATAAAACTTTAACATACAAAATGACCACAAATCGAATTTCATTTAAATGCATTGTTATAAAAGCGGTTTTATTCTAGAAGCCAAATCATGAGTTATAGACAAGCTTGAACTGCCTCCCCATTTAATCTTTCCGCGCCCCCTGAAATTTGCTCATTTCTGGTCATACATTCTTAATGCAGAAAAAGTTTTGTTTTGTTACAATTTTGTACAAGTTATGCTTTGTAAAGCTGCCAAGTTTGGCAACTTGCTTCGATTGAGCATTCAAAATGATTGACCGGCTGCATTTAAGTGAAAATAACTTGAGCATCTTGAGGGTCTAATTGATTGGATTGCATGTAATATGAATTGGAATTGGCATTCAGTCATAAATGTCTAAGCAGTTTCTTTGACTTATTTCATTTCAATTTTGACATGTGCCAAGTAGAAAATGTCATGATAAAAAGTCAATACAATATAATAAGATTGAAGTTCAACAACAGTCGAACAGCAAAGCGGGGCGTATACTTAATGTGACATTTCACATTTAATCAATTAAGAACGATGCTGCTGGCTGCTCACAATTAGTATAATGCCAACACACCAATTAGATGGCTAAGCTGCTAACGTTGACAATTTCTGTGAAATTGCCTGGGATCATCAAAAGCCAAAAAAGCTGTGCATTATAGGGAACTTATAACGTTTTAATCAACGAACTTGTAAGCGTTGTTGTGAAGCCTTTTAAGCAGCAGAAGGGTGTTTGGCAACGCCCACAGCGCAGTGGCAAGCTGTCCCCCGCTGAAGTTTGTTACCAGCAAAGTTTGTTGCTTAGCAGGCTGGCAGGCAGGCATCAACACAGTTGATAGAATGAAAAAGTTGCAACACTTTTGTATATATTTTTCATATCATATGACAGCGGCAAATGTTGCAACTGAGGCCAGCTGTCTCGGAGGCAACTGGCCGGAACTTTGCCAAGCAAGAGAAAATAGCAGCAAGCAGCAAATGTTAAACAACGATAAACAACGGCGCTTCAACTCATGCGCTGGGAATGCTAATTAATTTTGACTTTTGGCTTTGAAAACGTTGCGTTTGAAACCAATGCCAATGAGCGAAATTATAATAATGTTTTTCACTAAGCCGCCAAATAGTAGAAATGAAAAAGCCCAACGTACCGGAAACTATAATAAAACAAAAACGGAAAAACTTTGCCCGCCCAACCCCAGCACAGCACATGACCCACAAAACGCTCAATGCAAAGCATTTTTTCTTACATTTCGTGCGGCACAAAAAAGTTGCTTTAATACGTTCACTCATACATATTTTTGTAGTACATTAAAGCAAAGGGGCGTTTTGTACGATTGTGTGGGCGAGGCGGTTAAAAAAACGAGTGTAAACTAAAGTAAAAAGCGAGTACAGCTCTTTATGATGTACCTTAATGGTTCGTCAACTGATGAAGAGTTAAAGCCTGGATTTAGGAAAACAAAAAACCCCCAAAACAACATTGAGAATTTAATGATGAACACTAAACCAAATGACATCAAATGAATGAATAATTTATGCGAATAAAAGAAAACCCAAAGACAGGCCTTAAGGGTCGAAGACAGGCAACATATATATATATATATATAGTCGTCAGTCAGAGTCTGGGTGACTTTGCCTCTTTTTAAAATTTGACACACGTATCAACTTTTATTTCTCCATTAGCCGCAGGGCGAGGTGGGGCAGGAGATGAAAATATCTGAGTTCTCGCACATGCAAAGGGTTGTGGTTATCACTTCAATCTACTGTTTGCTTATCACCTGGCCAGCTATACAAACAGCAAGCAAATACGAGCACAAAACAGTTTACGATTGGCCATTGATTGACTATTTGCACAGTTATCACGTTTCAATCTTGCATCGAATGGCAATTTGTTGTTGTTGGCCAAAGCATGGAGTGTGGAATTTTACTAAACACCAACTTCTACTTCACACATCCAGGCGTCGTCACCTTTGTTGACTTCACTTTGTGTTTTTTCTTGTCTTTTTGTGCTTTTGGGATTAAGGAATTTAATTAGTTGTTTGGCCTCATATAATGAGAACCTTTATCAATGTTGTTGCCAGTCGCCTGCAAGTATGTCAGCGACAGCCAAATCATTTGCTTAACGTTTAGAAAATGTACCTAACATACAATTCCAATTAAATTGGAAGTCAATTGTTCAACTGTAATTCTCTGTTGCATTTCATATTCAGATGATAGTTGTTGTACTCGGTTGCATTGACAGAGTAGTCTATTGATTGTCAAGCAATGAATCCCTTAACAATTGCATACAAGTCGCAATCCAATCTACTTGTAGTTGCTCTCGCATGTGTGCCTCGCCATTGTGAGGAGGAATTAATGGAAATCAGTGGCAACAATTGGGAAACTTTTGTTTACCTGTTTAAGTAAGCCAACTAATATTGTACATAGCCTATGGCATTATTCCTGCGTTTAATCATTGTTACCAAAATAAGAAACTAGAGAGGCTTAAACCTCAGTGTTGTGGAACGTATACAAAGTTATCCCTACTTGTATCTCAATTGTGCACAGACATAAGCTTTTACTCTTTCAATTTTCATTAACATTTACATATATTTACGCTTTTTATATGTGAAACCTTATCCTCTTATTTTTTTTTTATTTACGGCTTTAGCTCTTTGACTCAATCTTATGGTTAAAAGATGACCGAATTTTTGAGAAGTCGCGAATTGAGCACACAAAGAGAATGCGTTCAAAAAGAAATGGTAAATAAACAACAACAAAAAATCACCAATGCGTTAAAAACAAACGACACGCGACTTTAAGCAATCTTTTGCAGTGTTATAAGCGACGCTTGCGATTAAAAACGAGCCAAAAAGTAACGGTTAAGCTGTTGCCATAGCTTGTCACACGATACGACTTCCTGCTGTTGGTACTGTTAATGCTGATAAGGCTGCTGCTGCTGCTTTTGCTGTTGATGCTGAAGCGCTGGCTGAAGCGACTTGGCGTGCTTGGCCGACTGTCATCGACTGAGCTCATTCGCTTACGACAGCGAGCATTTATATGAAAGCATAAAAGCATTTGCCAGTCAACAGTGAGAGAGAGATAGAGCGAGAGAGACAGAGCGTGAGAGAAAGCCAGCAAGGAGTAAGAAAGCTTTCGGCATAACTTTGACATCACCGACTGCCTGGCTGACTGTTCGACAGTTCGAATTGGGCGCTACTCATATTCAATAAATCTTAAATCAAATTGAATTTATGTTTCTTTTATTTCGCTTTTTCTTTGTTTTTTGTTTGTTACGTTGTTGTTGTTGGCTAACTCATTCGGCGTCATCGCTTAAGGGAATTCTTTTTTTTGGTTTTACTTGTACTAACTGCCACTTACAGCTTCTGTTTAGCTTTAGCTTTGTCCCTTTATAAGTTCTTAGTTGTTTATTCTGAGATTTTATTACAATTGCTGCAGCTATGGTTCAGTGCGTCGCTTATTGAATTTGTTTCAAATGCCTCGCAGCATTTTCATTACAGTCAGTGCTGTCTTAATCACTTGGCAAGTTCGCCATATAAGGTTTTTAATCAAGTGCACAACAAAACAATTAAGCTTGATTATTGAGATTTTCAATATATTTTGCAAATCTCATTATCCAGCACTGGACAATTGATTACTATAAAGAAGAAAAGTTAGCGACTTGAGCCATCCAGACGAAAGCTTTAAGGCTCAATAAACAATTTCAATAGTCAATGATAAATAAGCTGGATGTGATACGGTACCAACCCAATCAAACTGCGCAGACGTGAGCTTTAAACGAGAGAGCAACGTCTGCAGTTGGATGCTTAGTTGCTGGCTCAACTGATAAGAAAGTAATGAGCTGGCGAGACAGACTTCACTTTACTTTAATCGCTAGCTACTCTGATGCGGCTTGCCATAATGATGAGGGACATTAACCGAATTGTCATTGATTTCCTTTTGAACTTTTGTTTGTTATTGTGTTTTACTCCCTCAACTGCACCTGCTTTCCTCTTCAGCCCCTCGCTTTTGATAGCAGCAACTTCTGTCTATCGATTGAGGATCGCAAATTGAATTTTCCTAAGCAGCTGCTTGCCACGGCAAAAAAATCTCCATAAAATAAGAGCATCAACAAAAGCCAAAAACTTGGACGAAAAAAAAGGTCACGCCTCTTTGTTTCTGTGACCCAAAGTTTATAATAATGTTTTTGCTTTATTTTTTGTCCTGTTTTGTTGGTAATTTTTTTTAATTAGCAGCAGACAAACGAAGAAAAATGTTTAAAAGTTGGCATAAGGGATTCGCGCTCGACTTTCTTGAGCCAATTTCCAGTTTTGTTGGTCATTAGCTTTGTGACTTTTTTTTATCATTTTGGCATCCATTTTGGTTGTGCACGACAATATAAATAATGAGCGGCTGCCCAAACGTGCATGTGTTTGTTATTTCAGCAGCGCTCAAATGTATGCTACATTTTATTTACTTATTCATTCAAGCAAAGACATCTTTCAGTCTTTACGTAAACGTAAACCACAACAACACTTGAGTTGATTGGCATTCAAAGGACATATGGCTAAAACAAAGCCAGCCTTGCAAATCAAAATTCACCTAAATTAGTGAACAGTAGCAATGGAAAGTTGTTGATGTTGAGCAAATGTAAATTTTGTGAACTTATTTTAGTGTGCTTCCGAAAGATAAACTTAACAATTGCACTTACCTGCATAGAACAAAGGCAGCAGATTGAAGACAATAACAAGCGGAAAAACAGTGCGTGCAAGTTTTTGCATATCCATAAAGATTTTGACAGTTCGTGGACCGAGGCAAGAAATTTCTTTGACATCTTTAGTGCAGTGTTGATAAACAGCTCGTTGTTTTGTTGCTGTTCCTGTTGCAGATGTACATGTTGCTGTTGCAAAGTCTTGACCATGAGCGTGTTTGATTTTGGAAGATAAGCGTGATTGTATTGCTGCTTGACATGGGCGATTTGTTGCAAATGTTTTTCTTGTTGCTGTTGTTGTGGTGATGTTGCTGTGGGCAGCATGTTGAGTATGGTCAGCAGCAAAAGTGGCAGCCATAGTAGCAACACCGATGCGTTGCCATCCCGTAACGCCAGCATTAATAGCATCGTTGCCATCATTGACATTAGCACCATATGAGCCTGCAACAGGATATTGCTGCTGCAACTGCTGCTTTTGCTGTTGCGGCTGCTCTTTGACAACATTGGGTAGCATCCTTGTAACGCTGCTATTGCTGGCAGAGTACTTGTGTATTGTCCATAACCAATTTGACGCACCTTTCTTACATCCGCTCGTTTGTACATCATCTGATGATGTTGTTGTTGCAGCTGTTGTTGGCGTGAGTGGCTGCCATGTTGTTGGTTCCAATTTACTTTGTGCTGCTGCTCTTGTTGTTGTTGTTGTTGCTGTACGGCACAAAAACGTTTCGTTTTCAAATTGCTTCCGTTTGCTGCTGCTGCTGTTGACCGTGTTCTGTTGTTGTTGTTGCAATAGTTGGCGTGTTGTAGAGGAAGAAGACTTGTTTGTTGTTGTTGGTGTGTTATAGAAATGTCGTATCTGTGCTGAGGCCATGTTGTGCCCTGAAAATAAAAGACCAGGCGAAAGAGCAATGAAACATAATATATTAAAAAGATGTAGCAAAAAAAGAGTCCTTTAACTTAACACAAAAGCGCACACATCCCCAAATACAAATTAGAGACATTGAGACTGTCCGAATATCATTGATGCAACGTTGATGGACTTTTTGAATGAGCTTTGGTCTGGGATTCGATATTCCCGCTTGTTATTATGTTTTAGAGGGATATTCTCTGGTTTCTTTTTTGCCTTTGGTGTGCATACTGTGAGGATTAAGCATCCCGTTTGATGTTCATCTCCTTCGCCCCCTCTCTGTCTGTGTGTATTTAGGTTATCTGGCATCTGCGCTACTTTTTATCAATTTCCACTGGCGTTTGCCAACGTGGCACTCGTTTCACGCTTTTGTCAACCACCTCTTGTCTCAAATGAGGGTCCAGTTATTCTCTTTTATTTCGTATTGCCAATGGCTTTTTTTTCAATATTATTTTTTCCATTTTTTGTCTCTTTTGCAGTTGAGTCACTAGTAATCGTTAAGTGACATTTCAGGTCAACGAGTAAAGTAATTGACATATAAAATCTAAAAACCTCTTTTTAAAAACTTGATGGATATTGAGGAACATTAAAATTGATTTCCATTTAGATAAAAAATAACTTTAAGCAGTTAAATGCTAACTTTTCGAACAATTCGCTCTGTTAATAACATTCAAGCTCTGTAACCAACATACAACGGAAATAGTGCATAGGAAAGTGACTTTTATAGCAAAACCTTTATGTTATGGCGTTGTAACAAAACTTAGAGCTTACAAAAATAAAGAGCAAAAAGCTTTCAAAGCTTGTCAGCAAAGTTCTTAACATTCTATACTTACAAAAGCTGTGTAACGAAAAGCTATTGCACCAGAGCTTTTAGCACATGTTTGGTTAATAACTAAAATTAGATATCATAACGCTTTAGCTGTGAATAATAATAAATTATCTTTAAGTGCATTAGATTAGCTTAACTGGAACGGTTACGCCCAAATTCTTAAGCCACACGCACGCATCAAATTTGGGCTGGCCAACAACAAGGGAGCAATGTCAATAACAGAATGACAAGATTATAACTCATTCGCTCATTTTCATTTTCACTATTGTCTAGGGGCTATCTAACACACAAATGTGTTGCGTAGGTATGCGTGCATGTGTGTGTGTGTGTGACGATTAGAGACACTGCTAATAAAGTAAAAATTGTAACAATGAAAGCATAGTTGGATGGTAAACAGACATTGCCCGAAAACAGCATCAGCAACAGTAACGGCCAGCAGCATGAAATAAAAGGAGAAACGGAAACAGAAGCAAGCATAACGCCCACACGTAACATGGACACATAAAGTGCTCGTAATCAACGTAAAATTCCAAGGCACTCACACACAAACACAAGCATACACATGTCACTTGCTGTTAACGCATTGAGTGTCCCTTGCCATTCAGGCCAGGCTCGAAAATTGGCCCCAAAAAACAAAAAAAAAAAGTTGACCAGTTTGTCCAGCTGCCCATTTGTCCAGTAAATTTTTCGTTTTGCTGTTGTGAGTGTGTTTGTGTGTGTGTAGAGAAATGTCTGCAATGCTGCACTAATGTCATCAGGACATATGCGTAACTAGGTGGTTGCTGTGTATCTGTGTGTGTGTGTGTGGTTGTGTGAGGTATGTTATTTGTGTCCGGAAAGGGTGGCAAGGATGTCTGTTTGCTGTTTTCCGGTAGCAGCTCTGCGGTTGTTTCTTATAGCATTTTCCACATTTAAACATTTCCCCACTTATGCCAAATAGACTTGAGTATGTATGCGTGCACCTGTAAAAATGCGATAAGTGTAATATGATGCAAGACGGACAGCTTAAGTCGAAAATTCCAGTCAATGTCAATGCGCTCTGTAATTCGAATGCAGCACAGCAATCCAGTTACCACATAATTCTTTCCTTTATGTGTTGCTGCCACACACTCAAATACAAACAAACAAACAAACACACACATACATAATTCCACAGACACAACATTGTGGATTTTAATTGCAGCAGCAGCAGCAGCAGCAAGTATAAGCGAAAAGCAAATGAAACGACATTTGTTTTGTCATTTTCAATGTTTGCGCTGTTCGTTGGTGTTGCTGTGTGTACACCAGACACATACACACACAGACGGACACACAAACACGCACAAACTCACATAGATGTTTATATTCGCTTGCAGTTGTTGTGTATTTTTCGCTACTGCCGTCGCAATGTTTCTATTTGATGTGCTGACTGTTGCTGCTGTTGGTCCTGTTTCTGCTTCTTTGCCATTTGCATTTTTGCAATTAGTTTTCATGAAATGCGTTTGGACACACACACACACTAACAAACATGTGGACATTTGCGAGTGTAATTATGTCCCCAGCCAGATGGGCAATTTGTCCGTCCGCATTCTCTGTGCGTTTTTAATGGGCACGCTTAAAGCTGAAGCCGCAGCTGCTTCAAGTGCATTTCTCACACGCACACAGTACTTACGCAACGCACAAGAAAAAAACTGATGAAAACTGCAAAAAACAAAAAACGAAGAAAGGAACCGAGAAAAATTAAAAGCCAGCCACAGCCAATTAGAGGGAACTAAAGCGCAGAAACCACTTCAAAGTGAGCGCAGAAAACAAAAACTGCAAAAGAAGCATCGCAAAATAGCAAGCAACAAAAGGAGGCGAAAAACAAAGAGGAAGTTTACTGCACTCCGAAACTGAAAATACTCTAACGAATGCAGTCTGAAGGAAACCTAATGAGTTCTTAAGTATAAAAATGCATTTACAATTACAGCTAATTTTTAATGGTTTGCAAAAACAAATAAAAGGCTGCAAGATTTTTAAGCTTACTCGGGACACATACTCTACTACATCTAAAATATCATTGTTACAAGAGCATCTAGCATTTATTTATTATAAAAAGCTTTATAATCAATAGCCGTTGCTGACGTAAGTAGAAATTTGTAGTTAATGTGGTGATGATTACTTTTGAGTAAATAATCGTTGGAATTGTAATCGTTAAAGAGTGGAAAAGTAATGGGGTAAAGTTAACAACAACGAACATCAACTAAAAGTAGCAAATTTCAAATGGAAAATTTTCAAACCATTCAATCTCTTTTGGCGAAGCGAAACAAGTTTATTACACGCTGGGCTAATCGCCAATCATCTGCAGGTTCCTTTTCCACCCCAACAACAGCAACTAGGATGGAATTCAAAAGATTATATGCAGGAGGTATGCAAAATGATAGAATGGTTAACAAAAGAGAACCAATGGAAAAATTGGCTATCAAAGCATCAAATGTGTTAAGAGCTGTCCAAATTACTATGATAAAATACTATTAGTTTCTAATTTGTGGTTTTGCGGTAAATTATAATATTTCAACCACATTATTTGGAATATGTTTTTTAAAATTATGAACATTTGGAGTCGATTTTGTTGTTAATCAGCTTTGGTTATTGTGTTTGACTGAGCTTTACAAACTTTGTAAACTAGTTGGGATACTCAAAGCAAGCACATTTAGAGCGCCAAATAGCTGCCAAAAACAAATGGCGTCAGATGCAACAGCAATCGCAGCTGCTTTTGCCTCAACCACGTGGCAAGAACAACACCAAACACACACTTTGTTGTTATGCACACTTCACGACCCGCGAGTTCATTGCATAAATTTTGTGAAAACAAAACGGAGAGATAGTGAAATGCAGCACAAGTATCTCAACGGGCTAACTGACTAACTGTACAACTGACTGACTGACTGAACGCATGCCGAGTTGACAGACTGTCGGCTTGTGTTATATTGTTTGCCTTATAGGATTAAAATTGTTGCTTTCTCCCTCTCTCTCTCTCCTTCCTCTCCTTCATTCTGCAAAATGCAGCTGCCAGCAAGTGCTTAATGCTGCATAAACAACAACATAAGCTTACTGAGAGGACAACAGTGCGTATGAATATACAATTCTGATAACATTCGTGGGCGTGGCAAGTCGCTAAATTGTTTTCTATAAATATATATATACATATAATATGTACACACTTTTCACATCGACAAACATAAATATTTGTGGCATTATTCCCACACAGAGCTTTTTTTTGTTGCTTCACAGCATTCAATAAAATGCATTACGCTGGGTGCTTCAGCCAGTGGTGTGGCATGCAGGCTGTCAAGTTGCAAGCGAGTTTCAATGTGCATGCTCCACCCATCCCCCTTGGCAGCACAGAATGACACCAAAGTCAAGGCATCATCATCATCAGCATCATCATCATCAGCAGCAGAAGCAGCAGCATCAAGAGCCACAGCAGCCTGTGGAAATTAGCGTAACGACACTGTTCGTGTATGTGTGAATCGTGTGTGTGTGTGTGGTTGCTGTTGTAGTTGTTGTTGTTGTTGTCACTGCTGTTGCAGCCCTTATGACAAATGGTAATTTAAATTTGGCTTTTGCTGTCACACGGTGCTTAAATTGAGAAGAATGTGTGCGTGTTACATATATATATATATGTACATATGAAGCCACATTGTGCTCACTTATTATGCTCGCAAAAATAATTTGTAGTTTTTAATTAGAAAACTTGATGCTGCTGCAGTAGTGTTTGTTTTTTTTTTTGTCAGCTACTTGTATTTGTTAATATTTACATAAATCTGTCTGTCACACACACAGTATCTGAATAACTATCTAACTGTGTGCATGCAGCTCTTAAAAATCCTTGCATGCACATGGCAAAAATTCTAAATTCTCTTCTGTACATAAATATGCAATGCACTTGCTAATAGTTCGGGGCATATGTGGCGTATGCGTAATGTATGAGCTTTGTATGCACTGCGTGAGTTGTTGTTGTTATTGTTTTGGATTGTGTGTTGTTGTATTTACTTAGTATAAACATAGGGCTGCATATCAACCAGAATTAACTTTATGCAGGACTCCCAAGCGATTGTTGCCCCAAAAAATAGGCTATGTTTTTTGGATGACAGCCATTTGGGACTTTAACAATGATAAATTAACACAGACAAATGTTTGTTTATAGAACAAATTTATATGCATTTTGATTTAAAGCACTGTTACTTACCATATCGTCTGCATTTAGAGCGCTTGGGTACACCACGTCCTAATCACGGAATTTCTGAAGTTTCTGCAACAGAAAGAGAGATAAGTTTAACTCAATGGATTGCAGTTTGTGAGAAAAAGCAAATGCAAGTAAACTGTTAGCATAACAACAGCAACTATAAGTCAGAGGGGACTTAAACGGAGTCCAGGCAACAAAAAAAAAACTAAAAATGCAACTTTTGTCTGTTGCGAGTTGCGCGTTTAAGTTGACTTGACAAGCGAGGAGGCGGGCGAAGGGGCTCCGTTAAAAAGTTGGCAGCAAAGTAAATAAAAGCCAAGCGTCAAATCAATTTCAAAGCGAAAGAGAATTAAATAGCGACAGCGAAGCATGCGGCCAAATAGATAAAAAAAAAAAAACAGACAAAAAATACAACACGCTGACACATGTGGTAGAAGGGTAGGAGGAAGATGCTAACAAGGGACAAGTGAAGCCGCAAACAAATTGTGAAAAAATGTTCTTGAGCAGCAGGCAAGGAAGAAGGGGTGTTGTCTCCGTGTGTGGGTTGTGTGGGTTGCCTTGAGGCAGCTGCTCGCCATTGGCAGCACTTTGAGCTGAAATCCCCTAGCAATTTATCATCTTTCTGTGCTTAAAATTTATTACATTTATTTCATGTTGTTGTTTGTTGCCTTTTTTTCTTGGTGCTGTTTTAACTGTTTTCGCTGTGCCTTTTCAATGTGCGTGGCGTGTCTGCGGCTCTCTAACAATTCCCAGGCAACACTTTAAAAAGCCTTAGTCAAGTACATATACATATATAATATGTTGTATAAGGTGGTAAAGTAAAGAGTTTACCACCAACTCAACCCACTCTCTCTCGCTCTCCCTTTCTCTCTCTCCCTCTATCTTTTTCAGTGTCAGCTTGGCGCTGAGTTATAGCCCACGCTGGCTGGTTCTTGTAATTGAATTTATCGCCTTGGCTGTATTCATCAACGTCAGCCAGCAGGACAGGGCACAGAAGGACATCAGAACACCAAGACAGAGAGAGAGAGAAGGAAAATTATAAATGTTGTGCAGATCAAATTAAAGCATCACAGATTATGCAATTGCGCATACGCAGCATTTGACAGAGACAGGCAGACAGTAAACTAAAATTGAAAATACCTTTAAGCCAAAAAAACAAACTAAAACAGCAACTGCTCTGGCGCCAAATTGCTCTCGATATCAATTTGCTGGCAAAGCTTTTGTTTTTGTGCTTTGGCAGCACTGGCCGCAGCTGCAACAAAATCCGATTAGAATGCCATTCTGACCCGCATTCCGAGCCGCACCACCACATCCCAACTCTCACACAACGTTTTTGCCGTGTGGCACAAACGAAATTGTTTAAAATTGTTGCTGTTTTTTTTTTTCGGTGCTTTTGGTTTTGTTTTTCGGTGGACAGCAGCAGCAGGCAAATCCAATGTCATTCATTGTGTGCCAAAATTTACCCTTTACTCTCCCCCGCCCATTCAGTTTTACAATTGCAAAATCAATGTGGCAGAACAACCGCACCCGCTTACCATTTACAATCTGCAATAATTATGATAAAGTTGCTGAATCTATGCGAATATTGTATATAAATCACACATAGTATGTCGGTGTGTCTGTGTATGTGTGTGTGCGTGAGTGAGTGCTGTCTCTTTTGACCAGCGTTTAAATTTATTTTCCCATAATGCCATTTAGCAACGCTAATGAAATCAAAGCCAAGTCAGCAAATTTAATGCAATTCCAGCATCAAATTCAATCAATTTCTCTTCTGAAATAAGGCCATGCTAGGTCGGTGGTAAACAATAGGTTTCAGGAGGGGAGCAGAACGGCTGCGAGACGAACATTTGCTGCCAGTTTAAATTTTACCAACATTTTGCTACATTTTATAAATCGCACTTAACGCCACTGAAACATTTCGGACCGCACACAATTTTACCCACTTTTTGAGGTGGTAGGATTTATAATTTAAGCTCTAAAAAAGCAAACATTAAAAATTTAATAACTTCTTATTTACCTCAAGGGACTATACAATAACAAACTATCAGAAGTAATCAACAAACCAAGTTTGAAAAGAGTTCAAAACAATTTGCCAATACCAAATTGGAATTGAAAAATTTGTTCCATATTGCTTTGAGTGGCAGCAAACAAATGAATTGCAAAAACGATTGAACGAGCGAATAACTGTGAACTGTAAATTTTGCACATCAAAACGAATTGTGTCGGTGTGTTTGCCCAAAGCACGGCGTCAAACATGCGTTTAAATCAATTGCTGCTGTACTGACAGACATGCTGGCTTAATGAGAGCAATTAGCCAACGGTAGCCAACACATATTGGATTATCTGTGTATTATGAATGGAACAAGTGTGTGATGTGTATGTTATGGTGCCTGATGCCTGCAACCTGACCTGTCATTTTGTTGGGTATGTATAACCAACTTGACAGGCAGCATAATCCATTTTCATGGCTTGGCGCTGGCATAAATTGAAAAACCTCCGGACTGACAATGGCAAATGGAAATACACCCACGAACACACACACATAGACATATGATATATGATTATGAAGGGGCGTATGCAACATAAATAATGAAAGTGCAAGTTGCAAATTGCTTGGCCTTCGGCCTTCTCGCACACAAAATCCTCCAACACCGCAACAACCAAACACCCAAACACCCAACATCAACAGCAAAGGCACGAAATGTGCACATAATTCCAAATTTATTACAAATTTACGTGCCGTGTCACATGATGCATGGCTTTCAGAAATGGCAAAGGCAACAATGAGACGAAGGAGGCAGAAACTCGGGCAAGAGCTAAAAACTGAAAACTGTAGAAGACTGTAACGGCTAACAAATGCACGAATGCAGTACGCGCTCTTTTGGCTCAGGTATCCATGGCACGTTGTATGCGACACAAACAAACACTCACACACACATGCAAATAAGGTCACACTCACACACACATACATACAACAGCAGCTTCAGCTCAGCTCGTTAACTTGTTTAAGACAAGCCACAACGCCTCAGCTTTGCTGCTGCCTTTGCCTTTATATCAACGTCCGCCCCATTCACCGTGGAGCATACAATGTCCACTAGCAACGTCTCCATCCCACAAACATACACCCTAGCGCTTAGCTCGTTTCGGTTAAATGCCTCATTGCCTGGCATTTCGAATGCAGCCAACGTGGCCGCAATGTAAAATACAGAGCCTGCACCGCCTGCTGGGAGCCACCAAAAGCGACACTGCGCTGCTGCTGCATAAAAGAATGCTATGCATTTGTGTTTGTCTTTTGTGCCCTTGCCCCATCCTCTCCTCCTCCTCCTTCTTGTGCTCCAGATGTGTCCTGTAGTGCCTAAGAGTCTTGTACCTGGCAGCTTGTTGTTGTTGTCACCCAGCTTTTCACCCTTTGTCCTCGGACAGTTTGTTGTTCTTGCTCAGGTAACAGCAACAGCATTGGATAAGCAGCTAAAGGATGCACATTAAAGTTGTAAAAGTGATTTGGATTGCAGCGAGCGCAAGTTCAACGACAGCTGCAATGTGTCACAAGCAATAGGTCCTGCTTCCTGTCTTCCATCAAAAAGCAAATCAAATTTCAACTTAACAATAGTATAAAGCGCTAAGTGGCTTAAGAACTTAATCTTCTTTTGAAGGTTTGACTTCCAAGATCTTAGTGCGAGTCACGGCAAAAGAATTTGTTAATATGTATTTTGTGAGCTCTTGAGAAATAAATTTATCTAGAACGTTTTTAAACAATGGACAAAACACAAGTCAAAGTTTAATCAGAGCCTGGAACTTTTTTAAATATGAAAGCTTTTCTTTAATAGGTTCGACTACATATTTAATATTTATTGTCTATCGTTATATCTTTGTAAAGCTCAAAACATTCCAAGCAATTTAGCTATATAACTTAATTTCGTTTGTGTAAATCGCCCAGAGGGTCGATTCTAAAGAAATGAGTTCAAATCACAAGCAAAAGAAATAAAAGAAATGTTTTGTCGTTTGTGTTTCTCGCGTTTGAATCTGTGCAGTTATTCAATAAGTATGTTGCCTAGAGACATGTCCTTTCTTTCCCATCGCCCTCTGAAGCCTTAGCACACACATACACACTCTCCTGTTATGTGTCCATTCGAGAGGCGTGCGCTGCATTCAGATCTGTTCATTAGTGCAGCAAACACACACAAAAGGCCGCCCTCGCATACGAGGAACGAGAAATGTGAAATGAGAAATGCCAAATGCCTGCAGGACAAGGCGAACCAACGATAGGAAAAACCAATTCCAGTGCAAACACACATACACACACATTATTATATACTTTTTTTCTAATTCCTGCCAGACTGATATGAAAGCCGTGAATGAGATAGAAAGAAAGAGTGAGAGATAAAAATAATAGAGAGAATGAGCTGTGAAAAACAGAATTATCGCATTGCTGCTGCAAATTGAAAGCAAATGAAACTGAATTGCACTCTTGCAACAGTTATAGTGGCAACAATGGCGCCTTGTCTGCATCCTGCTCTGTTTAATGTCTCTATTGACTCCTGCTGCTGCGCATTACCAAGGCAATTAGCCAAGATACACGCAAACACACACACACGCACCCACACCAACATCGCATTTCTCATACTTACATTTATGCTCGTTGCATCGCAGGGCATTTGCTGTTCCACTTTGGTCATGTCCTTGCTAGCGCTACATTTTCAGTTAATTGCTTCAGTAGTCACGAAAAAAAATGTTGAAAAAAATAAAGTCTTTTGTTCCAATGTTGAAAATGCTGCCTGCAACAAATCCAGAGAGAGAGAAAGAAATGTGAGTTGAGCATTGTGATAAACAAGAAAGCAAAGCAAAGTGGAGCAACTGCTGTAAGCGAAGTCAAAATGATGCATATGCAATGCAAAATGCAAACTGGCGCCGCATAAAAAGCAATGACTGAAAATGATTCTTGCTACAATTGCAATCTATTTGCCCAGGGTTTAATGTAATTTGGCCAACGCATTGCATTGCCAGCTAACTAAATACATAAACTGTTGTACATTCATCTTTAATTCAAGAGTCAACATATATTCATTCAGCTATGATTCGTATAATAATAGTACAAAGCCTGGCCTAGCTCTCTGCCTGGGCCTCTTTGGTCAATTATGCTGCTCACGTAACGAACCTCCATAATTGCCAAAAGGCTATGCAAATTGTGGGTCCAGCCGCAAAGTATGCAATACAAATGTATACAAAGCACAGAAAAGAATGAAACACGCATATCAATGGAATTAATTGGTAAACCATAGACATAGATACACAAAAAGGCACATAGTCAGACGGCAAAAAGAATGGCACACAACACAATAGGAACAGCAAAAACAACAAGGCGCAACGCGTATCAATCTGAGCAACAGCAACAACAAAATTAACGTACACAAGTAAATTACGTACAACCAATTTTTATTGCTGAGAAAACAAAGGCGCAGCATATTATCACAGGAGCAACAACAACATAAACATAAACGACATCTATAGCAATCACGGGCAACAAAATGGCGGCACGCAGCATTCACGACTAGGGGCGTGGTTGCGGAGGCAGAGATGGTGGGAAGCAGAGCTGATGTCTGCACGTTCCAGTAACAATAAATGATAAAACATAAATTCGCGCGTACACACACACACATACACGAACAGGCACACACATGAGTATCATTGTAAACTTATGCGCCTGAAGGCACATCTACAAACTACTCACACACACCCACACGTGCAGATAGACAAAGACCAGGCAGAACGTGTTATGTGACGGCTGTAGCTGAACTGTTCGAATCATAATGCTGCCTTATCAGCAGCATTTAAATCAGCGTCTAAAACGAAAATTTGCCTGTTTCAGCTCCTGCTGCAGTAAAAGAAACCACTGAAGCGGCAGTTGGATAAAAGTTACATTGACATTGCCAAAAATACAAAAAAAAAAGCCAGCTACTGAGCAGCTGAACACACACACGCACAGACTGAGAACTTTTAAACGAGGCGTAAGAGCGCAGTCTTAATGTAACTGGGGAGAGCGAGAGAGCGTAAGCTAGAGCGACAGACAGCGAGAGAGCGCGCTTGCGCTTTTTGCCTTACACCAACGCATAAGAGCGGCAAATTTTGAAGAGTTCAAGAATCAGACGGAAGCGATTTTATCCACGCTGCTTCGAATGCTGCTAGCTTCGCTACTTCTATATTTTTTGGATTCTTGCCGCTTTTGGTGAGAAAGAATACCGGAAGACCGTTTTTTGTGGGTTTTTGTTTTTGCATTTACCTTTTAGGCACTCGCCGCATAGGCTGCTGCAAATTTGTATATAATTGCCAAGCGCACAAAAGTAGGCTACACAGTTTACATTGCGATCGGTCCTTTAATTATCATAAATTTCTTGAACTATAAACTACATGAATACATGTGTGTGCATTTATTCATTTTATTATGGATACTAGGGCACAGTTTTTTAATGCTTTTGTAGGCTCCCTTATAGCACTCGCGGGTATGTTTCTGCGGCCGGAGGCCGTCAATTGAATTGCCACACACACATCCATTCACATACTCTCTCACACACTCAGCAGAGAAGGCAGAACAAATAAAGACACTCCTTTATTGCGTTTAGTGGCATTTTTTGACATTTAATTAAAAAAGACAAAAGTAACTCACAGCTTAACTACTCTTGCTTCGTATGAGATACACATATGTATGTATGTGGATATATATGTGAAATTTTAATTTTACCCTTAGCTCGGGCAACCTGCAGCTTAATGGTGCGCTCTCCTGCTGATGCTAAACGTTTTGCAAATAACTATTTCTTATTCATAAACAAGGCAACGACACACACAAACACACACTGGTACAAAACGTGGCGCACTCTAAGCGACCACTTAAGTGTGTTGCTTCAACAACAACAACAACAACAGCAATGACAAAACGAGTCTGCCACAGATGCAGCCCTCTTTCTGAGCCCCCTCCGCATAGCTATGGCCGCGTCCAGTGCTGCACAAGTGGAGCGCATGAATGAATGAATGAATGAATGACAGACTTGCCCCTGGCAGCAGGCAGCATGAGGCAGTGGGCGTGGCCGCTGCTTAGCCAGTGCCCCCATTGTTAAATGCGACTGCTGATGTTGCTGCTGTTGCTGTTTGTGTCATTACTTGACGTTGTTGTTGTTGTTGTTTCTGCTGTCATTTTCATCTAAGTGCACACGAAGTGCGCTCCAAAAAGCGACCAGGTTGCTCTACATGGGTGTGTGTGTGTGTATGTGAGTGTGTTTGGTTATTTGTTTTGAGTGCAATGCTTGTTGCTATTGTTTGGCACCCCGTGGTTGTTGCTTTGCCGCTGCTGTTGTTTGGTTTCTTTTGTGTTCACAGTGTCATTTGGGTGTATTATTTTTGCATAGAGCCCACTCTGTGGACGCCCAACCATTTTAGATGCCTATGGGCAATGAGACAACAATCAAAACGATATATATGTGTGTACATATATACCATAGAAGTTTTTATTTTTGTTTGCTGAGGCTGTTAAATCTGTACATGACTAACAAATGTAATTCTCTTGGGTAGTATTCTTGTGGGCCATTTACAGGCAATTGTTATACAACGTTAAAAAAAAATTCATCAAGCATGCCCTTATGCGAAAGCAACAAATTAAATATTAACTCTTTACAACACAAACAACTACAACAGCCTCAGAATAGAGCAAAGGTATTTTAATCATAATTCTTATTAAATTGTATTCTTTAATATTGTACAGAATATTTGTGAAAGGCAATTATTAAATGCTTCGTTTGAAACTCCTTGAAACCGTTTTGGAGGCAACAACAGCAGCAATACATTTGTAATTAAGAAAGTTTTGTCAGCAAAGCACTTGAATGAAATTTTAATTTATTTCTAAACTGTGCAGGCATTGGGGCATTGTCATTGCCATTGCCTTTGCCTTTATTGCCACACAGCCAGGGCCAACAACAATAGTCAAGAAAGAACGAAAAACACCAACAACAAAAAAAGAGGCAGCTGTTTAAACTTTTCTCAAGCGTTGACAGAGACAGAAGAAGCAAATTTAATGTCAGACAGTCAGATAGACAGACAGATTAACAAACTGACTGACTGGCTGACTGAATGGCTGACTGGCTGAAGCTAGAAGAGCTTTTAAATATTTAACCTTATCACAATCGTTTTGTGTACAACAATTGTAATATTGCTGCTTAAGTTTCATTTGATTGCCATTGGAGGCAAAACAGTTAAGAAAAAAAAAGCACAAGTGCCGCACGGTTGCAGGTTGGCCAAATTATGGCAACTCATGAAACGCTTAAGCTATCAACACGATATTTGGTAATTAACCCAGCCAGCTAAATACGAAACCATTGCCAAATTATGCGAACAGGCATACGACAAAGCCATCTCATCCAGTTGCCAGCATACATTTTGAAGCCATCAGAGCTACGTGCGCTATGTTAATGGCCCAAGCATAGACAACAACAACAACAACAACAACAACTAGAAAGTAACGGAAAGTAAGTCGCAAAGTTGTCTGTATACTCTAACTTTGAGTGATTATAGTGACTTTATATAAATACTATTTATAGCTTTTGTTATTGAATTTTGTTTGTTAATTTTTCATTAAATTAACTTTGATATTGCTTTAGGTAAGTCAAAAAGAAGCTAATACTTATGCCTTGAACTATTTATAAAGAAAGAATTCTCACAAATAATCCACTTGGCTTTTAAGTATGTACAACGTTTTATACAAGATTGGCCTGTGACTGTAGCAAGCTTAAGTTTACAAAATTTATGGGAATTCTATGATATACCAACCGAAAATTGCCGCAAACGATGCAGCTCTTTACTTTTTTTTTTATAAATGGCAAACCAATGAAAAAAAGTATTGCCAGCGAGATGGATAGGCACCAACAATCAAGTTGAAGTTCAACTACTTCTAGATTTTTATTTGAAAATCATTTTGAGGTGTATCTAAATTTAAAATATGTATATGATATGTATGTATACGTTAATTTTCAAGTATGCATATGTGTTTAAATCACTGAACAAGGAACTTTTTTATATACAAAGAGTATTTAGACTTCGTCACCCGCTATCAAATTCAATGTCATGTTGTTGTTTTTATTTGTTTTGCCCATTATCATGATTAAAATTTTGCAATTTTTAGGCAAATGTAAGCGCGCTTGCCGTTTGCCACTTTGCCATTAACAACTGTGCAGCATTCTTATCAGCAGCAACAACTCCACAGACCTCCTTCGAAAGCAACCAACCCCAACCCATTCGCAAGCACAAAAGAGCACACAATACAGGAGAGCGTAAGAGAATGCAGCCGAGCCTGTGATAAAAAAAAGAGAGAACAAGACTTATAGCCAACCAAACGAAGCGAACCATGCCTCAACTCAGCTTAGCTTAGCTCAGCTTTTGTTGGTGAACTGAGTGAGAACCAACTCTATGATGTTGTTGTTGTTTTTAGTGGTTGTGGTGGTGGTGACAGATAGGTGGCGGCTGCACGGTAAACAGAGCCTCGCTCCAAGCTTCCGAGCTCTTTTGGAGCCGCAGCCGAAAATCGCCCATTATCCATTTTTATTTTATCATCAATTTTATTACGCACAAAGTAAAGAGGCGCAACCGAAGCCGAAAGCCAAGCAATTCGATGTTGTAGAACTCAAAGCAAAAAATAAAATAACAAAAACATCAAAGCGTGCTCACACACACACATATATGTATATGCTGAGAGCAGCAGCTGAAGAAGACACAACACGCCCTTTTTGATGTTTGTATTCGCATTTTGCTTTTCTTTTATGCTTTTGCTCTCTTTTGTTCATGGTTCAGCATGGCTTTTGTTAATGTTAATTAATCTTCAAGTGTTTGTTTTTGTTCAATTGCTATTTGTTTATCCCTTTATGTACAAACATATGTGTACGTACCTAGATTTGGTGCTGCATTTGTATACAGGTTCTGTTTTTGCCTGGAAATCCTTTCTGCTAATGCTGTTGATGAGGCTGTTTAGTGGATGTTGTGGTTGTTGTTGCTGAACACTTTTATTGTTGCTGTTGTTTGTTGTTGCCGTTGTTGCCTTTATTTCATGCAGTATTATATATTTGCGAAAATCCTTATGTAAGGATAAAGCCGTTATAAAAAAGGATTAGCACTACACTGTACGAAAAATTTATAAAAACCACACATTAACAATTAAACTCGTTCTTTTGTGTAAGTATGTGTGTGTGTGTATGAGTGTGTCTCAGTTGTGCGACTTGATTTTCATCTTAACGCCAGACGCGAGAATTCGCAACTAAACCTGTATTAGATAAGGCAACCAATTGTGTTGGGTGCCAAGTCGTTGAAATCTGCCTCAATTGACCGCACAATAAAACCTATTTGCAATCAAGACATTAACTCTGTTCGTGTGCGTTGTTTCTTGATTGAATCAAGAGGCAGCATATCAACCGATTTAGACTTAGTTTTTTTTTGCTTGTAGTATTATTTTCTTTAACACCTTAAGTAGATCTAAGTGAACTAACAACTATTTTTGTGCAATCAACGCTTGTTAAACAATCGGTGACCTCGTTGCGCCTTTCGCACTCATTCAATTTAGAATTCTTTTGTGTGAAAATTTTCAATTATTTTTCACATGTTAATTAAATCGTAAGGCAAAGACACAAGAGGACCTTCAGCTAAAAGCTTAATTAGGTCGCGCCTCAAGTACGTTTTGCATCAGACAAGTGGGAAAAATATTTATTTTGAACTTCAAATCGGCATTAAACATCATTCGCGAACCACTTCATTTATTTTCCTTGAAATATTTTCATTATTTTTTTGTTTTTTCCCTGTTTTTGACATTATTTAGTCAGTTATTGTGTTCTCGCTGCTTGTTGTTGATAAATTCGCATCCTTATTTTTGGTTTTATGGGAGCGGTCTCAGCATTGCAGAGAAAATCAGAAAGCTCTTCTCTTTTTCTTTTTGTGCTTGCTTTTGTAGTAAATCTTTTGTCCAATTATTTACTTCAGTTTATTTAGAACATCTAGTTAAGTTTCGTTTCTGTTATTTAACTCGTGGTGGACAAGAGGATTTGAAGGAAATTCCATGAAGTGAAAATATAAGCGTGCGAGCAGGAGGGATTGATTTTCTTCAATTCATTTTTTTTTTCTTGTTCGCTTTTGCTTCATTTTTTTTTTTCATTTTTGGCTATGGGGGTTGCGGTGCGGTGCGCTGACTGCCTGAACCCGAACCTGAGCTAAACCGACAACAACAAAAAGAACAAGATGAACAACGAGACCAACAACACCAACTCGCGCATATGTAACCAGCAATAAATTTTTCAATTACAAAAATGTTGCCTTTGTTATCTGATTCATTTTTTGGTGGATTGCAATATGGCACACTGACCCACACACATGTATACACACACAAATATACACACTCACAATCGCGCACGAGGCGAGTATTAAATAGTAGCAGTAACAAATACCAAAACAGCGGCAAGCATCAAATTTTCTTCATTGACCATCTCCACTTTTCACTTTCCGTTATGCCTATTCACATGTTTTTTGTTGTTTTTTGCTGCTGCTGCTGCTTGCTATTTTTGTTGTTTTATTGTTGTTGGTGTTTTTGCCTGAACCATATACCGAGCCTTTTGCCGCAATCGTTCCGTCGCACTCGAGTTACAAATTCACACTGAGTGGCCCTTGCGAAAAATGTCGCCATTGGGTTTGTTAGCATCATCGGATGCTGCTGTCGTCGTTGCCGTTGTTGGTTCTTCGTCATTGTTGAACCAAGGACTCACCGGCGCCCCCGCTCTTTGAATTTAAGAGCGCACCTTAAAGAGCAGATGGCTTGATGGTGTTATTAAACACTTGAAAACAGCAGCGATAGCCATTCTTTAGATGCATGCAAATTAAATGCAAATTGAAATAAATATTAATTAGCTATCACCCGTTGCATGACAACACACACAATAACAACAGCATTACTTGTAACACAATAATTTTTGACGTTTTAATGGCGTATACAAAGCGTATGGTGGTTTTTTCTTCTTTTTTTTTTTGTGTATTAACACATATAAGAAAAATACAAAACAATTTAACAACAGTTTTATCCGTTTCAAATGCGCGCGCACAACGCCGAGCTATCGAAAAGCGATTGTTGTGAAAATTGTCTTGTTAACATATATTTTTAGTATTTTTTAATAACGTATTCTGTCACATTTAAAGTCGGTCACACTGCCGTTTACAAGCACTAAAGAAGAGGAAGACACTTAAGATTAAAAGAAATTGGTAATTAAACGTTCTGTGCTGTGGAATATTAATTTTTCTGCCAGATATAAATATAAGTAAGACTAAACAACAAAATAGTACAACTAAATTTTACAATAATAAGTTGTGTGAGGTGTCATATTACAGTAGAACGTCCATCGAAAACGACAGCCGTACAACACAGCACTTTCCTTTTATCTGCCACACAATGAAAAATCAATAAATCTGTATAGAGATTTATTTTGCAGTGGCATATTGAGTATTAATCAGAACACTCTCCCATTCTTTACCAAAAGAGGCGTTTCCAACAAAATTGAAAAAAAAAAAAAAAAAATGAAGTGAAACAAAGAACTAAGCGAAAGTCATAGAACTATTAATCAACTGCACACGTATCAAAAATGTTAAATCGATAAATATTTAATGAATCATTGCTTTTTATAATAAATTACAATTTCCTTTTTCTTTTTTTAGCAATTAGTGATTAGGTGCCGAGTGTTGAGCTGTCAAAATGGGTTCACTATTCCGCAGCGAGGAGATGGCTCTTTGTCAGCTCTTCCTCCAGAGCGAAGCGGCTTATGCCTGCGTGTCCGAGCTTGGCGAGCTAGGATTGATTCAGTTTCGTGATGTAAGTGCTAATCAATAAACAAAAACTTTGAAAAATTTAAATTTAAATTTATTCCAAACACACAGCTCAATCCGGATGTTAATGCATTTCAACGGAAATTTGTTAACGAAGTGCGTCGTTGCGATGAAATGGAACGCAAATTGCGTTATCTCGAGAAGGAGATCAAGAAGGATGGAATTCCCATGCTGGACACCGGCGAGAGTCCCGAGGCGCCGCAGCCCCGTGAAATGATTGACTTGGAGGCAAGTTTACAGAACTATTCTCTTACAATTTCAAAGCGCCTTATGAAAGACTTATTCAATATCATAGTTTATAAAGTGTACACATCTTCAATTACTTTATTTGATTATCTTGCCGTCTTTACTTATATGGCTTGCATTTTACTTGCAGGCAACCTTTGAGAAACTTGAGAATGAGCTGCGCGAGGTGAACCAAAATGCAGAGGCATTGAAACGTAACTTCTTGGAGCTTACGGAACTGAAGCACATACTGCGCAAGACGCAAGTCTTCTTCGATGAGGTATGCATGCGATTTTGGCTAACATTTCTTATAGGCAACATCAACTAACTGATAAGACAACAACAACTACTAAGTGGCAAAGGCATTTTCAACAGAGTTTTCTAATTAACATATGGCAATAACTTGCTAACCAATAATCCAGTCTGACAACACAAGTGGTGCAGCATTTGGTTTTTATTATTTCACAATTTATCCGAATCGGTTGAAGTATTTATTTAACTTATACCGCAGAACACAACGCAAAAGTAATGACATAATACAGCACTTACTATCGCCAATACACTATACTATACTATTATATGCATATTTGTATACAAATCTCTGTATGTAAATGAGCCTATTTCTAGCTTTAGTTTACTTTTCTGTTACTAGGTTATTTTTAGTTTAAGCATTATGCATATATGTATGTATTATTTATATACTTATGTGCATGCTTTACTCCTCTTCCTTAGTTTTGTGTGTTTGTGCATTGCCTTTTAAGTATGTATATATATTTTTAGGATTAGTTGTTTTATTTATCTTAATTTTATGTTATTTTATTATTTGTTCTTACGTTTTATTTTCCATATTCAAACAAAACAAATGCCAAAAAATCCAATACCGAAATTCCCAAAAAAAAAAAACAAAACGAACAAAACCCCGATAAACACCCTGCAAATGCACAACCACCAAACAAAAAAAAAACCTACACCCCACCATAAACACCAACACCGACACGTTTATTCGCCCGGTTGTGTTGCCAGTCAATGGTGCCAATGGTTTACAAATCGTCCACATCAACAACAACACACTCATCAAACAAATATCGACGCTATATACAGATGGCCGACAACCAGAACGAGGATGAGCAAGCGCAGCTGTTGGGCGAAGAGGGCGTGCGCGCCAATCAGCCGGGCCAAAATTTGAAGCTTGGGTAAATATTGTCACCTCAATGAACATTAGTCGATCAACAAACCAAAAATTGTGGGGAAAACTAAACTCAGCCTGCGCATTTACCAAAAAAGAAAACCCAAAAACAACATTTCAAAGAAAAACAAAACAGATAAACCAGACTAAACCCGACTCGCTCGCTCGCTCTCATTCTCCATGGCTATTTTACGTGTCGTTATCTATGTACAGTTACGTATGTATCTATATCCTATCTGTATGCACAATATTTGTGTACTATTACTATCTGTTTGTTAAATGTACATATACGTACATCAGTGCGTTTATAAGGTTCTTAATAGCGACACATTTTCAATATAAAATATAAATGTGTGTGTATATAAAATATCTTTCTGCTTATGTACATGGTACGATGTGTATTAGGTTAAGGTTATTGATTTCTCTGGTGATGGTTTCTCCAACCCTTCCTCGTCCACAAATCCCCAAACAAACAACCACAATGACTTGGATGCGGTTAGCTCAAATTAATCAGCCAGCTACTAACCGCATTAACTAAGCATACACTACTTTCTATACAATATAAAATGATATTGCTGAACGTCAAGATCAAAACAAAAACCAACAACAACAAAAAACCAACCAAAACCAAAAACATTTTACAACAATTTTTAGCAGGAAGGCGGCCTAAACCACACCACCGAATCGATGACGCGGGCCCTCATCACCGATGAGGCGCGCACCGCTGGTGCATCCATGGGTCCCGTACAGCTTGGGTATGTATCGAACCAACAGTGCATACCAATAACTACGTACTACATGTGGCAGTTGCCATTTAAATACGTTACTTACTATGTACATATGTGCAACAAAAAATTATTGCTTTGCGCCGCCAACTAATCAATAATCAACCAAAACTGCTGCGCTTGTGCCAAAAGAAAATAATGATCTAGAATGAAACCAAATTTATAGAGAATGAAAACCACCAGCCAACCAAACCATATAGAATGATCCACACCAAACTTCAATAGATGTTGGGGATTGTATTGGAGCCTCTAACCACCTTGTATTTACTTCTTTTTTTTTTTTGAAAGCAATAATTTTCTGTGCAAAATATCGAAAAACAATCCTATAAAACTAAAACCAAAAAACGTTCTCTATTCTGTTCCTCTCTTCCCAAAAACAAAATTAAACTAAACAACAACTGATTCTCTCATAACTTAAACAATTGATAGTTTTATGGAAAAATCTATTGAACGTGAGGATTTTCTGCCATGGTTGGTATCCCACAATGCAAAATTAGACTAGGAATACTCATCAACATAACGATGTGCGCCTCTCATCAACTGTACATATAGAGACATTGTCATTGTGGTCATTAGCTTCGCTCGCCGCATACGCTCTAACCCTATTTTCCTTAAAAGAAAACCAATCAAAAAAAAAAAAACTTGTGTTCCTTTTAAAATATTTTCTGTCGCCACGTTTCATTCCATGCTGCGTTCATTGGTATTTGTGCTTGAGAGTTTAGTTTTCCTTTTTGATGTTACTAACCGGAATGAATCACAATCCTAAATACTCAAAATACGGTAATTAACCATTGATCTCTTTAAGCTTTGTTGCCGGTGTCATTTCGCGTGAGAAGCTGCCCGCTTTCGAGAGGATGCTTTGGCGTGCCTGTCGTGGCAATGTGTTCCTGCGTCAGGCCATGATTGAGTCACCGCTGGAGGATCCCACAAATGCAAGTAGAAGAAGCAGATTAACACAAACCGAATATTAAAAGTTTTAGTTTTTCAGCAGGGTGATCAGGTTTACAAGTCGGTGTTTATCATATTCTTCCAAGGAGACCAACTGAAGACGCGCGTTAAGAAGATCTGTGAGGGTTTCCGTGCCACCTTGTATCCTTGCCCCGAGGCGCCAGCCGATCGTCGTGAAATGGCCATGGGTGTAATGACACGCATTGAGGATTTGAATACGGTGCTCGGCCAGACGCAAGATCATCGCCATCGTGTCTTGGTTGCAGCTGCCAAGAATCTAAAGAACTGGTTCGTTAAGGTGCGCAAGATTAAGGCCATATATCACACGCTGAATCTCTTCAATCTGGACGTGACCCAGAAATGTCTGATTGCCGAGTGCTGGGTGCCGTTGCTGGACTTTGAAACCATACAGCTGGCACTGCGACGTGGAACGGAGCGGTCTGACTCGTCGGTGCAGCCGATTCTTAATCGCATGCAAACGTTTGAGAATCCACCAACCTATAATCGCACCAACAAGTTTACTAAAGCCTTTCAGGCCCTTATCGATGCATATGGTGTAGCCAGCTATCGGGAAATGAATCCGGCACCCTATACCATTATTACGTTCCCATTTCTGTTTGCGGTCATGTTTGGAGATTTGGGCCATGGTGCTATTATGGCACTCTTTGGTCTATGGATGATACGGAAGGAGAAGGGCCTCGCTGCCCAGAAGACGGACAACGAAATCTGGAATATATTATTTGGCGGTCGCTACATTATATTCCTTATGGGCTGTTTTTCCATGTACACCGGCTTGATCTACAATGACATCTTCTCCAAGTCGCTAAACATCTTTGGATCGCATTGGCATCTTTCGTACAACAAGTCAACCGTTTGGAATAACACACACTTGCAATTGAATCCAAACAATACCGATTATGAAGGCTCACCATATCCATTTGGCATGGATCCCATTTGGCAGGTAGCCACTTCCAATAAGATTGTCTTTCAGAATGCGTACAAGATGAAGATCTCAATTATTTTTGGCGTATTGCACATGATCTTTGGTGTAATTATGAGCTGGCACAATCATACCTATTTCCGTAATCGTCTATCGCTGGTCTATGAGTTCATTCCACAACTAATGTTCCTGGTGCTCCTTTTCTTCTACATGGTTCTGCTGATGTTTATCAAGTGGAATCGTTATTCGGCTAAAAACGAATGTGAGTTCTTGTGCTTACATGCATCCCAAACATATGTTTAACCCAATTTTTTTTTTTTTTTCAGTTCCCTTCACGGAGGCCTGTGCACCATCCATTTTGATTACATTCATCGATATGGTACTGTTTAAAACTTCGGTGCCAAGAGGCGATTGTCCTGCTTACATGTATTGGGGGCAGCAATATTTCCAGATATTGCTTGTGTTAGTCGCTCTCTGCTGCATTCCAGTAATGCTTCTTGGCAAACCATTAAAGATAATGCAAGCGCGCAAACTGGCAAATGTAAGTATGAAGGTAATGCTGAACCCTATTTAGACATCCCTCACCATTCACCAAAACCAAATCACATTGTCATTCCATATCAAGCTTGGGTACATGAGCGTATATTAACAGATCTACTTGTGTTTTGCACTTCTGTTTATTTATGCCTGACTCTTGCCTTCGATCCCAAACTAATCAACTAATCAACCACAACCCAAAATCACCTACCACCAATCCAAACTCTAAAGGAAGAGGTTAGTTGTGTCGTTTTGTTGTATTACAAGGATACAACATTATTTTGAAAGCATAATACTACTACTTATTTTTACTTTTATTTAGGTGCAGCCTATTACTGGTTCGTCAGATGCGGAGGTCGGTGCCATGCCAAATGGAGGTGCTGGTGGACACCATGACGAGGAGGAAATGTCGGAGATATTTATATACCAAGGCATTCACACCATTGAGTATGTGTTGGGTTCCGTTTCCCACACCGCATCCTATTTGCGTTTGTGGGCTCTTTCTTTGGCACACGCACGTAAGTCATTTCAGTTAAAACTTAAGCTTTTGAGGACTTTATCTTAATGAATTGGTTTACAGAACTGGCTGAAGTTTTGTGGAACATGGTGTTGTCACTGGGCTTGAACAAGGAGGGGCCCCTTGGCGGCATCTTCTTGACTGTGGTGTTTGCATTTTGGGCCATTCTTACCATAGGAATTTTAGTCTTGATGGAGGGACTATCAGCTTTCCTTCACACGCTGCGTCTTCACTGGTATGCATAAAATCCATTTAAAATATACGTTTAATTACATATATATATACAATTGCTTTTTGCAGGGTGGAGTTTCAGAGCAAGTTCTATATGGGACAGGGATATGCCTTCCAGCCTTTTTCATTTGAAAACATTATTCAAAATGGAAGTGCTGCTTCCGAGGCCGATTAAGTGTCGACAGCAGACAACAAACATTAACCAAAGCATGTGGGAGTCTCATCGTTTATGCAGTTATAGAAGTTATAAACATATACCAATTTAATGGAATTTATAAACATATGATAAGTAATCGTTGTGTTAATGCTTAATAATCGTGAATTTATGTATCGCTTAGCCCTATAATATTGTCTAACGTTCTTCATAGCCGTTTATCGTGTTTACTCATAAATATAAATACTTATATATATTTAGCGCTCGCTCCAGGCGTCAGCGCACAAAAAAAAAAACATTTAAAATATGCTAATAGCTCATCAATTCATTTAATGCATTCACAAACTTTTGCATATTTTCGGTCGCCGGCTCGTATGGTTTCAGGGCTCCAAAGTCCAAAGTGGCAATTTTACTGCTCACCTCGTTAACCCTGCAGTAGTATAAGTATTCCTCAGATGCCAATTGACGCGCTAATTCCAGTTGATGATTGTCCATCAGCTCATCGTTGACGACGATCAGACCCGCCTTGCCGTTGTTCAATATATCCATGCATGTGCCAGCGCCCGCATGTCCAATGATCACATCTGCAGCCTTAATATCCTCCGCGTTTGGGCGAAATTTATATTGCTCAACTTGAATGCCGTGTTTGTCAAAGATTTGCTGGAGATTTGACTCCGTCACCGGTGTCGAGTTCCCATGCTGCAAAACTAGTTTCTGGCATTTCAGTTCTTGTAGTGCACACAAGACCGAGTGTGATGTCATCTCATTTATTAGTGCATCGAATTTTGTGGTGCCTACGGTGACGTAAACAACTTTTAAGTGCATTTTAAGGCAGAATAGTAACAGAAACAAAGATGCTTAGGGATGGCTGAAGAAGTTGATGTTTAAAACATCGAAAGCAATTCTGTATCGATAGCTCGATACGATAACCGACATTGACAAGCCGTTACACACAATCATAATTTGTATGCATTCTTTATGAAAAGAATATTTAAATTTAAGCAATCCTATAATTATTTCGGCATAAAAACCAATTTATTATAAAATATTCAAATGTTTTTAATTTCGGTTAGTTTTGTAATTATTTTGTAAATTCGCACATAAACGTAATTTGTAGTATCGAATTTTAGCGTGCTATTCACAAGTACATATTTAAAGTATTTTATTGGAAAATTTTGTAGCATCTGTGTAGTGATAATTTACATAATTTCACAACTGTTATCTTTTTCACTCTTGCTTTTTTACCCACACATATGCATAAACAAATTCGCTCTCTCCCTTGTTTCGATTTCGATCTATGCGTACGCTGGATACGATTATGTTTTTTCGCTCGTGCTGATTGCGCATTCAGTCTGTTCTCGGCCGTTCAGCGTAACGGTTGTATTCATTTGTCTCGCAGCTGTCGTCTGCTATTTGCTGGCGTCAGTGATATACCTTGGATAAATTGCATTAACATATGTATATGTGCAAACTCATCTTCCTGGAAGTGTGATTTGTTTACATTAATTCAATTATCCACGCGCGCCTGTGAAAGTGTTGCCTTGACCGCCAGACACCGAGGCAAATTTGCCCTTGCAATTGTGTTTGTGACCATTGGGTACCGCTTACCATTGTGTGCTTGTGTTTGTCAACATACTTGAGTGTAGGAGTTTGTATGCATATATATACATATATAAGTGTTTATTTCCATATGCGATTGCATTTTCGCCTCTAAAGCATAAAGCACAAAACTGCATAGCTGTAAAGTTGTAAAATTATCGAAGAGGTGGAGAGGAAAGAGAGATCTGATTGGAGCCAGCAGCAGAACAATAAGAGGTAAAAAGGCAAATTCGTTTTAGTCATTTAATTTTTATTAGATTTTCTTCCGCTGCTTGTCATCCGCATATCCAGATGTGATCCCGTATACATTGTTGGTCGACATATACTTACATATGCGTATATATATACATATGTACATATATGCACGTATGTTTTTTCAATTGTATACAATTTTAAGCCGTGAACTTATCAACACTTCATTTAATTTCATTTTTATATCTGCACACATTTTCAATTTGTTTATTTTGTATACAATTTAAATTTTAGTTGTTGATATTGTGCTTGCACACACATCTTCAGCATTAGTCGGTCGGCTTTTTATTTTTGCATCTGTTGAACAAAAACTCAAATAAGTTCTGACATTTGATATCTGCATATAAAAATTAGAATATATGATTGCTTCCAAACGTCTATATGTGTTTGATATTTATGGCAGGATCAATAAAATACTTGCAAATTTTTACCTTTACTAAGCGTTCACTCATTCATAGATCAAACCCATCAAAAATGTTTATAGACATGTACCGCCAGCAAACAAACGAAAAAAAATGAAGATTCTATTTAACTTTGTGTATCTCAATTCACTGCTGCCGAAATTTAATTAGTGCACAAGTGTAAATTGGGCGATCCAAGCGATGATCATTTCTTCATTTGTAGCTGTTGTTAGACAGATGGACAACATCATTATTATAATCATAAACATCATTCATATATAATTGATTTATAGTCTCGTGTATGCCACGCTATATTCATACATACATACATATATATCCAACAGATTGAAAACTACGCTGCGGGGCAGCCGCCATAATGTATACATTCGTTCATACAATCAAAATACACACTCTTTTATGTGTACTTAAACGTTGCACATTGCCAAAGGCACACTGCAATTCATGTCCTTGTGTTAATTGTCTACGGACAAGCCAGACGCGTCACCAACATCATCATCATCGGCATCAACTTGTTGATGATTATCATCATTGTGTTTAAGCTTTTGATCAATATCAAATATGACTATAAAATGAACCCTACCCATGGGACCACTGACCCCCAAAGAGGAAAGCGTAGATATGAATATGAGATGTGTGAACATGTAAAGATATGTGCTTATACATATGTATGCGTGGGCATCGCATTATTATTTCCATATATAATGAAGGTCATAGTGTCGGCATCGCTGCCCCAAATGGCAAGTATTTAATTGTAGCAATTTGTTGCAAGCCAGCAGATAAAATTAATGTCATAACTCAATTAGCCGGCATTTGGGGACATTAATTTTTGTATGTGTTCCATAAAATGTATGCAAATGGTTAAAAATATATTCATTATATTTTTGTAGCAACGTTTCATCTTTATTGTCGCTATCCTTCAAATTGCTATGGAAAATTATTAACAAATTAAGAAATGACTTGCATTTGCACACTCTTAATTGCTTATTATTATTATAAACAGCAAAACTCGAATAAAAACAAAGCCTCTCGGTGGGTTAAACCTAATCATATATTAATTATCTGTGACAGATTTGCAAAAATGTATTATAAAATAAGTAGCATTAGTTTTGCTTTTTAATACAAAAACAAGTGAAAACGTTGCCGATTGCGGTCGACTCGATAACTGTTTAAAAACGGGTAAAAGGGCTACCGGTGCGGCAGGGGTGTGCGCTGCGTTCAAAGATTGGCCGATGAAGATCTTTCGGGGATGTCACCATTAATATTTCCACCAAATTTGGTAGCTCTAGCTTATAAACTGAGTGAGAAACACGTTCCTGATTTTAAGCTGCGGTTTTTTGGGGGATGCCAAGAGCTATCTTCTTACCAATCTTTGTAACTCTTACTGTAAAAATCTGGAAAATATAAGGATATAACGATATTGAGTTATCCCAGTGATCTTAGAACCCCAATCTTGACACTTTATCCGTTCCAGCCATAGAAAACGATAATTTCAAAGTTTCAAGTCTCTAGTTTAAAGGGTTTCTAAAAAGTTTGCGTTCATACAGACCCAATATACTCTTTACCTTCGATATCGAGTATAAAAAGAAAATTTCAAATTTATGTATTATAAATATGTAGAAGTTGAGATGACCTAAGGTTTCTGCTATTTGACAAACAATTAAATAAAATGATTTAATATTTCATTAAGTCATTCTATCAAACTCACATAATCTCTGAATACAAAACAAAATACATATTGTGATACAAGCTAACCCTGAGTTTTTGATAACGCCAAGCAGCGTATTATTAGGTCTTAGATCAAACACTGACCTCTTCCACAAATTCGCAACATATGCGATTAAGTACAACTGAATATTACTTTAGTGTTGAAAATATATTGTTGATTTTATGTTAAGTACGTCACAGCTTGGGCAATTTTAAAAACCAGGTATTAATTACTGGAAACAGTTTGAATTTATCGTTGGGAATAACATGCAATTAATTTCTAACTTTAAGATACCTGGCAGGGAAATACATTTGTATGTTAAATAAAGAATATCTATTGATTGCTCACCCAAGCGAATATTTACTGTAGACGTGTTATTATGCCATGACGTATCTATTTGTTTTTGAGAGCGATTCCGTGGATCGGCAAATGCCGGCAGGTAAAAACTTGTATATTGCAACAACAAAAAAAAACCGAGAAGTCGTTAATATATGTATGACACGCATTAAAGCGTCAAACAATACAATTTTAACGCTTTGTTGTAGTATAATTTATTATATGCATACAAAAAGTTAAGCGACGTTAATGCAATTTTTGTTTTCTACTTATTTTAAATCGTAAACATATGAATAAAGTTCTTTGTAAATATGTACTTACAGTCAAGGTAGAAATATGAGAAACCCGCTGTTAGGGGCTTAATTAAATAATTATGCATAATACTACGTGCAACCCTTTGTGGCAACTGTCTCAACCGCAATGAACGTGCGCTTATCACAATTTGATCAGGACAAAAACAAGTGCCCCGAAAAAAGGGGTTGTAGGAAACCACAGAAGTGGCTATTGATGAGATTGCAATATAACCTGCAGCTATATATCAAATTACATGAATGCAACTAGCTTTTAATTAAACGTTTGCAAATCGTCAGCGGATGTGCAACTGGAAGCGGAAGTGGTGTCTCAACTCTTCAACTTACTTATCAATACATTTTTCCTATGCAGCTTTAAGACAACGAGATGGTCGTCAAGGAAATGTCTCTACACGAAAATCTCAGCATGGAGAATCGCCATGGTAATGCAATGGCCATGCCAGCCACCAGCAGTGGCAATGCGCCAATAACCACATTCTCCCGCACCGGAAAACGTTTAAGCATTTCAATAACAACAGCAGTGCTGTTGGCATCCTTCTTTATCTGCACCCTGCTGGCCGTGGGTTTTATTGTGTATAATTTTGCGACCTGTGCACATCTGGAGGCTGGCGAAGGTGAGGAAATCATTTGCACCAGCGTCCATTCGCGCAACTCAAAGCATTCGCATAGCGGCGACGATGGCCCCAAGTACGATCCGGATGTAAGATTGCCTAGGTCCATACAGCCACTCACTTACAACATCACGCTGGAGCCACAATTAAGCGGGAACTTTAGCTTTACGGGTAGCGTTCAGATTCGTCTGCGCATTCTGGAGGATTGCTACAACATTACTATGCATGCCGAAGATCTGAACATTACACGCAATAATCTGGGCGTTTATCGAGCCTTGCCAAATGGCAACAAGGATAAATGGGAGCCGAATAGTCTTCGTATTCGTAAACAGTATCTTGTCGGCGCCAAACAGTTCTTTGTCATTGAACTCTATGATAAGTTGCAAGGTGGCTCGGAATATGTGGTCAACATAAGTTTTGGGGGCATCATCAAGGATAACTTGCAGGGATTCTATCGCAGCTCCTACGAAGTGCTCAATGAGACCAGGTTAGCAAACATAAACTATCCAAAATCTTTTGCTAAGGAACTTGTAATTCATTTTCAGGTGGGTTGCCTCAACTCAGTTTCAGGCGACCGATGCCCGACGAGCCTTCCCTTGCTTTGATGAGCCCGCTCTCAAGGCTAAGTTTACGATGCACATAGCACGCCCGCGACACATGACCACCATCTCCAATATGCCAATAGTCTCCAGCAATAAACAGTTAGCATCAGTCAATCTGCAAGTGTATTTAATCCTTTGTATTAATTGTTCTTCTCTTTTATCCTATTTGCAGTGAATTCTTACCCAATTATGTGTGGGATCACTTTGCTGAATCACTGCCCATGTCCACCTATCTGGTGGCCTATGCCATATCCGATTTTACACACATATCGTCGGGCAACTTTTCCGTTTGGGCCCGTGCAGATGCCATTAAGTCGGCTGAGTATGCCTTGAGTGTGGGTCCAAAGATTCTTGATTTTCTGCAGAACTTCTTTGGCATTGCGTTTCCCTTGCCCAAAATCGATATGATAGCATTGCCAGAGTTTCAAGCGGGTGCTATGGAAAACTGGGGTCTCATCACGTTCAGGGAGACAGCAATGCTCTATGACAAGGGTGTGGCAACGGCTAGCAACAAGCAGCGCGTTGCATCTGTGGTGGGTCACGAGCTGGCACATCAGTGGTTCGGTAATCTCGTCACGCCCAGCTGGTGGTCAGATATTTGGTTGAACGAAGGATTTGCCAGCTACATGGAGTATCTGACAGCGAATGCCGTGGCGCCCGAATGGAAGCTGCTCGATGAGTTTGTGGTAAATGAACTTCAGACTGTATTCCAACTGGACGCTTTGACTACAACGCACAAGATCTCCCAAGAGGTTGGCAATCCTCAGGAGATTTTCGAATTATTCGATCGAATTTCGTATGCCAAGGGATCGACTGTAATTCGCATGATGAGTCACTTTCTTACGGATACCGTTTTTCGAGGCGGCCTCAGAAAGTATTTGAGCGCGTTGGCCTATAAGTCGGCCACGCAGGATGACCTGTGGCGCTTCCTCACCAACGAGGCAAAGACTTCAGGCCTGTTGGATAGCAGCACTAGCGTTAAGGCTATCATGGATACATGGACATTGCAGGCTGGTTATCCCATGCTTAAGATCTCACGTCATCCCAATTCGGATGCAGTGCGTCTGGAACAAGTGCGTTTTATCTATGGCAATAAAAGCAAGACGGACGATCGTCCACTCTGGTGGATACCCATCACATATACAACGGACATGGAGCTGAACTTTGAGAGCACGCGTCCCACAACATGGATACCTCGCACTAGGACCTACGAGCTGGAAAGCCATAATCTCTCCACTGCCAAGTGGTTCATCTTCAATATACAGCAGACAGGCTACTATCGTGTCAACTACGATCTGGACAACTGGCGTGCAGTAACTCAACATCTGATGGATGCCACCCACTTTGCCCAAATTGCGCCAGCCAATCGCGCCCAGCTTATCGATGATGTCCTAAACTTGGCACGTGGCTACTATTTGTCCTACGACACGGCCATGAATCTTACTCGCTATCTGGCATACGAGACGAATCATGTGCCCTGGAAGGCGGCCATCACTAACTTTAACTTTATCGATTCCATGCTGGTCAACTCGGGTGACTACGATTTGCTTAAGGTAGGTTAAGAAGACTTCACTTGCCGATGATATATCTTTGATCCGCTCTCTATCTTTTTTTTAAGAACTATCTGTTGAAACTGCTGCGCAAGGTGTACGCCGAGGTCGCTGACAAAGCTAAGCAGGGCGATAATGAAGACATTCCGCTGCTATTGAAGCGCTCCGAAATACTTAGTATGGCCTGTCATTTAGGACACCAGCAGTGCATCTCGGAGAGCACTAAGCAATTCCAGAACTGGGTGCAATCGCCCAATCCCGATGCCTACAATCCGTAAGTTTCCTTAACTACCCAAGAGGAAGACAAATTATATTATTATATCGTTGACAGCATTAATCCAAATATGAGAGCTATTGTTTACTGTACAGCCATACAATATGGCACGGAGTATGAGTGGGATTTTGCTTTCGAGCGATATTTGAAGACAAATGTGCCGGCTGAGAAGGAGTTGCTGCTCAACGCACTGGGCTGCTCCAAAGAGCCCTGGCTGCTTTATCGCTTCCTACGTCGTGGTACTTCGGGACATCATATACGCAAACAGGATCTGTTCCGTGTATTTGCCGCTGTGTCCAACACAGTGGTGGGTCAAAAGATTGCCTTCGATTATCTGCGCAACAACTGGCAGGAGATTAACACTTAGTGGGTTAAATTAACATTTTTTTTTAAATTCAACATATTATTAATTTGTTTTATTTCAGCATGGGCTCACAGATATCCAACATTCACACTCTGCTCAAGTTTGCCAGCAAACGAATGAACTCCAAGTTCCAATTGGCCGAGCTGGAGGAATTTGTACACGATTCGCACTGGGTGCATGACAGACCCATTCAACAGATTATAGAGCAAGTAGAAATCAATGTGGACTGGATTAATCGCAGCTACAAATCAATTGTCAAATGGCTACAGCAAGAGGCTAGCATAACTGGAACACAAACCACGTAGAGATCAGATCCATAGTCACAAATCACGTGGCCTGAGCTGCAGCAGTATTATATTTTGCAAGAAAACCGAGTGGAAATCACTATTTAATGTAGCATGGATCAAAATCCAGTGCATTTATGTGTATCTTTTAGTGCGTCGATTTACATAAGTCGAGTGTTCTGAGTCAAGTCAAAATCCAACAAAAACAACTCAAGTACTTGAACATAGAAACTATTTTATTTAGGGACGGTCATTTGTACCGTTTGTGAAGAGGCAAAATGATAATTGTGTAAAGCTTTACTTTAAATGCCCATTTTCATGTGTTCTATGAGAATCTTTTACTTTTATTAGGATTAACTTGTATTGTACTTAAATGTAAAAGCAAAATAATCATTATTTGTTCATACGCGTCATAATATCTAAATTGGAATGTTTAATCATTTTTCACAGCTTTTTTTTCACTTTTATTCCACGATGGAAGACTGATTACATTGGCAAACATTAATGTGCCCACAAACACAAGCAATGTGCCCAACCAATGATTTAGCGTAAATGGATTACGAAAATATATAATCGAGACCACTAACGAGATGAATTTACGTAAAGTTAAAATTAAAGTTACAGTTAAAGAGCTGCACTCGGTAGTCAAGAAATAAACGGAGCTTATGCATAAATGCTGCATAAGAACGTTACCAAACAAATAAATCAGAAACAGCGGCACAGCCACGTCACCCAGAAGCCCTATTTTATAGGGTTCACTTTTTAGGGCAAGAGTCCAATGCGTTTTGATGTTGTCATGCATTAATAGAAAGGCTGGCAGCGGCAACAGGTGTGTGTAATAAAGTGCTTCTCGAGCACATTTGCCATGTCGACGATACAGCAACTCCTGGGTGATGCCCATGTATGAGGAGACAAATAGAGCGAGTATAAGCAGCACCACACCCACTGCCCACCAGAATATATTTCGCGTCGAATCTGAATTCTGTGTTTCCACATCTCGGCTTGAGAAATATGTACAGACGAATATGCCAAGTGTAATCATAATGGCGGCAATATACTGTTTCAGATGATACTGACGTTTGAGTATTATGGTGCCCAGACACATATTTGATATTAGACTGCCACCACGGATAATCATGTGAAGCGTCATTGGCACATTTAAGTGGAATACATAGTTATTGCACACACTGGTCACAAAAAACATGACCACAAGAAGCGCATATTCTCGCAAACTTATAACACGCTTTGCCATTCCAAACTTTGAAGTGAAAACAAAACCCTCCAGGGCAATAAATGCAAATTGCGCTGCGGTAATCAAATTACCTGCGCCCGGATCCAATTTTACAAGCAGCTCCAGAAACAAAACACCACAACAACATCCTACAAAAACGCTGCCAATGGCAATGCAGGCGCGAAAATTCATTGCGCTTGCCACGCATTGGACTGAAAACAAATGAAATTTTAGTTCATATCTTAAAGTTCCGTAAAAACACGACTCACCTTTGCCCAATCACCTGCCCAATTAACTGCCCAATTATCATTATGTCAACAACTTTCTCTTGCCCATGCTAACAAAAGCAAATGCCACAGGTGGTCATCGCCGGCCCTGGCGGAAAGTATGTACGCCGATCATTAATTGTTAGAGTGAACATATTTTTAAGAGACTCACTATCGAATAGTATTTCGTAAACATCGATATTGTGGAAAATACAATTTAAAATAGCAGCTGTGAAGTTATATTTGTGAAAATTAAAATAAAAACGATTATTTTAATTGGTAACGGGATTTCTAGATATTTAAAACTTTGTTCTTGTTGGATGTAACCAACATTTTATTTAAAAAGCTTAAATGTGATTTGGAACTACACGAAACTATTACAAAATTGTCAAATACTTAAATCGTTTTAATTTGCATAAAGAAATTGTTACTTATACAATATAATGTTATGCTTAATTACCCATTGATAATGATAGGATAACAATCGAATTAAATGGCCAGCCAAATTTTGACCCGATACAGAAACATCTCGGCGGTAAAAAGGATCAAGCTTATTACAACGCCCAATGCGTAAGCAAGCAGCACATATTGCAGATCTTGGGTCGATAAAGAGGCATATTCTCTTGAAACGTCAAGGTCCTGCCAGTTAAGTCTTCCAGCTAGCTTCATATAGTAAAAGCTCTTGGATACCCAGTGCATATAAAGCCCAGACTCACCCACCTGTAGGGTGAAATGATGTAGAGTGGCACGATGCGGTGAGTTTTCTGGAATGACCAAGGCAAACGGCATAAACTGATAAAAACAAAACTTCTGTGAGTAGTAGAACAATGGACGGGACATAAGTGCCATCTGTTCAGCATAAAGCTGCCATTTTGTGTGGGTTACGGTATAGGCGAATGTTGTATTCAATGAATTCCGTAGTCTCAACTGATCCGTTATCTGATCGCATAGATAAAATGCGGATGAGTATTTGGTGCGCAAATCAAAATCATACAAATTATGGTCGGAGCGAGTCCCATAGATACGCAGCTTAGATTTGGAGAGTGCTGCAAAGTTGGAAATCGCTGGCATTGCGGGTGGTGAAATAAAGAATGTAAACAATCTGCCCTGAACATTACAAGCAAGTATTATAGCCAACACTTTCCAGCTAATGCCCCAGAGGCGTCTGTGTCGATGCCAACGGCCATTAATTAGCTCGCGTATTAGCCAAAGCAGCAAGAGAAAACTTAAAGTGACTCCTGGCATCATCCAGGAATACATTTCCCGTACTTCAATGAGCGGCTCCATTGGCATCATTGTGCACCAGCTGGTAACCTCCACCGGATATGCATACTCATGAAAACGTTCCACATGCCGCGTAGCTAATGGCTGCACACTGGCCATTATGTCAACAACATTGTCTCGCGCCAGGTCCAAAGCCTGTATGTGTGTCAAAGCCATGCGTTTCCGCACATCACGAATCATGTGCAGGCTGGCATTGTGTTTTCGGGCATACTCCTCCAACATAGTTGAAACGTAGCCAATAATTTCATAATGTCCTTTCTTATCTACATAGAATATGGTTTTTGGCTCGGAAAAATCGGGCATAGTGCGCAACATTGTGCCTTGCAAATCGTAAGTTTTATCCGGAAACAAGTAAGGTAACTCTTTCTTCGAAAATTTTTGATCCTTTAGCATAAAGTTGGGATATGCTTCATAGCTATAAAGCGTTTGAGTTTGAACAAAATCACCAAAGATTAGGGCCGCATTGATCATATGGCTTTGTAAAGAGTACTTCAAAACTCGAGTAACTAAAACAACATCCGGAGTCCCAGCCACTTCGATAAGCACCTTTGTCTGTCGCATAAACCGCAAGGTGTTTGAAAGGCTGTTCAACAAATCCTGACGATAAACTCCCGGAAAGCAGGCCAGCACCAGTAATTGTGTGTTGACAAAGCTGCTCAGTTTAAAAGATTGAACTGAGCTCCACAGGACCAATGGAATCGTCTTTCCTATTATTGGCAACAACTGCTTTACGTGGCAATGTTCCTTTCCATTCTCAGGATCAAAATAGAAAACTGTGCTTAAATTGTCAAAGCGAACAACAGCCGAAAGAAGTTCAGCGTAAATATTATTATTACCGTCCATAGCTGCGAACTTAAGCCAACTAAATACTCAACCGCATTACACGAGATAAATTAATGTCCCTATATACTCTTACAAAATGGTCTATGATTGACTTATTAAGCACAGTTGCATTAATTAAGAAAATCCAATTCAAATTGTTGTATTGTTGTAAACTGTTTTTATATAGTTTTTAGAAATGTTTTCTACATAAATAACATTATTTCTGTTCAATAAATTGTATGTTTATTTAATTTCAGAGTATTCACACATCAATACTTACTTCTAGTTTATGTATTTCCTATTAATGACAAAACTTTATATTAGGTCCAGGCAAACATTGTAATATCAAACTAGCAACTCAAACACAAATATCAGCCATGATGTGGCAATTGCGTACACATAGGGAACGACAATAAAGCTCCAATCAGTGCGTCGAGCATTTATAACTTGAATACTTGACTCGTGTCATGGAAGGTATTGTCGTTCGATTATATCAAAAGGCGACTCTGGTGCAACCAGCGAATATATAGATTAAGCTGATGACGGTACAAAGAGTTCTCTTGAACTGTAAGAAATTGTGGTGTAGATTCACTTATGCAAAAATCTCAAGGGATCAGTATTGATCACAATTTTCCAGGTAAACAGAAGGTAGATAATGCCCAGACTGAATCATGGCCAAAATCTAGTCGCATTTCTAACGGTTAATAAAGTTGAATCGTCAGCGTTTTTAGTTGCTGACTTGCAAAACCCTTTTATGGCGCTTACAATGGAAATTAACTAATTAATAATTCTGATAGTGGTACTGGGCAAAAGTTAGAACAAGGCAAGAAGTCAGTTAACAAAACTAAGCGACATTCTGATAATGTTTAAAAGTAACTTTCAGAATCGGCGGTTGAAGTTTATTTTTTGTTTTGTTTATTTATATTATAAGAATAAAATTGTTTTAATCACTAAATAGAACAAATGCACATACCATAGAAATAAGCTTCTTGGCATATGTTGATTAATAATGATGTGTCACTTGTGGTACAAACTCCAAATCAATTTAATTAAAACTCTCGTTACCGCAAAATATTTTTAAGTGTCACAGTTACTTGTGAAAAAGAAGCGCACATCTCTAAGAGCTATCGCGCTGACTATCGCTCTCTCCTTCGCACCATATTCGCGAGCCCATCAGAGTATTTTTTTCTGGCATATTCATTATAAGACGTTTTTAAAAGATATCATTCAATTAAAGAGGATCAATACGTTAAGAGATTGAAATGAGCGAAACTATAAACACTGCGGCGCAGTTTCCGACCTTCGAGAAACCGACCGTGCAGTTCAACGAAAAGGGCTGGGGACCATGCGAGCTGCCGGACACGTTTAAGGATGTGCCATACCAACCGTTTAGCAAGAACGATCGATTGGGCAAGATCTGCGACTGGACAAACACCTCCAACAACGACAAGAAGTATCAAAGTAAGTTAACAAGCACAAATTCCATTTCGAATTTGCACAAAAGTGTGGTTATGTTGCATGCTGCGCTTTGTTTGTGTGCGTCGTGGCAGAGATTTTAATACTGTTTTTTTGTATCGCAGACAAATATGCTTCTACCTTTGGCACTGGCAACCAATATGCGTACTACCATGAGGAAGACGAAACTACGTTCCATCTAGTGGACACCGCACGCGTTCAGAAACCACCGCATCAACGCGGCCGTTTCCGCAACATGCGCAACTCTCGTTCGGGACGCGGTCGCAATGCACGCGGTGGTCTTAATACCCATGGTCATGGCATGACAACGTTAAACAGCAAGAATGTCAAAGCACGCGATACTCGTCGTGGTGTTGGCAAGCGTTTTGGTAATCGCGGTCCGCCACCCAAGATGCGTGAATCTTCTGTCGCTGTACGTGCCGACTGGGTTTCCATTGAAGAGATGGACTTTCCGCGCCTTATCAAGCTGTCGCTGCCGAACATTAAAGAGGGTGAGGACATTACCACTTGCGGTACTTTGGAGTACTACGATAAGACGTACGATCGCATTAACGTCAAGAACGAGAAGCCGCTGCAAAAGATTGATCGCATTGTGCATACTGTAACTACCACTGACGATCCAGTCATTCGACGCCTGTCAAAAACGGTTGGCAACGTGTTCGCCACGGATGCTATTTTGGCTACCATAATGTGCTCGACGCGCTCCAACTACTCGTGGGATATTGTAATTGAAAAAGTTGGTAAGACATCGATTTTATAAGTTCAATAGGATTTCAATTAATGTTGCCTTTTTTTTTACAGGGGAGAAAATCTTTATGGACAAGCGCGATCATACGGAATTTGATTTACTGACTGTGAATGAGTCGAGCGTTGAACCGCCAACAGATGACGATAGCTCGTGTAACTCGCCTCGTAATCTAGCCATTGAGGCAACATTCATCAATCACAACTTTAGCCAGCAAGTGCTCAAGACCGGCGAACAGGAGGCCAAGTACAAGTTTGAGGAAACCAATCCGTTTATCAGTGAAGATGAGGACATTCAGGTGGCTAGTGTTGGCTATCGCTACAAAAAATGGGAGCTGGGCAGCGATATTGTAAGCACATATCATATGATAACTGTTCATAACATTAACATGCTTATAAAATATTATTGACAGGTTCTGGTAGCGCGCTGCGAGCACGATGGTGTGCTGCAAACGCCCAGTGGAGAGCCTCAGTTCTTGTCCATCAAGGCACTAAATGAGTGGGACTCAAAGCTTGCCAATGGTGTTGAGTGGCGCCAGAAGCTGGATACACAACGTGGTGCCGTATTGGCCAACGAGTTGAGAAACAATGCATGTAAACTGGCCAAGTGGACGGTGCAGGCGGTGCTCGCTGGCTCTGATCAGCTGAAGCTAGGCTATGTGTCGCGTATCAATCCCCGTGATCATTCGCGTCACGTCATCCTGGGCACACAGCAGTTTAAACCTCATGAGTTTGCCACGCAGATTAATTTGAGCATGGACAACGCTTGGGGTATTTTGCGCTGCATTATTGATTTAGTGATGAAGCAAAAGGATGGCAAATACTTGATCATGAAGGATCCCAACAAGCCAATTATTCGCTTATATGATATACCCGATAACACATTCGATTCGGATGGTTCTGACGATGGCGAGGGAGATGATGGTGAAGGTTTCCAACAAGTCTACAACTATGCCCACAACAGCAACAAGATTTAAATATTGCGTTTAACTTCTATAACTGTTTGCGCTTCATAAATTTTTCAACACACAAACAAACACATTAATACAACCTTACCGTATATAATAATCACAGCAACAATAACCGGTTAAACAATGCCAAATCACTATAATATAACTGCTTTTGGCATTAATTCTAATCATTTGATTTTAAGTTGGCCGAGTAAAGCACAGATTGGAAATAGACCTATAGAATTCTTAATTATGCATATAGTCGCTGGGCCGTTAGATAAAGCAATGTTCTTGACCGTAGTGGTTTCAATCAACAATCGATCACCTTTGACGTCCAGCCAATTTATTGGTTGAGATAACGCAAAGTCGGATAAGGTAAGCTTTTAATAAATACGTACATATACTTTCGATTCAACTGATCTCGTAAAATCGGAGAGCAAGTTTAGTCTCGACGTGAAGCTCACGGCGTTCGCTTCACACTAAGCCCTCGGAGTTTAACGCGATATGTTGTCACAGCTGTTAATTGTCAGCTTATTGATTGCCGTTGGCATTAATGGTAAGCTGCCTAGCCACTCTCTTTGTAGCATCCTAATTGCATATAAAATGGATCAAGGACTTTTCTTATCCTGTTACTTGTATTTGAGGCATTCCTCTAGTCTCTGACTGGTTTGACCGGTTTTAGTAACATTGTAATGCTAATTGTCATTGTTTCTTAATCTCGTGTGACGATCGGTAGCTGCCACTGCTGCGCAATTAAGTTACGGTAACTGCGAGGTGAAGGGTAGCAAGGAGCATGGGTCATGCATACACATACGAGACTGCCCATTTCTCTATGAGATTCTCAAAATCCAAATGCCAACCGAGGCTCAGCGTCAACTGCTTTCTGATAGCCAATGTGGGCTGGATAACACACGCCAAACGACTTTAGTCCAACGCATTCTAGTTTGTTGCCCCGACAGCAATCGCAAAACGCAGGACACTGCGGCTGAAACACCAATTGCGAATCGGTCGGGAGACGAATCACAGCCGGGCAACGTTTTGCCAAGCATTGGCACCTGTGGCATAATGTTCGCCAATCGTATTATTGGTGGCACTAAGACACAAATTTTTGAGTTCCCATGGATGGTTTTGGTGCAGTATAAAAATCGTAAGTATTACAAGAATACATATATTATTGCAAATGGGAATATATGGCCGTTTCAATCTAAAAACTGGCAGCCTCAAACGTGATGGGTTTTCTTTGCGGTGGCACATTGATCAATTCACGCTACGTGCTGACAGCTGGACATTGCTTAAATAGCAGCAAGCTGAAAGATGGTAACTGGGAAGTGCATGGTGTGCGTCTGGGTGAATGGGATACTTCTACCGCACCCGATTGCGTCACCGAGCTAAGCAATAAGAAGAGCACTTGTGCCCCCATGCACATTGACATTGAGGTGGAAAAGAAAGTTATGCATGAACAGTATTTGCCAAATTCAATTGATCAGAGGCACGATATTGCGCTGTTGCGTCTCAAACAAACAGTCAGCTATACGGAATATGTGAAGCCCATTTGCCTGCCAGTTGCCGAAGATGTGCGCAATAAGAATTACGAAGGATATGCCATGGATGTGGCGGGCTGGGGGGCTACCGATAATAATGACAAGAAGCCCAGCACTGTAAAGCTAAAAATCACCGTGGATGTATGGAACCTTCAAAAATGCCAGGAGAAATATCGATCCTTCCAAATGCATCTAAATGGCTCGCAGCTGTGTGCTGGCGGCAAGGTCAATATTGACACATGCCAAGGTGATTCCGGCGGCCCTCTCATGATACCAACTAATGTGGGCAACCAAGAGGTTTTCTTTGTGGCCGGCGTCGTATCATATGGCCCCACTCCGTGTGGTCTACAAGGATGGCCAGGTGTTTACACCCGAGTCGGAAACTATATCGACTGGATAGAGTCAAAGCTGGAATCATAATTCGATTGATAACATTTGATAAATAAAATTGATAATTTATTATTCACATAACTTGCATTTTCTAGGCTATGAAGAATGACAGAAGCGTTGTGGCCAATCGGCTTATTTTACTACACGAGCTTAGAGTTATCTTACTGCCATTAGATTAGCGTAAAATTAAAATAAATACAATTTAAACAATGTAAGCGAGTTACACGAATTGCGCAATTATCTAGCTAGATCTTTGCAGATTTACAAATATATGTAGTACATAAACAAAAGCTCAGCTTAGAGAAAATATTAAATATTTACAGATAAAAATAATTGTGATAATTAGATAAATTGACATTACATATTTTTTTGAAACAAAATTGGTTTTTTTTTTTTTGTTTCGGCCTGAGCTAGAGTGCACATAAAACGATTAAGGGACTAACTAAATAAATAAAAATCTATTACAAAAATATGCGGAAAATTTAGGAAATTAAATAAACTTTTCTTTTTGGTTGATTTTAAAGTTTCTTAGTCGATCGATAGGCCTAGTAAATATAGTTGCATATATTCGAACTGTGGTTACTTATATATATATACATAATAGGTATTGACCACATTAAAAGATACATTTCAAGAGCAGGCGGTGATAGTCTTGTTTTTTATAGGCACCAAATGAAAGGCAAAGCTGACAAACATTAAACAATGCGTTCAAACACATTGATCACACATCCTCAGGTGCAGCACGCGGCGCTGTGGCCACATCAGGAACGCAAACATTTATTTCCGGTGCATTTGCGTTCGTCCCTTCGAGGGCACTTAACTCGTTCTGCAACGCCTGCAAGACACTATTAACAGCAATACAGAAGCCACGACTGCAGGGTAAAAGGGGAAACTCAGGCATGTCACATGGTGTTTTATAATCATCTGGCATATCTAAAATGAGGAACGCAATATAAAAAATATTACATGAAATGTTTCCGTATATATATAACATACCTTTAATGCTAGTAATTTTAAGACGCTGCGCATGGGCCGAATATTCAGACCAGGCCTTCATGCGATCATGTAACTCGGCACCAAATTCCTTATAGTGCTCTGTCAATTCCTTGCGAAAGATTTGTGGGGGGTTTTGTAGTTGCTTAACTGTTGAATAAGCCAATTTTATGATTGCCATTTCATTATAGACGCGAGAGTTTTCATTGCCAAGCTGAGTGCCTATTTGAACAAAACATTAAAATTATATATCATTAGTTTATATAAAAACAGGAATTAAACCGTTTTCTTTTTTATCTGTTTTATAACCTACCACGCTGTTTCTCGTAGCCGGCCTCATTAAAGTAGGGCTCATCAACCAGTATGAGTCCCTGTATTGAGACCAATACCTGCAGCATTGTGCTCTGTGGTGTCCACACCTCTGTATCCCGTCCTGTCCAAGTGCCCAGCAACGAGACGCATACTTTGCCCTCCTCATACAGATTGGGATTAAGACGTTCCGTACAATAGCTTATGTAATGACAGGTGGGTGGACTTTTTGGATAGTCGCTACCCATTTGAAAGTCGAAGAAGAACAAAGCGTTTTCGTACGGTGTTCGCTTTGGGCCAATCATCATGACGGACATGAGATCCATGCGATCCTCATAAGCGCGAACGTATACGCCAGGGGGAAGAGATGTGTTCAGCATACAATATTCACGCTGAACGGCGCGCTGATACATAGCCTTGTTGCTTGGATGTACGATATTTCCAATGAAATTATGACTATGTGGTGCATTTGGCAACACTTCAAAGTGACTACTCAACATATTGATTTTCTTGGCTGGGGGTGATGAGCAAGCCGTTGGTTCCTCCAGCGGTGGTAGTGATTCAGAAAGTGCATTGAGATTTAAGCGTTGCTCCTTAACCGGATCCTGCTCTTTTGTATACACTGGTGGCATATCCTGATCGGATTTTTCATTCTCATCCACATCGCTCACATCTTCATCCCCATCTTTGACCTCACTTTTGTTTTTAGCAAAGATCTCCATGACTGCCACTCGACACTTGTCCAATTGCTCCTTGAGTATGAAACAAAATACCTCGCAAACGTTTGGATCCAGATTTTCCACAAATTCAACATTGGTGACAGCGAATTTCATAAAATTGCTATCAGGTTCCTTGAATTCAAATGAACTGTTTTCGCCCCTGGAGTGAACTCCAGAATCGTTCTGTAATAACAAAAGGAATTATAAAACTTGTAAAAACACTTCAGAAGTTATGTTTACCTTGTTGTTTTTGTACTTTTCAAAGGCCCTAGAAATAACAGAACGTGCCCTTTTAATCATATCCGCGTACTCGTCCCGATACTTCATAATCAGATCGTTAAAGCTTAGTTCTGTTTCGCTTTTGGACAGCACAACGTTGTTCAAAAGCAAGGTTTTATCTGCTTGATCATGAACGTCGATTTTTTCGACGCTGCTAGACTTTTTGCACTGCACCTCGTCTACATGCGTTGAGGACTTGCGTTTATTCGGGGTCGATGTAGATGTAATATCTCCGCCGGCTGGCAGTTCTAGTTTAAACGCGACTTTGCCATTTGGTGAACTAGAATCAACAAGTAGTTTTACCTCAAAGCCGGGTTGTGGAACATCCACTGTAGTCTGTTGTCCGCTCAGCGATACAGTGTCTGCTTCCGAGTTGCATTTTAGAATGCCTTTAAAATAATTTTCGTGAAAAAAACATGTACTGAAGAAATGATCTAAACAACGACAGTTGGTGTACACGGCAAGCAAGTCTTTGAGTACTTCGGACTTTTGCTTTTCTGGCAGCACACGAAAAATTTTTTCCAAACGCAGAATAGCTTCCGTGGCCAATTCCATGCCTATTATAATGTTGTGCTCGGCATCCAAAGATAAGCCGCTTAGACTTTTGTCCATTGTGTGACTATTATCGGACTGCGTTTCCCAGGAGTTATCCGAGCAATCAGACTCGTATGGATCCTGCGTATCGTGTTGATGGATCTCAAAGAGATCCTGCGGATAACACATGGTTATGTGACCGTTGGTCCACCAAACTCGTATCCGCCCATCAGGAAAGTTATCAATCACTTGGCCAGCCGTAGAGTTGACATCCTCTCCAGTGAAATTTGAAACTCGAATGACCATGGTACCTGGTCGGTATTGGTAATCCGCGTGATCTTTTAAATCGTACACGCTTAGCTCCTCTACTTCCTTGCAAGATGGTCTAGATAAAATGCATTTAAGGTAAAAACTAAGCTGAAAAATGTATTCAAATACTTACACGGGATGATTCTTACTGCCATAGATGTTGAACCACTTTACTTTGGCTATGCGTTCGTCGTGATCTACAGACTGTATAACTCCATAATCCATTTGTGATGGGCTGTAATCATTAGCTTTACTGACGAAGTCACCCGGAAAGAACTCATGATTGTCCAAATGGTGTATTGGATAGAGATCGGTAGAAGGTATACCTGCTTCCACCGATCCATCCTGCCACACAACTGTCAATGAACTATACACAACCAAAGTTTCTACTACCATTGTATCACCATCTTTGGGATCAGTTTGCTTCTTGTATACCGTGGGTTTCTTGTTAATACGATACTTTCTCTTGCCTATTCTTCGAGTAAAGTTACTTTTAACAATGCGTTCTACCTGGGAAGCATAGGAATTTAATGAGCTGTTGACAGCTTCTTTATCTGAGGTAGCATCAGTTGCATCCTTAGCGTTCTTATCTTTCTGGATTGGTTCCTCTTCGGCCTCGTCATCCAGAGTGTCCCACGGTTCAGTATTGTTAGTTGCGGAGTTCACCTTTAACATATGCCCTGCCTCGATCTCAGCCAATGCGCGATGGAATCGCTGATTGCCGGACTTGGCACTGTGTCGCCGCATCTTGAACATGTGAGCGTTTCGAGAGCTGGATGGCACCGATGACGAGGGCGTTTCTACTCCACCTTCAGTCAAATTCGGCCTTATCTGTTCTGCACATTGCTCCTCCTCCTCACTTTTTTGCCGCTCAAAGATGATTCTAAAAAGTTTGGCTGCAACATTGAGTAGAAAAGATATATTGTTTTATAGGTATAGGATTTAACTATGCAACAGTGAACATAGTAAACGTTTATGGTCAAGTATCGACTAAACATTTAAAGTTTACTTACATTGCTCCGCCTCCCAGTCGGAATATTTAATAAGTTTATCACATTTCAAATATTTGAGGTAGAATCGATCGTGAATTTGCAGCATGTAAGATTCATAAATGTTAAGGCGTTTAATATTTGCCAAGTCATCCCCTTTTATGCAAGGTTTCGGCTGTTTGACCGGATCCACGTCAGCGCCACTATCAAAATTCGGTGTGCCTTTAAAAGTCCAAGCCACATTGATTGAAGTAGTTTTTATCGACTGCACAGTGTACTAAAAAAACCACAAAATAGGATTTACAAATATACATTAAAAGTTACAAACAAAATACGACTCGAGTACTTACCAATGAACGTCGCTTGCGATAGGACGGCAAAGGCAGTTCGGGTGTTAAATTGGTGACTCGATCTAAAGGAGGCAAACGGCCTATAACTACATTGTTTGCATAGTATACACTTGGAGTAAAGACACTACGGTCAACCAGCCCACCAGCATCCTTGAACTTGTGAAAGTCGTCAGACTTAATTTCCACCAGACTGCCATTATTGCATCTACCAACATAAACTAGAATTAATTAATCGTCCCATTTGCCCACTTGCGGTGGCTTACTCACTTAAGCACAGCAGACTCATCAACGCCGACGGTGTAGCCAATCCAATTGCCCAAGCATACGGGCACATCAAGCGCCCACTCAGATATCGGTTTCATGCGCTCTGATGGTACATTTCGAATAACGTATTTGGTGCCCAGCACCTTTACGTCGGCGCGAACGTTCACATCACGCACATAGCCAGCCTGACCAGACATTTTATTTTGTCCTGGCAGACGACGTCGCACAACATCGCCTGGCATCAGCGCGCGGTCGACAAGGCCAATCTAAAATGTGATCAAGAATTATAAAAACGATTCGAACGCACACAAAAAGAGGAAGGCAAACAACACGTGTGACGTTAAGACCAAAAACAGTTGTCAAAACAAAACTAACTGTTATTTTCCGTTAGGTACACATATATGCATACAAACACATGCATTTAATGTGCGTGGGTGGAGTAAAGCAATGTCAATTACATAACCTCAACATACTTACCGTTTTTTCGGCTCTAACAACTTCCTTGGAGTCCGGATAAAACGCAACACGCACATCGCTCTTGCCAAGCATTTCTGTGACCTCCTCTTCCTCATCGTCTGAAGAGTAACACTCAGATGTTCCAGTGACGATACCAAATCGAACACGACCCTTGTGATCAATGCGAAATATTTCGTCCTCGATAAAAAACTTTAATTCACGACTCTCTGAACTTCTGGATGCCGCTGCACCGCCATCAGATTTCCGATTGCGAGAGGCACTACTCGCCTGTTCAGCTGCTGGTGGCGTTGTCGGTACTGCCTCCAGATCTCCCATGGCTACCACAGATGGAGTTGCCATTTCCTTTAATGGGGCGCCGCCTCCATTGGTAGCCCCCGCGACTTGACCCAACATATTACAAATTGGGGTGTGTGCATCAGTTAAAAAAATTCACAGATTGGGATTCCTATGGGTGTATGCGTTGACTGCTTTATAGTTTTCAGTTCTCAAATTAAATAATTCTATTGCAGCTACAATCCTTACGTATGAACGTGCACAAATGTATTAATTTTTATATTATTTGCCGCATGTTTTCATACAAATTTTGCTCAGATTTGTGGATTTGCTATTACACATACACTACACAAATACAGTTATTTACAAACGATTAATGCGCTAGATGCCTGGCAATTTTTATATTTACTTTCTATATGACCCTAAGAACTATGATATATGTGTGAACTAAGCGACTGAAGTTCAATTACAAGTTTGCCAACTTTTTGTAAAAAAAAAAAAAACTATAGCACAGCAGCAACATCCGAGAACTAGTTAAGTTGGGCACAGTTTGTGATTCTTGTACAGCAAATAAAAACTTAACATTTTGGTTAACTGTTGATAACAGCGCGCGCAAATGTTAACTTGAAAAAAAACTGCCTAGAACAGATGATATTGAATATGACAATTTCTTTTCGGAAATGGCTTGAAAACTAGCAATGATAATAATAAAAACAAGAAATTCCGGTGTAATCAGCCTAAACTATTTTGCACCTCGACATTTCTTATGACAATACTTACTTGTTTTCGAAAAACCAGTGCACTCTGTGCAAGAATATGGTTGAAAAACGCTTATTCACAAATTTCCCTAACTTGTATCGTATTTACAAAAATTTTTCACAAAAGTGTGTATATAATAAATTTTTGACTATTAAAATATCAAAATATTATAAGTTTTAAAGCACGGCATGCTTTGTTGTTCCCTTAATATAGCGATAACGTTATTTTAACAAACCAAGGTCCTCAATTATTCAGGAACGCCGGTTCCAATACCATGCTCGGATTATGATTTTATCTTTTAGCCAAAGGTCACTTCCACCATTTTTATAATTTTGAAGAGCAAAGAAAAAATGATTGAATTGTTTTTTCTTTCAATCTATAGGTTTTTTATTTCAATGCCCATGAAGGATAGTTTCTGATGGGACTTTCAGCTTTTTACAAAGTTGTTAAGTTTGCTACAAGTTGCCTTATGGTAACTTAAATTAACAGAAAAATACTCTACAAATACAACCAAACAGCTTATGAGAATGGGATAAAAATTGCATCATTATTTATAAACAAAATAAAAAACTATCTGATTTCAAAATAAATCGACTAGATACACTTTATTTAATAATTTAGACCGCGTCACATAATTTTTTCTAATATTGCAAATTTACATATTATCACATCTGACAACCATGGGTGGGGCGTATGGCGAATGGCGCGTTCCAAATGAATAAGAATGCCCAGTTTTGCCAGGACGATAATACATTAAATCATAATAGTTCGGACCAGGACCAATGCTGTTGCTACGAATATTGCATCTCGGCCTCATCGAGTACTGAGGTGCGCGATTCAGATTAAGATTTAGATCACCTGCTGCATAAGCCGCGGGACCAGGTGAATCTCCCTTGCGGCTTAGCTTGGTTTGCATACCCCTAAAAAATATTAATTAGTATTTGGGGCAAACGTGAATAATAAATTACTTACATGCTATATGCTGGTGCGGCGGGCTTAATGGGATTGATCTCAAACTTGTATGCACTTGGACCAGGACCATACTTCTTGAAACTAAAGTCATTACGAGGGGCCATAGAGTAGGCTGGTGCATCAACTCCCTTGAAGAATGGCTTAATGTGCACATCATGTGCGCCAGGGCCAGGACCAACTCTTTTGTCTGTAAATCAACCAGCTGATTACAACCATGCAATCATAATTAATTATTGTGTAAGCTCACCCAAAATCTTCGTCAAGGGAGCTATGGTGTATTGTAAGCCGCCACCCTTGCCATAGCGCGTGAGCTTGTCAACCTGATAGGCCCCTGGTCCGGGTCCAGGATCACCGCCGTTCATATTTGTGCGGGCGCCGAAGGAGTATTGCGGCATACGCTGCTTACGGGTATCGTGCTTCTCATAGCCCACGGTTGTGGGCAAACCGTAAGCTCCGGGACCAGGGCCTGCAAAATTACAAACAGAAAAACTCAATAGGTATTATTTTTACAAAAAAAAATATATAAAAAAAACTTACCTAAAGGTCTACGCGCCATGATTTTGTTTTTAGTTTATTGCAATATTAAAAAAAAAATGTTGGCGCTAAATTTTGAAACTCTTTTGAGTTGTTTTCCGAACCGATTTCGAAAAAACAATGAGAGCTTGTAACACTCTCGAACATTTGTTTAATCGAATTCGTAAAAATTATAAGTCATGGCCAAGCAATTTAAACAAAAAAAAAAAAAAACACGTAATCAATATAACATTACAGAAAAAGGGCAATGTAACTATTTTTGATTAATTTTTTAGATATTTGGCTTAGGAATAGATTAAGTGTAGTGTTTATTCCAAGTCCATTGTGTTATACAGCTGCCTATATCGTGAGCCACGCCCACTCGATTGCATAAGCAAATCATTTTGATTTTCTCTCAAGCTCTGTAAAAACAAAATACAAGTAAGAATTACTCAATTTATGACTTGCGTTAGTGTAATTACCTACCTTTGGATCATATTTTTTGTATAGGTAAACCAAAATGGGCCCGTACAGGATATTAAAGACACCAACAATACGCATAAGCCAGGCAAAACCAATGCTTTGAGCCAACTCGCCGCCAATCAAAGGAGCTATAGAGAAGGAATCATAGAATCGTGAACCATTTTGGCAGGATAATGCATAACTTACCCAGGCAATAGGCCAGACTAACTGAAGTCTGTTGTATGGCGTAGACCGTGCCGTAACTGGACGTACAGCTGCTAGCCTCTCCATTTTCGTCCTGTGCCAATGTGGCGTCCACACAACTGGCCAACAGTGGAACCAAAGCTGCATCAATAACACCTATGCCTAGGCCCAAAGCAAAATGGGGCAAAAGCAACTGAGCCACTGTTGTGGCGCTTGGAATCTACAATTAAGCATTTGTATTATAAATGCATGCAAAAGCAAAAAGTTTATGGCTTACCAAAATGGAGGCAAATCCCACCAGAAGCAGACTTATGCAGGATACCTTCAACTGGCCGTAGCGATAGGCGATGCTGCCAAAGAAATTTGTGCCCACAAAGTATCCCACAGAGTCCGGTATGAAAACTGTGCCCAGTTGCCATTTATTGGGATGCAGATACTGTATCAACCAGATGGGCAAACATGGCTCCAGTATGGCCATTGTGGATGTGGATAGCCAAATAGCAACCACAATGGACAAGATTATTTTGGAATCAAGCAGTGCACGCCATTTGGTCTGCTGTTCAACGACCAAATCTCCTGGCTGCACGGTTAGATCCATGGTGAGCAACTGTAGGCCCAGGCTAAGAAATATGACTGTGGAGAGTATTATAAATGGTGCGGATTTTCCCACCATATCGTAGAGTATGCCGCCAAAGGGATAACCAAGCAGCACACCCAATGCAATGCTGCCCAATATGATGCCCATAACCTTGGACCGGCGCGCCTCCTCCGGATACTGCTGGGCCACTAGACTCATGCCACACACGCCAATACAGGCAGAGCCGACGCCCTGCACGGCCCTTCCCAGCAACAGCGACCAGTAGGATTCGCCCATGGCAAACACTGTCAAAAGCAAGCAAAAAGTCGAACACATGACAATAATTAAAAGGAATGATGTGTTAAGGCTGTTGATGAAATTTTACCCAGTGAGGAAAGTAGGAGGAAACAGGTGCCCACAACTATGGGAAGTCGGTAGCCACATTTGCTCGACATATTGCCAACAATGGGATTGAAAATCAATTGAACCATAGCTTTCATGGCCAAAAGCAATCCAATCGAGCCATTTTCGCGACTCAAGCCCAAACTGTTGCCGTTGCTGTTGTAGCTGTTTGTGTTTGTGTTGCTGTTGCTATCGACCTTTGTGGCGTCGGTCGCATTAGTGCCGCCAAAGTGATTGCTGGCCAGCATATTGGGCATCGTTGTCGTTGTTGTCAGCAGCTGCAGCAATGTGAAATTCACCATCGATTTACCAGGTATTGGATGCTTGGTCATATAAAATTGTGCCTGCTCTTCATTACGATAAGCCAGTTGATGAGACGAAACGGATGGTGTTGTCTCGTCCAAGTGATAGCTCTCATCCGATTGCTTCTCCAGGCTGGCCAAATAGTCGGGTAATATGGGCACTACAAACACAGCATATACATTTATATTTTATCTATAATTCAATCAGGCCAATTAGCATTACCTATTACGGTCAGCAGAACATTATCGAGCAGCAATGCTATATACACTATAACCGCAATGAGACAACGATTTTCAATGCTATTGGATAGCGGTGTAGAACTACGGCGGTCGGACACATTTAGCTTTGCCGCAGCCTGTCCACTTGTTGACTTTTCTGACATGATGACTAGCTTAATCAAAATGTAACACTAGCACACTCACACTCGCACACACACTAAAACGTTTGTTATTTTACTGCCATATGGCCGAGTCGAATCGCGCCACAAAGTATGCTACACTAACTGACAAACTCACAAGCGCAACACACACAAATGGATCGTTTTTTCTATCAGCCAACAGGTGGTGTTGCTACCTCGTCAACGTGTATGTGGCTAGTGAAAGGCTGCAACAAGCAGCCGCTTGATTTTACTGACAGCGTGCGAACCGAACGAACCAAACGAACGAGCATCCAAACGAGTTTCAGTTAACCGAGCGCTCAGCAAGCGTGCAAAGTAAATCATCTGAATTGAAACATGTTGCTGCAAGTAAAGAGCATATTCACTGCTCCAAGGTCATTTGTAATGTCAAACTCATATGTATATAAAACTAAAATTGATTAAAGAATGCATTAATTCAAATGTTGAACGATGGTTATATATGAAAGTGATATTAAAATTAATGCTGACAATTATATTGCATATATTGGAAAAGGAAACAAAACATTTAATTTTTTTATTAGAAACAACAGGATAATTAACAGGATACATTTTAAAAATCAGAGAGTAACTTTTTGTCTTCCACTTTCTAATTGATGTTGTTGTCGCTGCATGTCATGTTGCTACTTACCAGACTGTTGTTGCGCCTGTTTTGTCCCTTTACTACTTAATGATGCGACCACCCACTGAAAGCGCTAAAAGTTCACAAGAGTCGAAGGCCTGTGACCGTGCCTGCTCCCTGATAAGCGGGCTATAGATTTTTCAGACTTTCGAATCATTTTCCATTCCATTGAGCATTTAACAGTTCAAATTTAGTACCGAGAAAACAGCCGCTCAACATGTATATAACCATTTTGTGATGAATTGCTTCAATTTCCAGCCAACTAGAGCAGATTTGAGCCCCAAAGGGAGACAAAAAAATAAAATAAAAAGAGTGATTGACACTTGTTGTGTTTCAAGAATTGACTGTGACCCACTTTGCCAGTTTTCTGGCTCTCGATTGACATCTTAAAAGACATCTAAGAAAAAGCTTTCATTTTCGCAATAATATGTTTACATATATTAACTTATCAAATGTTTAAAAACTATGATTAACTTTTTAATTTTTTTGTTTATTGTTTGGCATTTGATAATGCTTTTAATCTTTTTCACACCTGTTTTAGCTGAATTCCTGAAATCCAATCGAGTTTTGTAGGCTCGTGCCGCTTATATTACTACTATGGCAAAAATAAGATTAGCTATTCGCAAAGTTCATAATCTGTTTCCAGTAAGCGGGCTTTTTGTCATTTGTGGAAAGCAGTTTAATCAATCAAAACGTAATCTGTAAAATACTTCTTGAAAGCACGCCGCTTATCCGATTAAGCCACTTAAGATTAGGATTATTTCAACTTTAGGTCCCAATGATTTCGGTTTTCTATCAATAGTTCATTTTTCGTTCCCCTTTCAAAGCGATTGGTCAAACAATGTCCAGGTGGAAAAGTTGTTTGCTCCTTGGCACGTTAGTGCTACTGATAGCTATAATTAGTGAGTATCATATACATATAGTATAATAGACTTATCAGAAAGAACACCTGTTGATTGGAATGTGCTTGCAGGTGTTCAGGCAAAGACTTTTCCCTGCAAGTTAAAGGATGAAAAGTATGGCAAGGTATGTGTTTGTACTGCGGACTATTGTGACTATCTGGACAAACCAACGTTGAGCAAGGATGATGAGTTTGCTCTAATATCGAGTAGCAAACAGGGATTGCGCTTTGAAGTGAGCAGTGGCAGCTTTGGATCCAAGGAAAAGTATATCGTTAAGGATTATGAAGAGCCTATTACCGAAACTCCAGCCAGCAATACGACAGTCTTTTCAAAGTTTATGGATCAGTTTGTCGACAGTATTTTACCGCAGTCTTCTTCTCGGGCCAGCAGCATCACCCGTACCGTAAGGGTGAATGTGGATCGTAGCAAACGAGCTCAGAGAATTGAAGGATTCGGAGGCAGTTTCACAGGAGCTGTGTCCTTTCTGCTTGACAACTACAAGGAGCAAGAAATTCAAGATCATCTTTACAAGTCTTTCTATGCCGACGATGGTCTTGCTTTCAATTTATTACGCGTATCGATCGGGGGCTGTGATTTCGATTTAGAGCCTTGGGCCTATAACGAGAAGCCCGAGAATGAAACAGTTCTGACTGGAATGGGTAAACTTGATGATCGTGATGCATTTCGAGTGAAGCAGATAAAGCGCATGAGGGAAGTATCGGGTGTTCAAAATCTTCGCATCAAGGGAGCTGCGTGGAGTGCACCAAAATGGATGAAGACAAACAATAAGTGGACCGGTTTCGGACGTCTAAAGAGGAAATATTATCAGACCTGGGCTGACTACCATCTAAACTGGGTGGATCTCATGGAGACAAATGGTCTGCCCATTTGGGCCATATCCACAGGCAACGAGCCAATGAACGGTGTAATATTTATGTTCTTCGTCCGATTCATGAGCATGGGCTGGTTACCACAAAATCAGGCCATTTGGGTGAATGATCATTTGGGGCCCACAATTCGCAATTCAAAGTACAAAGATCTATTTATATTCGGCAATGATGATCAGCGTTATACTAGTCCATTTTGGTTTCAGCAGGTAAGAGTGTAATAAAAAGCTATTAAATGACTTTTTCAAAGTTCAAATTCATTTTGCAGATGAATCGCACTCGACCCAATTCTCTGAAATATATTGACGGTGTTGCCTTACACTGGTATTGGGATGAAATCATTGGTAACAGCTTTGTCCAAAAAACTAACGAATTTATGAAAGATAAAATACAAATCATCTCTGAGTCCTGCATCGGTGACAAGCCCTGGCAACGCGCAGCTCCATTGCTAGGCAGCTGGGATCGGGCTGAGAAGGTGGCGCGCTCATTTATGGCTCATCTGCAGGACGGTTTCCATGGCTGGATCGACTGGAATCTGATTTTGGATGAGAACGGTGGACCCAACTATGTCAACAATACTGTAGATGCCCCAGTTATTGCCAACACAACAAGTAAGCAGTTAAATAACTTATTATGTATTTAAAATTAAGCTTACTTTTTTTATAATGTCCGACAGCTTACACTGAATTCTACAAACAGCCCATGTTTTATGTCATGGGTCATTTCTCCAAGCTGGTGCCCGAAGGCTCCATCCACATAGAAGCAGTTGCCAGCAATATCAACGTTGATTGTATTGCCTTTATCCGACCCGATGAGAAGATTGTCGCCATACTCTTCAATAGTGGACGTGCCGATCTAGACATTACTATAATTGATACTAAACGCGGAAATATAACAGTCAATGTGCCTGCCAAGTCCATACATACATTGTATTACAACTAAATTGAAAAATATATTCTATGTTGACAACATTTGAATTATCAAAATTACATACTCGAGCATTTCCACATTTTAATGGAGTGAAAGAAGGGTATAGCAAAGAGCATTCATTCAAAAGAGTAAAACATAATAAAAGTTTGACTGCTTAAGAGAGAAGCGCTGTCGCCAGAGTTTGCATAACTTTTACTTTTGATTGCCAAATGCGTGAGAGATTTTTTAAGTGCGCTGTCGACTCAGCCGATCGGTGATCGTCGATTTTTGCTGCCGGCTGCTTTATCAAATCATCAGCTGGCGCAGGTCAAGTGGCAAACACAACTTGAGTGAGCCCTCAAAATATTGAATCAGACATGAGCAAATTTCGTTTACGGTTGATTAGAGAAACTCAAACTGAATCCGCAGCTCAGCTCTCTTTTTTTTTTGTTGTTCGAATCAGTTGTGCAAACGCATTCGAAGCGCGCGTTTCGTTGCATTTTTTTCGATCTTGATACATGTAGAGTTTTTCGGCAGAGCAAAAATGAAATCGTTTTGTTTTTGCCTGCTCTTCGTGTTAGCCTTTTTGGCAATGCGTGGAGGTAAGTGTGGTTGCTTTACCCTGGATTTAAACGTGTTCATATGTTAACCTTTGAATTGTTTTACTGCAGCTGGCTTATCAACACCCTGTCAGCTGAGGGAAACAAACTACGGCAGCGTTTGTGTTTGCAACAGCAGCTACTGCGATTACCTGGATCAGCCCATACTAACTGATTACACACAGATTGTTTCGATTAGCTCAAGCCAGGTGGGTGTGTGTGAATGCTTAACGAATTCTGATTTTAACTTTTCTACTACTCTACTCAAATAGAGTGGCTTGCGTTTTAAGAGATTTAATGGCAGCTTTCTGGACAAGGTATTTGAAGTGCAGGATTTTCGGTCGATTGATGAGAACTTTGTGGCCGATGCAATTGTTGTAGAGCAGAACAGAGCCTGGTTACAATTTGCAAATATTCCCCAACGTTTTGGTAAATATTAACACTTTTAAGCACTTGAATTCCGTTTGTTACACAACTTTTTCAACACTGCACAGCCTTCAATGTCAGCATAAAGACAGTACAACTAACAGTAAAGCGTGAGCAGCGTTATCAGAAGATCACAAACTTTGGTGGTGCTTTCACGGGCAGTGTTTCGCATATTCTACAACAGCTACCAAGCGCTTTACAGGATCATATCTATAGGTGAGTGACTTGAGAGTAGCTTGACAAATTTGTGAATAAATCGCACTTAAAACTTATTATACAGATCATATTTCCACAATGATGGTATCGCCTACAACTCAGTACGCATGTCAATTGGCGGCTCTGATTTTGATCTGCAGCCCTGGGCCTACAACGAACTACCTCGCAACGATCAGACATTGAGCAACTTTACCGCACTGGATTCGCGAGATCTGCAAAAGATTGAACAGCTGAAACGCCTGAAAGCAGTTGCTCATCTTAATGAACTGAAAATAATGGCCGCTGCTTGGAGTGCGCCCACTTGGATGAAGACCAATGATAGGTGGACGGGCTTTGGTCAACTTAAATCGGAATACTATCAGACTTGGGCAGCGTATCATTTGAAGTGGGTGCACATTGCACACAGCCCATAGCTATTTATACTAAATGTGAATTAATGTGCACTCTTTTTTTTTTAAATTTTAATGGCAGATTTCTTGAACTGATGCATTCTAAAAATATGTCCGTCTGGGCTATATCCACAGGCAATGAGCCGTTAAACGGCGTCATTGGTTTCTTCTTCGTGCACTTCATGAGCATGGGATGGACGCCATGGCAGCAGGTAGGCATCATATGCATTATATGATCATTAAATCTGAATTTAAAGTACATTGTATATTGCATGTGATCTTTATTAGGCAATTTGGCTTAGCGACTATCTTGGACCGACTATTAAGGAATCCAGTCAAAGTAATGTGCTCATATTTGGCAATGATGATCAACGTTATACTTATCCATCCTGGTTTCGCAAGGTAAGTAATAGAAATTTCCATCATATAACTAAAATATTTTTCTACTGAAGCGTTAACAAATGTATTCAAAAAGCTTCAATAATCAATTATTATTACTTTAGCAGCTATATATATTATTTATAGTATTTATGCGAACATTTATTCAGGTTGCTTTAAAACATAAAAGTCAGCGTAATTGAAAGAAAGCTAAAAAAATATTTTCATGTTCAACATTGTTATGCCCCTATAAAAAACCGAAACAGAAATATATAAATAAACGAATTTAATTATAATTTAATAAACTTTGGCATAGATGCGGGCTTCTCGCACTAAAGCACTCGACTATCTGGATGGCCTGGCTGTGCATTGGTACTGGGATGAGGTGTTTGGGCCTCAGCTCATAGACGAGGCGCACCGGGAAATGCCAGATAAATTGATATTAAATACGGAATCGTGCATCGGTGACAAGCCCTGGCAGACACATGGCCCCGAACTGGGCAGTTGGGGGCGTGGCGAGAGCTATATGCGTGCCTATATGCAGGATTTGTTGCATAGCTTTAATGGCTGGATTGATTGGAATCTGGTGCTGAATGAGCAGGGTGGCCCAAACTATGTGCACAACTATGTGGATGCTCCGGTGATTGTGAACACAACAAGTCGCACCGAGTTCTACAAGCAGCCCATTTACTATGCCATTGGGCATTTTAGTAAATTTGTGCCAGCACAATCGGTGCGGATCGAGGCGCAAACCAATGAAACTGAATCCTTCTCCCAATTGAGTGCTGTTGGCTTTCAAAGACCGGATGGCACTGTAGCATTGATCTTGTACAATGGGTAAGTGTGTGTGTGTATGAGAGAGTGTGGCACGCGTTCTGTTGTTTACAACCTCTCAAATGTACAGACACATCCTGTAGATAAAGTTGCTATTTTTGGGCAAAGCAGTGCGCTAAAGTGGCTGCCACTTAATTGTGCATAGCACTCGAAGATGTAGACAGCATTTACTTATGTATGTGTTTTATGAATGCACAAACATATTTCATAGATACTTTTCATTCCATTTGCAGCGAAAATTTGCCCGTTAATGTGGCCCTCAATGATAGTCAACGTGGCGCATTAGCAATTCGTCTGCCGGCTCGCTCCTGGCACACTGTAATCTACAAATGAGCTGTCTGATGGATTCTAGGCAATACCAACAAATGGGTTAAGCATAGTATAAAGTGATGTAAGCTATAAATATACATATGTGAGTGTAGACAAAAGTCCAGCTGGTGCACGTAGTCGCTGCTGCCCCAAGGACCAATTAGAAGTAGAAAACATGCTTTGCCATCTCAAGTGACAAAACAAAACAAAAAAGGAAGCCAATAAATTGCCGCTGTAACAGGATGCGGATGCTCATACTATGCATGCCTCTAGAGTCTTGAGCCTATAGATTTGTCCAAGCGCAACGACAAAGACAACGGAAATTTGTTTAAGCTGCTCAATTTGCCGTAACACGTCTGTTTACAATGAAATTTCATTTGGCGTTTAGTAGCCTCTTCGTCCCCCAGCTCTAGAAATGGGATTGGCTTGATTTGGCGGCACAGCAAACGAAAAATTGTTGGATCAAGTTGAGTGACAACTGGCAGTCAAGCAGCGACAACGACCAAGAGCCCACAATAAAAAAAAAAAAAACATCTCTTGGCTAAATATTTTCTTAAGTTTTTACTACAATTTTTTTTTTAAATTAGTTTTTTTTACGTATATGCTCTATAAATATGATTGTCAATTGAGCGCAAAGCAAATGCATTTGCTACTGGGTATAGTATACATATGTATGCATCGCACTTGGCACACAAAATGGGGCGTTTTATGTAAATCTATAAATTAAACATAAAATGTTCATAAATATTCTCTTTGACCAATGAATGTTTTTGGCAAACGGCTTCGGGAATAATCGAAACTGTTTGGATTTAATTGATAACAAAGGCAAACAAATGACGAAAGTGTTGTCGCTTTAGGGCACTTTCTGATTGGGTGAATGCATTTTATACGCATTCATTACATGTTGCAGTGTCAGGCAGGCAGGCAGCAAGTGGCAACAGCATGTCAATGCATCTTGGGAAATATAAACATTCTCAAGTGCTTACTTACAACAAAAACCACTTATCACTATGCAGGGTATTAGCGTGTCAATTACATGCCGTACCCAAGTCCCCCTTTTTCGAATACAATATTTTAAGAGTAGGGAAGGAGTTTAATATTTATAATTTCTCAACACTTACTTTTATATTTTATTTAAATATTTATGCAATAAGAAATTTATTAAAGAAACCATAATTTATATCATCCCATGTTTCTAATCTAAAATAACATAGCTTGATTTTCTTACTTAAAGTTTAAATTACTTAAAAAAAATCCACAACAGAGCATTTAGCAGTCGTTTACAGTTGACAGCAAAGTTCTTTCATATTGGCTTTTCTCTTTATAATAACCAACTACCAAAGTCGATGTGGGATATGCCAGCTAAAGTGTTGAGTGTTTTGTTTGGTTGTTGTTGTTATTGTTGTTGTGGTGTTGTCAGTGCATAAAGTTAATGAGGCTCATTATGAATATGGCAGCGATATGTTTGTGTCATAAGCAATAAGTGCTGTAAGGGAATTTACACGCGCTGTTCTCTCATGTCAACATGCTGAAGATCAAAGCAGAACACATTATCCATCCACTATGGATTTCCCAGGGTGCGCATATTCCACTACATACATACATACATACATAAAATATGTTATGAGTTATTGGAGTATGGCAGTTTCAGATCCAGCTACTCACTTGACTGATCCGCTTCCTGGCATCCTCACCACGTCCACACACGTCGCGTGCTTGTCAACAGCTGACATCTTCATGTCAGACCAATTTGCTCTACTGAATAAAGGTAGTAGGTGTGCTCCTCATCAGCAACAGATCCAGCACCTCCTTCTACTTCTCCACACACACATGTCTTGTCTCTGACGGGCACTCAAATTGAATGCTCAACACACACACACACACACACACCCCGAGACTGAATAGTATTTAGCGTCAAATTTATTTCAAGCATAAAACGGCGATCACATTTCAGAGTTGCCCGCTCTTTAATCGGGGCCCTGCACTTATGTAAGTGGCCTGCGGGACAAAAGGCGCCGGATGTGACTTTTTAATGTACAACAAGTAAATGTTGTGGAGTATTGGTATTTTCATTCGAAATAGTTTCAAATATTTTTGATCTTACAAAGTTAGTTTCTTTGAAAATCAAAATTCTCAACATTTCGCCACTCTAACTCTCATTTTTAGCATGTCACATTCTTCAAATATATAGTACCAAACGTATACGATATACAGTCGAACTTCCACGAGGTTTTCTATACCACGAATTTAGTTTCTAGAGCTCTGCAATTTGCAACAATCAAAAGCCCATTCTATGTTACGAAGTTCCGTTGAGATTCATTATATGGAACCTCGACAATACAATACTCATTTACACATGAGTCAAATGATGGGTCGTTTTTCCTAACTTTTTGCCAGATTAGATAGCCAAATTATCTTATTAACCAATCAACAAATCAACCAATTCAGCCAATTCAGCCCAAATGGGCCAAGTGTCAACGAATATGCCAGAATCATAAGCGCCATAGCCAGCAACAAGATGCGACGTCCGTTGTCCCCAACGCTATCCAAGTTAGCGGAACAGGAGCTAAACGAGACACCAGACAGGATACAACAGGATATCATAATCTTACGGGTGTGGATACGGCAACAGCCACATTTACGTGCGCGCACGGAGAATGATTTTTTAATAGCATTTCTGCGACGATGTCGCTATAGCTTGGAGGAGACGAAACGACGTCTGGACCGTTACTTTACTTGCTATAACCTCTTTCCGGAGTTTATGAGTAATCGTTTTATAACGCAGCGCTTGCTCGATATTAATCGATTGGGGTGAGTAGCTTTCAATACAAGAAACAAAACAAAAAACTACAACTTTTTGTTGCGCTAAACTTAAGGACTAGCCTGTATCCGGACTTGCCCAAGTGTGATAATCGCACCGCTTTGTTTATATCACGTTTCGGAAAATTTGATCCCAATCAGTACAGTCTACGCGAGATTTATCATTTTACAGCCATGGCGATGGAAATTGTGGCACTGGAAAATGATTATGCATCTGTGGCTGGAATATGTGAGATAATCGATTTGGAGGGCGTTGACTCGGATCGAATGCGTCGCTTTGATAAACAATTCTTTCGCAAATGGTGGAATTGGTTGCACGAGTGCAGTCCTCTAAGAGTAAAGGAAGTGTACGTCATCAATATGCCAAAGGATATACAGGGCACCATTATGTTTCTCTACAATGTGCTTAGCATGCAGGTCAACTATCCGGTAAGTATCAGAACACTTTCGGCTTGATTCCACAACTCATTACAACCCAACGCCACAGATACGCGTGCTGAAGAACAGTGAGGAACTGTTTGATCACATCGGCAAGGATTGCCTGCCGGAGGAATATGGTGGCACCAATGGCCACATGGCCGAGAGTGTTGCCTACATGGAGGACTTGTTGAATAGCTATCGCGCCTACTTTGAGCAGGACTACAAGTATGGCACCATTGAGGAGCTGCGTCCTGGCGAGGTTGCCATGTACGAGGCGGAGTTCGGTGTCAGCGGATCCTTTCGCAAACTGAATTGGGATTAACAGCTGACCCCGTCATCCAGGCCTATTATTAATATTGTGTACCCACTTCGCATAGATAAACAAGCAAACTTATCGCTTACGTCTCTCTTATCTACCAAGTACATAAGTACATATGTTCCCATACAAATATACATTTATACAGAAAATATATATAGTTCCGTGTGCTGGGTAACTAACAGCACGCGTTCGCTGTTACTGATTAGATTGCCTGTCCAAACCCATCTGCAGTTTATTTGCCATTTGCCATTTGAGTTGCAGTTATCGTTGCGCTAATATGGCCAGACTGCGACTACTCGATCCCGAACTCGAAAAACTCGCCTTATGCGAGTGCAATGAACAGCTGGCGGAGTGAGCGGCAGCGATAGACACACTCCAGACATGGATTAGTATATCACCGCATTTGAGAGCACGCGCGGATGAGCAACTAATTCTGGCCTTTCTACGTCGCTGTCGTTTCAGTGTGGAGGAGGCCAAGCGACGCATCGATAACTACTATTCCCTGCGCATTGCGTTTCCTGAGGTGCTCTGCTCCCGAGAAGTGGATGAGGCGCTAATGGCACAAGGTTTACTTTACCGAGGATGCCAAATATGGTACAAATGAAAAACTACGCGTGTGTCTGGTCAACGCATGGGCCAGTGAATAGCTAATTAGAACGAGCGGATCCTTTCGCAAGCTAGAAGTGGACTGAAATGCTGCTTTTTATTCTTATGTCTTCTTTAATAGTAGTATTAAATTAAGTACTAGTTGCTATGGCTACAAACACATGCTAAATAAGTTGTAAATTTCCACTGGTCTTATTGCTTATCTTTTTCACTTTTCTTTGGGTATATCGCGTATCCTTTGGCCTTGGTACTTAAAATTAACTTTACACCTAACTAACTGGCTTACTATTTAGTTGCGTAATTTTTGAGTGCTAAGTGCTACATTTTTGCTTAAAATTAGCATGTAATGATGAAGTCACGCCTTTGGATGCTGATGTTGCATTGGATGAGGTTAAGGATGTTGTGGTTGTTGTTGTTGTTGTGGTGGCTATTGATTTGCTCGATGCAGCTTGAACAGCACTCGACGAGCTCTTATTGATGCTCTGCACAATGAGATTGAGGCAATCCAAACTTGAACCATTCGCACTGGCACTGCTGTTGAAATCTGCAAAGCACATTTTAAGCAATTTTATATATATATTTTTTTTTTTTCACAAACTAAATTACCTGCATATTGTCCATATTTCTCCATATGTCTATTGTAAAAGATAAGTTTATCTTCTAGGTACGCACCAGCATATGAACTCTGCAAAAGAAAATGTGTAATTGTATATAGTATTAAAAAACATTCAACATTATCTGCCACTAAAGAAGCAAAAACAATAAATAACTGCAAAATGTGCAATAACTAAGACAAAAAGAACTGTCGCCCCAAATGACAATGTCAAATCTGTCTGCCTGTCAACTTTCGCCTCCAAATGCTATACGAAATGTGCTCTAATAATGAGATTAAGCCAAAATTTATGCAAGCGTTGCAAAACAAAAGAGAAAGAGAAAGAAGCTGCGGCGTTCCAACAATGTTGCCAGCCAATTAAAATGCATTGAACCAAAATGCAGCCGGAGCAATAGTGCAAGCATTGTCTTGCAAGTTGCAACATTCCCCCCTTGGGATCACTTATTAGCAATTAAATTAAATTGCTTGCAATATTTGCACGCGCATACGCAGACGACAGGAATTGTCAAGAACCAGAGCGTAGTAGACTACGAAATAAAACGGAGATACGCAGATTTTCATTAGAAAAATGTATGATGCTTGGCCAATTATAATTGCGCCTTCTGGGTGGGAATGGAAACTTCTTAACTGTAATACTACTTGCCTTATGCGTTGATTTGGTTGCCGTCGCATCGTCTGCAAGGATCATAGCACTCGAGGGGTGCAAGGGTGGGGGCGTATTACACCAAGTGGATATTTATAGGAGCAGTGACATGAAAACGACACCCAACAAAACATACAGTTGGCGATACAAGCAAAAGAACAAAACACCGAACACAACAACTAACGGCTGCACTTTTATAAAGCGATTTATCATTTTCCCGAGCGTTTAGTGACAGCACGCGTTCTCTCTCTCTCTCATTCTGTCGCTCGCACTTTGTCTCTCTACATAAATACAGCACGTATTCATATATATGAAATTTTGTTTTAATTCTTTTGGTGCTGGCAAACATATAGTATAAATAAGTGTGTATGTAAAGTAGGCATTTTATAATATCTGAATGAAATGCCACTTAACACACACTCAAAGCATTTATGAGTAGTGCAAAGATTTTAAGCCGCTTTTTGGCGCGTTCCTTCTTAGAAGTTCTTTCTCTCAAGAAACGTAACGGATATCTCGCATTATGTCTTACAGCTGTGCATAAATCTTAATTTGAACGCTTGTTGCATTTGTCTTTTTTTTTGCAAAAAATTCAGCACCAATCATAAATTGATTAAACTAAAGACATATGAGGTTATAGATATAAGAATTCACACAGTTTTGGCGAAAGTAAGCACATATTTATGATATATCTGTTCACTTCCGATAAATTCTAATGATAGTTATATGATGAGTCATTTGAACCTTAAGTGCAAAGAATATACCAAACTCTAGGGTGTATAAAACTTAGGCGATTGCGTTTGAAGGGTCTCGACTCGACTGATACGATGGGAATTGTTAAATGGTTAACTTAAGTATAAACCACGTTAATGAAACAGTTTCTCTCTCTCTCTCTATGTTTGGTTGGGTTTATTTATGGCACTATTTGTTGTTATCAACGCTTAGCACTTTGCACTTATGCAAAACACAAAATAAATAATGTTTGCAATACTACAATTCCAGTTCCCCTAGCTGCCACGGCGGCTAGCCCCAAAATGGGGATGGATGGATGGATGGATTGTCAAGCTCTTGTGGCTAAAATGCATTTTAATGTCTGCAGTCTGGCAATTTGCCAGTTTTTAATCAAACTATGGGCGAACATTAATATCTGCCATTGAGGGCGCATACACACTGTCGGGCCAAATACAAATATGCAAGGTTTTATGGTAAATTAACAAATTTGTACATTAAAATTTGAAAAACTCAAACAAACTGCATGGAAATTACTCAACAGAGTGCGGCAAAAGAATATCCGAGTTTGGCGCTGTGGATCGTCAGCCCATCCATAAAACTTATAGCCGGCGGCTATTGCAAAAATGTTCGCGTAATTGTTGACAATTTGTTGTGCTGTCACATTGGTTGCCCCAGCGCAACCATGCCCTCAAGTCTTGCAACACCTTTCGAGGAACAACACAGCTCCAATCGTGTCATGTTTTTCCTGAGCAATTTGTCAACTGACACATATTCCATCTTCTTAATTTCTTTTTCTCTTCTCAACTTGAACACAAACGAATTGTGAAATGGTGTATTGAATAAATAGGTGCTATCCCCTCTAAGAGAAAGTATGTTGCTCGAAAGTGTCAGGCCAAGAGATACCCTGCACCCAAGTCATTCGCTCAAATATAGGGTTAAACTGTTTGTGTAGGTTGGACGAGACTAAAGACTTTTCTGTTCGCACTCATCATCAGATAATAACCTATAAAGTGTATAAAAATAATATGGCACTCGAATTTGTTCAAATTAATTTACAACACGATTCTAGTTTAAAAGTTGGGTGGCATTCGCTATTTAAGCTAGAAAGAAGTGCAACGCATTTCAAACAAAATTTATATACTTAATTTTTTCCCCAACGAACATTTGTAGTTTTGTCTCTTGGGCGATAATAATTCATAATTGTTCGCTTTTTAATAAGCCGATGTCTGATACTGTGAAGAATGGAGGAGGAAGCTTATTAAGTTGCACGTCAGCGAGCGCATAAATAAATAACAAATACTGCGACATCGACATCGGGCTTTTTGGACTTCTGGGCTTCTGGGCTATTGGGGGACACTATGACTTATGGTGTATGGTGAATGGGGAGGGGGCGCAGAGGGGGTGTGGATACCGAAGCTAAACGCAAAAGTCATGTTAGTCTATTTTCACTTTCCCGATACAGACCCTGAGATTTTTGATGAATGTGCGCGTCAGCGAAAATAAAAAAGAAAAATGTACAAAAATGTTTTTCATGCATGAGGCTTTTACGAGAAAATAATTGCGGAACGCTAATATTATTAATTGGTGTTCAGTGAACAAAACTTACCAGATAATCGGACGGACAACTCTTGCCGCTTAAGCTGGCCGACAGATTGTCACCATCGCGACTGGGCGTTGATTCCTACAAAGAAACAAACCACAAACAACAAAATTATGCACTGTAGCAAATGCATGTAAAAAATGTATATACCTGCAGCAGATCCTCGAGACTTTCAATGTATTCGATGGCATTGCGCAAGATCTCAACCTTGGGTAGACGCTGATTGGGATTGGATGATGTGCGACGCTTTAAGATCTCGAAGGCCTCGTTAACCTAGAAAGCAGGATGGCATCTTCAATTAAAATTCATCACCGTAATTATGGAAATCATAGAAATCATAGAAATCCATTAGAAATGCCATAAAAATGAAAACACGCTCAAAATTCTGCATTCTCATAACTTTAAGTGGCTCTTTAATAAAACATATTTTAAATTAAGTCGCGCATAAAATTTAAACAATTAAACCGTTGGGCGCGGGTGTCACTGATAGCCACAGTCGTTGCACGTTTCCCCCTTTTCATATATATATATAAATTTTCTTTGTTAATGACTCTTCCTCTGGAGGGGTTTTGTCGATCTATAAATACTATATGCATCGCTCGGAACTTACTTCAACAGTTTTTATGATACTATGTGTCGGAGAACTTTGTAGAGCTCGTTAATGTTTAATGTTTAATGTTTGGCAAATCCTGCAGTTTAATGCTCGTTGGGTGGCTTCCCTGTAGATCTTATGGCTTTTGGATTTTAGGGCTAAATGATTGCGACTGACATTTATGTCGATGATGTGTTAATTCTTGTGGCGCAACAATGTTGCGGGTAGTTGCACTTTACGCAATATCCTACATAAATGAGATTTCCTATAGATTTTCTTATATATTTTCTAGCTTTTCAAAACATAATTCATAATTCAAAACGGGATTTTTGATCAAGAGGGGATAATCTTACTGATTATGAACTTTATCCCTGTATAACTTTAATTTTTAGTACAACCATTTGTCAAAAACACTTCATGTTTCGCGAGCTCACCTTTCGCAGACGCCTTCGTTCACGCATTGTGGCTGCCTTGCGTCGATCGACGGTGACATTTTTCTTTTTACACGCTTTGCATGCCCAGGTGAGGCAGGGACGCGATGATTGAGCCGACGCACAGACAAGTGGGGCAAGAACATGCTCCTCAGAGCTAAGACTGCTATCCTCATCGTCGTAGTCCGTTGTGTATATGGGCGAGGAGGTCATGGAAAGCTGCTTGCCGGCGTCCGTGCTCTGGTGGCTTCTGTTGTTAAAGTGGCAAGCAGCGCTGCTTGCATCGCCGACGGCATTGAAACGACTAAAGAAATGCTGCAGTGTCTGTTGTGGATTGTGATGGATATTCGTTTGTGGCAAGCTGCTGTCATGATAACGATATCCTCCCGTATGCGACTGCTGTGGATAACTGTTATATTCCTGCTTAATAGTACAACTTGTAGCCTGTGGGCCTGATCCTGCTCCTGCCCCGGTTAGCATGGCATTCGTATTGTTATACTTGGTCATGGCTGCTGCTACTACTAGCTTGACCTTTCTCTTTATCAAAAAGCACTTCACTTCACAGTTAGTTTAACTCTCAAAGCGATCGAGCGAGAATCGAGAAATGAAAAGAAGAGTCGAACGAAGAGCAAGAAACGAGATGAAGACGAACCGACGCCCGCAACAAACGCGACACATTTGGTTGACAATATTCGGAGGAAATGTTCTTTTGCCCAGATTAAACATGTGCTCTGATCTGATCTCTTGGCTGCTGCTGCTGCTGCTACGTTTTGAGTGGCTGGCTTTCGAGTGGCATTCTATTAATAACGCGGCACGCCATTAGACACTGGCGTTTTCTAAGCAGAAGGACGCGAGAGAGACCACGCCTCCTCCTAACCAAGAGAATACTCTGATTGTGTGTGTGTTTGTGAAAGGCTTATTGGACTTAATCAAATAAATTTTGGAATCTACCTGGCCACCAAAACAATTAGCGCATCTTCGCGTTTATAAATTAAAGACGGCGAAAACAATTCGTTAATGTGACATTTTTAATGGAGGCTGTCCAAAATCGCCCCCTGCTCTTCTCTTCCCCCCAAAGCCTATAGCCACCCATTGAGTTATTACACGACAATTTTCATTGTTGGCTTCGCTTCAAATTGACCAGAAGAGAGAGGAAAAGTAGATATTGTTTTGGATTTTTTTGATATTTTTACCTCCCCCACAATTTAATTTGTTTATTTATTGCTGCTCAAACAAAATATATATCTTTGGAAATCACCTCTAAATCTTCTTGAATGGTATTGTAAATCTTTTGTCTTAGGCTTCGTGGTTTTCTGAATTCCCAATACCATTTTGAATTTTCGGTGTTTTCTTTTGTCGCAGCTTTTCCCTCTATTTATTCTTGTTTTCTCGTTTCTTGGACGCGTTGACAAATGTTTTGTTTTGATTTGCTCTGATTTTATTTTGAACACACTCAATTTGGTGAGGGCTTTTCACAAAATTTGTTGATGTTAAGCGCAAGATAATCCCAATAGAAAATTAAAATCCAACAAAAACTGCCAAAGTTTTGTTTATTTTGCGTTAGTTTATGTTTTTTGGATTCCGTTTGATCTTACTTTATTTGAAGTGTTTTATTTCTATATTTTTAAATTATATACGATTAATCCGGGTTTCTACAGTCACAATTGTAGAAGAAATTTAATTAATTTAAATAATAATAGTAAGTAATAGCTCTGTGTGGGCTTAACAAATAAATAAACTTATAATATAAGTTTCCTTGATTAGTTCAAAAGTTTTTTTTTTTAAATTTCAAATTCATTGATGGCAGTGCTGCCCAAATGTCACCAATTAGCGCCATCTACAGCTCGAATCGGATATGGTTGTTGTATTTGCTTAATTTTAAGCTATTGCACACTCTCATAGGCTGACTGATACAATGCATTTACATATATGTTTTAACAAACAATAATCATCAAAGGTGAATATAACTTTGCAAAATATCCTTAAACCGGTCTATTTATAATTAAAATTTAATTTCTACATAAACTGTATCACTACGTTGCTATCTACACATGTAGTTACCTTATATTTTAAATTTCCTGATTAAACTTTCTGCGAAATTGTTAGCATTTTGTTATCGCCTCTTGGACATTAAATTGATTACTTGTTCAAAGTAATTAGCTTAAAATTCTGACTGCTAGGAATCATTACGCTACTTGTTGGCTTTTGTTGTTGTTGCTAGTTGAAAGTGCTTTCTGCTTTCCATTCATAAAAATGTGCAACATGCTGCAAAGGCGCGTAAAAATTACGTCAGCCAAACAAATCTTTAGTTAACATATGCTGCTGATGAGAGTAAATGAGAGCGCATGTGCTTAGTCCAAAAGTGAGAGTGAGAAAGGGGGAATTTCAGGAAGATAAAGAGAGCAGAGAGAAATGCTACAACCAAAAATTCAAAGAGTGGAAGCTTTCTTATCATTTATCTCGGGCATTGCCATTAGCTTGCCCATCAACAGCTGTGAATGTGCCCCAAAACGTGGCAAGCTTAATGAAACGTATAAACTTGAGTGCCTAATTTAACTTATAATTATAAACACAGTGAAGCAGTCAAGGCTAAAATGAAAGAAAACAATTTGAAATGTTTTTTTGGTTTTTGCTTTTGTGCATTCGGGAAAATATTTACAATGGGACGAGCACAAATGTGAAGGGGGATAAACGAAGCGAGACGGAGTATTGCGTGGCAATATTATTTGAGCGCGGAAAAGTAGCAAAAAGCACGCAGTTACATTGATGTCGTCGCATCAGACGGATGGGCGCGCTGCTCGTGAGTGAGATTTTTCAATTCTCTTTCGCTAATAAACGCGAATGTATGTACACGCACCAATTGTGAATATGTTTGTGTGACTTCGTAAACAATTGCGTATCGCAGAAGAGCATAGAGAAAGATGCTGATAAAAAAGGCGGCAAAGGAAGTTGATAAACAAAGCATAAGAACAAGAACGAATGTGAAAAGAATAACTGTTTACCCTTTGTGGAGTGTTAACTGTGAAAGCTGCAACAAATGAGCAGGTAAAAAAGCTACAATACAGCATTAGTATCAAAAGTCATGATATTAATAGCTATGCGATTTTATACATACGTTTGTTTGAATATGTGTGTCAACATGGCAAAAGACTATAGGCCATTTGACACACATGTCTCGTCTCTCCTAAACACAGATGTATGCTTAAACATACACACGCACACACGCATTTGCTCATATGTATTTTGCCTTGCTCTGACAAAAGCTTCAGTGTCAAAACGTGTACTTTCATACGTGTGTATGTATGTATGTATGCCTACATGAATGTTGACTTTGTTTTCGTAGTTTCGCAGCTCTCACTGCTCTTGTTGTACTTCGCACGCTCTTTTATCAATGTAGTGTGTGCTGTGCGTGTGTGTTTGTGTGCGCGCTTTGTTTTGTCGTCTGTTTTGCGCTCTCACACCTGTTATCGTGTTAATCTCTCTCAAGACAGTAGCCAACGACTCTCTTATTTAATACTTCTTATCTTGCTGTTGTCGGTTTCTAATCTGTTTTTATTAATATTCATTTGTTTTTGTAAACATATTTTAATAAGTACACAGTAACAGTAAAAGTGCAAGCAGTCAGCGTCAACCATGCAAGCTATAAATGCACTTTCCAACGCTGGCGGTGGGGGGAAGGCAAGGTCTATTGATAGGCAGTTTACGTTACAGTTGTAAAAATATCAAATTTGTATAACGGTACGCTAAGACAAAAATAAAACACTTTTTCTTAATAGTGTCGCATTTCAAGGTCAACCTCCTGATAGAGATGACAATTATATAGCTAAATTTATTCATCTGAGATATTGTTTCTTCGGGCACGTGTCTTATATACTTGCTAATAAATGTATTTACTTCATGCATACAAATTATTTCAACACGCTTGTTATCGTTTGTGGATTTCTTAATCATTGTTAGAGAACTGTAGTTAGCTAAGGTGTGTCTACATTATTTACTCACAACAACAATTATTGAGGCTGAGATATTAAAGTGCTTATCTTGATATATTTATGTTAATAGTACTTATGAGTTTGTTGTTTATGTGCATGGGTAATAATACTAAATTGATCATTTTTAATTACATAATATGTGAATTGAACCTGTCTGTACTTATTAAACCAGATATTCTAGCTGACATTTCTTTTATATTATAATAAATATTTAATTAATTTCAGTTTCAAGGCAATTCGAGTATTTAAACAGGTTTGTTTTTTTTTTAAGTAAAGCAACTCAAAAGTGATTGACCCAGTAAATGGGTCATTATACATACAGTACGAACTCGTTCAACGCAACACCCGAGGCATCCGTTTTTGGCAATAGGTCTGTTTATTAGCTTTACGTAATAGATACGTTTTTGGTTAAAGTACAGAAAAGCTCTAGAAAATGTTATTATCAATTGTTTACGTTTTGTCCTATCGTCAATTGAATTGTGTTGTACCTTAAAAAACTTTATCAGAAATAAAATAGAATTTGTCTTGTTTAAAGTCTGGCTCTTATCAGGCTGTTCACAAAACAAAATTGAACTGTCATGTACCTAATAACTTTATCAGACATTGAAAAGTTTTGATTTCTTCACGGTTTCGCTCTTTTTATTGAAAAGCAAATAAAGAAAACACTTTCGACGATTGTAGTCTATCTGGGCCATGTTGTGCAAAAAAATATCTCACGGAAGTCCAACAGGAAGGTTGCAATGTTATCAGTGCCAAACACAATTGAAGCTTGTAAGCGACATTACGTTTGTATTGATAGTTACAAAATTAGCAACAAAAATGCCTGAAAAATATTATTATTAGCCACGTATTTATAGCCAATCAGTTGCATTACGTGCTTAATGCTTAAAAGCTTAACACATGCATAAAATAAACTAAATGTCAATTTAGTTGACACCTTAAAGTGCTAATGTAAGGCGCTTTCGTTGTTGTACAAGCTTTTAGTCAATTATTACTTTCTTGCATTTCATCAAGCATTAATTTGTAGGACAATAAGCAACGTCACTCCTAATTGATTACAGAGAATTTGTACGAGACGATAAATTAGCCATTGCAAACTCTAAGTGACAAACTATCAAAAACAATTTGTCCACATTTGAGACACGCAAATGCACTTGTATTCAATCCATAATCACACGACATCGGAAACATGTGTTTGCCACATGATTCAGCTTTCTTTATTTTTGCTATTAAGTATTATTTTTATTGTTGTTGACGAATTAAAGATACGTTGTGCGCTATACTTAGTATGTATCTTTTGTAAAATGCAAAAATATTCTATACTCGAAAAAAAAAGCAACGTATCTGGCTGAGAATGTTTCTGCCTGTTAGTGCCTGTTACCAAAAATACAAACAGCATGAGACTGAGTAAGAAACAGGCACACAAGCAAGCAATTAGGACCCCTACATTGCCCTCGTTATCTATGTAGGCTTTTCGAAAAAAAGTAACCTTGAACCGCTTGCAAAAAAACTTTCACAGTGAAAAAAGTTCAGTATCAAGGACTCAGAAATGAACAGAGTGTGTCTTTCGGATTGCTTCGTAAACAAACACACACAAACGAACATACATACATATGTGAATGAAAACAAACTTACACATACAAGTATATACAGCAAATTTTTGCTTTATTTGCTGTGCACGCAAGGGGGCAAACGTTGCGTATACGTAACGAACGAACGGCCGGGTACACAAAATAAGAACAAAACATTCTCGCAAACGAATTTCTATATGCATGAACGTACATATGTATGTATGTGTGCCATGCGTATGCTCCCTGTTTAAGGTATAGAATTTTAAAACATTTGGTTATTTTCCATGGGGATTGCTTTTGTTTTTGGGTCAGCGAAAAAAACGTCTTAAAAGTATCTAGTAAAACAAGTGGAAACGTTGCAGTCGGACGCAACCGACTACGGTACACTCGATACCTCTATTTAAACCGGTAAAAAGAGGGCTGAATGCAAAGGGGTACGGCGTGGCATCTAAATTTTCGATGAAGTTTATTTGGGGTCGTCAACACCTATCTTAACGGACGTTGAACAACCTGAATACACTCTTTGCCTTCGTTATCGAGTATTAAATATTAAATATATGCATGCATATATGTACATATATTGAATTACGATGACATTTAGAAAGAGCGTGAATAAAACAATAAAACTCACACATTCATAGCGCTCGCTGCGTGGGGTGCACGACAATCAAAACAAAGTGTGCAAAATGCTTAAATATAGTATTCATGCTTATATATGCCACTAAAACCAAAGCTACAAATTTTAATATTAATCGGCATAGTACATAAGCGCCTATAAAAGTTTACTTATGTATGAAATTGCGTCAGCGCGAAGCGAAAATCATGGCACAAAAACAACTCAGCAGCCAAAGAAACACCGAGCATTTCTATCGTCCCATTCAAATTCTTATGTATTTGACATCTACGCAGTTGGAAAAAAAAAAAAATTAAAAAAAACAACTAAAATTCCAGACAAAAAAAAATCATATCTATGCGAATGTTTGCCTCTTATGACAGTTTATTCACTAGCCGTGCAACAGTATTTCTAAATTGCCAAAAAATAGCATTCATTAAATTTTCAAGTCAAGTAAGGGTTGGGAAGTTTATCAATTAGTGGAGCAACTCTTTTTGTGCCGTGTCATTTAACTTATAATTTAATACCCATTAATAAATGGTAAAACCTACTTGGTGACTTTTTTATTGACCGCGTTTCAAGCAAGTCAGCTCTACCTTAGCGCTTAACAAAAGAACTTGTTCGATTCAGTTTCACTATCAGCACAAAGAGACATTAAATAAGAGAGGGAGAAAGAGAGAAAGAAAGAGTGGGTGCAAAATGCTAACCGAGAGAAAGAGAGGTAAACAATGGCTCGTGTCAAGCAACAACAATTTTAATAAATTCTCACACACATATTTGTTTACTTTTGTATATTTTTGAGTAGTAGATTCACAGATAAGTCTACAGCGCCGACGCTGCAGACGACTTAGAGAAGTAGCGTCATAAAAGTATGTGTATATACAGTGCTTCCTCGATTTATAATACTTATACTTATATGCGCTCTTATTATTTACTATCTGTTCACTGTTTCGAATGAACACATTTCAAGCTGTTCACTTTTTGGAGTTGTCAATGTCCAAACAATTTTGTTCAATCTTACAAGCGGGTCACAAAATTTAGTGTAAACTCTTTGAAGGGAGCACTGTATATTTATTTAACTAGTATAATTTTGTTATTGGCACACAGAAATGTTTTCGTTTTTCATAGTGCCCGCACGACTGTTGAATTTGAAATCAAGATCGTCAGTCGTGCGGTTCATCAGCTCCCGGCCGCTGGCGTTACTTTTTAGCTGAAATTAATAGCAAGTGATTCTCGCAAAAAAAAAAAAAAACAACAAGAAAACAATAGCAAATATATACATGAATTTGGCGCGTGGCCTGACACACCTATATATATTAAACTAATCAAGTATGCGTCGAATTGACAAGAAAAAACATTTAGATAAAAGTTTTTGTGTTTTTGTGTATTTGTTATGTGTTATTACCATAAAAATTAAATGAATTTTCTTTACAAACAGGCACACGGCGGACACGGCTAAAAGCTTAGGCGAAAAATGAGAAACATTAGATAGCTGCAACGCGTTGCATGCCCCTAAACTAATACCTCCAGCATGACAGTCTAAAAGCCAAGCACGTTACTTCAAAACAGCAACATCAAAAAAAAAAAAACAATTAAAAATTTCAAATATATATTTTTTGTTTGGATGAGGATTTAAATTATAGTCAGTAAAATTTATAATTTTGGACACACACACACACACGCGCGCAATGGCCCACTATAGCGGACATCAGGCTCCAAACGAGGTGCCTGCTCACTTTAAGAATCTATTCATCGATGGCCAATTGTGCGGTGAGGATGACAACAACGGCAATAGCAACAATAACGATGGTAACAACCACAACAACAATAATCAGGAGAATCTACCCGATAATGATTGCGACGCGGCCTGCTGGGTCTTTGGTTACGGTTCGCTGTGCTGGCATCCTGGTTTCACCTACAAGAAATGCATTACGGGCTATATACGTGGGTATGTCCGGCGCTTCTGGCAGGGCAACGTAACGCATCGCGGCACCGACCATGAGGTAAGTTCAACTTTGTTTTCTACAAATGGCTATTTTTATCATTATCTAATTGGCAAGTGTTATCAGTAGCTAACAAACAAACGTTATGGCAAGATGTCTAGTTTAATTTACATACCAGACATTTTAGATTGTTTAATAAACAATCATTCACATATTAGTATAACGTTTTAACGTCATCATTTAGTTAAACACGTTGTTGCTGTTGCTATGAACAATTTGAAGATAAGTCAAGGTCCATTTGAATATAAACACACTGCACTCCACACCCTTTCCCAACAACTTTAAAGAGCTAACCTATTTTCTGCATACATAAAAATATATATTTTCTTTATTACTTTGTTTACAGCCTGGACGTGTTGCTACATTAATTGAGGACAAAGAGGTAAATAAACTACACCAGCTACAAACAAAAAAAAAAGTTATTGCGCCGCGTTTGAATTTCCCTACGTAAGCCCCATTCCGTGTAGGCGGCGGCGGACGCTGTTACACTCCCGCCGTCCCCTACTCGTCCATATCTTAGATATCTCTGGCACATTTCCGCAGTCAACCGAGCGCCACAATTCGAGACCCTTAAATCGGGTCTCTCTTTATTGGAGGTACGCAAGGCGAAATACCGCGAAACATAGGCGAAATTGTATGAACCGTTGCCGGCCCCCAACACAATTGTGTTTACGCCTTGATACTTTCTATCCTAGGCCCGGGGACTTTACCCAGGGTGATCATATAATGAGAGCTACCAGGAGCTCGTTTGTGACCCCGAGAGACAAGCAAGGAAAACTCAAAACGGCCTAGCGGTGAAATAGCTTGCCGCTATTTATACGCACCAGTCGCTGAATAACGAGTTGGGAATTATAAGCAACGCGACGCTCGGCGTCGATTAGAACATGCTCGCTGAATGAAATTTATTTTTAACTCAACGGAAAGTTTATTTCTAAACTTCGAAATTGAGTTTAACATTTTTTTTTTTTAGTTTTTAAAACGTTTTTTTTTTAAATAACTTTTGCAGGGCATTACTTGGGGCTGTGCATACAGAATAACAGGCTCAACGGCTCTGGAGTATCTTAAACAACGAGAGTGCACATTGGGTAAGCAAATTTTGATTTTAAGTTGAGTTTGGCTCAACTTTAATTTTGTTTCATTGTATTTTAACAGGTGGCTATGCAACTTTTGATGCTAAATTCTTTCCCCGCGTCGCTTCGGATGACACGCCCTTTAGTGGCGAGGCTGTCGAGGTAATGATCTATGTCGCAACGCCAGAAAACCGCCATTGGCTGGGAGATGCGCCACTGACATCGATAGCGCAACAGATCGCCAATTGCCGCGGTCCGAGCGGTCACAATGCGGAATATTTGCTAAGATTAGCGCTATTTATGCACGAGGAGATACCGGGCGTGCGGGATGAGCATTTATTTGAGCTAGAACGATTGGTGCTGGAAGAGATCCTTCGTAGGGAAATACCATTATCTACGGTGATGGGTCGCAATCCGGATCGTATACGTCGCGACTCCCACGAAGACGTTCGCCGCCCACCAACATTTGAGTTTACTTCGCGTGTTCCAGACACAAAGCTGCGTTGCCTGAATATATGATTGTGGCTTTGGTCGGATCCGTGGAATATTACAACATCATTATCAATATTGAACAGGATACGAGAGTCTTTGACTAATAATAGTGTATTCTTTTAATTGTAAACTATCATAGCCCTAACAGTAAGCAGTAACTACTCTCGATAACTGATCTGATATAGTTGTTAAGTTCTACATTAGTTAGCTACATAAGTTCTCGTAATAAGTAAATTGCGTCCTCAACGCATGCATCAATACACAGAAGTGCCCAAAAGTGAGGAAAAGTAAGTCCAAAATGAAATCAAATAAAAAGAAGATAAAGCATAAAACAATCAAATCAAAAGTTAAGCTAGTTGTTTTGGAATTTAACGCGGAACAAAAAACTCAGGATAGGTACCATTGATTTCAAAAGCCCGCAACACTTACAAACTTTATTTTTTATTGTTTACGTACTCGTAGAAAAGCTAAGCTTAAAGATTATGGGATGTTGGCCAAATAGTCCTTGATTGTAGCGGGGTCCAGACGCTTGAAACCGTTTTGATCGCAGATTCCAACTTCAATGTTATCAGATGTCATTTTTCCCTCGAAGCCCTCCTTCAGGGTTAAAATAGCAGTGTGCACAGCATCTTCCAGCTCAAGATCTTCGCTATAACTACAAAAGGAAATACGAAATATGATTTGTTCTAGCAAATGCTCGTTCATAGCAATCTTACCGCTTTTCCAAGAAAGTTTTGCCATTAACAGCATTCTTGCCCATGGCAGTGGCCTTCCATGCAAAATATGCACCAGACGGATCTGACTGATAAAGATATGGGCGTTCATTGTCCCAGCCGCAGATCAATAATGAAACGCCAAACGGACGAACGCCACTATGGAGGGAAATTAATTTGAACGTTAGCTCAAAGTCAAGGTATTATCACATATGTATATAACTTTTACCCAGATTGAGTGTACTCCTGCATAAGCGTTGCAACGCGTTGCACAAGCTGGGAGACGGGAATCGGCTCCTTGTAGGTCAAATAGTACGATTGGGCGATTTTACGTGCCTGTTTCACAAGCAAGCGGTAGTCGGGACCCATACCAGAATACACCATTCCGATATGCTTGTTTATCATTTCCACACGGTGCACACTGTGCTCTTCGTAAAGTGACGATTTGTATTTGTTTTCTGTTGCAATAACGACGCCATTGGAAGCTAGAAAAAACCAAAAGTTTTGTATACCAAGTTAAGTATTGTACAGTAGGTAGCTTACCCATAATTCCAACAGAAGGGGCGCCACCGGATACAGCTGCCAATGCATATTCCAGTTGCACGAGCTTTCCTGAGGGACTGCAAATGTAAGCGTAAGGTTGTGTTTGTGCCAGTCATGCAAGCAGGTTAAGTTAACAGCAATAAAATTATCCTGCATCTCTTCTTTGCTGTGCTAATATAAGCTGTACTTACCTAAATGTCGTTAGGGAAAAACTATAGCGTTCAGTCGCCATAATTTTGTCTTTAATTTATATTCTAACAATTTTTTTAACAAATGCCGACAATTTGCACCGAAATGACAAGATGACAAGCACAATCTAGAGCTGTGAGACTATCGTTGATATTTTAGTAACGAATAACGAAAGAGTCGCGATATAATATCGGCTTTAATTGTGGTAGCATAACGATTGCTATCTTTAGCAACCGATCATTTGTTACTTATCGATTATTATACTTTGCAACCAATCCTGCTCACTTATTAACAGTGCAACCACAGTAGAAAAGCCGAATAGAAGTGGAACTTTGTGGTCCACATAGGAATTAAAATTACCAAAATTATTCATTATAATAAAAGTATGGTGCGTGGAGCACTTAGGGGCGGCAGGCCAATGCGAGGTGGCATTCGACCACCGTTCAAAAAAACTTTTGTACCACGGCATCCTTTTGATTTAACTTTGGCCGAAGTTGTTTTCCCTAAGGTTTCACCGGCTGTCGACGATTCTGCGCTGACTGCGGTAAAATCGATAAAACAAAAATCATATACAGCATCAAAAATTTATATGGATTAACATTTTATGAATATAATTTGCTTTTGACAGGCTCTATTGAAACGCAACCAAGACCTTAGTCCTACTCCAGCCGAGCAATCTGCTATTGGAAATTTAGTTACCAAGGTGCAAGTTGTTTTGGATAACTTGGTCGTTGCGCCGGGTGATTTTAATACTTGTGTAAGTAGAAAAGTTATCTCATCTTTATTAAGTTTAATGAAATGCTTACCTTTAAATATTTCAGCAATTGGAAGAGGTGCGTCAGGTAGGATCCTTCAAGAAAGGCACTATTCTCACTGGCAACAATGTGGCCGATGTGGTTGTCATTCTTAAAACACTCCCTACAAAAGAATCTTGTGAGGCACTCGCCAAGAAGGTGGAGGCAGACCTGAAAACAAGCATGAAAACCGAAGTATTGACCAAGGGAGAACAGCACTCTATCCAAATTCATGACAGAGGCTTTGATGTTTCGAATTCGCAAGCTAAAGTACGCATTTTAATTGCCACTTTGCCACAGAACTTGCGAAAATTGGAGGCGGATATACATATGGATCAAAAGTACATGCAGAGCCATCTAGCGGCCATAAGGCACACTCGCTGGTTTGAGGAGAATGCTCATCATTCGTCAATTAAAGTTCTCATCCGAATTTTGAAGGATCTGACAAAGCGGTTTGATGCATTTTCACCACTTTCCGCCTGGATGCTTGATTTAATAGCCCATCTGGCGATTATGAATAATCCCTCCCGGCAAGCATTGCCCATCAATTTGGCGTTTCGTCGTGTGTTTCAACTACTGTCGGCTGGGCTTTTTTTACCCGGATCAGCGGGTATAACCGACCCAACCGAGCCGGGTCACATTCGTGTTCATACAGCAATGTCGCTGGAGCAGCAGGATATTTGCTGCTATACATCTCAGACTTTGCTTCGAGTGCTGGCACATGGCGGATACAAGCATATTCTGGGATTAGAGGGCAACACCAGTATTGTGCGAGAAATGTCCGTTTGGAATGGAGTTGTGGTGTCGCCATTGACACCTGTCTATGAAAAGCCGACCGACAAAAAAGATGGCGATATAGAGGAAGACATTGAAATGATTGAGAATGAGAATGAGGATGGAGGTAGCGATGATGCCGCTGAGTAAAGATTGTAATAAGACTTTTAAACATTTTATTTTAAACAAAAATCAAGTAATAAACTACGCTGATTTATGGCATCAGCACATTCTCAATTATGGGCTCATCCTCTTTGACATCATGCGTCAGTTGCATGTTAATAATATCAAAATATCTTTCAGCTGGTATACCCGAAGGCTCACTGACCTTAATTGCCAAATCAGAGTCTTGAATTTTGTGCCCCTTCTCCAGATCGCGAGCAGCTACAATTGATTTACCCAATTTTAAGCGACAAGGCAGCTCACTTTGTAATATATTCTTGTTTTTAACATCTCTTAGTGCGTCCTTAAGCTCATCTTTGTTTCCCATTATTTTACTTACGTTCTCAACAGTATACTCGGCGATCGAAAGATATTTGTTTTGCCTGAATTGACTTATTCCATGGACAAGAGAGCGCATTTCATTTGGGTCAAGAGAGCAGCGGTGATCAGAGCCCTTTTGGCTCTTATCCAAAGTAAAATGACGCTCAATGATCCGGGCGCCTATTAAAACCGCTGCCATTGTTATCGTCACACCCAGTTCATGTCCAGAGTAGCCAATGGTCACATGAGGAAACCGTTTCATAAGCACTGGTATTAAATTTAAGTTACAATCAATTGGTGGTGTCGGATATGCAGAGACACAATGCAAAAGGGCATACTGTTCATTATCCGCCTCACTCATTATTTCAACGATTTTATCAATTGTCGACATGGTTTGCATTCCAGTTGATATAACCAAAGGTATATTTAGGCTAGCTGCTTTTTTTAGAAGTGGGAAGTTGTTGGCATCTCCTGAACCAATTTTGACAAATGGAACTTTTAAGTCAGCTAGAAAGTCCAGAGAACGCTGCAACGTCAAAACAACTTAATATCTGTTCAACTAAAAACGGTTTGAATTACCTCATCCATAGCGGATGCAGTGAAATCAATTTTAACTTCCCGACTATAGTCCTGCAGTTGATGGTACTGCTTCTTAGAAAATTCAAGATATTCTTTATGCTCCCCGTAGGTGTTTCCCCAGGCGTGGTCACTGACATATTTTCGACTTAGCGCCGAACGAGTGAACTTTGCTGTTAAATCTGATTTTTGAAATTTAACACAGTCACATCCTGCTTTCTTTGCCTCTAGTATCATCGTTTTGGCAGTTTCAAGACATCCCTGGTGATTTTGACCAATTTCCGCAATTATATATACCTCGTCAGATATATTTTTTGTCATTATATCAAGCAACATTTTAAACTTTATTTTAATTGAACTTAATTAACTGAGCTGAAGATTTGAACTGAGAGAGGAAACACCCGTTTTTAGGCAGAAAGATTTTGTGTGTGACCATTGCGAGAGAAATAAAATATTTTTCTGTTCATTTTCTTAAATGGTCCATAGACCAATTGGACTCCAGAAAAATAATAAATTGGGAACTTTTAACATAAATTTATAAATGTTATACTCAAACGGCACGACTGCAAAACTTCTAAACGTTGCCATAAACTGTTTTCATCAAGGTGGCAAGGTATAACTACAATTACAACTATAGTTTTCCTGCTTACTCCAAGAAATAAAGACCAAACGACGCAAAAGGCGGGCAATTATGTAAGTGTAAGGGAGAAAAACTACATACGAAGACTGTGACTAACTGCCCTATTCATTTCCTCCTGTTTTTTTACTGTGAAATGTGGGCACACTGGAGAAATTTTCTGGTAGTAGCTGTGCTGTGAAAAATATTTATAGTGAAAAATATACATTAGAGCTAGTAGCCATTCTTCGGTGAAAAATTAAAGCACAGCAACTACGCAGCGAAACAATACAGAAACATGGGCGATGTTATGAATATCGACAGTATCATATCACGACTTCTGGAAGTGCGTGGGGCTCGGCCAGGCAAAAATGTTCAGCTCTCAGAGACCGAAATTCGTGGCCTCTGTCTGAAGTCGCGAGAGATATTTCTCTCGCAGCCAATATTGTTGGAGCTGGAAGCACCGTTGAAGATTTGCGGCGACATACATGGCCAATATTACGATTTGCTGCGTCTTTTTGAGTATGGCGGCTTTCCACCAGAATCAAATTACCTGTTCTTGGGTGACTACGTCGATCGTGGCAAACAGTCGCTGGAAACCATATGCTTGCTGCTCGCCTACAAGATCAAATACTCTGAGAACTTCTTTTTGCTGCGCGGCAACCACGAGTGCGCTAGCATAAACCGTATCTATGGATTTTATGATGAGTGCAAGCGTCGCTATACCATAAAATTGTGGAAGACATTCACGGACTGCTTCAACTGTTTGCCCGTGGCGGCCATTGTGGATGAGAAGATATTCTGTTGCCATGGCGGACTTAGTCCCGACCTCTCGTCTATGGAGCAAATTCGTCGCATCATGCGGCCCACTGATGTCCCAGATCAGGGCCTTTTGTGCGATTTGCTATGGTCCGATCCGGACAAGGACACAATGGGCTGGGGTGAAAACGATCGTGGCGTCAGTTTTACATTTGGAGCGGAAGTCGTAGCCAAGTTCTTGGAGAAGCACGAGTTCGATCTCATATGCCGCGCCCATCAGGTCGTCGAGGATGGCTATGAGTTCTTTGCCAAGCGACAACTGGTCACGCTCTTCTCAGCTCCAAATTACTGCGGTGAATTTGACAACGCTGGCGCAATGATGTCTGTGGATGAATCGCTAATGTGCTCGTTCCAGATTTTAAAACCGGCTGACAAGCGTAAAAAGTAATGTCACCAATTAACTTCCCACATATACACATAAACACACACACCCACACATACAGACACATTTTTCTTAACAAAGCAGGCCGCCAACCGATCAGAATTAAAATGATTCAACAAAGTAAGTAACTAACGTAAAAGCACTTCATTTCAAATTCTTATCAGCATTTCTATCATTAGCAGGGGCAAATCTTATTTTACGAAACATAGCACTAAGCATGCAGCCAAGAAGGAAGATCCGAAAGCTCCAAGACAAACATGCAGCCCTTAACCTGGACAACTAATGACCTTTAATAAAATAAAGAGATTGCTTCATTTACAAAGAAAACAAAAAACCTTCGCATGCATTCAAACCAGGCATAACTTACGTAGAAACCATTTTACATGAAATTTGCACCAACTTCCTCTCCATCTACCATTGTCGTCTAGCGACCCTCAAAAAACACACGACCAATATGCGTGTACATAAAAGTATATTTTGTTCGATTTAAAAAACGAGACTAAAAACTTAGTACAAGTACAACAGCAAAATTAATTTGACATAGACCAATGAACAACGGCGGCTGCAACAGCCGGTCACAAAAAAAGTGGTTGGCCTTAAACACTATGAGTAATGGAATGAAACAACACACAAAAACAAGAAAGAAGAGTAAACGCTTGCCAAGAAAGTAAGAGAATATACTATGTTTTAACCTTCAAAATAAGAATCTGTTTATGTTCGCCAGACAAATGTCTGGTAGCGGTGTTCCACGTTTATTATTTAATCCAAGTCCGTTTTGGTTTGCCAATAATATATCAGCTGTTATAATTCGATCAACGTACATGTAGTACAATTGTACTGTTTTATCAACCTTTTTCATTCTTAAGATGTGTTTAAAAAAAAATTTATTATATTAATATGTATTATCGATAATCCTTTGTATAAAATAAACAAATGATTAACCACGTGTACGGATTACAAAACTGATTTCAATAAATATATACATATATGAAAAACCTAGTATTAGAATACACTTTTTATTGTGCGAAAAAAAAGAAACTCATGAAAGTTGTTTTGTGTCTTGGCGCACACAATTTATTAACATTTAAGAAAATACTTCATTTCTTAGTTCTTACATACTGGTAGCATTTCTATGAGAATGCATAATGGGATGTTTATTGTGATATGAACGAATTGGTACATTAATTCATTCGGTATTGTCAGAGGTGCTAGGCTCAGCTTGGACGGATGAGTTTTGTTTGTTTGTATCATCGTTCTTGGCCTCGGCGGCCATATTGGTTTCGTCAATGCGGCAATTGTCGAGAGCTGTGGTCAACTCCAAATCAACTGCTGTGTTATTGACACCGTTGACTGCCGCCAGATTGTGATTGGGTTCTAGAGTGTTTTCAGAATCGATTGAAGTCTGTAGTTGCTCTGCAACTGTTACTGGTTCGGAATCGTCGGATTCGGTAGCTGGAAGAATATCCGGATTAATGCTATTTATTATTGCGCGCAGACGTTGAATTTCCTCGTTTGCCTCTTGAAGATCCTGCGCCAGGCGTTCGTACTTGTCATGCTGATGCCGCACAACACCAATGTTATTTCGTATGTACTCCATTGGATTTTCTGGGCGCTCTTTGATTACGCGTATGAAAACTTTCGTAAGCGAATCAAGAACGCTGCCGCGCTCCAAATAGCGTCGAATCTCGTCGCGCTTTGGTTCAATTGGCTGCATCGTATCAAGAAAACATGATGACATATTGTTGAAAAAAAAAAACATATTTAATCTTACCTTAAAGGACATCTTGAAAATTAAATTAAAAAATTATTGGATTTTGAATCGTTCGGAAGAAGTTCAACCTACTGTCACATTGAACTAAATGAACGAGCTAAGTGACTGATTGTCATTTATATCGATTGTTGCTCAGTCAATTCGTTACTAAAACAGTAATTTTAGAGCAAGTATTTTAAAGTACCAACTCGGATGTAAACTGTTGTAAAAATTCGAAAATGCATCAAAAATGTGACTTAAAAATGTAAACAAATGTAAGGAGTTGCATCTTGTAAAGTTGATAAAGTACCTTGGAAATCAAATTTAAATATCTCCATTCAACAGCTACCAACCTAATTTGTGAGGTATTTGGTCAGTTATTACATTGTTTTAATTTTAGTTTCGCGCCAAGCGGCTAAAACTTGACAATGCGCATGTTTTTTTTATCGAGTTTATATACATACATATGTATGTATAGAAAACATACAGCATACACACAGCAGACAGAATTTGGCAAAAGACAATCCAGCAAACTTTTTAATCAAAATGATGGATATTTTCGAAAACACTTTTGTAAGAGGACCCTCCCCCTCATACTCGGACGAAGCCAACTCGGAAACTGCCTTGTCCGTAACACTGCCTATTGGAGTAGGAGATATGAACTTAGATCGCATTGATTCGAAGACGGACACTGTGAATTTCTTTGATGAGAAATTGAATTGTGACTACGATGACGATAGCTGCTCCCATTTACAACCCGTTCGCAAGGATCGAAATAGTTTCGCTTTTTGGACAGCTGTCACAATTTTGCTATTGTTAACAATCGGAAACTTAGTACTTACGCTGACAATCATGGGTGTGCTGCGCTTAGGCAAAGGCCTGCACGGCATGGAGCTGATTCCCGAAGTGGACTTAATAAAATTTTACGATGAGACCGATTTGGATCGCATCCAGACAAATCTTATCGGAATCCACGGCTTTTCCGATGTACCAGTATCTATTGGCAGTGATGGTATCGACAGTGGAGTACATTTTCGTGTGTTTCGCAGTAGTAATAGTGGTATTAGTGGTAACCCCAATGAACGCGATCGTGTTGTGCTCAACAAGGAGGGTATTGCAATACAAGCAAATCTGTTTGAAATCAAAGATCCCGCCGACCATTCAACTGTTTTTTCCACGCACCGTCCGCAATACACCATACCGGCCGGAGTGGATGGCACGCTGCAAACAAAGGTGGCAAGTGCGAGTCGCATTACAAGCCCAATTGGCGCTCCACTGACAATGGAAAGCGACGGCCATATGGCCATCAAGGGTTCGGAGGGCGTCTTTCTCGATGGGGCTAATGTAGAGCTTCAGGTGGAGCATCATGTCTTGATAAATTCAACACAAGGCGCAACTGTATTGGAGGCAGGCAAAGGGATCTTTCTCGACATGGACCGCATACCCATTGTTAGCTCGGAGCAAGGTCTTCGCACTGGCAGCGTGCAGTATAAGATTTGTGTATGCATGCCGAATGGCATCCTGTTCCGTATAGCCATTCCACGTGTTCACAACGGCCCCAAGATATCGTGCGCACATTTCAATAGCCAATTCGATCCTTGCGAGGTAAACATACCACAATAATCATTTAATAAACAACAGTATGATATTATATAGTATCCCTATTAGAAAGTTATGTAGCAGTTTTTATTTGTAATTAAGAAAAAATGTACAAGAACTTAGAAGGTTAGTTTTTATGCTTTAAGAAAAACCTACAATTTTCGAATTTGCGTGCTTAATAAAAACTATAAACCAAACGAAAATATCTTTACAATTGTTCCGATTGCTGTTCATAATACAGAAGTGGTATTCAATTCGTTGAACGTGAATGTACATAATAAAGCGCGTCAATTAGTCGCGCATAATCAATGCGAAATTGAACAGTGAATTCCATTCAAAAAATTAAATTAGGTAGATGAAAGCTAGTCAAGAACATAGAACATACTTTAATTCTACATTATAATTATATGAAAATCGTACTGAGTTAAGCTTTTGTCTAAACACCAGGCGGTGGGGGCTCACATTGTCTGGTAGGCGGCGTCGGTGGTAGATCCACCAAATTATCCGGTACCATACTAAGAAGCTCAGCTTCACTTAGCTGGGCCAAGCGACTTTTAGTCTTTGTCGCAATGTCTGCGAAAAGAGCATTCAAATAATGAGTCAATAATTATATGAATTCTAATGGGTAGCATTGCAGTCTACCCTTAGCCATACCATATGAGCTGTTTGTGGTTATTGCATCCTGCGGATCGTACTCATCATCTTTGGAAGTTGCTTTAGTTGTCATGGTCTTTTCCTTTAAGCTGGCCAATATCTTAGTCAGATTGGGTGGAATTGATATGCTGGCCAGCACATTAGATGAAGAAGTGGGTTTGTCTAGAATCTGTGGAACAAGGAATGCTATTACGTGGAAGTCACGATGAGAATTTTGCTGATACACTTACAGACGACTCCACATTAAGTAGACCAGCAATTTCCATTCGTTGTGCAGCGATCTGCTTATTTATTTCATCAACTTTTCGTTCGAGCTCATCCTTGTTGTCTGGAGGCAATGCAGTCAAGTCGTTATCGTCCGAACTGCCACCAGGCGAATAGGGCGCATTTTGATCATCTAAGCTAGTCCTTGGATCTATTAAAACGTCTGCTGTAAAAAAAAATTCCATGAAATCAACTAATGGCGGAGTCTGCTTAATTTTATTATCCTAACCATTTTGCAACTTGGCAATGGGCGCTTTGATGATGGCATCAATATCAAACTCATCATCCTTCGAGCTGGTTGAATGTGTGCTCCGCTTGCGTTTGGGACTGCTTGGCGGCGTGAATGTAGTCCTTACACGTGCTTTGTTTGACATCTGGTAAATAAAATAAGCATTTTAAGTTCATATTCATACAGTGTGTTTGAACTAAGTGGGCAGCGTACCTTTGCAGACTTGTTACTGACAGTGGGCATCGATATGGGCAGCGATTGACTCATGTTAACCATACGATTGTTCAGGTGGCGCACAATGATGCCTAGCATTGTGTTTGGTCTTTGCGTGTCCTCGTAAAAGGGCACACTATCCAATGTTTGCAGCACTGTCGGCAATTTGTCCCGGGTGCCCAAAGGGAATATATAAAAATCTCGAATCTCTTCCGAGTCCGCTCCCAAAACACCAAGACGTTGGCGCGTGTCCAAGTACTCAAAAAAACTGTCGAATTTTACTGTTTGCGAGACGTCGGCAGGAAACAAATTGACAATGACAATCTCCTTGGTAGGACTCTTTCTGATCTTCTTTATGTAGTCCCAAACATTTACACGTGTTATGCGACCAATAACATCCAGATTAGCAGGCAGCAGCTTACCTAATTGAGTTGTGTTGCCGTGCACGGGATGTATTACCACATCAAAATCAGTGACATCCACCATATTCAGGTTGCCAGACCAAAGTGGGGGGCTGGATAGGCTCTGTAAATACCGCCCGTATTTATCTAAAACGGGAGAGCGCACATCCTTACTGGGTATTAGCTTTGTAGGTGCTGCGACGGGCAAAGATCTAACAGTGGGCTTTGCCGGCTGTCGTAGATTGGCGGCTTCTTCGACCGTTTTCTCCGATTCCAGTATTTGATCGATCAAACTAAAGACCAAAGGTGGCTCGACTTTCTTTTCTGCAACTAGTTTCTTGGGCAACGGTGACTGGACTTTATCGGTGCGTTCTTTGCTTGGCTGCTTATCGCGTATTAATGGCTCCTTTTCCAATTTATCCGCATCATGTTCGTGATGATGCCTCTTGTTGCTGCGTTGACTGCGACCGTCACTGCTTGAGCGACTTCTGCTTCTTTTGCTGCCGCTTTGATGATGATGATTATGATGCTTGTGACTTTTGTGCCGCTTATCACGTTCCCTTTCCTTGTCTCTGTCGCGATCTCGACCACGTTCCTTATCCCGCGACTTGGAGTTTTTCTCTTTGCCATGTGAACGCTCTTTGCTCTGGTCAGGCTCTTTACTGGAATTGTTTGTTGCGGTCGAAGTGTCAGCATTAGACTGAGAAGTTATTTTGCTGTCAGCGCTTTCCTGCCGTTCTTTATTGGGAACCTTGTCCAATTCCTCCTCTGGCAGCGTTACATCCACCTTTGCCTCTATTACTTCCTCACCCTTGTGCGTTTTTACTACATAGTTTTGTGCACATGACAATAAATCCAGTTCAGACTTTTTAATAATATCCAACTGATGACGATTTTCCTCTTCGCGCCACTTGGCTAGTTCTTGGCTAGCCAGCTCAGACGGCGTCATTCTCACCAGCTGTCTGGGCTCCACTTGCTTGGCACATATCTTCTCGAAAAGCGTTTTGTTCTTTCGATCCTTTATGTTAAACATAAGGGAACGATACTTGGACTTATACTTTGCACCCGTATCTCTACCAAAGGAATGATACATTTCCGACTCTACTCTTTTCACAAAGTTGTCTACTTCTGCCACCGTAAGCCACTCGGTTTTGTTTGTCGGCTGCTCCGCATCCTGGGCCTCCTTGATGCGAGCCAGCAACTGCTCCTTAAACGTGCGCCGTACATTTAAACGAATAGGCTCAGGCTGGACCTTTTCAGCAGATCGATCAGTGCTGCTCTTGTCCGGTGTTCTCCCTTGCGTAGTCGTCGTTTTGACAATAGTCTTTTCCTTTTTGGCTGTGTTTTGTAACGTTGGCAGCAGCTGAGTAGATTTTTGTGTTTCGGATGGTTTTTGTACTGTAAATGGCAAGGGAGACTTGACGGGTATAGCCTCCGGTGAAGCTTGATCCGACGGCCGCTTGCCTTGACGTTTCTGTAAGGGATGGCGAAAAGAAACATACATGAATAAAATGTTTAAAAATAAATTTGATCTGATATAGTCTACGAAAATGTGATAGCAAGAAATATAGCTGAATAAATGAGATTTATTTTTTATCGCTTTGATATTTGCCACCTGACTGATGAAAGAAGATAAAGATAAGATAACAGCTACGTAACACAACGAAAGGCATGGAAAGCAGCACAAGCCACCGGTTTACCTTAAATTTGTTGTATATACAAACCAATATTAGATCAGGCTACTCAAATTTCAGATTATATTGCACTGCAATTAAATTATAGTTCAGTACTTCATACCTCTATTTCTAGCGCTTGCACACTGCCCGGCTGGACTACCTCAAAGCTGGGGTTGTCCTGAAGCCATTTTTTCAACGTTTGTGCAGTGGGTGCCAAATGTCCTGTAATAGCACGTCCGCTACGTCTCTCAAAGACATTTATCTAGTTAATTTATACGAACATTAGCTAAAAGCAAAATTTCAACAGCCTTTTGACCTACCCGCTCAACTTTTGACACGGTGTCTGCTTGTCGCAACACATCCTCAAACAGATCCTTTTTTTTGTTCTTTTTAGCATCGAGCGTATTTCCAAGCGGCGTCTGTGCAACTGTCGGCTGCACGGGCTCCGGTGACTGCGCTTGAATAGCATTCTGTGCATACTTGCGAATGCAATCGTCACTGCAATAAACCGAATTGACGCGCGCTGGTCGCTTACATACGACGCAGCTTGTATCCGATGCAGATGTGATGCTGCTGTTGCTGCTGCTACCGCCGCCCAATTTCATGAAGTGCAGCTGCTGCTGATGCATTTTGGGCTGTGTCTTGTTAAGCATCGGTCGTTTTTGTTGTTGCTTAGTGCGCGAAATATTTGCGTTTGTGGGTAACGATGCCACAGCTACTGTAGCGACCGGTGGCTTCCTCAGCGCCTGTTCCTGAAGTTCCACCGTTACTTTGGTTTCATTAGGTTGCCTAGGTAACGTCCCAAACTCCTTTGGATCCGCAGTTGGTTTGGCTAACAACATGTCTGTGATGCGTGGTTGGCTCTATGTTTATAAAAGAACATAAATGTAGTTTTTAAAAAATAATATCAATTTATGTACATATTTAGATTAGACTCTATAGCACAGCTGACAAACTGGTAATCCGTTTTAATCTGTATTTGCAAGTCTTTAATAATTTATGGTTACCTTTTCCTCCTGCTTTTTCACGCACTTGGGACACTTCCAGTCAATGCCCTTTTGTTCCATTTCCAGGCCCATGGCCTTTGTAACACTAACACAGGTGCCGTGGTACCAATCCTCACACAGATCACAGCATATCATAAATCGATTATTGTGCGGTTGTCGGCATATGCACCATAATCTAAAAAGGTGAACAATTTGAGTTTTGTATTTGCTTTGTGATGCACGAGAGTTTTCTTACTTATTAGGATCGTCATCGTCCTCTTGAGATTCTGAGGCTTCTGGATCATTGACCTCGTTACTGATACTCGACTTATTTGATCTTTTGGGCCGCTTTACGTTAGTACTTGACTCCTTTGGCATCTGCTTGTTGGCTAAGCTGCCAGCTTGACTCTGATAACTGTCACTGTCCAAGCTGCTGCTTGTCAACTGACTGCCATCCAGCGTTGGTTCCCCAAACGAAGTGTTGCTTACATCAGATGCTGTTACGGGAACGTTTTGGGCTCGGCGTTTAGCTCGCGTTGTGGGTGCCTCGATGGGTGGCAAGTAAATGACACGTCCATTGCCGCGCACAACTTTCGTGTCCGGCCGTGAGGCTAACGATATAGTTGATGTGGTGCGGGCTGGTGTGCTGCAAGCGATGGGCATATGGGCCATAGAACTTGTTAAATTATTAGCGGAAAATTCGTTCGACACCGGCTATGAAGTAGAATAAAGAAATGTAAGTAAAGTATTTCTCAGTCTATATTTATTCAAAGCATACCTGATTAATCATTGGCAATTGATTTTCAGTATCAAAGATTGGCTGCTCAATGACGCTGGCAATGGCATCAAGGCTACTCGTGTCCGTGCCGGCCAGCACCTGATTAACCACCTCGGCTACAAACTGTTTATCCTCTTCGATAAGACCCACAACATGTTGCAGAAATTCGGCCGTGATTTCATCTTCCTCTGCAGCTTCCAACAAGCGATCGCTTTCTATGTCAATGGCATCGGCAGCTGCTTGCGCATCGAAGTTTTGCTGTTGTGATGCATTCACAGTCGAAACATTTGGCTCAGGCACTTGATCCAATCCAGCGGCGCTGCTTTCAAGCATTTTAACAAGTTTGGGTATAGTATTTTCATCGGCACTGGCTGGCGGTTTCTCAACCAACGAGGCCCTTAGAAGCTCATCCTGTACAATGGAGTCAATGAGATCAAGCTGTTTATCGTTTTCAGCTGCTAGCTCTGAGGAGCTCTGATGCGTTTCGATAACAATCTGTGCGGGTAACTTGTGGGTAGAAGCCGTCTCAACACCGATGGGTGTGAAACCCTTAGTGCTTACTGGCGACGTTGACAGTGCTGTTAGGCTTGACTTGGGAGTGCTGGGTGTATGCAGTAGAGCCTGCTTGCTGCTGTCCGGTGAGGAGGTCAGCATTGTCGTATTGTTGTTCTCGGCAAGTAGACTGTTAAGATTTGTGAACACTCCTTTAGGGCTTGACAGATTCTTGTTTATGATAATCTCTTTTATGTCTTGGGACGGCGCGGCAAATGGTTGTGCAGTTCCTATCCGAGCCACTTGGACAACGGGCGTCCGGCGTACCTTCGAAGCAAGAGCGGCCGAAGCACTCATTCTGTTTGAATCGGGCGTTAATGATCCAGCAGCGTTAGTGGGCAGGGATTTGTGTGTGGGACGCATTTTTAAAAATGATGTACTTTGTATGCCACGGCCTAGAGCAATAACTGATGCGGGCGCTTTCGTATTGAGTTGCACAATTTGGCCAATTGCTGGAGGGGATAAATTTTGATCTGTTTGCTCCTTGCGGCGCTTTAAATGCGGAAATGGTGGCATTGGTGGCGCCGTCTGCACTGGTGTCTTAGGTGTGTGTAATGCCTGGCCGCGTGCAGACTGTGTGTTGGATCGTCTAGACAGCTTTTTGATGCGCTTACGTTTGGTGGAGTTGCGGCTATTGTTCATCTTGAAATCGATGTCACTGTCCCGATCGTTGTCGGTTTCACGGGATACTTCACTTGGCTCGCTTAGCTCTTCGGTGTCAAAATTTTCTTCATCAGCGGTTGCCGAACTGTTTGCATCATCATCGTCATCAACGAAGTCCTCCGCAGGGTCTATCACTTTGTCAGCAGTGCGAGCAGGTCTTGACCCCGCAACAAAAATCTGCTGTTGTTGCAATGGCTTGGGCAGTTGTGGCCTGGTCAGCTGCTGTACTTGCCTAAGCTGCTGCTGTGGTTGCCGAGGCGGCTGCTGTTGCTGTCTGGGCAATTGATTCTGCTGTGGTTGCCGAGCCGGTTTCTGTTGCTGTCTGAGCAACTGAGGTTGCTGTGGTTGCCGGGGCTGCTGCTGGAGTTGCCTGGGCGATTGCACTTGGGGTATAGGCACTACCTGGAAGCGCTTCTTTGCGCCCAGCACTTTGATGTTCGATGAAGACTGCACAATAAATTTGCGTCCTTGTGCCGTTTGCCTTTCCATGGCCAATCTCTCAGCTGCTTTCTGCGCCTTCATCTGCTCCACCGAAGTGAACGGCGTGTAGTTGTGATCGTTTTTGATAACCTCCAACTGAGCATCGGTTTCCGGTGTACGCTTGTATAAGGACAAACCAGCTAATTCTGCAATTAATATACATTATTTTAACGTTCAATTCGATTGCATAACTTCATACTTAGTGCATTTTTCACCACAATATCAGCAGAGTTTTCCGCGTAAAACTGTTCAACGCTAAGACCCACAATTTGTGGGCGTTCTTTTGGTTTTCGTCGCTTCTTTTGCTTTTTGGGAGCTTTAGGTTTGCGACCTGGACGCTTTTTTAGCCTTGGCGCTTCTTCTTCGGTTTCTGTCGAGTCGTCATTGTTTTCGCCTCCGGTGTTTTCATTATCATCGCCAGTAATATGATCTTTTTCGCTTATCAGTTCATCACAGCCGCTTAGACTGTCGTTATCTGTATCCCTATCCGCATCCGAATCTTCGCGATCGGTTGCTGCTTCTAGAAAACGTTCCAGTTCCTCTAAACGTTCAGCTTCCTCTTGATCGACCATGCTTGGCGTTGGCGAAGTCAACCGCACTACGCTTATGCTCGCAATTGATTTTTCCTCTAAAATTAAAACATTTAAAACAACATATTCTTGAGGATACAATTTTGACTAGTTTACCCAAGATATTCCCAATAGCACGCTCATCAAATGAGATGCCATTCTTGGTGTACACCACGACCAGGTTAGAGTCTCCATCGGCGCCATTTGGTCGGACACTTGGCGTCTCGTTGAACACAGAACTAGACATCGCAGCACTCTTCCTTTGATGTGTTTCTTTGCATTAGACCCAGATCCGATTTTCGCACACGGCTTGCGTGCTCTAATTCTTCCAAGAAGCGATGATATTAAATTGTTTGCTCATGCTGCGGCCGCGTTGTGACGCCGACATCGGAAATTGTGACGCTGCTGTAGGACTATTTGCGATGGCCAATTGTGCATCAAATGCCTAAAAATAGAGTTGCAGCGCTGTGGATTTGAATGTTTCCGAGCAAACGCACAAAATCGGTCTATTTCACTTTAAAAAATGCGTTATTCTCAATTATGAAAATAGAATTCGCAAAAAAAGTACTTGGATGGAACGATGCAATGTGACCAACTATAGTCAATAGCGATGCGCAAAATATTTCAGAGCGCGAGCAGGTTGGCTTGAAAAAGCGGATTTAAATTCAACTGTGGTATTTTGTTAATTTGCAACAGCTACCGTAGTTGTTGTCAGTAAGTCAATATTTTATTTACGTCCTAGTTATGGGCACATAGCTTACAGAAAATTAAATAGATAACTTCTGGTCGGAATGAGCATATTTCTCTCTTCCTGCAATATCGATATCGAATGTTAATAATATCGCTTCAATGACAGACGAGTTGTTAACATAAAAAAAACATGTTAAGTTAACAGGCGAATTAAAAAAGCAAAAACAAAGTTGGATAGTGCAATTCTATTATATGCATTGTACATAAAGATAACACATATTCCGATTGGCTTTGGGATTGCCACAAGCTCGACAACAAACAAACCAAGAAATCAACACCAACAACAACAACAATAAATAAACCACAGATAATAAACGATTATTTATTGTAGCACTCAAGTTTTGCTTGTAGATATTGTCGGACTAATCAAGGCATAAAAAATAAACTATAAACACCAGTTGCACACCGACTTCTATAATCGTAACACGCGAACAAAATGGCATGCTTTCAAATGGGGTCCTGTCATGCTGTCCCGATGACATTGTTTAAGAACAATCGGGTCAAAGTCTCCAAGGCTATACTAGCTAGTCCGCAGGAGCGCCTTAAGTTAAGCACGGGGCAACTGCTCGTTCTGCTGGAGGGTGGTAAAGATCAGAGCCTATACAATACTGATGTGGACTATGTGTTTCGTCAGGAGTCCTACTTTCAGTATATGTTTGGCGTCAAAGAGCCCGGCTGCTATGGCATACTTAGCATTGATACCAAGACAGGGAACCCAACTGCGGTGTTGTTTGTACCCCGGTTGCCCGATGAGTATGAGACCTGGATGGGTGCATTGATAAAGCCCGAAGAGTTCAAGGCCATGTACGCAGTGGACGAAGTCTATTATGTCGATGAACTCGAAGCATATCTCGGCAAAACCGCGCCCAAGCTCATTTTGACACTTAGTGGCACAAATAGCGATAGTGGTCTTACAATGCAACCTCCAGAATTTCCGGGCAAAGATAAGTATGTGACAAATTGTGATCTGCTTTATCCCATCATTTCGGAATGCCGTGTCATTAAATCAGCGGAGGAGATCGAGGTTTTGCGCTATGTGGCCAAAGTTTCTTCAGATGCGCACATTAAGGTAATGCAGTTCATTCGTCCTGGACGCATGGAGTATGAGGGTGAATCTGTTTTTCTGCATCATGCTTATGCCGTGGGCGGCTGCCGTCACGCCTCTTATACCTGCATCTGCGGCAGTGGCACCAACTCTGCAATCTTGCATTATGGTCACGCTGGTGCACCAAATAATCGACCCATCCAAAATGGTGAGATGTGCCTTTTCGATATGGGCGCCAATTATTGCGGCTATGCTGCTGATATCACCTGCAGCTTTCCGGCCAACGGCAAGTTTACAGAGGATCAGAAATTCATTTACAATGCGGTGCTGGATGCTCGCAATGCTGTGATGAAAACGGCACGTGATGGTGTCTCCTGGGTGGACATGCACAAGCTGTCAGGCAAAGTGCTCCTGGAGCGTCTTAAGGCTGGCGGCATGCTGACCGGCGATGTCGATGAAATGCTTGAAGCTGGCGTCTCCGGAGTATTTCAGCCGCACGGCTTAGGCCACTTGATTGGCTTGGATGTGCACGATGTGGGTGGCTATTTGCCCACTCAACCATCGCGTCCAAGCGAGTCGTGGCTAAGCAAGCTGCGCTTTGCTCGTATTCTCAAGGCGGGCATGTATGTGACCATTGAGCCTGGCTGTTATTTTATAAATCAACTTATGGATAAAGCTCTTGCTGATCCAGAAAAACGTAAATACATTAATGTAGAGATGTTTGAACGCTTTCGCAACTTTGGAGGCGTGCGCATTGAGGATGATGTCCTGATAACCGAGACCGGTGCGGAGAACTTTGCAATAGTGCCGCGCACTGTTGAAGAAATTGAGAAAACCATGGCATCTAAATAAATTGTTAGTTGTGAATATATATAACACTAAAACAGAAATATTTTATACGCATATAATACATATTTAACAACATATATTTTTTATATTATAACAAATATAAAACGTTAAACGTCGTTAAAATAAAAAAAAATTTAGTTTTTTGTATTGAATCATTTTCAGCTAACAATGTAAATGAGACGAAGGCCTGCATTGAAGTAATCATAATCTTTATTAACAAGCCGATCTGCAGTAGATCGCATTGTAAATACTAGTTTACAGTTTTAAGACCAAATCTTTATTGAGTTTACATGTATTTTTTGCTGTTACCATTGCGTTGCTGTTGCTTTCCCTGACTGTGTCCATTGCTTGTTGGAGATTTAACATTTTGAACATCGTCACTGCTCTCAGAATCGGGCACTTCAGTAAGGGCAACAACACTCCGACGTGGGAACCATCCACGAATGGCACCTTTACGTACACATTTGTTTTCCTGCTCCTTCTTCTCGTTGAGCACACGTTCACCAAACAGCCAGTGCCGACGGAAACGTGTCACCCTAATGATGTCCCCGGGCTGCAGGCAAATCCTTGACTCATCTGTGCATGGTGCATTAATGCAAACGCGCCAGCCCTGCGAGAAGATTGGCAGCCAGCGTCCTGTTACGTTGCTAATGCACTTGTAGACGCGTGTTCTAGCACGCTTCTCCTCTTTCTGTGCCAACTGCTCGCGCTGGATCAAAATAAAAGAGTATATTAGTTGGAGAAGCTTTTCTGGTACTGGAGGTGCATGATACTCACTGTTAGCGTGTATTGATCGCAGCCATCGACGACGGGCCATTCGATGCCAACTCCACGTTTTTGGCACTCCTCGTTAAAGACCTGGCGTAAATTTAGGCGCCAGCCCAAATCATATGGATATATGAATGGCACATCAGTCTGAGATCTGTAGCGGCGATACAGGGCCTTTTCCACAATCCAAATCTCAATGCCTGTTTGATTCGAAACAATTGTCTTAAGCTGTATATAGAGCAGCATGCTGAGACCAATGACAACACCAATTGCTAAGCCCATGCCCAGAATGCACATAACAATGCTAGTGACTGTGAACTGAACGCTGGCCAAATGCGACAGTCCATGGGTGAGATAATAGTAGCGGTAAATGCCGCGATAAAAGGAACAACTAAGCACAACCGAGCCATGCAGGCTGCCCATTATGGAGAAGAGCAGAAAGTAGCTAAAATAGGCATGATTGGCCCAGCCTACACAATGATTGATCCACGGACAGTGATGATCCATTTTCTTAACGCAACGATTACCTGCAAGCAAATGAAATACATATATCATAGACTCTAAACTGCATTATAATCCGTTAACTTACATTTGCGACAGTGATGTGATCGTGGCGCTTTATAGCCTTCACACTCCTTGCAGTACTGCAGCAACTCCGTGTCCTTGGGGTCCTGCCAAATTAAATTTTATTAAATATGCGTGATATTTCAAAAACTTGCATGATTTATGCCAACTAACAAAAACTTAAAAAAGGGCTAACTACGCGCAGCTCATTAAATGACCCAGCCGCTCAGCCACCCACAAGAGTCCAATGCCCGTTGCGACCAGTCACGTCTGGCGTCTGGTCTACAAAACATTTATGCAAATACAGGTAATTGCATTACCACTACGCCTCCACAGTGGCTGCGTTTGCCCTCGCGTGTCCATAAATTACTAGGTGGCGTGGCTTGGTAGGCTGGACTCACACGAAAATTGGTGGTGTCAAAAAACTAAGTCACCATTTTTTCTGGGTGTGTGTGCGTTTGTGTGTTTGTCTAGCCGACATTATCGTCAAGTTTTCCGACATATTTGAGGAAAATTATAGCGCTTAATTGCTGCATTACGCGCCAGTGAGCTGCGATAAAGGAATAAGCAAGCGATGCTGTCAACATTAGCTGAACACAATTTATTAAGAGGCAGTGTCGTGGCACAATTGACTTTGAATGAGTCGACGACTGCAGTTGAGCACAGATTGTGCCTGTCTGAGGACATGCGATCAAGTAGCAAGTTCCGAGTTTGTTATGCTAAACCATAGTTTCCGCTCCAATAGTGACGGGGCACAAAGCATGTCGGCCAACTGTAGAGTTCAAGCTCATTAACTTGTTTACAATGGCTAAACAACATTGGTTATTGTGCTTAAATAGTAGAATATAGAAGCGATTATCTTCTATCCTCCACTATAGAACTATTTATGTGTATTTTTTATAAGTCGACGCACCTTTATCTATGACTAATGATGTTGCAGCCGAAATTAATCTTTTGCTAAATTACAATGTTTAGTTAAGTAAATAACAGCCTTCTGGTCTTTCTAGCACCCCGTCATATTAATTTCAAATCGGAAAATGCGCTTATATGAAAACGGTGACTACATCACAAAGACATCCCTATATTATGGAAAGTCTTCAGACACGCCTTTGTATAGCTAGCAGTGGTAGTGACCCACGAGGGAGCAGAGCAGGCGACCACAGTTGACAAACATTTTCCATGCATGACAATGTCAGCGACAAAAGCGTGTCATGACAAAATTCTTTATTGTTGAGTGTGTGTGCTTAATGGAGCGGGTAGGTAAATGTTTTCTGGGGCTAGGCTATCATTGTGTGAATTTTACCTTTGGCTGCCATTGTTTGGGCAGCAGGCCGGGACCTGTCAGCGTGGCCATGATGTAATTGAATGTGGCCAGCGTGGAGAGGAGCAGGAACAGCGCCTGATGTGCAAAGGCAGCAAACGATTCGTTTGGCGGCCACCACATCGAGTTCATATAGAGCGTCGTCAGCGTTATGCATTTAATGATGCCTGAAATAAAAAACATGACAAGCATATTTTTAAATCATACGCTTGGTTGAACAAATAGCTTTTGTTTTGGGAGAGACTATCGCAATATAAGATTTGTAATTACACATTTTTTGGAAAGCATACTAATGCCTTTGCGTGCCATTGTAATTAAACATAGTTTGTTTGTTTATTTTCGGCGTCTTGATTAAGCGGAGAGGCAGTTATATTTTAACCGACTTCAAGTCCATGGGCATAGCCATCGTCGTCAACCCTCTGCGGCAACAAGCGGCGCTCGAAATAAGTAATAAAGCTATTTACAATTTTATCGCAGTTCAATATCAATTTGCCAAAACATGAACCGGATGCATAATAAGCCTAAATTGTCAAATTGCACGCTATTAACTAAAACTCAATTATTGCAGATTTTAACGCGTAGTATAAGGGTGTCTTAGTAAGAGGAATGGGGACGGAAGTGGGGTATTGGTGTGGGCTCAACGGCGCCATGCAACGACGGCGTTGACCGTCTTAGAATATGAAACACGATAGTATTACGCTGCAGACAAAACGCAAATTGTGTTGTGGATGGAAAAGAGAAAAGGTTGTCGGTTAGCCTGGTTCGTTTTCTTATTGGCCAATTGTTCGTTGTCTTCTTTGCTGTAGGTTCATTCGCTCGACTTTTTAACTTGCTAATTTGCAAGCTGTCATCAACTAGTCCGAGTACTGACAAGAGACTAATAAGCAAATTGGAAATTACTATAATATTTTGAATACTTCTCATGAGGGCGGGGCGTATGCTCCTTTTTTGCCTACATAAACTTATTGCAGTTGTTGATTATAACTTACTCAGTGCGGTGATTGGACCCCAGTGAAGAAATCGTCGAAAGCCTGATATATTGGCGCTCATAGTTTAATTATAGTATTTGTGTTGACGGTCAAAATGGCAATACGACCACGACCACGAAGTCTGCAAGCGAACAGGTAAACAAAAACAGCGACCATAACAGAGTTGCCTGTGGGTAGAATTGCGGCCTGCTAGGGCTGCCACTAATCGATACTATCGTTGTGTACAATCGATAATGATTTGCATAGATTTTACCGATTGTTTAAATTAATGGATTCAAAGATGGTTTTCCGTGGTTATTTAGTTTGTTTGTTTCCCATGTAAATAAGCTGTTTTTATTTTAAATTTTTACATAAGTTTTAACAATGTTAAACTTTGTGCTGACTAAGGGTTGTTAGCTATGTTTTTAAGTTTCAAATTGTGTTTAGAACTTGACAACAACTATTTGTTGGCCAAAATTTCAAACTTAATGCCATGCTCATGCTTCTCCAGCTCACTTATAAGGCTGGTTTTGGCAAATGCAGCGCCAGGAGGCAGCACACCACCAGTGCTAGGCATCTTGTGGCTCTCGCGCAGAATGGTCACCGCAGTAGAGAGCAGAGCAACACAGGTGGAACCATACCCAGGATTTGGACCCGATACTTTAACCATCAATGTCTTTGTTGGTGGCTCCTTGTACTGATCGCTGCTTTCGGCCAGACGCTGTGTGCTGGGCCAACCCGTCGCCTTCATGATCATTTGAAAAAAGGTGCTTTCCATACGTGCCTCGCTGGGTCCATAGGGTGAGACTAGTCCGCCCGAAAAAAAGCGGGGGTACTTCAACAACAAGCTACGACCCAACTCAAACTTCGACATCAGCCCAAAGATGGTCGCAAAAAGAGCAACAACTATCGCTAAAATCCACGAGGGGAATCCAATATAGGCATGCATCTGGACGGGTCGCTTTTTTTCATTTTCGTATAGATAGCGCTGCGATCGCATTACTACCGATCGATCCGATCCTGGGAAAGGCAAACACACCTGATTAACCTCCGTGGAGCGAAACATCAAGGGCCGGTGTTTCAGTATGGGATGAAACTTGGGTAGGCGGTCTGAAAACAGCTTTTTGCGGATGCCACTTAGCTCGTTGGAATGGGCCAAGCCATAGACAGCGCTTTCCCATGTGCCTGTGTTAATTCCAGCCTTGCCCATCGAAGCATCCTCGTCTTTTACGCCACTGACCAAAAATGTCTCCACCGAATTGACAACGCCATCGAAATTCTTCTCCACAAAAACGATGCCCATGTCAGCGGGAATAGAATCAAAGCCACAAGCACTGATCACATAAACACCACGCTCCTTAGCAAGCTCATTGTACTTGAGTTGCATCGTTTCCATATACTGCGGCTCGCCGCTCACGTCCACGTGATGTGTGCCTGCCTCAATGCAAGCGCGAACCACATTTTCACCATAAAAACGATATGGACCTGCGGTGTTAACTACAATGCGACAGGATTTGGCCATTTCGAGTAGCGAAGCCTCGTCGTTTACATCAGCAGTGATGATGGGCGTTTGCGACAAGTCCTTTTTGGCTTTGGCACCCATTTCTTTAAGCACCGTCTGTAGCTTCTCGCGGCTGCGGCCGGCAACGCCCCATCGCAAATCCTTTAGCACGGATACGGCTTCGTAGACAGTGTATTTGCCCGTAAAACCGGTAGCGCCGAATATGATGACATCCAGGCGTTCAGTTGCCATGATTTTCGTTTGCTCAAGGTCAGTATCGACGTCACCAATGTAAACGTATTACTAGCAAATAACAGGAATAATTCGTTATCAGAATTTGGGTGTAGGCTGTTGCTGCAAGCAAGAACTTTGAACTACTAAAATTTGATTTGTTCTATTGATTAAGTTTTGACAGCGAACTTTGAGCCCAGGTGCCTTGAAAACATAAAGTAACTTACTATAGCCCTTTAAGTGCCGGTGAAGTGGTTGAATAAAATAAATTAATCAATTTACACTGAAGGCAATTGCCGGAAGTTGATCGAAATGGAACGATAGTAGCCGTTAAGTAAAAAATGTATCAATTATGTATTCATATGTATATATACATATTGGAATACTAAATAAAGCTAGCAATTTGTTCCAAAACCAATTATCATTACAATTACGTGAAGAAAAATATTTTAATCGCATTTGCAGTACTATCTTATCGCATCTAATTGATAGCAAATCACCTGTCATGGCTGTATATCGATATTTATGTTTTTACTTAGCGACTCACGCACATCAGCGAAAAACATGCAGCAATGAGTGAAAAACCCAGCAAACTGCCTATAATTAGCCAACAAGTGGACTCCACTTAGTGGAGCAACAACATGAACCACCATCGACGATGAAGGTGTATGTGCCCTATTATTATTAGGACTCTTTATCAGAATTGGCGGTGTTGAAGTGTCGCGTCGACGATTGAAGTTGAGCACAAACTGTGAATGACTGAAGATATAGTCACAATAGTGACGCGGCACAAAATTTGAAAACCAAAATATAGAATCAAAGAAGGTTCCAAAGTTTGTATACCCTCTCAATGTTTATCTTCTACCCTTTACTATAGAGATATGCATGTGTGAATGCTATCGTATTGAATTGGATTTTGCAATATGCTCTATAAGTCGGCGCAACATGAGCTATGATTGATGATGTAGCTTTAATTAATCTTTTGCTAAATTACAATTATTAGTTAAGTAAATTACAAACTTTCGATCCTTCAAGCCCCCCTCATATTATTATTTCAAAGCAGCTAATGATAACGGTCACTACATCAAAGTCTCTACCTTATTCATACATATGTAACACTCGTAAGTACACCCTTTATTATGGACAATCTCCAGACACGCTTTGGTATACATATGGATGTACATATGTAGATAGATAGCAAAGCAAGCGACCGCAGTTGACAAACTTTTCCATGCATACCAATGTCATTTTGTCATTTGTTAGTATTTGTGCATGTGCAAGTAAGTTGCTTTTAATTACAATATTAACAGTAGTAAGTTTTAACAATGTTGAACTTCATGCTGACGAAGCTGTTTTAAGCTATATTTTTAAATTGTGTTCAAAAACTACTTGTTGGGCAAAACTTCAAATTTAATGCCATGCTCATGCTTTTCCAGCTCACTTATAAGGCTGGTTTTAGCAAATGCAGCGCCAGGAGGCAGCACACCACCAGTGCTAGGCATCTTGTCGCTCTCGCGCAGAATGGTCACAGCACTAGAGAGCAGAGCAACACAGGTGGAACCATAACCAGGATTTGGACCCGATACTTTAACCATCAATGTCTTTGTTGGTGGCTCCTTGTACTGATCGGTGCTTTCGGCCAGACGCTGTGTGCTGGGCCAGCCAGTCGCCTTCATGGTCATTTTAAAAAAGCTGCGTTCCATGCGTGCCTCGCTGGGTCCATCGGGTGATACGTAACCGCCCGAGAAAAATTTAGGGTACTTTACCAACAACTTACGCCCAAACTCGAACTTCGCCATCACCCCAAAGATGGTTGCAAAAAGAGCAACAACTGTGGCCGCAAACCGCGACGGTAATCCAATATAGGCATGCATCTGAATGGGTCGCTTTTTCTCCGTTTCGTATAGATAGCGCTGCGAACGCATTACGACCGAAAGATCGGGTCCTGGGAAAGGCAAACATACCTTGTTAACCTCCGTAGAGTGGGACATTAACGGCCGTGGCTTCAGTATGGGATGAAACTTGGGTAGAGGCTCTGGGAACAACTGCTTGCGAATCTCTTTAACCTCACTCATATGGCCCAAGCCATAGACAGCGCTTTCCCATGTGCCTGTGTTAAGACCAGCCTTGCCCATCGAAGCATCCGCGTCTTTAACGCCATTTACCAAAAATGTCTCCACCGAATTGACAACGCCATCGAAATTCTTCTCCACAAACGCAATGCCCATGTCAGCGGGAATAGAATCAAAGCCACATGCACTGATCACATAAACACCACGCTCCTTGGCAAGCTCATTGTACTTGAGTTGCATCGTTTCCATATACTGCGTCTCGCCGCTCACGTCCACGTGATGTGTGCCTGCCTCAATGCAGGCGCGAACCACTTTCTCACCATAAAAACGATATGGACCTGTGGTGTTAACAACAATGCGACAGGATTTGGCCATTTCGAGTAGCGAAGCCTCGTTGTTAACATCAGCAATGATGATGGGCGTTTGCGACAAGTCCTTTTTGGCTTTGGCACCCATTTCTTTAAGCACCGTCTGTAGCTTCTCGCGGCTGCGGCCGGCAACGCCCCATCGCAAATCCTTTAGCACGGATACGGCTTCGAAGACAGTGTATTTGCCCGTAAAACCGGTAGCGCCGAATATGATTAAATCCAGGCGTCTAGTTGCCATGCTTTTTTTTTGCTCAAGGTCAGTAAATGTCTGGAATTATTCGTTATCAGAACTCAGGTCTTACTAGCTGTTGCTGCGTGCAAGAACTTTTCGCTACTGAGATTTGATTTGTTCAGCGAGCATTAAAATATATTCTTCAAAACTTATCTAGCTTACTCTATTGATAAACTATTGATAGTGAGAATTTACTCTATTGATAAACTATTGATAGTGAGCACTGGGCGCAGGTGTTTCACAAATACACATATGAAATGCCGGTGTAGTAGTTGAACAATTTAAATAAGTCAATTCTCAGTGCCGGCATTTTCCATCAATTTATCGAAAAGGTACGATAGTTGCATAGTTAAGTGAAAAACTATGGAAATGATGTGTAAATTAGTTAAGGCTTAATAAGGAACAACAAATTGAATCTTTTCTGAAGCCAATTATAATTACAAATACGTGTAGAAATATAATTAATTAGCATTTTAATATGTGTTAATAGCAAATAATTTGTCATGGGTGTATATCGATATTTATGTTTTCGTTTAGCGACTCACGGCACAAGAAACAGATATGCAATGTCTAAACTTCGCTCCAAATGCACAATCCTCGAGAGCATTTACAGTGCAGGAGAAAAGGCTGCACTTACACCACTAACAGGGCGTACAATCTAGAGCGCCATGAGCGCAACCACGAGAAGGGCAAGGTGCTAGTATCACAATGCCAACCATGTCCACATTGCACATATGCCGCCGGATCGCTACATAATTTAATGCGGCACATAAACAAAAAACATGCAGCACTAAGTGAAGAAACCAAGCAACTACCCATAACTAGCCAAAAACTGGAGCAGCAACATGAACCACCTTCAACGGAGATAAAGTCTGTGCCTCAAGCAGAACCAAGTCCGGAGCAGGAGCGCCCATTGCATAAACCAATAGAACAAGCGACTGATTCATCGCTTTGGTTTTGGAGTACGCCGCAGCAAATGGAGAAGAATTTTTTAAGACGTAGTGGTCTACATTCTGAATGTAAAATAAAGGAGATTTCAATCAAGCTGTACAAGTAAGTGGTAATGTAGAAAAAAAAAAAATCAACACAAATTTTAACTCATTACCAATTGATAGATTTTATGCTTTGGTGAGAGCAAGAGGAGGGGCTTTAAGTGTGGACAAATGGGATGATGTTGCTGCAGCCCTGGGCCTGCCGACGGGATCAGGCTGTCAGACACGCGTTAAGTACATGGAGCTACTATACGAGTTCGAGAAGAAAGAGGATGAACGTTTGCAAGAGTGCCAGAATGCGAAAGGAGTGCCATATTGGTGGGATGATGGCGATTTCATCACAGACAACATCGCATCCGGTGATGAGCAGTGGAAGAACGTAAATTGTCCATCTCCAACAGTTCGCAATGTCATTGTTAAAATGATTTATGAAAAGTATTACACAAAGCATTTAAGTACCTGCAAACCATTCCAAAGGTTTATTGTAAAGGATTCCTGGCTCAGGGCAACAATGTTGAACTATCAAGCGCTGAGATGTGAAATGCATTTGATGCATTATTCCGTTCCTTGACTTAAAACTTAAGTTATTTGAGTGTTATTCAAACAAAGCTATTTAGTAAAATAAAAAATTAATATTCTTTGTAAACATTTACAAATCAAATTAGCCGCCAAGAATAATACTAATTTTCTAAGAATTTTTGACTAAAATGAAGTTGGCAGCGCACTAAGTTTTTATTCACCTAATAAATTGTTGCAATCGAATAAAAACTCGATATATTTACCAATTGTTCATTGTGAATTCAACTCTGAACTCACCATGGTGATTCAGTTCGATATCTTTACCATCATTGTGAATTCTGTTTTAAAGCTGGAAGGTCGTCTGTGCGCAAGAATCGGTCGGCAAAGTGAATTTCAAAAATAACTGAACACAAATAAGTTGTAATTGCAAATTGTTTAAACTTCACTCTACATTGAACTGTTTGTTTTAAAATTTTAATGTGTGTGCGTTAAAAAGTCTAACAAATTGTGAGCACATTTAAAAGGCAGGACTGCGCAAAAGGAAGAAGAATTTCGATTAGCGGCTGTTCGTGTGTGTGCGTTCGTGCGTGTGTGTGTGTATGTCAGCGTTGCGGCGCGAGAGCAAAAGGAGAATTTGCAAGACAGAAAGAAGAGCTAAAGAAGCGGCGTGTGAATCACGAGAGTAAGCAAGCTAAAGAGCGAGCACAAAAACTGAATCACTTCAACGCTTTTTTCGGCATTTTGCATAAGCTACGAAGCAGCAGCATCAGCCGATTATAATCGCAAAAGCAATTGATTATTAAGCAAGCATCAGCCGCAACAAAATGGAACACGAGGATAACGCGCATTTTGATAACTTTTTGCAGAACCGTCTCACGGAGAGTCTGCAAAACGCTGGCAGCGCCGTCAACGCTGCCGTCGACGTCACTGCCGAGCTGCTGGTGCCCAAGTCAGATGGAGAGCATGATGGTGGAGAACAGCACGATGACGACGAAGAATGGAAGTACATAAAAGAAGTGCAGCAGAGCGAAAAGCAACAGCAGCCACACCAACAACAATTCTACGGCGAAAATTTTAGCAACGCTGACGTCGACGCCGCCTTTGGAAACGGTGTTGGTATTGGTGTTGGTATTGGCAACGGCAACGGTGGCAGCAGCAGCGACGCTTACATGTCGCTAGGCATGGACTTAAGTCTGGGCAATGGCGTCGGCAGCGGCAGAGCAGTTGCCTTTGAGGAAGAAGAAGATGTTGAAGTTATTAAGCATGATGGCGATTTTTCAAGCAACTCCAATACGACAACAACAACCTCAACCACGGGTGAAGTGGAGCCAGCTGGAGCACCAACATCAAAGCCAGAAGTAGCAGCAGATCAAGTGCAGCATCAGCAGCAGTTGCTTGAACACGAAGATGGCGATGGTGAGGAAGAGGAGGAGGCCAGCTCAGTGGCAACAACTTATGGCACCAGCAGCCTGAGCGAACAGCAACCTGAACAATTATTTGATAACAAAGAGAATACCGCTCCAATTGGACAGCAGTCGGAGCCAGAGGCAGAACTTGAGTTGGAATTAGAGCCGCATTCGCAGCTTAATCCCAATGCTCTTGAATTTGTCCCCCACTTTGGTTCACAGCCCTCGTCGCCAGCACCTCTGGATCCCCTTCAGACGCTTGGACGCCAACTGCTGACCGATGATCTGGTTGCAGAGAGTCCTCGAAAGGGTGTACGTGACTGTAATATGGACACAATTGCGCTGCCCGATGAGGGTGAATTTGGCTCCGAGGCTGCACAGCGTCCTCATGAGCTGGAGTTGGAGGATGATACTTTCCCAGGCGAAACAGATCAGCTGCAAAATGGATCAAATGACCAACAGGAGAAGCGTATTGATCATGGTCCGGAGACTAGCGTTGATTTGGACACGGAGCCAGAGCCTCAGATTGATCTGCAGGTCAATAAGGACTTAAACACAGATGACATTATGAAGCAGTCCTTGTATGGCGACTCCAATGCCTCCATTGAAGACATTCTTAACTCAGTGCAACCGTTGCCCCTGCAAACTCCCAACGAGGAGCATCTCAAGGAGAAGGAGCTACTTAATGTGGAGGAGAAGGAGCTAATTTCGCAGTCGCCTTCCATCGAGGAACTGCATCAGCAACAGCATCTGGTAGATCCCATGCAGGCCTCCTTCTATCTGGAGCACACATCCAGCGATGCCTTTCCCCAATCAGCTCACGATCAGGATCAGAGTCTGCTACTAGACACTAGTGCACCCATTTTCAGTCCACTTGGGGACTCGCCTGCAGCTGCCACAACTACCACAACCCTGGAGCTTCATCCACAACAGGCGGATGTCGTTGATCTAACACCCTCTCCACTGTCTTCCTCCACTGAGGAGAAGCATTTGTTGGAGGAGACTAAGGAGCAGCAGCAAGAGTCACTTTTGCTGTCGGACAACATGGAGAACGCTTTCAATGCCGGTGCTCCACCACAGGTAAGACTTGATACTCAACTGAAGCCAATTGGAAATTGATAACATAGTTTATAAACAAAAACACGCTCCAACTGGATATTAACATAATATATGTATCCAATTGGCAATTGCTTATGCTATGTGATCAACACATTGGTCTTGAATACACATCTTAACAATATATATGTACATACAATATTCATTCATTTCTCATTAATTTAAATGACGTGGTAAAGCTGACAACATTATAAATTGTGCGCCCATCTCGAAAGACTCAATCCAATGACTCATTCGTGGTACATTTTGAATTTGTCAAAAACGTCATTATGCACTCGTCATTTGTCCTGCACCCTGTTTTCTCTTATTTACCTGCCTCTCATACTACATATCCGATACGTTTCCGCTTTAGTGTCGCTATCGGTTTCCTTGTGTGTCCTTGCCATGTATGTATGTATATCACCTGGCTCGTGCTTCACCTGGGCCACGAGAAATCATTAAATTTGTTGGTATACTTCTTTGTTTCTATGCTCACACAGCTGTCTGCATGCAATTGGTGCTCCTCTTGCACCCTTCTCTTTCGCTCTCAGTCTCTATGCTTTTTCTCTGTGTCCTTACTCGTGTGCTCTCTCTCTCTCTCTCGCTCTCTCTTTTTGTTTGCAGACGCTAATGCAATTTTACAACATGAGTGCTGGGGTGTGTTCCGTTAACTCGCTCACGCTACCTCTCCCTCTCTCACACTTTTTCTCCCTCGTTCTTTGACTTGCCTTTCTACACATTTCCGTTCAGGATACGCAAGTGCTTTCTAGTATGTGCCGTGCATACGTGTGTGTATGTGTTATATTTTTTGGTTTGTTGCCAAAGCTTAATCGACGTTTGGGTGGGGTTTTCACATATGACTGCATCTGTATATGTGTGTATTATTTTATTATGCACTTTATACTCCATTTTAAAACAATTAAGGGCATCTCAAGGGTTGTTACCGCTATAATTTATTACCCTTTTGCTAATCCTACTTTAAGGCTACATTGCGGCTTTTTGTGCTTATAACTCTTGGGCCTTAAAATAAAACTATTGTTGTATGTCCCGTTGAACATTTTGATGTTGTTTGTTGTACTCATTTGCCTTGGTATAGTTTTGGTTGTTTTTGTTTTTGCAGCTTTTGGCATTTGATTTCCGTGCCAACTGGATTTTTACAATGTAAGCAGAGAGCTTGCGGTCAACGATTCGGCTTAATGCATTTTTGCCTTAGTGTGTTTGCATGTATGTGTCTATGTATTCGACAACGTCTGCCAAACTCTCCTCAAACACGCTCTCAGTCTTTGTGGCGCTCTCGTCGCTGTCTGCAATCTGCATGACCAGCACTAACAACAACAACAATAACAGCACCAGAAGCAGAACAACAACTTCACCAAGAGTGGCAACCTTTTCGCTTCGTTGCAAATTCCAGCTCCAATGCACACACATAGATATATATACAAATATACAAACATATAGCTTTCATAATTACACAAGCGCTTGGGTTCACTTAATTGGGTCATATACGGTTTTCGCTTGCACGAAGCATACACACGTACACAATGTACATGCCATGCATATACATATGAATGTATGTATATGTATGCATAAAGTTTTTTTTTTATGATTTTGTTTTATATGCAGTCGACGCGACGGTGCTGGTGCTGCTGGGCATTGTTTGTGTTGCTATCGAACTTCCTGTGGGAGTTTCGTTGTGTATATAATTTACGCCTGTAACAAAACGCTTTCTTCATGCCATGCCCCTCTCTCTCTCCCTTTATTCTTCTCCTCCTTGTGAAATCCCAGTAACTCTTTGTCTTGTGTTTCGCCGCTCATTTTGCATATTATTTATCTACATGATTTGTGTCTTTTTTCCTTATTTATTATTACACATTTTGTTGTGTTTTGCCAAAGAATGATAGCTGGCACGCAAAGAAATTCCACCATTTTCTCAAGACAAATCCATTCACATGTTGATTTTGTGTTTCCTAATTTGCTTTGATTTTATTTCGTGTCCAATACAAATTTATACGGTTTATTATTGTTTTGTTTTGCAACGATAAGTGGAACTACAAGAATAAAAATAACAATAACAATTAGCGTAACAGACTGCTTGTCACCAATCGAGAGGCGCGGCGAATTTGTAAATAAAAAAGGGTGCTCAAAAAAGACTTGTTGTCAGCATTGTTATTCATTAGTTTATATCACAAACCATTTGAAAGGCCGATTGAAAGCTAAGCTGTTAACAAGCGACTTCGAATAGAAAATGTTAAGTCTCACGCTGTTAAATAACATTTTTGGGCTTCTAAGCACATTTAGTAAATTTTGCACGCACCTTATCGGTAAGGTCTATTTATATTATGAAACGGCGCTAATCAGGCGACAAAACACATACATTAGGTACACACAAATATTAAACATGCATATATTTATACTTTTCAGGTGCATTTAGATTCTAGACTTCAGACACAAACAAGCTTGATTTGCTGATAGTAAAGTTCACGCGTCTGTGCTATGACTCAGGCAACGGGGCCTCAAAGCTCTCGAATTCCCACACATTCATAAAACTACTGAATAAAATTACAAATTTTATTGTTTCGATTGTATTTTGTTTGCTTCTGTTGCAAACTTTCGCCACAATTCGCATGACATTTGTTTAAACTTGTGTTTAATTAAAATTTCAGCAATTTACATAAATTAGCATGGTCATCGTCATCATCATCATCATCATCGTCGATAGTTCCAAAACAATACGAAGCGTTTTTTGTTTGATTTTTATTATAACATTTTTTATGACAGTTGTTATAATTGTCAGACAAACATATATATGAATAACAAGCTTAGTAAACAGAGAAGGGAATATTAAAAAAAAATGTATTAATACTTATACAAATGATTAAGAGCCATTCTCTAAAAGAAAGTCCATTTTCACATATTTACATACCTTACTCTGCCCTAACAGTGCCATGTTAAAGCAAAAACGGTGAAACAGTGAATAGTAAGAAAAGAAAAAATAGCAATAGACACAGCTCAATACAGGCGGCTAAACTTATAATTAAGTCAAAAAAAAATCCATTAAGATTGTTAACTCAATTGAGATTGCTTGCTTCTTCACTTTTGTTTGTCTTTTTCGTATGTAATTAAGTTCAATCACATACACACACACGCACACACATACACATACAAGCATTTCTCTATAAGCGCCACTTATTGCCATTACAGTTGTTTGCTTTTTGCTATTATCATCATCCCATGCAGTTTGGGCAACGGGTGGTCCGATTTGAACGGTCTATGTAAGCGCATTTGGCGTCTGATCCGCCAATCCTACGCCCAGTCTCATCTGCCCACACGAACAAGTGCTGCTTAGAGAGATACAAGGCCTGAGAAGTGTGGTGTGTGTCTATAACTCTCTTGTCTACCCACCTAAGTACAAAAATACGTACAGTATGTATGTACGTAACTCTCAACTGACGCCCAAATCAGCCTAAATGCATAAAAAAAAAGTATAACAACAACAAAATCAGGCGTCAGACAGAGTTGGTAAATAACGTACAAGAGTTTGGTTAGCTGTGCAAGTGTGTGTGTGTGTGTGTGTGTGTGTGTGTTTGTGTGTACAAAACGAGTTTTGCAGTCTCTCAACGAGAAGGTGAAGAGGAGGGATCCCAAAAGCCAAAAGCAGAACAATTGCAAGACAGACGGCGACGGCTCTTGCTGCAATATGATTGCTTCTTGCCTTTGTTGTTGTTGTTGTGTTATGTTGTTTGTGTGTGTGTGTGTGTGGGTTGACTGAAAAGTCTGATTGCCAAAATGGCAAGAGAGAGCACACGTCTGAAGATGTTGCTTTAACTGAAGTTGCCATATAGCTGTTGCTGTATCCGTATCTCGACAAGCCATGCCACTTGAAGACGATTGTGGCGTCTAATTGCAGCATTTTACATTTTGCAGTTCAAAAGAAATGGGGCTCTGTGCAGCAGCCGCAGCAGCAGCAGAAGTTGAAGTACTTTTTATATTGCAGATACAATATCTCATTTTGCAAGCGGCTGCCTTTGCCTTTGCTGCACATAGTACTTCCTCTTGCTCCTCTCCCTTTGCTATATGCGTTATCTAAATTAACATTGCCATATGGGTGATATATATACATACATATATATATATCTTTATTGCATTTGTAGGCGACACTTTCGCTTATTTTGGCCTCGCATTTTTACTATGCACTTACAGTGGTCACTCAACAAAAAGAACGTCTTGACCTTTAAATCAATTCTAGTTGGAATTTTGGAACCTGCGCAAACATTCGTTTGGCAGTTTCCAGCAATAACATTTAGCCAGCACACACTGTACTCTGTGCTCTGCGTTCAGTTAGATACATATATCGCACTTGCAGATACTTTTGCTTCCTGCTTTAATGCTGCTGCAATGCACTGCAATGAAATTTATGCATGTTCTTCCCATTTATTTTTAAAATGCAAACCCTGTGCCAAGTTCAATAGCTTCTCAAAAAAAGAAAACAAGAAAAAAACAATAAAGAAAGAAAAGAAAAATATGTAAAAATAATTACTAAAATGGGAGACAAAATGGATTTCTATGGCCCCTGCAGCGCTGACGTCTCACTGCCTGCCTGCCTGCCTGCCCGTCTCTCCATCCATTCGCACTAACCTCTCTTGCCGTTGTCAGAAGGCAAAAAAAAAAAAAAACATGGCAAGAAACATTCGCAAGGCAGCATCACCAACTCTCAGCTCCCGGCCATGATCATATAAATAGGCTTTAATCGCTGATGCTGTTGCTGTTGCTGTTGCGCTGCTTCTAGGGGTGTCACAGCCAAGTGGTCCAAAACTGTTGTTAATTGAAAGTCATTTTGTCTGGCAAGAGATTTGCATCCGCAGTGTGATTCTAGCTGATTCGAGGTGATCCATCTTAGAAGGTAAACGTCTTCGACTGCGCTTCCTCTTCTCCACTTTTTGTGCAATGTTTATCCTCCAGCAGTGTTTTGTCGCATGTTGCTGCTTGTAACTGCAGGAGCTAGCCAGAAAAAAGACAAAATAAGTGCACAACTATGTTAAGTAATTTGCCTAACGTTGGCCATTTGTTAATTTTAAGTGGAGAATGCGTCTCTGACATTCATTTGGCAGAGTTGCAACAAAGCTTCGGGCGGTTTCTAGAAGTTCCCAGTGAACATTTTGTAAGGAAAACGGCGAGGACGCTCGTGCTGAGCTTAACCTAACTCGATAAGGGAATTGTGAATACTTAAACATAACAAAATATTGTTGGTCTCTTTCCAGCACTTACTTTATCATTAATGCTAGTTTCTTATTTTAGAATTTGACTAAACAAAAATGACAACATAATAATGAGATCATACCACAAAAAATGTATATAGTGAGCAAAACTTGAGCAAAACTTTCATATCTGTTGCAATAAAAGCTCATGGAATTTGTCCAGTTAACGTTCAATTAATCATACTCAAGCCGAAGCATTCTTTGATAAAAAATTGAGCTATGATAGTAGTGGAAAGAAAGCCAACAGCTTCTTATTTTAGCCAAGTTATCTACAATGCGAGTGCTTATGAAAGCCAAAAGCCGCAATAGGGCGTAACTATTAGTTGCAAAATTGTTTGCCATAAATAAAGTGAAACGACGCTAACCACTGTCCAGCCCACCAATTTGCAGCTAACCACAAACCAAAAAAGAAACCAAACCTCGGCTTAAGTTGAGCAGAATAAAAAAAAAAAATAGGTTCTATGAATGATGAATTTGATGTGAAACCGGTTCTCTAGCCCAAACTCAACCTGCAGGTCAATTTCGTTTAATTAATCGTAAAATGTAAAAAGTAAGATACGTCAAATACAAAAAACAACTAAAGAAGAAACGCCCATTGGCAGGTTGTGACAAAGAAGTACTATATATTATATAGTATATAGGCATTGACAGTTGAGAAGAGTTTGTTTTGTTCTGTTCTGTTCTGTTTATTTTATTTTTTTGCTAGCTGACTAAACTACCTTTCAAATTGTCCAGAGTTGATTGCATTTGCCTTTTTGCCGTGCCATGCAATTGCTAGATTTGGCCAAGAGTGTAAAGCACTGGCAAGAAGACAACGACCGAAGACGGCAACGGCGACGATGGCTATGGCTATGGCTATGGCCATTAGCCGCAAGGCATTTGCCCAGCCTTTGGTCTGCCCCGCGGGGGCACGGCCAATGTTAAAGAACTCATAAAGCTAGAAGTGGCAGTAGTAGTAGTAGTAGTAATATCGTGCCTCTATAAGAAGGTAAACCGCGTGTTTTTCAATTGTTGTAGGGGCCTGGCCTAAGTACAACTACCAGCTTTAGTTTTAGCTGTTGCCAAACCGAAACAATGTTCGTTCGTGTGCTGGACAATAGACAGCAGCTAGCAGCTATCCCCACTAAGTTGGCCAGGTGTTTTGTTTTGTTTTTTTTTATTTTTTTTATTACCATTACCATTTGCGCTATTAACAATTTCTTTTGGCCTCTAAACAGCCATAGCAGCTCGAATGTATGAAGTATGTATATCATATTTTTGCGGCTATTAAGAATTTTTCTTCTTTTCCACCATCCATCTGTCTTGGCTTTATAATCTTGGTGTGTTGTCAGTCAGTCAGTCAGTTGGTTGGTTGAGAGTCTGTTGCCACCACTGAGTCAACTTATGTTGGCCAACAAAAGCAGTCAATTTCATGGCAACTCGCCATTCTAATGTTTCTATCTATCTAACCATTCATGTGGCTGACTGCAGTGTATGTGGCTCAATGGCCGGCCAGCGCTGGATATTTGATTTTCATTTTTCTTCTTTAAAGCCATGTCCCATTGTAATTGTATCTTTTGGGTTCTTTCGTGCACGCCGCGGCGTCTCTAACCGTTGAATTACTTTCACAAAAGCGCAGTTGAATCTATTTCATGTCGGCGCGCTAATATGGTTTTTGTTGTTGTTTTTCTTTTTTTTTCATTTCTTTTTTACATACATATTTTTTATTATATATGAATGTGGCTTAATATACATTATTTTTTAATGAACTTTACAGTGCTTTTGTTTTATTCTGCGGACTGTCTCTGTGGCAGTCACAGGCTAATGGCTTCGATATAAATATAAAATATATCGTGGCAGTATCTTTATCACAATTGCCAATGAATTTATGAGCGCAATAGAGTCACAATTTGTAGCCCATTTAAAGCCTTTCACTCGAACACCAAACGCCTTCGTCTATGACTCGAAAGCGCTTTCAATTTATCCGATTGCCTGCCCAGTCGTTTAACTAATAAATTTCCAAAACAGTTTCAAAAGCACTCCCTTGGCCATTTTAATTGAATGAAACTTTATAGTTTAATAGTGAATCTCTCCTTCCACAAAGTTTAATTTGAAAGGCTTCAACTTTGAATTACCCATCGAAAAGTTGAAGCTGTTAATATGTACAAATTGAGGTTTTATAAGCTAACTCAAACTAAGTAGTTCAACATCGTTGCAACCAAACAAAGTATTCATTATTCAATTTTTATTTCATTTTCTTCTTCAAAATTCGACAACAACTGTACCCAATTTAAAGCTCTTGCTTGGTGTATCAAATTTTCTACTTGAATCCCAAAGTCTTAAGGAAAGAAAAAAGAGTTTGTTATATTGTCCCAAGTGTTTTTTGCGGTTTCTAAAGCGAATTACGAAAGATATTTTTCTCATATTTATTTTGGACAAGCCTTTCACAAATTTTCCCCCAAGCACACAATCTGCATAGCCCCAAACTCAACCGCAGAACAAACGACGCGACTTCATTCATCATCATCATCATGATATCGAATCATTATGATGCTCAGCATCTGACGACATCGTCGCGTTGGGCTTTTCTATTGAAAACTTGCGAAAAGCATGATAAAATATTTAAGTCTCTAGAGCCCAAAAAAGCAGCAGCGCGCAATAAAACTTAATTAACTTTCTATTCTATTTGTTGGTTACTTTTTGTGTGTTGCTTGATTGCAAAAATATGCTTGCGTGCCACGTTGCCTGCTACAACTGCCGTGTGCTGTTGCTAGTGACTTTGGCCCAACGAATATCTTAAAACTTCATTATCTTCACACCATCATGTACATATATCATCTAAGTATATAGTATGTTGGTTTTGCAAAATCTTTTGCTTGCTGTCTTTTTTTTGTTTTTTTTTTTTGGGTCTGCTCCATTTTCAGTTCGCTTTGTCTGGTGGCGTTTGCGAAAATCTGTTGCCACGGCCACTTGCCGGTTTTCCTACGCTGTTTCTACTTGTTTTTTATTTTCTTTCTTTTTTTATTGCTTATTAATTCTTTCATTAATGGCGTCGCCATAATTCATTGAGTCAGGCGAGTTGAGTGAGTTGGCGTTGTTGCTGCTGCTGCTGCTTAGTGTCGCACAGTGTTCCGCTAATTGTCCAAATTATATTTCGAGTTTCTCGGTTGGTTGGGCCAACGCAAAGCAGCGCAGCTCAGCTCAGTTGTTCCCAATTGATTGGAATTCGTTGCTGACTAATCACAATTAAATTTGTAAGCGCAGTTAGATAAAAAATACGTCGCTGCATTCTCTACACTTGCATCATTTCCGCTTGCCACAGCAAGCAAAAAAAATATATAGTAAAATAAATAACAAAATCAATTAAATATTGAACAAAAAAAGGGCAATCCCCCCTGGTGTTGGTTTCATGCCACAACAGCGCCGCGCTTTAGTTTTAAATGTGTAGGAAAAAAAAGTAATAATGAAAAAAATCATAAAATTGTGCATTAATCAACATCGGAAGATTAATGGTGTGCAGCATGAGCTGCTGTTGCCTAGCCTGCAAATCTGTTACAAAAAAAATAGAATAATAAAGATAAAGAAACAACAGAAAAGAAAACCATAAAGATAAAAGACTTTAGTTGCAACTATAGATAGGCAACATGTTGCGTGCTGCAATTGCATGTAGCGTTTCAGCAACAACACTTGCTTGCTCGCTCGCTTGCCACAAACACCACACAGAATTTCAACATCATTAGCATTATGTGCAAAGCGTAACAGTTACAGTAACAGTTAACAGTGAAGCGCACAGTGCACAGTGCTTATTAGTAGTACTTATTATCATTACTATATTGCACAGTTAAAAAGCAGCAGCTGCAAAAAGAGAGCGAGAGAGAAGAAGACCGAAAAACAAGAGAGTGCATTCTGAATAGTTTTGTAGATTTCGGCTTTTGTGCTTATGTATATCAACTACATCGAGTGTGGCCAAACACTTTTAAAAATAGAAATTACATAGACACACAACATTTCAATTTGCATATCAACTAGTATGTACATATATGGTGTGTGTGCGTTTGTGAGAAGAAGGGAAGTATTTTTGTTGTCGCTTAATTTGTCATTGTAGTATTTTATATGTAGCTGTGGTTTCAACGCGTGCTTAGTCATTGTGCTGTATGTTTTCTCTCGCTCTACGCATTATTGAGCATTTAGCTATTTTATTGTTATTATTATGTATTTGTGTGTAAATATGTGCATATTGTAAATGTGCGTATGGCCAAAAACAGTTAGACCCTGCTGCCGCCTGCCAACTGCATACCATATTTGTATGCGCTTAATGGCCACTGTCACCCGCCGACATTTGTCTGTTTGTGTCTGTTGTCGGCTGCCCAGTTTTGGTTTTCTAACAAGCCATGTGAGACGACGACAACAACAACAACAATGACGACGACTCAATACAAGTGATTTGTGTTGGACTTGCGCAAAATTTGCGACTCTATAAATTGTCTCTGCATGTTGTGTGTGTTTGTGCCATTTTGGAATACTAGTTGAAAATTTATAGTGAACCAAACCCCCCTCTATCCGTCGAACCTGTCTCTGCCCCTACCTGACCTAGCCCCATGAATAGCCGAAATGCAAATGTTCGCCATCTGTTGAACTTGATTTGTGTTTTGCTCTTATTGCGGTAATTGTTGTTGTAGTTTATGGCACATATTTTTTTTGATTTTGATTTTCAGCAATTTGCACGGTTGCACACGAAACAACAACAGTAATAAACAAGAACAAGCACAGGCGCAACTCTCGCCACGGCTTGCTGATGTTGGATACCTTGTCTCTTGCTCCTCTCTTTTCTCTTCTTTTTTTCGTTTAACGAATATTCTTTTTAGTTGCCCTCTTTCTCACCCTCTCTCTCTCTCTGTCGCTGTGCCAACAGTTGACGTCAACGCTGGCAATGTTCGTGCAATTTCTTTAGCTGCGCACTTTTCACAATTATCATTAACATTAAAATTCAACGTGAGTGTGTGTTCGTTTGGTATTATTAAGTATGGCTGTGTGTAAGATGTGGAGACTTAAAATGTTGATGTCATCGTTGCGTTTTGTTTGGGATTGTTATTGTTTCTTTTCTTTTCGTTTCTTTAAGCAAAAAAAAATATCAACCTCAAAAGAGCGAAACAAATATAATACACACAACCGCATTCATATATGTACATATATACATATACATATATCGGATCAGTCACCCACCAACAGCAGCGCCGTCGTTTTTATTGAATTAGTTGCGACCAATGTTGTTGTTGCTGCTGCTGCGGCTGCCGAGATTTGCTTGGCGCCACATAATCGTCTCAAGTGTCTAAATCATTTGTCAATAATAGCAACAAAGTCATGCACTTAAGTTTGAAATCTAGCTGCAAACAAACTCAAATTATATTTTGCCAAAACAAGCCGGATTCATATGCAAATAGACCGGCCGGCAAAGTAAGCGGTCGTTCAGCGTTGCCAGCTCGTTCGATGCTGACGCATATTTTGCGAGAGTTCGACCAAAAAAAAAAAAAGAGAGAGGTGACGAGTGTTAAATGCATGGTTATTTATAATTGACAATTGGCATTGTAAAAGGTAACACCAATATTTAATCAACAAAACTCTGCGGTCTCTTCGCCGCAATGAGTCATCTTAGCACAGAAGTTTTGATTAGCTGCTGACTTTTGCTATTTAACCGGTTCTCTTTCTTTTTTTTTTTGCTCTCTTATTCTTTTTCCTTCCTCTACTTCATTTTCATTTTGATTTTAACTTTTTCGGCTTCAGCTCACTTTTAGCCCCATTACGCTTGAGCAACAAAAGAAAGCCAGCAATTGCGCGCGAGTGGGCCAAAAGTGGGCAGCAGCGAAAAAAAAAAGAAATAGAAAAACCGACTACAAACCGACAAAACACCGGCAACACCGGCAAACAGCAACAACAACTATGGCCCCGACTGGTGGTGGCATTTGCTGGTCAATGACATTTTAAAGCGACTACAAATGCGGACTGCGACCGCAACGTTGCGTTGCGTTGCTGCCTTGCGTATTTGTAGAAAAAAAGTGCCGGATAAAGTTAGTACCCAGTGTCGGACAGTGCCAAAACTAATGCCAAGTCACAGTACAACAAAACTACAAGTGCTAGTCTTAAGTCAGCGACACGTTTCCTGTCATCTGACATATTTTTTTTTTCTTATAGTTTTTAGTTTGCTGATGTTTCTTTTCCTTGTTGTTGTTGTTGTTGTTGTTGCTTGCCCAATGGCAGCAACTGTCATGACATTGCCAGGTCGGTTTTTGTACATATGTACGAAGTAAGTGCCTAGCGGTTTTCTCACTTTCACAAGTTCGTTGCTGCCGCAACTGCTGCTGCTGCTGATGTCATTATCTCATAATTTGTATGCATTTGTAATTTGAGTTAGTGTCGGTTTACATACATATGTACATAAATATGTACATGTTCTTGTATGTATGTATACAACCCTCGCAGACACTAAAACACAGCAAAATCTACAGCAACGGTCTACGGTATGTGCTTAATTGGGGGATGTTGCCCTCGACACTTAACACTCTCTCTCTCTCCCCCAACTATAATATTTTTTTCATATTCATAGCATGCTTTACGGGGCCGCTCACAATTTTCTACCCTTCATGATAAAGTGTCAATTACTTAATGTTTACGCCATGTGACACTTAAGTAAATATGACCCTGACCCTTGGTTAACATTAACAAACATTTTTGATTGCTTTCAAATAGTTTATATATCATTAAAAACATCATATATACTAGTTTCGTATAGTCTACCAAATATTTGAATGTATAAACGAATTGTATTCATCTTGAAGCGAAAAAAGTCTTTCGTTTATTTCGCTGGAAATTCACCAGTTGGGTGATTTATTTTCGCCGGCCTGGCCTCAACCATAAATACTTATTTATACTCTCTTTTTCGTATATATATTCATGCATATATATAATGCTTACACTTGCACTTTGTGGGCGCTGCTATTTTTACAGCTTGCCTGCACTCAGAGTTGAGTACATGAGGCGACAGTCTGACAGATAGGATAGGGAGAACAAACTGGCTATAACACCATAAGTAACATTTTCTTGACGCACAATTGCAAACACACCAAAAATGAAAACAACAAAATCTCTTTACCATATTCTTTTTCGAAGAAACATTGTGCGCACCCCAACAAAAATAAAATATAATGATGTCTGCTTTAGTGTCGGCAAATCCAGCTATCCAGCTCTTTAGTTGCCATGTGCCGGCTCATTGCATTCATCGATTTAACAAGGGCGGGCGGGGCAAGATGAGAATGACGATGATGTCGATGTTGTCGACATTGTCTCTGTGCGTGAAGAAGACGACAGCCAGCCAGACCCAGACGCAGTTGCTATTGCTATTATTATAATGCTTATTGCATAGTGCCTTTTTGTTTTTCGGCATATTGTTGTTAGTCATCATCATTATCACATTGTATCATCATCATTATCAGATTGCTGCGGGGGTATTAACATTTTACAGATGCTGTGTGTGCTAAGAGCTTTTCGGAGTTAAAAACAGAACTAGGACTTATGTATAGAGATTACTTCAATTCAATTTGAACTCAGTTTTCCAAACCATTTGGTCGATGACAATCTGAAAAAGTTGCATGCAACAGATACTTAAGCAACTTTCCAAATAGTTGATTATAGAATTAATGTTGCTTCCTTCTTAATAATATACAACATGTTCCTTCTATTGTATATTTTGCAGGTGGAGTATGCTGACTTCAATGCAGCTACCGGCTATGGTGTTCACAGCGAGGACTCGCATGTTGCGGCCAGCAATCCATTTGCAGCAGAACAAGAATTTGATTTGGATATGCAGCCAAAGACAAACGAAGCGCAATTTGCCAACGAAATGGAGAACCAGTTTATGCAGCAACACACTTTCCAGGAGGAGCAACAGCCCTTCCAGGAGGAGCAGCAACACATCTTCCAGGAGGAGCAAAAGACCTTCCCGGAGGAGCAACACATCTTCCAGGAGCAGCAACAGATCTTCCAGGAGACAGAGGAGCATTTCCAAAACGAACTGAAGAAAGAGTTTTTGCAGCAGCAGCAGCAGCAGTTCCAGGAGGACCAGCCCCAATTCCAGAAGCAGGAAACACAACATTTGGAGGAGGAGCCAGCTTTCAAACAGGAAACACAAGCAACAAACTACAACGAACTGCAAATGCAGAACGAATTCATCGAGGAGGTGTCCCATGCCGCACCATACACAAATGGCTTGTTTGGCAGCATTGAGTCACCCGAGCCGCTTGCCAAGGAGCAATCAGAGACTGTGGAGCAACAGCCTCCAATTGTATTCGAGCAGCCAAGTGAGGAGCAAGTCGTTGAGCCTGTGCAGCAACAGGAGACGCTCGCAGAGCCAATCAGCGTTCCAGCTATTGTTGAAAATCTAGCAGAGGAAAAGGAGAAGAAGGAGGAGGCGGATGTCGTAATTGCTGCTGCTGTGGCTGGCACAGTTGCGGTTGCCGCTGCAGCTGCAGCTGCGGTCACTAATGCTCCAGCCACGGCCAAACCCAAACCCAAGGTCAGCCCCAGTGATGCAGGCAAAAAGCCAGCGGCCAAAACATCTTTAACAACAGCTACAACCGCTACGAAGGCCAAACCATCACCTAATGCTATAACCAAGAGGAACACAGGCGGCACAACAGCCGCAACGGCAGCAGCAGCTGCACCCAAACCAGCCGCTGCACCCAAACCAGCCGCTGCTCGTCCACGTACAGCACCCGCTACCGGCGCAACCAAGACTTCCTCTACAACAACAAGCACAGCAACATCGACGGCCAACAAGACAGCAAGCGCAACTGCACGCAAACCGTTGAGCGCCAGCAATATGACTGCTAAGCCAACAGCACGAACAACAACAGCAGCAGCAGCAGCAGCAACAACAACAACAGCGGCAAGCACACGCCCAGCAACAGCTCCAATAAGTCGAAGCGCTGCCAGCAAGCCGGCTGCAACAACAACTGCGGCACGTGGCGCCACAACCGCTGCAGCAAGCACAGCCCGCAGGCCAGGAACATCAACAAGCGCTACCAATGGAACAGGAGCGACTGGAGCCGCTTCGCAGGTCAAGTCACGTCTACTGACCGTCAACAAGTCAGCAACAACCAACAGCAGCACCACAACAGCTGCCACCAAACCGAAGACGCTCTCTCCGCGTAGCACTCTATCCTCGACGCTGCGCAAGGTGCCGTCAGCTACAGCCACTTCCACAACTGGTGCTCGCAGTCCCACCAAGCCGCTTGGCAATGGTGTGGCCAAAAGTGGCACAGGCTCTGGCACCACCACTAGCACCACTCGCATTAAATCGGCCACAGCTAATGGCGGCTTGACGAGCACATCAACAACAACCACATCGACGACAACCATCACAAAGACTTTTACAGCGCGTCCAGCGCCCAAATTTACACACTCAACTAACCAACCGGGCACAGCCAGTGGCGCCACCGCTGCACGTCGTCCACTACTGTCGGCGGCGGCAACCACACAGCGACGTTCATCGCCGTTAAAAAGCGCCGCCGGCTCGCCGCTGAAACCGAAAGCCAAAGAAGCCGTCAAAACATCATCATCACCCCCGGCAGCAATCAAGCGGCCAGTCAAGGCACCACCAGCAGCCGCAGCTGAAACTAAACCAACAGCTGATGCAGCTGCAGATGGCAATGGCCTGTTGGATGCCAAGCTGGAGCCTATTAACCAGAATGGTAATGGACATGGCACGATGCACGATGCTCTCGAGACAGCGCAAGAGGCGTTGCCCAATGTTGAGGAGCCGCTTCAGCAGCAGCAACAGCAAGCAAATGTTGAGGCGTCATTGCTAGATTTTTAGAGCGCACGGGAAGCTGAAGATCAGTAGTAGTTGATGATAGAAGTGGGAGAAGAGAAAACAAAAAAACAAAAACTGAAAACTGAAAACTACTTTACTAATATTATAAACATATTATGAAAAAGTATTTTGCGCGTTAAAAGCGAACAGCAAACAAAAAGAAGTACTCCCTGCAACCAAAACCTTACCCTCCTCCTCGTTCCAAAGTTGTGGCTCAGTGGAGCGACTACTTTTTTGATATGCCTCCACCCTGTTTCCAGTAACTCCTCCTCCACCACCTCCACCTCCATCCTACATTATTGTGTAGCAAAAATTGCGATCTTTCCAAGCCCAAAGTCGATTAGTGTCTTGTGCTATTCTTTTGTTGTAAAGGTTTATACATTTTATATATATATCTATTTAACCATTGTGTGCTCGCTTCTTTTGCTCATTTACTTATTTATAGTTCAGATTTTTTGTAATTTTACAATATTATAATTGTTCCTCACGCTCTGTTATTTTTTCGCTCATGTATTAAACGAAATTTTTAATGTGTCTATTTTAAGTTGAAAACGAGAAAAGAATCTTTGGAGCGCAAAAAAACGAAGAAAAAAACATTTAAAAAATCTAAGTGTTTTATACAAGAAAACCACACAAAAAATGTCAAAAATCATTAAATAACGAAGAAAAAAATCAAATAAAACAACTTATAAAATGCAAGATGATATGGTGAACGTGTAGCAACAAAAAAAAAGGTTATTAAAGTAGCTTGTAGTCGACATTCTAACACGTAATATTTCAAATCAAAACTAATCAATAAAAAACACTCAAAAAAAAAAACAACAAAAATTATAAAAAGAGTTGCGCAGCTGGCAAAAAATTGTGCCAACTTAAAGGTTGGAGACGAAACCACTGTGCGCTATAAAAAATATTTGATTATTATACTAGAATTTGTGTGTTTTGAACTGTCAACTCTTGGGTGCTTCCTTTCAGAGAGCGACACACATTAGAATTGTATACGTTTCTTCAAGTTTACTTAAAAAAAGCAAAAACAAAAACTAAACTTTACACAAAATTTATCCGAATTGTAAATTTTGTTGTGTGGTATTTGAGAAACTCTTAACCCAGTGTTTTGTCGAAAGAAAGAAAATAACAAGCAGATTTTCCTAATTGTTTTCTGTTTTCTGATCATATATATATACACATATATATATATAAACATATTTTCAAAAAGCAGTTTTTCACACAATTTTATTTGTATTGTATTATTAATTTTTAATTTGTTAATTATGCAGCGAGAACAAAACAACAAAACATAAAAAAAAACAACAAAAAAAAGCAAGCACATGCAGAACATTTAATGTAACTTTGCACACTCTATACTTTTATGTTAAAAACGATATTACCAATTAAAAACAAAAAAATCTCAACAAAAAAAAAAACAACTTTATAAAAACTCTTTTTATTTTGTTTTATTTTAATATTCATAATCATTTTTATTTATTCCTGCGTATAACCAAAACAAAGTGCTTTAAAACCCATTTACCCCAAATTCCATTTTATTAAAAATTAGATGTTTTTTTTTTAATATACTCGAGATTAGAAGGAAGAGTTACTCGGTACACCAAAGCGTCAACGATTCGAATTTATTCTATGTACTTATTATATGCATTGAGATACCAATTTTGCCTGCTTTTTTGTACAAGTTAAAAGAGAGTCCCCCCCCTTATTAACAAATGGACTTTTACATTATTAATCGTTAAGTTGCTAGATTTGAAAGTTTGCCTATATACATTTAAATCAAATATACAATGCGTCTGCATGACCTATTGATAATAGTAGTTAAACATGCTACGATTATATACACACGAGCATACATATATATATTATTAATATATATAAAAATGAATAACCATAAAAATAGCATTTAGTTAGTTATTTCAATTTGCGTTATGGTTTGCATAATCCCGCCCCAGTGCCCTTCACTTTCGTTTGCCTTATTATAAGCAAATTGCTAACTTAAAGCGTAAGCTAATATTATAATTATATTTATTGCTAAATACATACATACAAACAAATATGGAAAAAGTAACAAACTGAATGTGAATGTGAGTAATAGTACTAAAGTTGTAGACCAAAACCCAGCCCGTCTACTCTCTCAGCTTTGACACAGACCCCCCCAAAGACCGACACAATATATGAATAACATTCACGGCCGCAATTGGTTTGGCTCGGCTTGACTTGCCACACACCTCAAGTTGGCCAAGTCAAGCTCAAAGAAAGAGAGAGAGACTGATCCGAGTGATTCATTGACTTGGTAAACAGACGCAGACGGTAAAGAAGGGGCTTGAGAATGTTTATTTTTCTATTGCGTTGCATTTAGGCCATAGAGCGCATTTATTAATAAACAAAAATCGAATACAAATTTTTACAAACATTTATACGCAAAAAAAAAACTGAAGGTACTACACACATCTTAATATTATCCACACATGCATACATACATATATATTAACTAATTCAATGTTGAAAGACAAACAAAAACTAAGTGAAAACTAATATTATCAATATGCATACAAAAATATACTATCAAATCAAATATAGATATACAAGAAAAGCAAACGGAATAAAGATATGCATGGTTACATATAGAGTAAATCACCAATACCAATAAATATACACACATTAAAAAACATCATACATACATATATAAATATATATCAAGTCAACAAGTACATATTGTGAACGTGTAGCAACAAAAGTAAAAACAAACCAAACTGATAACAACAGATATTACAAGAAATTTCAACTAATAAATGTTAAATATACAAAATCTACAAAAAAAATAATCGAAAATTTCTTATTTCTTTAGGAGTTTTCATACGAGGTGAGGTAAGTATTAATATTTAAATTGGGATGAACAAACTTTCAAGAGATTGTTTAGTTTGTAAGCCATTAAATCAAAATATTATTATCTTAGCACTTAAGCCCATACTCTATAGAACTGAAGGTCCCTTATTTAATGCATTACAAATTTCGTGACTCAATTATAAAGTTTATTATAAACAAATGACTTACGCATGCATTCCCATTGGCGTTATAAACAAATTAGCAAATTGTTACTCTCCACAAAACTGTAAATTGTTGGTAATTAGCTAAGTATGTGCCTGCAATTAGCTCATAAAGTTAACTTCATTGTCGCAGCTGCGGTTGCAAGGAGCGGCGCTCGTTATGGTTAGTGACCTAAGGCGCGCCCCTTAAATGATGACCTGTCTCCATTGTTTATTTGCATCGGAGCCAAGAAAGGATGCGAGGACGATGACGCTAACTTGGGGATGGTGGTGCATTAGGAGCGCCACTGTGCGTATTGGAGAAAGAGAAATGAAGTGTTTGCGTGCCAAATCGGTTGGCTTGGGCCAGCATGAATCATTCGAGCGACGACAGCGAAATGAATCATGTGCCAAAGGGGCCAGCAAGTGTTGTTAAAGGGTGCCGCCAGCAGGCACTCAACGTAACACCAACATTCGCCACACACAGACAAACGCACAATTATGTACACAATACAAATAGTATATTCACATTCAGGTTTTTGTTTATACGTGTTGGAAATTATTAATTTATTCTCGTTTTGTATTTGGGCAGAGAAGTCGCACTGCCATAAAGGTAGCGAAACGGTTAGCAAACCGCGTTTGCCGGCAAATGTTTAAGATTTGTGATTTGCATGTCGAAACTTATTCAAATACATTTGTTGAAAAGGCGCAGACACTTATAGAACTAATTTCAAATCATTGTTTTATATAGCAACGTGCTGTTATTTATTTATATTGTTAAGAACTTAAGACTAGCCACATTGAACGTTTAAAAGTTCTTGGGTTTTTTGAAGGATTGCGGTTGTGAGCCATTGTCCTGTGCTGGGCGTTTGTTAAATGGTTTTTTGTTAAAATATTGCTTGTTGTTATCGTTGCCATTGACGGCACCATTGTTGTATTTGTTGAATTTGTTAAATTTGTTAAATTTGCCACCGGCTCCTGGGTGGTTGCCTTGGAATTTGATTGCATTCTGTTGCAGTAGCTTATGTTTAATCATAGAGTTTGGCTCTAAGAAAATGTGTTGACCCTGAAGCACAGTCTCATTCAGCAAGAATGACTTGCAGAAGGCTTCGTCTGTAGCAAAACGGATAGTTGCTCTCTTGCCCAGCATCTTGATGGCTTCAATCTCGCCACACTCACTGAACAGCCCATTCAATTGTTCTTCACCAATAGCTGCAAATAAGAAGTGAAACAAAAGATCAATTAATGATAGTCCACATTAAAAAATAAATTTCGTGTACGCACATCCATTTAAGTTTGACACGAGAACTGTGCGTGCCGAGGAGGCTGGGGAATATTCTTCCAATTTAATTTCCAAGTCGCCAACCGTCTTTCCATTCAGATGCTTGATTGCCTTCTCGGCCTGCTCAACCGTTTTGTATGTGACAAAGGCTAAAACTGATTTCGAGCAAGCCACATCAATATCCACGAGTTCGCCGTACTTCTTAAATATTTTTTCTAGTGTTTCGGCCTTGTAGGACTGATGATTGCCAGTGTTTACCAAATTAATGGTGTATTTAGGCTTCTTCAACGCTGTGGCATTGTTAGACTCAGATCTAACTGTGATAAACCGCGAGTTCATTTCGCTGCTGTTCAGTTTCAGTGCATTGGGGACCGAACTGACGTCCTTAAAACGCACAAAGGCTTTGGGCAGAACCTTATTGTGGGAGAAGGTAACGCTCTCAACGGCACCACAGCTCTTGAAGTGCTCTGAAACGCTCTCCTTGGTGGCATTTGGTCCAATTAAGCCCACAACAACTGTGCGCTCATTACATTCGTTTCTGTCAAAAAAACGCATAACTCGCACAACCTGACCACCGAGAGTCAGAGCCTTATCTGTGGCGGCATGTGCCGCATTAGCAGCTTCAGCAGACTCGAAGGCAATTTGGACATGATTGCCGCCAGCCTTAGTCTTCATGCGATTAACAACGGTAATTGGTCCGAATTTGGTGAACAGAGCAACCAACTCAACGTGCTTGTATTCTGCAATGCATGATAATATCAATCGGTAATGTAAATTTAATGATATATCAAAACTTATGATGGGTTTGGCAAGATAACAACATTTTTTCAAGTACTACTGCTAGGGTATGTTAACTTATATGATGGTTCTCTCTTTTCTTTACTTACCGTTGGGAAGATTGGAGACGGAAATAATCTGTTCCTTGGGAGTCTCGGGAGGGATACGAGCAACCGGTACTTTTGGAATGCCTCCCTTTTTGGGTGCTGGCTCTTGTTTTTTTTCCTTCTTTGAAATGGGCTCCTCAACGGGCTCTTCATCGGAGTCAGCTTCATCATCATTATCATTAGATTCTACCTTGACAGTTGTTTTGTCATTAGTAGCCTGGCCTGGTTCGATTTCACTATCCTCGTCTTCTTCATCATCATCTTCATCATCATCATCGTCGTCGTCATCATCATCATCATCCTCGTCATCATTCTCCTCTTTTCCATCTTCACCTTTGACTTCGTCATCTTCCGAATCACTCAAGTCAGCAGCGCCATCAGCCTGGAATAATAGGAAAACTGTAAGCACGTGGAAGTTAGTTTATTATGTGCATTACGCACCTCAGAATTGCTTCCATCGTCTAAGTTGACGCCATTCTGCTCCTCCTCGGCGTCAGAGTCATCATCGCTTGTTTCTACTTCCTTTTCTTGCTTTTCCTCGACAATCTGCTTTGCCTTGGGGTTGCGCTTGTTGTTGACTGCGGTCTTTTTTGCTGCCTGCTTTTTGAACGCCATTTTGTTCTTTCTATATTTTATAAATTAAAAACAATTTTCAGTCAATTACGGAAAACGCGTGCCTTGAGTTGTCGAACTGCACGTGGAAAAGAATTGAGAAAAGGTGTGACCACTCTTAGCAAACTCAAAAATGTAATCACGTTGTAGCCCAAGAAGTGGCAACGCTGTATCAAAGTGTTGCCTAGTGATGTTAGGAACTAGTTCTTTTCAACGCTACATAGCACTGTAAACGGTAGATGGCGACAGAAAAAGTTGTGTGGCGCTGTTGCTCATTAAGTATACATAAAAAAATTAAGTTGCACACATATTTGTTATTGAAAGGTGTTTAAAACAAAGAGAACGTGCGAGCACATAACAAGAGCAGCAGTAGCAGTAGCAGCGCACAGTGAGAAACAACGTTTACAAACGGCAACCCCAACAACAACACAGAAAAGGCAACAACAGCAGAAGCAGAGACAGTAACAGCAGCAGCAGCAGCCAGAACGACGTTGACGGTGACGGCGACGACGACAATGAACACACTGAGCGCAAATACAAACGGAAGCGAAGCAGCTACGACGGGCAACGGCAATGGAAATGGCAACGGAAACGGCAACAGCAACGCTGGCACCACATCCAACGCCACAGCAGCCGCCGGCAACGCTGGCGGTGTAAGCGGCCTTGATGAGGTCGGAGGTGATGCCAGTTCGCGCAGGCAAGCGACAAGGGTGTTCAAGAAGAGCTCATCCAATGGCAAAATAACTGTGTATTTGGGCAAGCGAGACTTTGTGGATCATGTCACACATGTGGATCCCATTGATGGTGTTGTCTTTATTGACCCAGAATATGTGAAGGATCGCAAAGTGTTTGGCCAAGTGCTGGCTGCGTTTCGTTACGGGCGCGAAGATCTGGATGTGCTGGGTCTGACATTCCGCAAGGATCTGTATTTGGCACACGAACAAATCTATCCACCCATGCAATTGGATCGACCCATGACTCGTCTGCAGGAGCGACTCATAAAGAAACTGGGTCCGAATGCACATCCATTTTACTTTGAAGTGCCACCATATTGTCCGGCTTCAGTGTCCTTGCAGCCGGCCCCTGGCGATGTGGGCAAATCATGTGGAGTTGACTATGAGCTCAAGGCATTTGTGGGTGAGTTGTTGTTGTGAGACGGCGAATGTGGTGTAAATCGGAATCATTCATATGCTGCGCCCTGCATATATACATACATATACATATTTATATGTGTTGTGTTATCGAAATTAAAGCAATGTATGTACATTTGTGTTAGTTGATGCTTGTGTCACGCGCGGGTTAATTAATCCAAATGCGTTGACTGCGCAAAATGTCATTGTTAATTGTGTATGTGTGAGTGCTTGTTGATGATGACGCAGCGCGGCGTCTACCTAATTGGAATTCGACGCTTCTAATTGGAATTCGACTCTATTGCTACCGCTGTCGCTTTAATTAGGCGTCTCTATACAAACGTTCAACGTTTTTTCTTTTCTCCTATATCGGCACTTACATAAATGCTTCTTGGAAACTTGACGCAGCTGACTCAGCTGGGTATCATTTGTTTTGTTTTGCGTTTAAGTAAGCAAAAAAAAAAAAACAAAATACAACCAACAAAAAGTTTATGTAGTTGCAATGACCCAAAAGCGTAATTACCGATCCCTCTCTCGCTCTCTCTCTCTCCTGCGAGCACTCTCACTGCGAGTGTTGCTCTTTGTTGTCGTTTTCCTTGCTCGCTTCTCATTTTGCAATAATAATGAACAAATGACAACAACAAAGAAAAAATTGCTTGTACAGCGTATTCAGCAGTAAATTATTAGGGAGTTACGCGCGCATGTTTGCGTTTCGCACGCGCAATCGCATTTCTCACTTGAGATCTCCTCAATGCGCTGCTCCAAAATCATGCTGTCTCGCTTTGCCAAAATATATGCGCCTATTGCTGTTGTTGATATTGCGCACAATTGCTATCTATCTATGTATGTTTGTGTATTTAGGCATTGTGCCCGCTTTGCTTGTCCGTTAATTTTCGGTGGTTTTATTCCCCGGCGTCGACATTCTTATCTGCCGCCAACGCCGCGTCGCTGCCAATTTGTGTGCATCCATAAAAAGATTATTTAAAGCTAACTTAAGCCAATTGGCATTTGGGTGGGCCCTGTGTGCGGCCACCCTCTCATCTCTATTGTGTGCAAGTTTGAGGCACGACCCAGACATTAACATTTACTTAACAAAATGTGTACATACATATGTATGTTTGTATGTGCATAAATAGCAAGTAATTTCAATTCGAAATAAACAATTTTAGAACTTACGTTCAAGTTTTCCAGTATATCGTCGAGTGACGAACGTTTGTTGTTTGTTAGAGAATTTCACTTAATAATATTGAGAATTTTAGACAAAGATCTAGCTGGTACAGCGACAAAAACAATTATTTTTTATATTTGTGATTTCGTGCGACTTTACTTGTTAAAGTAAATAATTGAATATGACTTTACTAGTAGCTGTTTATTAGTATATCTCAAAAGACTACTAGATTTGATAGAAAAAGTTTTTTAAACTATAAAACAAACTGTCTGTTTGATAAAAGCTGTTTAAGGTTTGCGGTTGCAATTGCATTAATTATTTTTTTTTTCCTTATAAAAAAGCGACGCAAAAGTTTCAATTTCATTTCATCAAAACAAAAATAAATCGATTGAAATAGATACTGCAACTATTTAAATTTGCAGCTCATAGTCAAAAGGCTGAACAAAATAGCTTAATTAATGTAAATTTACTGTATACAAATTTTTGAGTTCAGTTCATTAGTTGCAAGGGCATCAAAACTTCGCTGTGGATTTAGTTTTTGGATGTTTTTTTTTCTTTCTTTTATTTACTTGGCATCTGTTGATTTGTTTATTGAATGTGTTTTTGCTCTAGGTTAAAGCTGCCATGTTTTTGGCATAAACAATAAGTCCATACTCTGCCCCCTGCCCTGCCCCCTGGCATTCCATTCCGCCAACAAGTCGAACAATTTATGTGCTTCAGATGGAAAGTATTTAATTTATTTGCTTTTCATTTAAAATTGAAGCAGACAACTGAACATATTTAAGCAGCCCCCCACACCATCAAGATAATGCTATGTAAATGACAGCGTTGTCTTGTTTATTTTTATCACATTCCTGGAAATGAATCCCATGTGATGATAGTTTTAATTTTTTGTGACTGAATCATCTGGTTGTAATAATCGTGACGCACGCACATAAGACAAAAGCAAGAGTTAGACACACCCCCAAGCCAAATATGCATTAAAATATGTATGTAACAAGTTGGTAACAAATTGAACCCCAATGCAAAAAGCGCTTACTAATGCTCTGTGTATTTTTCGAACAACAGGCGAACACATCGAGGACAAACCACACAAACGCAACTCGGTGCGTTTGACGATCAGGAAAGTGATGTACGCACCGTCCAAGGCCGGCGAGCAGCCCTCCATTGAAGTCAGCAAGGAGTTTATGATGAAGCCAAATAAAATCCATTTGGAGGCGAGTCTGGATAAGGAGCTGTATCATCATGGCGAGAAAATATCCATCAATGTGCATGTGGCCAACAATTCAAATCGCACGGTCAAAAAGATCAAGGTGTGTGTACGGCAATTTGCCGACATTTGCCTCTTTTCGACGGCCCAATACAAGTCGGTGGTGGCAGAAACAGAGTCCGAGGATGGTTGCAGTGTGGCGCCCGGTTTTACGCTCTCCAAAGTATTCGAGCTGTGCCCCCTGCTCTTGAACAACAAAGATAAATGGGGCTTGGCGCTCGATGGCCAGCTAAAGCACGAGGACACAAACCTGGCGTCGAGCACGCTTATCACCAATCCTGCACAACGCGAAAGCTTGGGTATCTTGGTGCACTATAAGGTCAAAGTGAAGCTGCTTATTGGGTCGCCGCTGTTGGGCGGTGATTTAGTTGCCGAACTGCCGTTCACGCTGATGCACCCCAAGCCCGAGGAGGAGGAACCTCCGCTGGGTGATCGCTCTCCGCGCGTCAGTGTTGCAGCACCGCTGCTTAGTCTAGGCGATGGACGCGATGCGGCTGCAGGCGCTGCAGGATCATCGGCACAAACGGCAGAGGATGTGCCCACAACTACGAACCTCATACAGCTGGACGATGATGAGGCACAAGATGATGATATTATCTTTGAGGACTTTGCGCGCCTGCGCCTAAAGGGCGCCGAAACAGAGGCCTAGATGTTGCCATCTGCTAATTGTCCGCTAGTTGTTTGTAGTGTTGCGTAGAACAACTGAAACTGTACACTTATATCGGACCATAGACAAGCGCAAAGGCGCAAGATTTTATGTCTCCAGCTCTATAAATATCCAAACTCTAAAATATGGCATTTGTATCATATGATACTCCTGTGTGAGAACCTCTAATTGTAAACTTTGAGTACATATAGCCGCAGTACATAGTTTTATATTGCTATTGATATGTGTAGGCCATACGTTCTAGTATCTATAGTATTTAAGCTGAAAGTGTACGAATTTTTTGGATATGTGAAATTGTTTAACAAATACACAGAAAACAAAATGAAAAACCCCCCAACAAACAAAAACAAAAACAAATCCAGACCAACATAAAAAATCATCTAAAACTTTAAATTATGTATGCTCAAAACTCATGCAATGATCTTTGTAATTGTTTATGCCATTGTTTTGTTGCAAAAACTATCGAGAAACACGCACAATTCTTTGTTAAGAGCCATACCACTCGGCTTATAGTTGTTGCAACTCAACGTTTATAAGCTTTAAAAGGGAAATCACTTTGTATATATATAGTTTTCAAAAAAACAAACATATTTATTTAAATGCGAGAATAAACAAATATTAAAATTATAACAAACTAAAACACAAGCAATTATTTGTTAAAAACACAATTTCAATTTACGCATAGTTTGCAAAGCTTTCCAAATAATATATATGTTTTGATTTCTTTGCCAAATAATGTACTTTATTACAATTAAGTTGACTGAGACTGAGAACCTCAATAAAATAGGAACATATTCGAAATTTTCTGTTACACATTTTTGTGCATATCTAATTTCTTGCTTGCAATAAAATCATTAAGCTTGATTTAATACTATACTATAATGATATATCAGCTACGCAATTACATTGTGATTTGTATGTATTGAACAGCGTTCGGCAATAGATAAGTGGTCTATAAAGTAAATCGCAATATTAGATAACTGAAATCTTATCATAAAATAAATAGACATGTTAGTTATTTGGAAAGTGTGTGTATATTGTGCTCGGCTGGACGATTATTTTTAATTGCTTAACATTCCAGCACGCGATTTTTGTTACTACGCGGCTAGTGGATGGTGAGAGAGGTGGGAGGGATTGTGGGTACAGTGTTGGGGGCACGTATGTAAGAAAGTGTACCTATCCTATATGATATCAAGTTTTAAAAATGTACTTGTATAAATGTCAATGTTTAACTAATTGGCTTCGTGAATCGAAATTGAGGAATCGAAATTAAACTCGAATACGAAAAGCAATTTTAATAAGAAAAATTATATTAACTCTATATTATGTACATAAATATATGAAATATATATCTATCAATGATGCAGTAATATAATTTAAACAAATTGGAATATGTATAAACAGTAAATATTTTTTAAAACATTTCATAATTCATGTGAATAGAAGTACACTTTAGTTCCTCTTTTGCGCTTAGTAATGAAAGGATTAATGCTATTGTCCTAGTTTTAATTATTAATAATTGTACTTTCAAGATCGATTTGCAAGAAAAAAGTGTAATTTATTAAGGCTTTTAAAATATAATACGCGCGATTGTGGAATTAGTTCGAATTTGTTGTCAGTGGCCCAAAAGCAGCAGAAAACTCTTGTTAAGTCATAGTGAAATCCAATTGAAAGTATAGATATATAGATATATATATAAATATATATGTATTTATTTTAAATTGCATTTTTATAACGCGTATATTTGTATCTGTAATATATATACAATATATATACTTACATGCATAAGTTTGTTAGAATGTTTTTTATCACAAAAAAAGTTACATATTAACATAAATGTGCATTACAAACTGGTAAAATGGATACAATATAGAAGAATTCAAATAAATAAATAAATATTTATAAGTTTATAAATGTGAACAAAAATAAAATTATTTATATATACATATAGCTTTAGTAAATGTACATGAATATGATTTTTAATACGGATATGTATGTGTATGTGTGTACCAACATATTTAGCGCAAATATAAAGCATTTATGTATGTATGGAGAAAATTATGTCTAAAAGTAAGTAAAGCTAATATATAATATTCACAAAGAGTTTCCCACTAAACCAGCTTATCAAGAATTTGTCACAATTCATTTTAAACATTTTTATAATACATTTTATATGACGAAAAAAAAAAATGATATGAAAATAATCTGTTTGTAGTTGCACAAAACGAATAAGAAAATGAACGTTAATTGTATTTTTTAAGTATATTTTTGTCTGGTACCAAATGCATTCAATTTGATAAATGTTAATGTTAAATGTATACATATGAACCGCATACATTATAAACATGAATATTTCCATATTTAAAAAACTAGAAGAGTGAAGAATATGATGAGCTGTTACCTAGCCCACACAAAAGCCCCCACGTTTATCTACTATAATGCTTAAGTACTAACCACAACTAACGCTACTTGCATACCGTTCATAAATATACATATATATAAAATCAAGAATCATCCAGATTTAATGTATGTATTGCTAAAAACTAACCCACGCGTAACATGAACGATAATTCTTATAATCTATAGAGTGAATCAAAATCTATGATATACAAATATCTAATCCTACCTGCATCTCAATAACGCGAATATATATATGAATATACTTACGAAAGCGCAACATTGAATGTTGTTTCTTGTAAATGTTATAAATACCGATAGTAAGGAACAAATAAACTTAAACAATTGTTAGCCATCTATTGTCAAATGGAACAGCGTTAAATATACTATAACCCATCCGAATTGGAGTTGTGTCCGAAATGCCATACAGAAAGCAAGCTTTAGCCTGGGACAAATTGTGAAAATCTTATTGATACAACATCAGTATTTTATTGCATTAATATGTAAATGTGTTATGAATTTTGTGAGTTTTGGTTTTGCATTTCATTAGTTTCTGACTAATTAATAATAAAGAAAAAAAAAAAAATTTGTATAACTTATTTAGATACACAAATTTTTAACATTTTTTATAAAAGCTCAGCTCACATATGTTAATCTATAAATTATAGATGCATTTTATTTAAATTGTCATCGTTGATGCACCTTTTAGAATTATTAATTAACTATAAAATATTTATAATGTACTTTTGCCATCGAGTGATTTGCTCTCAGTGTTTACAAATTGAATAACACTTTGCGTTTTATGTTTTTTTATTAGTTTATGTGAATGTAAATAACGAACTACTAAGGCATAATGGAGCAACAAATAGAAATGGGATTAACCATGGAAACATATAAATTGAATGTTAAACAGAAAGAAAGAAAACAAACAAATATACTTACAACACACACACACACTCACGCTTTTGAGCGCATACATGTGTATGTAAATGCATATGTTTGTAAAAAAATATTGCTAATTGTGAACGAAACGCAAGCAGATTAAATAAATAAAAGAAAAATTCTGTTGAGTCTTTCACATGCAATGTAACTGAACAAATGGGTAAGTGCCAAAATGGTGAGACAGAGGCATATTTAAAAATGATTTAAGCATGCTGAATTTGTGGCAAAAATGTTATTACAGACATTCAAAATAAAAGTTCATTGAATGTTTAGTGGGGTCGGTGAGACAAAGCATTCAAATTGACTCATTAATAACCCAAGTGAGTTGCCCCAGAAAAGGGCTTTCGCAACAAAACAGTTTCAAACTTCAAATATGTAGCGGCAGCAGCAGTAAGGCATCAGGAATTATAAATTATGCACTTCACATTACCAAATAATTTATTAATGCACAATGGACCTGAAAGCGGCCTTGTGGTTAAGAGCTTTGAAACGGAAGCAGACACACGAAGACGGGAACCGGCTGCTTGATGAACCCATCATCGCTCTTCTTGCGGTTTGGTACATAGAATGTATAAAACAGAGGCGCACGGAAAACCGCAATACGAAAAAGCCATTTGCTGTTTGTTTTTTGTTTAGACCGCGCTATTATGGAGCACTTAAAACTGGCAACAGCACCAACAACAAAACAGCTTTGGAACGGCATGTTACATTTTTTGGGTGATTCATGGCAGTCGAGACCCTGTCTTGGAGCTGTGTCAGCCAGCGACTACTGAAAATTGTCACAGAGACTCTCGAGCAACAATTCTTCATTTCCGGTGCAGCTTAAGAGCCATGCTGCCTTACCACTCCCCTCTTTTTATTTACTACAAGCACAAGAACGAGAACGAGGGCGAAAAGGAGTCGAGAAGCATGTGCCTGCATTCGTCGGTAGGTTCCGACAAAAAGCGAGCTGCAATGCCAGTTACACAAAACGGAAGTTGTTCGCCTGCCCAGCCGGACCATAGTCGTCTCCGCCCCCTCTCTCATACTCACCACGCGCTTTACACACTGTATGGCTTTCATTTCCGGTTTCCGTTTGCTGCTGAGTTACTTAAGCGGATTACAGCAACAGCAAGAAAAGCGAAAAAATACCATTAACGACATTCAGTTCTGTTTGTTGTAGAAACACTGGAGAGTATTCAGATATTTTGGCAGAATTGGAGCTTTTATGATTTAAAACTAATGCTTGACTCGATTGCTTGCACGTTTCAGTTGGTATTGTTCCACTCGTTGGCAGTGGTCACAACCAGTTTGGTCAACTGAGTCAAGCTAACGCTGGACAGCTTCTTATTAAAAATGGGCAGCACGCATTTAGCCATTAGATAACCAACATTGGACTCGATTTGCATTAACATTACTGAAGTGAACTCACTGCTCTAGCTAGAAATTGTTGCCTGAAATAGACAACAAAGTGTCCCAGTTTCATTTGACTACAAATCTCTTTCAATCTAGGGGTCAAACCACGACTTTTAAGATATTCCTTTTGAAAATCGGGTCAGATTTGCCGAAGTTATGGAAGTCGAAAGATTTGCCAAATGATGATGTCGATTTCTTGGCATAAAACTTTAACATGCAAAATGACCAAAAATCTAATTTCATTTAATGCATTGTTATAAATGCAGTTTTATTCTAGAAACCAAACCATGAGTTTTAAGACATTGCTTTTGAAAATCGGGTCAGATTTGCCGAAGTTATGGAAGTCGAAAGATTTGCCAAATGATGATGTCGATTTCTTGGCATAAAACTTTAACATGCAAAATGACCAAAAATCTAATTTCATTTAAATGCATTCTTGTAAATGCAGTTTTATTCTGGAAGCCAAACCATGAGTTTTAAGACATTGCTTTTGAAAATCGGGTCAGATTTGCCGAAGTTATGGAAGTCGAAAGATTTGCCAAATGATGATGTCGATTTCTTGGCATAAAACTTTAACATGCAAAATGACCAAAAATCGAATTTCATTTAAATGCATTGTATAAATGCAGTTTTATTCTGGAAGCCAAACCATGAGTTTTAAGACATTGCTTTTGAAAATCGGGTCAGATTTGCCGAAGTTATGGAAGTCGAAAGATTTGCCAAATGATGATGTCGATTTCTTGGCATAAAACTTTAACATGCAAAATGACCAAAAATCGAATTTCATTTAATGCATTGTCATAAATGCAGTTTATTGTGGAAGCCAATCCATGAGTTTTAAGACATTGCTTTTGAAAATCGGGTCAGATTTGCCGAAGTTATGGAAGTCGAAAGATTTGCCAAATGATGATGTCGATTTCTTGGCATAAAACTTTAACATGCAAAATGACCAAAAATCGAATTTCATTTAAATGCATTGTATAAATGCAGTTTTATTCTAGAAGCCAAACCATGAGTTTTAAGACATTGCTTTTGAAAATCGGGTCAGATTTGCCGAAGTTATGGAAGTCGAAAGATTTGCCAAATGATGATGTCGATTTCTTGGCATAAAATTTGAACATGCAAAATGACCAAAATCGAATTTCATTTAATGCATTCTTGTAAATGCAGTTTTATTCTAGAAGCCAAACCATGAGTTTTAAGACATTGCTTTTGAAAATCGGGTCAGATTTGCCGAAGTTATGGAAGTCGAAAGATATGCCAAATGATGATGTCGATTTCTTGGCATAAAACTTTAACATGCAAAATGACCAAAAATCGAATTTCATTTAAATGCATTGTTATAAATGCAGTTTTATTCTAGAAGCCAAACCATGAGTTTTAAGACATGGCTTTTGAAAATCGGGTCAGATTTGCCGAAGTTATGGAAGTCGAAAGATATGCCAAATGATGATGTCGATTTCTTGGCATAAAACTTTAACATGCAAAATGACCAAAAATCGAATTTCATTTAAATGCATTGTTATAAATGCAGTTTTATTGTGGAAGCCAAACCATGAGTTTTAAGACATTGCTTTTGAAAATCGGGTCAGATTTGCCGAAGTTATGGAAGTCGAAAGATATGCAAAATGATGATGTCGATTTCTTGGCATAAAATTTGAACATGCAAAATGACCAAAAATCGAATTTCATTTAAATGCATTCTTGTAAATGCAGTTTTATTCTAGAAGCCAAACCATGAGTTTTAAGACATTGCTTTTGAAAATCGGGTCAGATTTGCCGAAGTTATGGAAGTCGAAAGATATGCCAAAAGATGATGTCGATTTCTTGGCATAAAATTTGAACATGCAAAATGACCAAAAATCGAATTTCATTTAAATGCATTCTTGTAAATGCAGTTTTATTCTAGAAGCCAAACCATGAGTTTTAAGACATTGCTTTTGAAAATCGGGTCAGATTTGCCGAAGTTATGGAAGTCGAAAGATATGCCAAATGATGATGTCGATTTCTTGGCATAAAATTTGAACATGCAAAATGACCAAAAATCGAATTTCATTTAAATGCATTCTTGTAAATGCAGTTTTATTCTAGAAGCCAAACCATGAGTTTTAAGACATTGCTTTTGAAAATCGGGTCAGATTTGCCGAAGTTATGGAAGTCGAAAGATATGCCAAATAATGATGTCGATTTCTTGGCATAAAATTTGAACATGCAAAATGACCAAAATCGAATTTCATTTAAATGCATTCTTGTAAATGCAGTTTGATTCTAGAAGCCAAACCATGAGTTTTAAGACATTGCTTTTGAAAATCGGGTCAGATTTGCCGAAGTTATGGAAGTCGAAAGATATGCCAAATGATGATGTCGATTTCTTGGCATAAAATTTGAACATGCAAAATGACCAAAAATCGAATTTCATTTAACTGCATTCTTGTAAATGCAGTTTGATTCTAGAAGCCAAACCATGAGTTTTAAGACATTGCTTTTGAAAATCGGGTCAGATTTGCCGAAGTTATGGAAGTCGAAAGATATGCCAAATGATGATGTCGATTTCTTGGCATAAAATTTGAACATGCAAAATGACCAAAAATCGAATTTCATTTAAATGCATTCTTGTAAATGCAGTTTGATTCTAGAAGCCAAACCATGAGTTTTAAGACATTGCTTTTGAAAATCGGGTCAGATTTGCCGAAGTTATGGAAGTCGAAAGATTTGCCAAATGATGATGTCGATTTCTTGGCATAAAATTTGAACATGCAAAATGACCAAAAATCGAATTTCATTTAAATGCATTCTTGTAAATGCAGTTTTATTCTGGAAGCCAAACCATGAGTTTTAAGACATTGCTTTTGAAAATCGGGTCAGATTTGCCGAAGTTATGGAAGTCGAAAGATATGCCAAATGATGATGTCGATTTCTTGGCATAAAATTTGAACATGCAAAATGACCAAAAATCGAATTTCATTTAACTGCATTCTTGTAAATGCAGTTTGATTCTAGAAGCCAAACCATGAGTTTTAAGACATTGCTTTTGAAAATCGGGTCAGATTTGCCGAAGTTATGGAAGTCGAAAGATATGCCAAATGATGATGTCGATTTCTTGGCATAAAATTTGAACATGCAAAATGACCAAAAATCGAATTTCATTTAACTGCATTCTTGTAAATGCAGTTTTATTCTAGAAGCCAAACCATGAGTTTTAAGACATGGCTTTTGAAAATCGGGTCAGATTTGCCGAAGTTATGGAAGTCGAAAGATATGCAAAATGATGATGTCGATTTCTTGGCATAAAATTTTAACATGCAAAATGACCAAAAATCGAATTTCATTTAAATGCATTCTTGTAAATGCAGTTTTATTCTGGAAGCCAAACCATGAGTTTTAAGACATTGCTTTTGAAAATCGGGTCAGATTTGCCGAAGTTATGGAAGTCGAAAGATATGCAAAATAATGATGTCGATTTCTTGGCATAAAATTTGAACATGCAAAATGACCAAAAATCGAATTTCATTTAACTGCATTCTTGTAAATGCAGTTTGATTCTAGAAGCCAAACCATGAGTTCTAAGACATGGCTTTTGAAAATCGGGTCAGATTTGCCGAAGTTATGGAAGTCGAAAGATATGCAAAATGATGATGTCGATTTCTTGGCATAAAATTTGAACATGCAAAATGACCAAAAATCGAATTTCATTTAACTGCATTCTTGTAAATGCAGTTTGATTCTAGAAGCCAAACCATGAGTTTTAAGACATTGCTTTTGAAAATCGGGTCAGATTTGCCGAAGTTATGGAAGTCGAAAGATATGCAAAATAATGATGTCGATTTCTTGGCATAAAATTTGAACATGCAAAATGACCAAAAATCGAATTTCATTTAACTGCATTCTTGTAAATGCAGTTTTATTCTAGAAGCCAAACCATGAGTTTTAAGACATTGCTTTTGAAAATCGGGTCAGATTTGCCGAAGTTATGGAAGTCGAAAGATATGCAAAATAATGATGTCGATTTCTTGGCATAAAATTTGAACATGCAAACTGACCAAAAATCGAATTTCATTTAAATGCATTCTTGTAAATGCAGTTTTATTCTAGAAGCCAAACCATGAGTTTTAAGACATTGCTTTTGAAAATCGGGTCAGATTTGCCGAAGTTATGGAAGTCGAAAGATATGCAAAATAATGATGTCGATTTCTTGGCATAAAATTTGAACATGCAAACTGACCAAAAATCGAATTTCATTTAAATGCATTCTTGTAAATGCAGTTTTATTCTAGAAGCCAAACCATGAGTTTTAAGACATTGCTTTTGAAAATCGGGTCAGATTTGCCGAAGTTATGGAAGTCGAAAGATATGCCAAATGATGATGTCGATTTCTTGGCATAAAATTTGAACATGCAAAATGACCAAAAATCGAATTTCATTTAAATGCATTCTTGTAAATGCAGTTTTATTCTAGAAGCCAAACCATGAGTTTTAAGACATTGCTTTTGAAAATCGGGTCAGATTTGCCGAAGTTATGAAAGTCGAAAGATTTGCCAAATGATGATGTCGTTTTTTTGGCATAAAACTTTAACATGCAAAATGACCAAAAATCGAATTTCATTTAAATGCATTCTTGTAAATGCAGTTTTATTCTAGAAGCCAAACCATGAGTTTTAAGACATTGCTTTTGAAAATCGGGTCAGATTTGCCGAAGTTATGGAAGTCGAAAGATATGCCAAATGATGATGTCGATTTCTTGGCATAAAATTTGAACATGCAAAATGACCAAAAATCGAATTTCATTTAAATGCATTCTTGTAAATGCAGTTTTATTCTAGAAGCCAAACCATGAGTTTTAAGACATTGCTTTTGAAAATCGGGTCAGATTTGCCGAAGTTATGGAAGTCGAAAGATATGCCAAATAATGATGTCGATTTCTTGGCATAAAACTTTAACATGCAAAATGACCAAAAATCGAATTTCATTTAACTGCATTCTTGTAAATGCAGTTTTATTCTAGAAGCCAAACCATGAGTTTTAAGACATTGCTTTTGAAAATCGGGTCAGATTTGCCGAAGTTATGGAAGTCGAAAGATTTGCCAAATGATGATGTCGATTTCTTGGCATAAAATTTGAACATGCAAAATGACCAAAAATCGAATTTCATTTAACTGCATTCTTGTAAATGCAGTTTTATTGTGGAAGCCAAACCATGAGTTTTAAGACATTGCTTTTGAAAATCGGGTCAGATTTGCCGAAGTTATGGAAGTCGAAAGATATGCCAAATGATGATGTCGATTTCTTGGCATAAAATTTGAACATGCAAAATGACCAAAAATCGAATTTCATTTAACTGCATTCTTGTAAATGCAGTTTTATTCTAGAAGCCAAACCATGAGTTTTAAGACATGGCTTTTGAAAATCGGGTCAGATTTGCCGAAGTTATGGAAGTTGAAAGATTTACCAAATAATGATGTCGATTTCTTGGCATAAAATTTGAACATGCAAAATGACCAAAAATCGAATTTCATTTAACTGCATTCTTGTAAATGCAGTTTTATTCTAGAAGCCAAACCATGAGTTTTAAGACATTGCTTTTGAAAATCGGGTCAGATTTGCCGAAGTTATGGAAGTCGAAAGATATGCAAAATAATGATGTCGATTTCTTGGCATAAAATTTGAACATGCAAAATGACCAAAAATCGAATTTCATTTAACTGCATTCTTGTAAATGCAGTTTTATTCTAGAAGCCAAACCATGAGTTTTAAGACATTGCTTTTGAAAATCGGGTCAGATTTGCCGAAGTTATGAAAGTCGAAAGATTTGCCAAATGATGATGTCGATTTCTTGGCATAAAATTTGAACATGCAAAATGACCAAAAATCGAATTTCATTTAACTGCATTCTTGTAAATGCAGTTTTATTCTAGAAGCCAAACCATGAGTTTTAAGACATTGCTTTTGAAAATCGGGTCAGATTTGCCGAAGTTATGGAAGTCGAAAGATATGCAAAATGATGATGTCGATTTCTTGGCATAAAATTTGAACATGCAAAATGACCAAAAATCGAATTTCATTTAAATGCATTCTTGTAAATGCAGTTTTATTCTAGAAGCCAAACCATGAGTTTTAAGACATTGCTTTTGAAATCGGGTCAGATTTGCCGAAGTTATGGAAGTCGAAAGATATGCAAAATAATGATGTCGATTTCTTGGCATAAAATTTGAACATGCAAAATGACCAAAAATCGAATTTCATTTAACTGCATTCTTGTAAATGCAGTTTTATTCTAGAAGCCAAACCATGAGTTTTAAGACATTGCTTTTGAAAATCGGGTCAGATTTGCCGAAGTTATGGAAGTCGAAAGATATGCCAAATGATGATGTCGATTTCTTGGCATAAAATTTGAACATGCAAAATGACCAAAAATCGAATTTCATTTAAATGCATTCTTGTAAATGCAGTTTTATTCTAGAAGCCAAACCATGAGTTTTAAGACATTGCTTTTGAAAATCGGGTCAGATTTGCCGAAGTTATGGAAGTCGAAAGATATGCAAAATAATGATGTCGATTTCTTGGCATAAAATTTGAACATGCAAAATGACCAAAAATCGAATTTCATTTAACTGCATTCTTGTAAATGCAGTTTTATTCTAGAAGCCAAACCATGAGTTTTAAGACATTGCTTTTGAAAATCGGGTCAGATTTGCCGAAGTTATGGAAGTCGAAAGATATGCAAAATGATGATGTCGATTTCTTGGCATAAAATTTGAACATGCAAAATGACCAAAAATCGAATTTCATTTAACTGCATTCTTGTAAATGCAGTTTTATTCTAGAAGCCAAACCATGAGTTTTAAGACATTGCTTTTGAAAATCGGGTCAGATTTGCCGAAGTTATGGAAGTCGAAAGATATGCCAAATGATGATGTCGATTTCTTGGCATAAAATTTGAACATGCAAAATGACCAAAAATCGAATTTCATTTAACTGCATTCTTGTAAATGCAGTTTGATTCTAGAAGCCAAACCATGAGTTTTAAGACATTGCTTTTGAAAATCGGGTCAGATTTGCCGAAGTTATGGAAGTCGAAAGATATGCCAAATGATGATGTCGATTTCTTGGCATAAAATTTGAACATGCAAAATGACCAAAAATCGAATTTCATTTAACTGCATTCTTGTAAATGCAGTTTGATTCTAGAAGCCAAACCATGAGTTTTAAGACATGGCTTTTGAAAATCGGGTCAGATTTGCCGAAGTTATGGAAGTCGAAAGATATGCAAAATATGATGTCGATTTCTTGGCATAAAATTTGAACATGCAAAATGACCAAAAATCGAATTTCATTTAACTGCATTCTTGTAAATGCAGTTTTATTCTAGAAGCCAAACCATGAGTTTTAAGACATTGCTTTTGAAAATCGGGTCAGATTTGCCGAAGTTATGGAAGTCGAAAGATATGCAAAATGATGATGTCGATTTCTTGGCATAAAATTTGAACATGCAAAATGACCAAAAATCGAATTTCATTTAACTGCATTCTTGTAAATGCAGTTTGATTCTAGAAGCCAAACCATGAGTTTTAAGACATGGCTTTTGAAAATCGGGTCAGATTTGCCGAAGTTATGGAAGTCGAAAGATATGCAAAATGATGATGTCGATTTCTTGGCATAAAATTTGAACATGCAAAATGACCAAAAATCGAATTTCATTTAACTGCATTCTTGTAAATGCAGTTTTATTCTAGAAGCCAACCATGAGTTTTAAGACATTGCTTTTGAAAATCGGGTCAGATTTGCCGAAGTTATGGAAGTCGAAAGATATGCAAAATAATGATGTCGATTTCTTGGCATAAAATTTGAACATGCAAAATGACCAAAAATCGAATTTCATTTAACTGCATTCTTGTAAATGCAGTTTGATTCTAGAAGCCAAACCATGAGTTTTAAGACATTGCTTTTGAAAATCGGGTCAGATTTGCCGAAGTTATGGAAGTCGAAAGATATGCAAAATGATGATGTCGATTTCTTGGCATAAAATTTGAACATGCAAAATGACCAAAAATCGAATTTCATTTAACTGCATTCTTGTAAATGCAGTTTGATTCTAGAAGCCAAACCATGAGTTTTAAGACATTGCTTTTGAAAATCGGGTCAGATTTGCCGAAGTTATGGAAGTCGAAAGATATGCCAAATGATGATGTCGATTTCTTGGCATAAAATTTGAACATGCAAAATGACCAAAAATCGAATTTCATTTAACTGCATTCTTGTAAATGCAGTTTGATTCTAGAAGCCAAACCATGAGTTTTAAGACATTGCTTTTGAAAATCGGGTCAGTTTTGCCGAAGTTATGGAAGTCGAAAGATTTGCAAAATGATGATGTCGATTTTTTGGCATAAAACTTTAACATGCAAAATGACCAAAAATCGAATTTCATTTAAATGCATTCTTGTAAATGCAGTTTGATTCTAGAAGCCAAACCATGAGTTTTAAGACATTGCTTTTGAAAATCGGGTCAGATTTGCCGAAGTTATGGAAGTCGAAAGATATGCCAAATGATGATGTCGATTTCTTGGCATAAAACTTTAACATGCAAACTGACCAAAAATCGAATTTCATTTAAATGCATTCTTGTAAATGCAGTTTGATTCTAGAAGCCAAACCATGAGTTTTAAGACATTGCTTTTGAAAATCGGGTCAGATTTGCCGAAGTTATGGAAGTCGAAAGATATGCCAAATGATGATGTCGATTTCTTGGCATAAAATTTGAACATGCAAAATGACCAAAATCGAATTTCATTTAAATGCATTGTTATATATGCAGTTTGATTCTAGAAGCCAAACCATGAGTTTTAAGACATTGCTTTTGAAAATCGGGTCAGATTTGCCGAAGTTATGGAAGTCGAAAGATATGCCAAATAATGATGTCGATTTCTTGGCATAAAATTTGAACATGCAAAATGACCAAAAATCGAATTTCATTTAAATGCATTGTTATAAATGCAGTTTGATTCTAGAAGCCAAACCATGAGTTCTAAGACATGGCTTTTGAAAATCGGGTCAGATTTGCCGAAGTTATGGAAGTCGAAAGATATGCCAAAAGATGATGTCGATTTCTTGGCATAAAACTTTAACATGCAAAATGACCAAAAATCGAATTTCATTTAACTGCATTCTTGTAAATGCAGTTTGATTCTAGAAGCCAAACCATGAGTTTTAAGACATTGCTTTTGAAAATCGGGTCAGATTTGCCGAAGTTATGGAAGTCGAAAGATTTGCCAAATGATGATGTCGATTTCTTGGCATAAAATTTGAACATGCAAAATGACCAAAAATCGAATTTCATTTAAATGCATTGTTATATATGCAGTTTGATTCTAGAAGCCAAACCATGAGTTCTAAGACATGGCTTTTGAAAATCGGGTCAGATTTGCCGAAGTTATGGAAGTCGAAAGGTATGCAAAATAATGATGTCGATTTCTTGGCATAAAACTTTAACATGCAAAATGACCAAAAATCGAATTTCATTTAACTGCATTCTTGTAAATGCAGTTTTATTGTGGAAGCCAATCCATGAGTTTTAAGACATTGCTTTTGAAAATCGGGTCAGATTTGCCGAAGTTATAGAAGTCGAAAGATTTTAGCAATGCCCAAGTCGATTTTCGGCATAAAATGTAAACATGCATTTTGACTTAAAACGTTCAAAAAAGTTTTGTTGGCTGCAACGCGTACGTTCGGCCTTGAGATTAAACTTCTGCTCTTTTGTAAGAACAATACATATTTTTATTGCATACTTTTAGGCCAAATAAAAATGAGTTTTAGTATAGTAAATATTCACAAGGGTGGACAGTTTTAAGGCTCATATCGCATTGGCCGTTTTCCACATCTTAGCTTGCTTGACAAAGTATTTAGTCAACTTAGTCATGTCGTTTTTCGAAAGCAGTTTATTGATGGTTGGCATTAAGTACTGCTCAAGCATTGGGTTGACATACGGCTGAATCTCCTCAGCGAACAGGGGAGAGAATGAGTTGATGAAACTATTGACAAAGTTGGTGGTATCAATATCCGTGAATTTGTTCCAGTTTTCGGCCTTCACATCACCAACAAAGTATTGAAGGTTGAAGTCGGCAATGCGAAGCCCCATGGGGCTGATCAAGCTCTGGGCGAAGGTGTACTCGCCAATGAAACGCTAGTCGAATAGTTTCTTATTGATCATAGATCTCTGGCGCGTTGGCATGGGTATGTCATCAACGCTGAGAAATCCCTCTACTTTCTAGGATCCCAAAGTCTGAAGATCTGGGAAAATAAATTCGAAAATGGAGCGCAGGTTGTTGGGATTGTAGCTGCCGCTCAGTATCTTGAAGTTGTTAAGTCCAGAAATACGAATGTTGCTGACGTTGCCAACAAGGTTTGTCTCTCCGTTGTTAAGGTTAAGCGCGTAGATCTTGTTAGTCAAAGGAGCCAGGACTGGAATGTTGTCAGCAGGTAAGCCAAAGAGAATCATCTTCATCATTAAGGAACATGTCAATAGATTGACTATAGTTGAGCATTATTATATTACTATATTACAATTGTATTTCTTAGCCAACAGGCCTTCACAATATTAGAGACAATAGTCAACCTTTTCCATTTAAGTCGTTTATTAGACATTTGATTGGGCGAATTAAAGTTGGTGGATCATATAAGGTTCTATCAGTTAGATCCAATGCATGGGTCAAGAAATTTTAATTTAATAAAATAAGAATACAATAATATTATCTTTTTAGGCTAGAGCAATAGAAAGAAATTCAAGCTGCGCAAACACAGTTAAGAATTGATGTTGATTTGCCAAAGTTTGTTAGAGTAACATTGTTACATTGTGCCATTCTTGGCAAGACTGTTTCTTGAGTGTGTATGTGTGTGTGTGCTTTGTATGAAAGCAGAATCATAATTACTCTGCTAGTTGGGCAGCAAAAACTAACACAAAAAACATATTTTTTTGGTCGTTACTCAAATACTGGAAAGCATGAACTCAGTCGCAATTTGATAATGAAACTTTCTCTTCTTCTGATCTCACGTTTTTTTTTGTGGCTGCTTTTGTTTCAAAATTTTCATTTCGTTTGGGCCACTGCTGTGCCCTTTTGAGTGTTTAGCTATTGTTGAAGCTTGTTCCTAGCTTTGTTTGAACATCTCACATGAAATGCAAAAGTTCAATTCACTGCAGGCGCCGTTTTGCTTTCCTTAGTCGTGTTGTTTTACGTGCCGTGCCGGAAACAAGCTCCGTTGCTACCTCCGTCTATGCACAATCACACGCACGCACACACACACACGCACACACACACACATACATAAACATACATAAACTCGTTTCAGATGAAACAAAGCAACAGAGGGAGCCTCTGCAACGGACAGTTGTTACCTCAGGGCAAAGACGTCCACATCAAGGATGGATAGTTGGCTGCCTGCCTGGCTGGTTGGCTGGCCGGCAGGTCGGTCAGGTAGCGAGTCTTGCCTGTCTCAATTGTACCCTACATGTGCGTATGATTGAATGGACTTTGAATGTTGTACAGCATTTTGCGCGTCGAATACCGTGATGACATTTGCCGTTCCCATGCAAATGCCGACAAAACGTTTTTTGGACACAAATCCAAAGGTGCTCGTGATTGGGGGTAATGTGGGTGTAGGGTGGTTGGGTTGGTGGGGCTGTGGCACAACAGCTGCTGCTGCCCCTGGGGCCGTTGATGATGTTCATAACATGAGTTGTACAAACGCACAGAGTCTGTAGAGATGCAGTCTGTATGCTAATTCCCGGCAGGAAGAGCTCTCTATGTGTGTATATGTGTGTGCAAATACATATAAAAATCAAATGCGTGTGTAGTGAATGTGAATGTGAATGAGAGGATATGACGGAATGAGTGGAAGCTGCTAGCTGGCGGCTAAACAAGTGTTGCAAACATTTTTTGGTCACATAAAAGTGACAACTGACCGAATTATTTTCATCTACAATACATATACAAGGTCCAATTGTATATATATAGAATATGTATATCATTTATTTATATGTATGTATGTATATGGATTTGAGTGCTGCCTTAATTTGTGCGGCCAGGTACTACTTGATGCTACTCTATGGAATGTGACCACAACAAAGCATGGCCCACAGCCAATTGCGTTAGATACAAAGCTAATTGGGCCAAGTGGTGTGTTTGTGTGTGCGAGTGTGTGTGTGCGAGTGGTTAGTTCGAAACTTGGGGCCAGGCTGAAAACGAACGAACTCTTGATAATGCATGCAACAACAACTTGCCTAATAGAAATTGCGCCACAAAAACCACATTATGCCGGCGTGTTGTCGCTTTAAGCTCCTGTACCCCAATACCTGGCTGTACCTGAGCTTTTAAGCTGCTGGCGCGCTTGGCCTCTCCTCGGATTTGCGTTGCGCTTACCGCAAAACTTTTAACGTTTTGTTTGGGTTTGGGATTTTGTTTTTGTTGTTGCGGTTGCCACTTTCGTCTTTGCGCATTTCGCCCACATGTATTGACTAAATTAATATTCTCAATTGAAAACTTTTCAACAATAGTTGGCGCTGAAAGTTTTTCACAATGCCACTACACTGCAAGAAAAAAGTTGTGTATCTCATTATGCTATTAAAAATAATCTTATAATAAACAGCTGGAGAAGTTTAATTTTCAGCTTTTTGGCCACCATAACATAATTATATCTTGCAGTGTTTAACGAACAAATGGCAAAACTTTTGAGTTTGCCGTAAATGAAGCTGCGTTTGTTTGAGACGCATTTTGTATACATCCTCGTTCTAATAAGACGCCAACAATCTGACATTCAAATCTTAGAAAATTTTCAAATTCAATTTGAAGTGGGACAAAAACAACAAAAGCCTGCCACCACCACCACCACAAAATACCACAACTCAAAGAACTCAAGCCACCTGCATTCTGACCCAGACCTGCCACCAGTGCCAGTTCGTCACCTGATTCGACGACAGAGAAGTGAACAAACATTTTTGAAAACTTACTTGAATAGATTATTAGGAATTATGAAAACTTAATTTGGCTTAAGTTCAGTTTACTTCAGTGTGATTATAAAAGGCACTAGACGTTGAATGGCATGCGGGTGGCTCGGCAAAAAGGAGGTGGATTGGCTGTTTGGTTAGGTAAACGTGCGGTGCTTCTGTTAATGAACGTCTCTGAATGGATAACTTGAAATCAGGTGGCAAACAAGCAGCGCCACACCACTTGAAAGGCAGCTTTTTGAAGTGGTTGCAAAACTTTTGACTGTGCCTTAAGGCCCATTGATCTTGTCAAGTCTTTGTTGTCATCACTGCGTAAGCTCCTCGGCTAATCGGCTTAAATAGGCAGCCCCAGCAGTGCATTGGGCGGGCCACTTAAAAGTTTAACACATGCGATTTGTGCTGTCGTTCTCTGCTCAAGAAAATCACACACATAAAACTCTGAGGCCATTTTATATCGCAGCGGGCAACGTTTATTAACTGGACAATGTCAATGTCGGCATTGACATCACATTGATCTAATGAGGCTGCCAACTGCTAACTGAAAACGCTGTCTACGCTGGCATATCCAGCTGTGTAATTGACTTCAATTAAATAAAGCCAACGACACCGACAGTTGCACGTTGCCTTTTGTGCTAAGGTACAAGTTAGAGCCCGCACGGATATAATGGAAGTACGCTGGCCCAGCTTAAGCTGAAGCCAGTCGTAGATGAATCCATTGCTACAATTCTTGTTTTTTCCTCTCTTTTTTTTCTTTTCTTTTATATTCCGGCGACCTTTTAGCGTCGCTTCGTGGTGGCCCAAGCAGCGCCATACCGTTCCGTGCCCTGCCGAGCACTCAAAGTGGCGTTAATAACGTGGCACAAATTTACAGCAGTAAAATAGAAATATACTTAGCTTACCTTCGGGGGCCGATAATCGCACGGAAAACGGATGTCCAATTAGTTGTGTGCCAGCTTCCGGCTGCCATCGTTTCCATTACGTTTCTCTCAGTCTCTCCCTCTCTCTCTCAATGCTTTTCATCAATGCGTATCAACGTTTGCCTGTCAATTGCAGTTCGTCTCGTTTTCAATTCATTACGTGACGTGGCAAGTGGACCTTCGCATTCACAATGCATTGTTACCAGGTTTTTGGTTGCCATCGGCATAATTTTCATATTTGCCAGCAATTGCCAACGGTTTGCATAGTGAGATGAATATATACATATATATATATATATATAAAGTTACTATCTGATTTTGATGCCCTTTGGCAGCGTCGTCGTTCTACTTAATCAATGCGTATTTATGCAGAGAAATCCTTGGGATTTGCTTGTGACGCGCTTATCGTGCTGCATACTTTTGGGCGTTCATGGCTAAAAATTGAATAAAGGATTTACGGTCTTAAATTGAGGCAGGAGTAGCGCCCAACAAATTCATGTCGAATGCATTGCATGCGTGGGTGTGTGTGAATGTGTGTTTGTGAGCGTATTTGCGATTGCGTGTGTGACAGAAAGCCAAACAAAGGCAACATGTGTAACTTGTACGGGCTGCCAACGTCAAAAGGCGAGAGGCTGGAAATCTATTAGAACGTGTTTTGCCTGCCAACCCGATGCTCGTCTGCTTGCCAGCCCACAACTCTCCCTCTCACTCTCGCCATGTCTATTTATATTTTACCCGAGGGCATAATAAGCTTGCTACTCTGACTGTTGCTTCTTGTGATCCTGTCGCTTTTTGCGCTTCTCCTTTTTTTATTTCAGCAATCGCTTGCTTTTGTGTGTGTGTGTGTGTGTGTCAGTGTTATATTTACTTATGATTGAGTTGCGTGGCGGCAGCTCTAGTGACACCCTTACACACACATACACACACACACAAAGACTCGCGCCCACACGGCACGACAATTTGGTAAAAGATTGCGGCTGCTTTACTGATTTTCTCACCCATTTCGTGTTTCTTATATTTTTTACATATCATCCGTGTGTATGTGAAAGAGTATGAGATGAAAATTTAAATTGATTTTGCATTGTTTGACTGTCATTGTTGTTGTTGCTATTGTTGATGTCGCCTTTGGGGTTGTTTCGCTTCGTTCTTTCTCGTTTTCTTTTTTCATGTTTTGTTTTTGTTTTTTTTTTGTGACCCCGATAAACTTGCGACCCACACATCCGCAATATTCTCGTAAATTTCAATTTTTGCACCATTAATGCGGGCTAAGAGCAATGGGAATGAGTCTAGTTAGCATTCTAGCGGTGTTATAGGCTGTAGCATTTAATATTTGTGTGCAGATTGTTGTAAAGTTAGCTGGAGATCAGTCTTACCGAAGAGTGTAGAATCTCAAGAGTTTGCAACTGATAAGAAAAGCTATGTCTCAAGCATCCGAGGTAGGCAATAACTGTAATTTCTTTTTGCTGGTGATGTTTACGAATGGTATAGAGAATAACAAAAGCAGTAAGCAATAAGTGTGAGCGAGCGCGATAGCAGATAGCAAGTGCAGCCGTTTTTGTTTCAGTTGCCTTTGCGCTCAGCGGCCCATCAATTGTACGACAAGCGACGGGCCAGCGCGCTGCAGCGGCAACCAAGAACGGGAGAGATTTTTTTAATTCTTTTCTACTGTCTCTCTTCTCACAGTATTACATGCAAAAACGAAAATACTTGCCTTTTTAGTTGTTGCTGCACACGAATTTACATCAACTTCGCGAATAGAGACGTAAAAAGGACTGTCCTGCTCCAACTACAGAGAGCGATCGTTACTCTCCACAAGTCGACAAATTCCACTTGTTTCTCTTTACTCACAAGGGCAGTAAGCCGGGAACTTTGCGCGTCTTTACATCGCTGGGAGCTTATCGTCCGTTTTTTTGTTGAATTACAATTGATACGCTCTATATAAATAGTCAAATTGTGTTTACATATCACACTGAACATACGCAAAGTGTTAATAACATTATAGATTCGCCGTACAATTGCTTTTTAAAGTGTTTTTAAGCAAATGAAGATAGTGAACGCGCGCAAATTTGTTGTTGCTTTGCCGGCTCGCGAAAAAATTAAAGAGAGAGGGCAAGCGAACCCATACGTGTGTGTTGTTGTTGCGTTTAGCGCGCTGAAAATGCGCATAATAAGCGAAGCATTGAAGGTGGTATTAATTGCTTTACTTTATTTTTTTTTTTTCTTGTGCGTGAATTGCAGTGAAATTAAAATAATATACATATATGCATTGAAAAGAAAGATGAGAAGCATCTCATTTAGTTATTGTTGTGTGTGGGTGTGAGGTTTTTGTTTTTGCCAAAGTGCTCAGTGAAAAAAGAGAGAGAGAGAGCTGGAGAGAGAGCACTTGGATATAACTGTTTCTATGTTGTTGCTGCTACAGGTGAGAGCATTCTGCATATTCTATGTTACATAACAGGGTGATCCCTGTTTATGAATCACCCTTTTACTTAGATTGAATACAGTTATAGAAATAAGTTTAATTGCTGCAATGTATAGAAACTGTTCGTATTTGCTTTATTTATTTATACTTCTCAAATATTGTCATGATCGAAATCTGCATGCACATATAATTTGATTAGTAGTTTTTTCAAGCACCTCTCGCTCAGACACGGAAATTCCAGAGAGCGAAAAATGTTATTAGCTGTAAAATGTAATTGAACATGAAATGGAAATAATGCAAGGACGTTGGCAAAGCGGAAAGGAAGGAAGAGTAACAGCAGCAGTCTTCTAATCGAAATGAACTTTTAGCTTTGGCTCAAAATAAAATAAATCAGATAAAAATTGTTGTGAAAATGCGTAACCGACTGCGAAATACTCTTATACTACTAGTAAAATCAGTTCTTGATCTAAAATAAGTGAAAAAATATTTGAATCAATTAAAAACAGACTTAAAACAAGAGAACGAAGTCAACATTTTTGTTATCATTAAACATTTGAAAATCGGTTGGATAATTGTCTTTTTAAAGTGTTTATTGACTTTTTTGTCTTGATGTTTTTTGTCTTCATACTGAAATTGCAAACTCTTGAGATTCTATATTCTTTGGTATTACCAAAAAGGTGTGAAGATTAAATACAAAAAATGTTTCTTAAAGTCCAAAACAACTTTTAAGCAGCATTTATATATTTATTAAGTTAGATCCTTGATAGAAATCTTAAAGAGTTTTGTTTTTTACCACATATAGAAAACGATAACATTATTTCGCTTCTCAGCATTTACGATTTTATCTTTGGCCCATTTATGCCACCGCTTAAATTCTACTTAAATCCATTGCGCAATAAATGATTTTCATGGCATACACAGCACCCTTTTGTGACCCCAGCATTATTTTGGGTATTATTATTTTTTGTTTTTATGAAATTGTTTTACGCCTTTTGCGTCCCTTTAGCTCTGCAAGCCACCGTCCGCCCATCAACTATAAACTTATTTTGTTGGCTTTGTTTCGTTTTCATCTGCTTCTTCATGCTTGCCCCTGCCACCGTTTGCAGTTCATACAAATGTTTATCGACTTGTGCGATGATTTTCCGCTTGCTTTGGTTTTACAGCTACCGCTCCTTGCGAGATTTTCGGAGGTATCCATTGCCATGGTCGAAGCTTTAGCTGTAGCTCTAGCTGAAACACGTGCATGGTAGGGTTAAACATCACCGACTTTCTGACACATGTGTGGGGGTGTTGGGACGGGGTTTGTGGCAAGGGTTTTGTGAGATTGCTGGGTGCGTAGCGGCTGAACGCATGTGTATTGGTAATTGAATTTATTGTTTGACATTCAAAGTGCCGTTGAGTCAATTACGCTGGAAAATTGGTATCAAAATATTTACGAGCTGTTTATTGCATTACGCAAGTTGATGTCTGGAGGCCCCTTCCGAACACAAAGGTAATGCAATTTACATACTGATGCGGCCGACCCGATTACTTGTGTATATATGTATGTATATGTATGTATAAGTATCGTAAATGGTGTATCATTTGAAGTACGACGAACAGAAGCAAGACAAATAGCATCGAGATGATTTGCTGAAGTGTGAATCGCACGAATGACTCAATTAGATGGGCTTTGGCAGCCCCATTATCCGGCACAGATACAAGACTCGTAAGATAATTGTGGCATGGCAAACGGTTCATTTAACACTATTACAAAGAGCATCTTTGATAGTGTTGCGAGAGTCCTCTCTTGGCCAATCTTTGTCCACCACAAATTGGCTTCAATGTGCTGCTGCATTTCTCTGCTTCGTGTTAGAATTAAGTTTATCATAAAATGCAGTCGATAGAGCATCAAATTGAAACGAATATGCATTACTCTTCTTTGAAATTTTACCATATTTCTTTTGGAAAGTAAAATATTAACCTATATAAAATCACTTTAATAAGGTATTAAACAAATCTTAAATTTGAATTCAGCTATCTGCTCTCCAGGATCTAAATTCTTGCCAAACCACTCTTGTAGAATATGCCAAGCAGCAGTCAAGTCTGACAATGCTGTCAACATTTGTCATATTTGCTGAGGCATGGACTTTGGGGTGTGGCACAAACATACATACATTGTTTCTCAACTAGATAACAGACTGAACGACAGCTGGGTCATAAGATAAACGAGCTGAGGAGTAACTGATAATTAGCGCGACTTCATCAAACACACACAAATGTCCGGCATAAACTTGCAACAACAATCATGCCACCACTTACATGTCTATAAATGTAACTGTATCTGGATGAGATATGCATGCGTTGTTAGCAACAACAACAGCAACAAAAACAACAACAATAATGGCAACCAAACCATGCAATTAAATGCAAACAATTTGCTATAATTTATGTGTGGCGACATTGGCGACTCTGCCGCAAAATGTTACATGAAGCGACTAATGCACAACGGAAGCGGAAATATATGTGACCGCCATGCCAGAATTCAGCAACTACATACATAATATATGTATGTGTATTTCGTGTGTGAGTGTTGTGTGTGTGTGTGTATGTGTGTCGTGTTAATTATCTCAACCCAAATTGAAAAATTTGCTGACCCGTCATTTCACTGCAAAATTTTGCTACTGCTAGGGGTAGACAAAAAATAACATAGAACAATACTTAAGGGGGGTTGAGGGGGTCGGTCATAACATTTGCATGATTGTCCGACCAGTATAAGCGGCGTACATACATACGTACACATATTAATGCAAATAAGTGAGGCGTTAAATTCATAAGCAAAACAACAAACGAAAAAAAAAAAAACAAAACCAAAAGAGTTTTGGGCCAAACATGGTTAATAGCATTTTATGGCTAATTAGACGGGTTAGCTGTAAAATTTACGCTTCCGTTGCGTTCCCGCCGGCTATCGAATAATTTTCGTTGTTGAATTCGCAAATTTTACGGTACGCCAGGTAAGAGGGGGAAACGCAGTTCGCTAAACCGATTGTAAAATGATTAGCACACAGGTGAAGTCAAGCGTATGACCATTATGCCATTATTATTGGCTACCACAAGCTTGGCCATAAGCTGCCCCAAAACACCCCCCTTTTCCCACAGCCAGCCAAGCACCGCTGGTCACCATCGATGTCACGACCCAGCACCGCTTCGGCCAGCATTTGTCTAATTTAAATTAATATTATGCCAAGCTGCAGCCACAGGCGTATATATGGCATATGGCAAATGGCATATGCCATATGGAATGTCCTATGGCTCTGCTACTCTACTATGCCTAGCTGGCCTGGCTGCTGGCTGCTGGATTCTGGCTTCTGGCTCCTTTGTGTCCAGCAAACGGGCAACGGGGCAAATTGAAATTGAAACTGCAACCGGATGTAATTGGGCTTGCATATGGTTGGACTGTCGTTCGGTCGGACTGTCGTTGTCTGTATGTCGTCTGTCCATTCCGTGCGCTGATAATATTATTGATAGATTTTGCCACAATTTGTAACCACAATAAGTTGTTGGCTGCGGCAAAAATGGGCAAATTGCACTAGACTCATTTTTGGATTGGGCTTTTAAGTTTGCATTTCGTGCGTAGTATAGTATATATAGGTTTCATTTTGGTTTAGATGCTTTGTTAGGCTTTGCTGCCTACAATTGATTATTGCCTGATGTCGTCGTCATTGTTGCAAAGAAGTCGATGTTAGAGTGTGTGTGTCCGTGTTGCACAAAAGACCTGTACGTTTCTAATGAAATTTCTAACTTCAATAGATGGTCATTGTTATGATGATAATCCGATCTGAATTAGTCAAAATGTTACAATTGAAGTAACAGTTATGGCTTACGATTACGATAAGCTCAAGATGCTTAAGCATTAATTGAAACTATGCTTCAGTAAATTGTAATTTTGCCATTCGTGCTTGCATGCTGTGTGTATTTCATGCCTTTTATGCACACAATTATGTTTGGTCTTTCACTCTTAAAAGCTTTTCATAGCGAACAATATTATTATTATTATTATTTAGCCAATTGTTAAGCTAAATACCTTTATAGCTATTCACATAATCCTAAAAAGCTTGTTTAGTTTGGCATGCAAACGAAAACCAAAACCAGCCAGAAAAAGCTCTAAAGTATTCTAAAATAAAATGAAGTACAATATAAATAAGTACAGGACCAGAAAGTAAGTACTTGCAACAACTGAAAGTCAGCGAACTGTTAAACTAAAAACTATCTCAATTGTTGTGAATTGTTACTGTTTACAATTGTTTAACTTTGGCCAATAATATCACCTGCGTCGCCAGGCAGCCAGCAGCTAAACTAAGCTGCATTTAGCTAAAGGTTTTTTGTGTTTGTGTGTGTGTGTGTGTGTGTGGTTTGTTGTTTTGCTTTTTTGCCATCTAACAACACAGACAATGGGCCAACAATAAGGGCTAAGCGACAGCTGTAGCTCGGGCTACAGAGCAACAAGTAAAAGTGCACGAATTTGCTATTTACTAAGTATTTCTATGAGTTTCTGGCATTGTTTTTGCTGCCACTGCTGCTGTTACGGCTTTTAAGAGGTTTACTCGAGCATTAAATAAGTCAAAGCGTACACACAGAGAGATGAAGAGAGTGAGAGAGAGAGTGTGACCAGAGTGAGGTATCGGAGGAGGAGGGCTGCTCAACGCGTTTTGGAACAATTGTCAACAGGGCGCATTGTTGTTAACAACGGGTAACTTTTTGTGCTTTACTTTCGGCATAGAAAACCGCATTAAAAATAATTTTCTTAGCCAGTTGGGTAATGTAAATAGCTTCTGGTTTTATTTTAAATAGTTTGTTTGTTTTTATGCTCGGTTAAATGGGGTTCAATTCAAAGATTTTAATTGATTTGTGTAAGCAATCTTGGCAACAAAAATCTCATTTAAAACTAAATTGATATTGTATGTGGTTTTTTGTGCTTTTAATTGGTTTAGCAACAGGTTAGTAATAAAAGCTTTTGTTCAAATTGAGGAATCAAAATCCATTGAGAATAAGGCAAAAGTTAACAATGAATTTTAATCAAATGTATAAAGCATATATTTGATTTATCCATGAATAACATGAACTTCAAACGTTTACCATATGTTTGCCAGGCTTTGTGATTCTTTTATAGTTTGCCATTGTGTAAAACTTTTATGCATGCCAATTACATCCGCCAGCAGAACTTCAATAAATTGTCATAATCATAACTTTTCATTGCGCCACAATCAAAATTAATGTATGTATATGTAAATTTACCAACTTAAATCGGGGCATTTGCAAAACAATATGCTTAACGTACCGTATTAACGCAGCGACCCCAAAAAAAGCGCACATAACAATATTTTGAAAACGATATCTGTCAGGCTCCAGTTCTTAAAAGGGGTGCATATCCTGAGCGGGGGTGAGGTGAGGCGGGATAAGCGCACACCGTTCGCATGTCATTAAAATGTTTCCGCCGCCGGGACGTTGCCATTGTCAGTTGGTTTTGCTAATCAGCGGCGCTGCTTAAGGTATTCAAATGCAAAATAGAGAAAGAGAGAGAGAGAGAGAGGGAGAGAGAGCCGCCATGGTGAAGGCACGACAACATAATTCATTGCAAATGGCAAACGGAAGGGATCTATATAGAGACAGTATGCTGTATGCATGTGTGTGTGTGTGTGTGTGTTTGAATGTCGACTAACCGAAACTTAAGCGACGCTTAAGGTAAAATATAATCAAATGCCGTGAAAACATTTTTACACGTCATTAAACTCAAATTCAGCTAACCATGACATCGCATGTTACAGCATCAAGGATTACACACACACACAAACGCACACACATACTCATACACTGAGCTGTCTGGCATATGGAAAATCTTAGAAGCTGCACAAGATTGATGTGTCTCGGCTTCATAAATAAATAAATGCGCGTTTTTGCCGTCAAATTTGGTTGAACAACTTAAACACAGGGTGTATCTCAAACACAGGGTGCGGGCGGCGCTAGAAACAGCTTGGTGTTGAGTAGTTTGTTGAAAACTTCTAATTACCGTGTAATCATTGCAATTTACATGTGCGTACATGCGTATGTGTGTGTGTGTGTGTGTGTGTGTGACACGCCCCCTTGCAAACCACTAGCTGCCACTTATGAGTAATGGCTTTTCTTGACAAACTTAGAGCAAAACGTCAAAGTTGCACAAGTTGTTATTGTTCAAGCATTTGTAATTTTTCTTGTTTAGCAAATATATAATAAATATGCAAATCTCAGCACATCTTAGATCATCTTATCTTATGTTTATGATTATTTTCTTGTTGCTAACTGGTTTGTACAAATTGTTTCAAGCAGCATATGTCTATATATATTTCAAGTTTAAGTTATCAATTAAATACTATTTTGCAGATGCTTAAAGCTTGTCCAAAACTTGAATGCTTGGCTTTTGAAAAGGCCAGTTAGCTCTTGAACCGCATAAACCTTTGAATTATTAATTTTTAAGCTACATATGTGTGTGTGTGTGTGGTTAAAAAGGGCAGACAACTTGTATGTGTTAGTGTCTGTTTGTGTAAGGGGGTCACATTGATTTAGCCTGTGGGTCAGTCAAGCACATGTAATAAAGGATGGGGCCAGCTTAACGGTACAATTTAGTCCCTATCTCATGGCCGCTTCTACGCTTCAATGCACATTATTATTATATTTAAGTAGCCTGCCTGCCTGCCCGCGTGCCGCAGGGTGGGATTTGCCCGCAAATCACAAATGAAAAGAAAAAGAAAATCAAGGCACATTTCATTTTTGACCACGGATTTTATAATAAGTTCCGCATTGATTCCCTTTTCACAGACATACATACATAATGCATGATTTCCGAATATATTTTTCGATCTAACTGGAGTCGCTTAGGTTTCAAAACAATGCTCCATGGCAAACAACCAAAAATTTGCCCCAAGCCCACACAAAGAATGTACAACTTTGAAGATACTATATACCACTGTACAACAGTGGAGTCAGTGCTTAACGACCAACATTCTTTTTGCTGTGTGCCGCAGTCAAAATGTATTGTTTTAGTCGCTTGACCCACTTGCCCCCGACTATTCACTGTGGTTGCTTCTCGTGCAGGACATGCGGTAAATTACATTATCAAAAAAATTAAATTAGTCACCTGCCCGCGGTGACTGAAGAGGCATACAGGCAAACTTCGCCTGCCACGCCCACTCTGACTGACAGGCAACAGTTTATTGCACACACACACACACTTACACACAACCAAAATTTATTTTCATTCTCAAAAATGTTCATGCTACGTTTTTCATTAGCTAATTAAAATTGACTTTATCATTTGGTTACCAAATTGCCTTATTATCGTTATTGTTGTTAATGTTGTTACTGTTATTGTTGTTGTTGTTGGTGGTGGTTTTTGTATGTACGAACGTATATTGTTGTTACATGTTTCCCCTGCGGTGTATGCCTGCGGCTGCGTTCAATGGTTATGTTACAAAATGATAACAAAGTTAGCAACAATTCTATAGCTTTCTATAGATAATTTAATTAATTTAATTAGGGCTATGTTTTGAGTTGCTTTTGAACAGGAGTATTAAAAGCATCATAGAATGCCTGATTTTGCAAGCTTCTGATTGAAAAGCAAATAAATATAATTAACTTTTATCAGATAAAGATTAAATCGGACTTGAATTCAAAGCAGCATTTGGATTTGGATTGAGAAAGCGGAGAAGCCGTGTCTGAAGAGGCTTAAACCTATCTTATAAATGATCTTAACCAAGAAAACACCTAAATATGCTTATTATTTTCAATCTAGAAAGTGTAAATGTCATCAACACAAGGATTCTTAGATAGTATGAATTAATGTAATGTCAGTGAAATAATCTGAACATAAACTGTTGAAAAAACGCATAAAAAATCACTTCTCACACAAATCCACATTGAAAATTACAATAACAATAGCAATGTTAAATAATGGACCACTTTAGTGCCGAGCTGACCACAAAATAGTCTATAAAATTAATCACTTGACCAAATTGTGCAATTTGCGTAGCCAAAAATTAACTTAAATGTTGATACTTTTTTTTATTGTGTCTGTTGGTTGTTTTGCATGCTCAATTGCACACAAATCTTTCGACACACTCACACTTATGTGCATATGGCAAAAGGAAGAACGTGATGCTGCTGCGGCTGCTACAAGCAAACGCACCCCCACTGTGTGTCTGTAAAGAGTGCCCGAACGCAATGGCCTAACCCATTGAAAGCCCGAAAATGTATGGCAATTAGAGTTGCCATTGTGTGCCGGTCAGTCGTAAGCCTCTACGACAGCGGGGGAGAGCTGTAGCCGGGCAAACTATTAGATAGCAATCCCCGTGACTGCTACTATATTGTTGTGCATACTATGTGTGTGTTGAAGCTGTTCATTTGGCTGCATTTTGTGGCAAGGCTACAAATGGCCCTTTGCTGTTTTCGTTGTGTCGAGTAATTTTTCAAAAAGTCGCCTTCATTGTTATGCAGCCTTATTGTTATTGCATAAAAATTGTGACGCTCTCTCTCTCTCTCTTTCACATGGAGGCACCTTACACACACACACTCACATGCAACAGTTGCAAATTGCGCGCAATTAAGCGCCGCAATTAACGTGTTGCAGTGTTTAACCTGTTACATGGCGGCAACTTCTCCCTACCTGCAGACCCTTTCAAATGGTGGATTTTCTAAATTTTAATGCTAGCTATTTGAGCGGCACATGTGTGCTTACTTGTGTGTGTGTTTGTGCAATTGACGTTCTCCATTTGTATGGCCACAATTGTCGCCATTTGCTTGCATTTAAGCGTGCACCATTTTTTACACGCTCGTTTTTTTGTTGTTGTTGAGCTCTTCTGGACATTCAAACGCATTATTTTTAACGCCAATTATGTACACACTGGCCACTGGCCGGTGGCCACCAGCTCCTATATAAATTGGTAACAAATGCAACGGAGGCTTGATTACGGCCATTATGTTAATTGCCGTACGTGTCGGCTTTACTTTTCCATGCCACGTAATCATTTTACATTTTCATAAAAACATTTTGTGCCAAGCCCATTTTGATATTATCCCACCCCCCCTCCCCACCCATAACTGTAATGCTCTTAAGCTGATTTACACTTTTAAACTATACGTTAATAACAATCATTGCATAGTTTTATAGTTAAACGGATATTATATCTTAAAATGAACATTTGTAATTATTTCTTAATAATGTTGCTTGTGCCGATTTAAATTCCTAATTACAGAGTAGCAAACCATACTGAATCTGGCGCATTCCTACGCCTTATAATTAAAGGCAGGTGCCACATTTTTGTGTTTTAGTAAGTTGATCCCATTATTTACTAATGAGGATAAGAATGGTCAGCGTTGCACGCAAAAACACACAGACACACGCGGTTGCATAATTGGGGTGTAGCTGTTGTTAGATTTCACTTTTGGCTGCCCAATACTTTATTTAAATATTCGCACGAATTTCCAAACTCTGGCAAATGTGGGTAAATTTGTGATGCGACCGCAGAATGCAGCTGTGCTGAGTTTTGTAGTTTTGTAATTCATAGCATACTTTTGTGCGCTGGCGCATATATGAAATTATAAAATTCGGACATCTCTTAATTATGTGCACATTACAGCTAAATGGATTAAATATTAACAGTGTTATGCGAACTGTGGCAAAATATTTGTTTTGCATTTCATTAATACTCATTATGCTGTTGCCGCGTGCCAATGTAATTTTATACAATTTTAAAAGCCAACCCAAATAAAGTATTCTATTATTTTTCGACTGCCCAGCGGGCAAACATAAAAATTCATAACCCACAAGAATACGCTTGAGTGGAGCTCAACACATACTCATCCTCCAATACACTCACACACACAAAACCACACAGCATACTCGATCGAATGTCCATTTCAATTATGTGCCAAATCAAACTCGGCGCGCACTCACATACACACATATTGCAAAAATCGTTTTGTGCCGCAACAAAACATCATCAATTGCGATAGACAGATAAAAATCAAAATCAAATCGAGTGAATTCATGCGTAAGAATTAATAATTTCCGTTTTATTTTATTCGTAGTTTAGCCTAAGGAAGTATAAACATGCATATACATAAGTTTACCGGAAATTAAAGAGCTTTCGAGCAAAAAATTGCGATGCATATAAATCGAATGACTATTGTAAAAGTTTGTTGGCCTTTAATAATTATTTATTGGTGCACTAAAGTGTTCATCAAAAATAGTTTGAACTACTTTAATTTATTTGAAAATATTACAGGTTTTAAAATACCCCTTGTAAGACCGTTTAAACTGCTCTTCATCAAACTATTAAGTGTTTGTCACTTTAGCTGTCAAGAAAAATAAATAGATTTATGGTTTGTGTCCGTCTTTTTAGCATAACCAATTTGGTTTGCTGTCATTCGCAATTGCATGCATGAGCGCTTTTATTCCCTGCCTGCCTGTTGCTGATTCCCGAAAAATATATAAAATCTCTAGTCAACATGCAAATCAATGCAGTTGTGAAGCTTCTGAATCTTATAGACAAACACAAATCGTACGATTTTAACATATGTGGTTATTCGGAAAAAAGAGCAGATAACACGAAAACTTTTCAATGCATTGCATTAATATCATTAATCTGGCTAGAAATGATTTGATTGTTTGCTTATCTTTGGCTAATCCCAATTAGAAGTAAGCGTATCCAATAAGTTGCAGCCAAGTAAAAAGCAGTGCATATCTACTAACACACCCATGGACGTATACATTTCACAGCCACATCCACACATCCACTCAAATACTTTAGCGGAAGAAGCATTTGTAGTCAAGCTTGTTGTTAGCAGTGTTGCGATATAGCCAAAATTCTTTGTCGTATGCGCTTGGCATAAGCCAAGAGCCACATGGCCACTCATAGCCCAAGCCACATGCACATCCATTGCCTTTGGCACGCCCATCGCACCAGTAGATCGTGTTTGCCCTTAGTCTGTGGCCCTGTATCACTGTTTTTTTTCTTTTTCATTGTTGTGTGTGCACGAGGAGTATTTTCTACGTTATTGGTTATTGACTTTTTACGCCATTTGTTGTTTTAAAATTGCTCATTTTATGCACATGACTGCGTTCACGTACCCCATATTTTCATTTTTTGTATCTAACACTCGATGTTTATACACAAACAAACACACACACTCGCACATACACACTTGGCAACAAAAGGCGGCCGCACTTGAAAGGGACAGCGCGGCTGACAGCAGCCCTTTGACTGGCTGCTTTGTATTGCAGTTGACTTTTGAAGTGTTTTTATAAAATGGACAGCCCGCTGATTACAAAATTGTGGCTATAGCCACTGAGGCTACTTGGCTATGCAGCAGACAGCACAAAGGCGCTAAGTGCAGGCCATGGTCATGTCGTATAGATGAGTTGAGGAAAATGGCTCGATTACGTGCCGTCGCAGGTGCATGAAATTGCACATGAAATTGAGTTATGACACATGTCTCACTTGCGGAATAGGTGGGTGGATGTTAACGGCACGTTGATTGCGTGTAAATGATGCGGACCAAAAACAAAAAAAAAATAAAAAAATAAATACAAACAAACCAAGCGAAGCCACCTGCTCTCGCTGCGAGAATAATTTTGTGCTGAAATCACAGCTGCTAGACCCGCTTGATTAACGGCCAAGTGCCAAAAGAAGTAACATCTTTTCAGTTAACAACTTGCAGTTTGATTGGCACACACACCTACACACAAACACACACATACATAAACACCTCTGCTGAGGTTTGGTAAGTGGTTCTTGAAATGGTTTGTTTGGAATTTAATTAATGAGCACAATTTACTTTCTAATTAGTGAAACCACTCGCAGGGCACCTTGGCGATATTTGTGATTGATATGCCAACATTCAAGTGTAAATTTCGTTATTTAAAGCCGGGCCAAACCTCTTTTTCTGGCTGGCAAATTAATTCGAGTGCGTAAATTACTTGGATCCACCTCAGGTGATTGCCACACACCAATTTGAGTAAGTGTGTACCGAAAACAGTGTGGCTGCGTGTGAGTCAGGGTCCTTAATTGAAATTTTGGTGGTGGTTACGACCTGCTTTCATGCCGGCTCGAGCCAAAGGAGTCTGTTGTTGATTTGCGGTAGAAATAAATGTGCATGCTTTTCTTTTAAGCTCATATTGACTGGACTGGGCAGAATTTCAGCCTGAAAGCAGCTGCGCTTTGGTGTTTAGGTTCTGTTTGTTTTACATTTTATTAAAGCCCACTTTAGTGGTCTTACACCAACACCTCTTGAGATATTGTATTGTAAGAATTAGTTTTATTCCTAAATTAATATTTTCTTTACGTATTTCATTAAGGTTATATTAAATTATAGCTGTCAATATTTTATCTATATCTCTGACGCCTTGTTGCATATTTTCTCGCCCCAAGCTTAGGCTTTACATATAGTTTCAAAGGCGACCCTTTGACAAAACAAACAATGCTTTTGATTAGACGTCGCGTTTTAATTGCATTCCAAAATCAAAAGAACCTGCTATCAAATTCCAGGAAAGGACCCTGTCAATTCCTCTGTCCCTCTAAGCACAATTCACCAGAAATTGGCATCAAAAATAAAAGACATCGTCGTTCCTTTGTATTGAATTCCACGCATTCCTAGCGGTTCATTGCACAAAGCGCAATTGCTTTAATAAACTTCAGTACAAACTACGCAAATACCCAACTGGCACTTTTTGTGCATTGCATAGCTTATGCAGAAAAGCTGAAGTTGTAGGCTACAAAGCTTCTACTCTGTATATTCGAAAGGGGATGTAAACAGGTTCTCTTAAAGACTTCAGAAGTGATAGCATTGTATTATTAAATCAAGTATTAACATTCCGTTATGTATTTTAAAACCAGACTTTTCTAAAATATTTTTGAGAACGAGAACTTAATGCAATTTAATGTATACAAAAAATTAGCGCATTAGTTCCCTAAAAAGTATCCCAAGTAATACGGAACAAAGCCTTTAAATTTTACTTTCATTTACTTTTAACTAAAACTGGGAATATCTTGGTATTGCTCTGACTTGAATGGTTCATCAGCTGTCTGATGAAGAGGATGTGTGTGTCCTTGGGCGAATACAGCCAATTTGCTTCACTTTTGTCTGCACACAAATGTGTGCAACATGTTCAAGCGCTGGATTAAGTGAAGGCTTACAAACATAAAGATGGCTAGCATGTGTTGCCGTTGGCTTCATTCAGCTCCAGCTTTGGGGAAAAACGGCAAAGGCTATTTTATTTATTGCATTAGCCGAGCAACTGGTCGCTTTTGATGCTGACCCCAGGGCACTTGTTTTGGGGGGGCTGAGAGTGCTGCACTTTTGGGATCCTTATCACAGTAGGGTTGACATGTTGGGCCATGCTCTGCTGGCCTTTTTGAAAAGCGTTTGCTTTAAATTAACTGCGTTTTATACTCGACCGCCTTTCGTTGGACAAAATGCAGCGATGCATGAACGAAACAAGCAAACATTCTGCAGGCAAGGTTGCCCGAATACCAAATAATCTACATTGTCCTTGAATGCTTGCAATGAAATGCATAGAGTAAAGGTGTGAGATGAAACCTTGCTAAGTAGTAGCTTTGCCATAATTAAAATTCTTACCTATTTTTCGGCTTCATTCTTGTGTAACAAGAGATATACCCCATCTCGTAGATTTTGCACATAGAGTATAACAAAACTTGGCCAAATTGACAACATGATTCGAGTATTATGACAACAATTGAGTCCTTGGTGGCAGTTTGGTTGCATTTTTATTAATGAGAACGCCACAAAAAGTTAACAATAAATTATGTCTTCTTTAAAGCTTAACCAATAAATAATGAATGCATTTTTAAATTATATTTAATGCAGTTGTGTAAAATTGATGATTGGAATTCAGAATTTCCGGCTAATTGGCAAACAAACAATTGTGATAGGTTTATGTTTTTCATTTTCTAGCTAGTTAATTGTTGTAAAGTATAAAAAGTTATTAAATATTCCGTTTGTTGTGTTAAACGCTGCAATTAAAAATACAAGCATGAATTAAAATGGCTTACAAAATTTACAGACAAACAAAAGAGATGCGAACGCCAAAAATATATACATATGCGTTAATATGTATGTGTACAGTTTATACTTATACAAACTGAAGCGGCGACAGGCTGACTGCCAAACACCCACACACTGATACGTTGATGGTTTTTGGGACCGCGGTGGAGATGGCGGCGCCAGCAAACGCAAATACAAACTGATTAAATATGCACTTTGCAGCAGGGAAAACGCGGAATAAATTAAAGTGTTAATTTAACATGACACATTAGTGCTGCCCATGCCCCTCAACCTTCGCACACACAAACACACACACGTACACACATAGCAACACTTAAAAGCACAAACACACACACATTTATATACAAACACCCACAGCAATAAGCACACTTAGACAAGAGTTAGCTTTAGCTCACCGTGCTTGGGTTTTAGCATTGGTCTGTCTGCTACTATTGCTGCCTGATTTTTGTCTGTATTTATATACATGAGTGTGTATGTGTGTGTGTGTTTTGGGGACGCGTATGCGCTGCTAATGAGCTACACAGCTAGCTACTGGTTTGAGGTTCCTGCTACTGCTGCTGCTGCTGCTGGTGTGTGGCATGGTTGAAGCATAGGGATTAAGCTTCGGAGTAGCCATCCCATTTGCACTACCGTGTGTGGCAAGGTGTTTGAAGTAATTACGCGTACGCTGATGTATTAGCATTTTCAAGCGTAATTATTGTTGCTGCTGCATTTAAAATGCCAAAGCTAAGAGCAGGCAAAAACAAAGAATCAACTTTAAAGTTGATGTAATTGAATTTGCGGTAATTTAACATCCTTGTATGTGTTTGTGTGTTTGTGGTTTAGAGCGACATAATGTACTCGCATTGCGTTTATTGCTTCAAGATATGTGGCATTTACGCATAATGTTTGTACCTTGGTAAAAAGGAATGCTAATGATGACTGACTGATTACTAAGAAGAGGAAAATGTGCTCGGAAATAAATATGTTCATGTCACAAGATGAAATACTAATTGATATTGTGTAATTCGATTGGGAAAAATAATAATTTTAATGATTTGATGCTTCTTTACGTTACTAGTCATCAAGACATATGAATATCTTTTTGAGATTATCTTCACAGTGTAAAAGATGAACCCTTGAATTGATATATATGTATATGTTGCGCTTCAAAAGTAACTACACTCTAAAGACTACACTAAATACGACATTCCCATAGATCGTTCTATTTGAGATATGGTTGCATCTGTTTGTTGTAGCTTTTGTAACCTATGACTGTTACTCTAATCTGAGCATTGCTTGAAATGACAAGTAATTTATGAAGCTGACAATGCAAACACCATGTGTATGTGCGAGTGTGTGTATTTAAACTGTGGCGTGATTAAATGTTGTCGCTGTCCTTTTATGCTCGCTACATAGCGAGTTGCCATAAACATGGCAGATGGAAGGTACTAGAGCAATTGGTCACGCTTAATCGCCTGCTCAATGGACGGATGGTTAAAGCAGAAGGGTGCAAGAGATGTAAAGGCAGCGACAGCAAAATCAAGTATACACGCCGTGTACATAATTCTACGCATTGGCAAACGACACTAACTAAAAGTCCTAAAAGAGAAGGGATTGAAAAGCACGATGGCAAACACACACACACACACACCTACTAAGAATCATAGGTCTGGGCGACAGTTCAATGAAAATAATGAAAAGCGCAAGCACCCTGGGAGTTTTATTACAATTGATCACCTGTTACGTGTATTGGTAATTGCACCCAGAGCTATACTAAATACGAACACACACACACACCAACACACACACTCGTGATGCCGTGGTTGCCCGATCTGAATGAGTAAGCCAACGAAGCGCATGATGCGCATGGCACCCCACAACCAATCTTCTTGCCAATGCAGTGGGGCAAATGCTGGTCCGCTTGGCTTTGGATTTGGAACATGAGGTCAGCTATTGTGTGTTTGGGCTACCTGTTCGGACAGTCGGGTAGAGGGTATCGCCAGGGGGGGGGGGGGCAATGTGTTTGCAAATGGCATGTGGCGTTTGTGTGAGATGAGGTGCAGGTACAGGTATAGCAATTGAGTACGCTCCCTACCATTCAGTGTACGCTGTTTTACAGTCGCCACATATGCAAGTGTGTGTGTGTGAGTGCGAGTGCATATGTGTGTGTGTGCTCCCAATATAGCCCCGGGACATTTGTTACAGTTGAAATGCGCTCGTAAAATGTTTTTCGACTGCTCTCAGCTCGTTCTGCTTCAGCAGTGGGTTAAAAATACAGAGCTATGGGCTGTTGGTGTGCACCTGAGGGGGTGGTGCTTGGGATGGTGTAGTTACAATGGTGGATTGCGATTGCCAACAAGTAAAATAAATTGTTGCATTTTAATGTGTTCGTTTCGCTTTTCTTTTGCTCCATCCCATCGTACTGCACGTTTCAGGTGCGTGTTTGTGCACTGTTGTGGGATTTATTGAATTTTAAATTTTAATTTGCTATTCAAAGAAAATGTTGAAGAGGGACGAAGAGAGCAGAGTGTGAGAGGATGACTGGTCAATCGCCAGTAGCTAACATTTGCCCAAAAGCATCGGTATTTCATTGCATTTTATAGGATCTACACTGCAGGCATTTTCTTCTTTGTTTAAGAACTCCAGAGTGTTGTTATAGGGTGCTTTTATTTTAAAACACAAAGTATTCAATGATTTCTCCTTTCCTTACAGAGTACTTTTATAAACACATGTCGAGAAACTCTTGATGAGGTTAAAATAAACCTGGCTGTTCCTTTAATTTGTAATCTTATCAAAACCAATATCTTAGCACTGTGATATACTTATTTCATGGTTTAAAGGAGTTACAGTTAAAAAGCAACAAATTGAAACAATTGCACATGAGCTATGCTATATATTGCTTAGCGTGTGTTGGTTCAATGCAATTGACATGTGACTGTAAGCTGTTGTCGTTTGCCTCTTGTGTCCAGCTACTCCGACTTCTACCACACCAAAGTGTTAGCCTAACCTTTGCTGCACTGCAAACTGTTGCACTGTCACTTGTTAAACGTGTTGCGTTGCTTTGTTCGTATATGTAAGTTCGATGTTCAGTCCACCAAGGTTTGGGGCATTTAGTGGCAACGGCAGCGGAGCTGACTTAGCATTTATTAGCAGTTGGCAGTGGTTGTAGTTGTGCTTGTTACCTGGGGCGAGATTATGTACATATATCACTGCAATCCAATTGTAACGTTTGTGCAACTTTTGTGATGATGTCGCCTAAAAGCATGCTACCAAAGTTTGCATGCAAAGAAAAAACACGAACATAACTTTTAATGAAACGTACTACAACAACATCAACAACAACAACATCAACGCATTTGGCTGTTAATAATAAAATGCGACATGCAAAGGCAAAGAAATTATGTTTATTATTTTATATAACTCGGCTGGAATTTTTCTTATTACTGAAGCAAGCAGTGGCACCTTCTTGCCCGACGGCCAACAGAATTCCAAATGCTTGACAGCATTGCTGCGCCGCCTCCTTCCACACCATCCCCCCCACCCCCAAACACTCTGCCCCCTGCAACATCCGTAAGGTTAAGCAAATCTGTTTGCCGCATAAGGCAGATTTTCCAAGGAATAAGAAGAAAAGTTGAGCCATCCCCTCGGCGCATTGTATTATTCTTTTATGCGTTTCTAATTTCATTTAGCGACATTCAACGTGCCCCCTCACACTCCTCACCACCTCACACTCCTCACCACGTCCTGCGTGCATGTAACTCGAACTTTGATAAACATTGCTGCTGCTGCTGCTGTTGTTGTTGTTATTATTGTCCCTTTTATTGTACGTAACTTTTTTTTTTTTGCTCTGCGTTTAGCCTGCTGAGTATTTTCTTTTAATTTTTTGTCCGCCCTTCAAACAACTCTCACCTGCATCTTCTTGTGGCAAAATTAGATTAGAAATATTGCTACCAGCATTTCGCTTTTGCTTTTCCCATTTGTGTTCTCTGCTCTTTCTTCAATATTATTGTTGTTGTTCTTAACTTATATATTTATTTTTTGTCGCTTTGTGTGCCTTATTAATACGCATGTTGTACTACGTTTGCTGTTTTCCATGCGTCAATAACAACAACAGCGTATATATATATTTTGTATGTTTGTTTAAGATTTTGAGATTTTCCTTTTGGCCCGTTGGGGGATGGCAAGAGGATTGAACTGTTCAAGTTAAAATTATGTTTTAACTTAGTTTGGCTTGTAAACGTTTTTATTCGTTGCTGGCTGATCGCTGGACAAGAAATCCCGCTACTAAGTATTTTCAAAATCTCTTGTTGACATCTTATAATTACTTATTATGAGATTACTCCGTCTTAAGCATAAATTTTAGCTTTTAAGACACGTTTGTGCAACATTATTAGTGCCTGCTTGCTATTAACTATAAGAAAAACTTAATGACATTTAGTTTGGTGTGCTTAAACGCTCGCATCAAAGTTCTCCTGGCTCTTTAATATTCCTTTTCTTAGCAAAATTCATTTAAAGAACTATAAATAATTCTGATATAAATTATGAACTTACTTGTTTCCTAATAAAAACCGTAATTGATACACCAATTACACTTTGGGCCGCAAACACGCACACACACACATGGCCTTACACTTGCTCATTAACCTATTTAACTGATAATTAGATTTGGAAATTATTGTGTGTGCAATATTAGTTTTCATTCAGTATATCGAATGCAAAATTTACTAAGTTGGCTTGAATTTCACTTTATGTTTGCAGGTTTACTATTCAAATTTGCAGGTAACGGATTTGTGTTTAATTTATGGTTAATGTTCAACCAATCTGTACATAGATAGACAGCCAACAGTGGCACCCGCATGAAAATCAACAAGAAACAGCACCAATAAGACCAACAACAACTAATGCATCATGACTAATATAAGATACACAGTACACATTTGCATACAAACGTACATTATGCTGTGTAATACATCAAAGTCGTTGGTTTCTATTAGATACCATGTCTTCGGGGCTTATGGCATGTCAGCTGTATCTGCGGCAGCGGTTGTGGCTTCATAATGAATGTGCACTGTATGCAACCTTAACACATTTGTAGGCTGCTAAGCAGCAAAAGCGAATATTGATGTCATTATGAGTTCGTGTGGTCAGCCGTTCGCACGGCAAGCCAACAAATATGCACAAACATGCCTTTGCCTTCGGTAATTCCCAATGCTTGACCTCAGCGTTTCCAAATACTGCTTAATATGTTTGTTAAATTCTAATTAATTCGCTTGTTTTTTGTTGTTGTTGTTGGGTTGTTGTTGTTTTTACATTTGATTACATTTAAGCCTTAAACTGATTTATGCCCATCGTTTTTCAGTTTCATGCAAATTGCGTACACATTTGTGGGCGTATAGGGTTAATTGCGTAAAGGCATTTTGTATTTGGGAATTAGTCACGCCTTGAGCAAAACCGTATCTTATTGATGAGCGAGAGAAGTGTGTGTGTGTGTGTTAAGGTTTATTTAAGATAAGAGCATTATGAGATAGGAATGTAACGAAATAATTACACAACAATAAGTATTAATTTGATCAATGCGAAAATTGCAGCTAGAAGTACTATATAGGGAACAGAACCAAACAGACCTGAGGCGTTAGTTTGGATTGTACGAAAAGTCATAATGAATTTATTAATTAATTTAAATGTTTTTTAGTGGTCTTTCTTTGCCTTTATTCATTCCATTCATGTCTCAATGTTTGACCAAACATATTTTGCTCCATTTAATGCTCGTTTTTATATGAATTAATTAAGAAATCTCTATAATCCATCAAGTGTAAAAAGAACTTCATGCTTCAATTAATTCTCATCATAGAAAACGGCCTTAATTAATTTTGAATAAAAATCTAAAGCCACTTTTTTAGGACCCTTATGGCTTGGCTAAAAACTTTCGGGTAAAAAAAGTTTTAACTTCCCTGCAGTCACGTTGACTATGCCAAACATAGTGATTAGACTAGCCCACATGGGCTACTACTAGCCCACGCCTATGCCATTTCAATGTATTTCTCCTATTCCATTTAACACGGGGATGTCATTGGAGTGGACGTATCGGCCGCCTCTGCAGCCACGTGGACTAGTCTATAAAACAGGCCACGTAGACTAGTCCATAAAACAGGCCATCAGGACTAGTAAAAAAACAGACCAAATATACTAGTATTTGGTATCTGGGGTAAAAAGATGCCAACGAAGCCAATCATATAAACGTTAAATTAGCTGTTGTTATAAATATTACTTAAATGTAATTTAATTTTAAATTATGCAAGTGTTAGAAGAAATAGAATACAAATAAACTTACCGATTATGAAATATGATGGTCTACGACGGGATTCGAACCTGGAACTCTCGTTCACTAAGCAGATGCCTTAGCCATTGCGCTGTTGCCAAACATATTTCATAAGCAGTAAGCTATATTGTAAATTGAAAAATGTATAAATTCGTTTTCACTCGTTCGTTTTTTTGCCGCTGCAACGAACATCAACGAGGCGCAAAATTGTGTTCGTTTTTCATGATTCGTAAATTTACGTTTTTGTTCCGCATCCACGTCTGCATCCACTTTGACGCATCCATGAACTGGGCCACGTGGAATAGGCAGTTTACACACAAATGCTCAATGATAATTTAAAAAAGTGTTTTCCCCCGCTGCATCTACACAGACTGGTTCAGTGTTAGTCTACGTGGGAAAGTCGTGGGCTAGGCTTGAACAACAATAACAACAAACACTGGCCCAACCAATGTAATTTTCTGCACCCGCTTGGACTAGTCCTTGACTTGTCCATTATAGCTAGTCAATGGACTATTTTATATATGCAACTAGCCCATACAAAAACCGTAGGGTTTCTAAAGATATACATACTTCACACTCAACACACACGCGTGCATGTCAAGAATAAAAATGGCCGGCATAAAAAACCACAATGCAAATTGAATAGAGGGTCGGGTTTCGATATCGGTGTTGCTTCCTTTTTAGCTTCAACCCAGTTTGAGCCCATGCTCAGCCACATGATGCATTCTCACAAGCATTAATTAAAAATAAAAATTATAAGGTTCGTTCAACAGTGTGTGTGTGCGTGAGAGTGAGTACTATAGATAAATCCATATACATATAAAGGTCCATAAACAAAAAACACATTCAAAGAACGAAACAGTAGCGCCCGATCATGAACAAGTGGGTTAAGTTGAGGGGGGTGGGTCGGACAGCTTAAAATCGTAAGCCCATCCCCTGTAAAATGCCGTCCATTTGGCAAATTGAACTCGTGTCCAAGTTTTAAGCAGATTACAGACCATTAAGCATTTTTTCATATAATTTCTGTGTGTGTGTGTGTGTTTGAGGGGGGAGTGAACAATTTGTGATTTTAACATATGTGAAGTCATATAAATATTTTGATAAGGGTTGCCTGGCCAACGGCCTGCGAACATATTTTACCGACGGCAATATGTGTGGGTTGACCGTTGAATACACATCATGACTTTTAAGTTATCTCTTTTCAAATTAAAAACAAAATGCTTCTAAAAGATAATATGACCCCGAGAACATTTTACAAACTTCAAAGTACACATTTTATATATAAATGTATTTAGTTTTGACCTTCTGCAAGCAAATCCCTAAAGTGCCTGCCGAAAACGTTGTCAAATTTTGTTGACAAATTGAAAGCACAGTCTGCTTAGGTAGACGGTAACCGGCAAGGCAGGCAAGTACCTGTCATTCGTATTTTATGCTAATTCATCTCATTAAAATACAAAACAAATGGCACAAAATGTGACATACATTTGCCCAATGTCTGTCTGTATGTCTGTGTGTCTGTCTCTGTTTCATCTGTTTGGGCGCCTTCTACTTAAGTTGTACACATTTTGCATTTTAAAGTGAAATTTTAATGTGCTCGAAATTAGCCGAAAAGCTTTTAATAGTTAGCTTGACAGGTGGGGCTTCTACCAAAGTCTACAGACTCTTAGTGATGAAATTTGTATAACCATGCCCCCTTTCCTCCACAAACTGCATATGTCAGTTACAAAAGAAAGCACACAAGTTGCAAATTCATTTCGAAATACTCATTCCACAAAAAACTAAAAAGAATATTGCAAATAAAATGGATTCCTGTTTTTCAGTATTTGTGTTTGTCGGATATGTCAAAGTGATGGCCAAGGGGCTTAACGTGTAGAGGGGAGTTAACGAGACTATTCGCAATACTCTGTTCCCTGCGGTTGGCAAAGCACAGTTGCAAAAACTGTTGAAAATTCCATTAAACTTCGCGCAAATAACCGAAGGCGTTCAATTCTAACCGACGTCGTTTATATAATTTCGTTGTTTGCAATAACAAAAACAAAACCAAAAGCAATCGCAAACGGCAACAATAACAACAACAACAACAGCAACATCGTGGATGAAACCAACGGTTTCTGGGTAGGTAAAAAAGTTATGCGCAAAACTTAAAACAAGCACAAGAGGTGTGCATGTGGGGGTGCAGATGCGGAGAGGTGGGACTACTCTTGCCAAAAAGTTGAACATGACTGACGTGCAACGCACGCGAGCTTTTCACCGTGTTTCTGCCGTCCTGCTGCCAAAATCCAGATAAATTAACTAGAGCATACTTAATAATAAGGCCTGAACCATGGCTTGGCTTGCTTTTGCTCTTCCATAACAAGCCAAAAACACACACACACACAACTATATAACTTTCTCCTACTCTACTAGTCGTAGCTTGTTGCATTTGCTGTTGCTGCTGCCATGTCACATGTTGCACTTGTTTGCCCGAGGGCGGCTTTTTTTCTGGCCAGGATGCGTTGCAGTGAAAGTAGCATGCATCGTATTGTGGTTTACATATATGTATAGCGTTGTTATTGTTTCAACAGCAGCATAATTTTATAGTATTCTTGACTTAAAGTTTTTTGAGGCACGTCAGTGCAGAGTCCTTTTGCCTGACATTCAAATTAAGCAAAAAAGTTCTTCACTTAACCATCTTTGCCAAATTGTTGTTGCTGTTGTTGTTGCTGTTGATGAGCGTTTTCTTTGTTGTGACAGGTCTTGTAATTCGCTTTATTAAGAAGTTTATGAACAGTTTTTAGTGAATTTTATAGTAAGTTCTTGAGAAAAGTTTATAAATAGGGAAGCTTTGAAAGTGAGTAGTTTTTTTTTCTACTTAAAGCAAAAGTGATAGCGCTAAAGCCAAAACGTTGTTAATAGTGTACGAAAGAAATATTGTATAACTTACGAGCTCAAAAATATATTTCCAGATAAAAAGACATTGAGAACATCAAATTTTATATGACAACTTTCTGTATTTCTGTACGTATTTTTCTTGCTTGAACGCATGAAGTTCGTTTAAAATATTTGCTTCGAGCACATTGGAATTTCATTATTTATTAAGCTCTATTGAATATTTAAATTAAGCATAAATTAATTGGAGCCTAGTCAAGACAATCGAGCCCTGGACTATTTATTCCATATTTAGTTACAAATTCGTAATATTTGAGAAACGCATTGAATGCTTATCAAATGTGGACCCTTTCAAAAATTTGCTTCGAATTTATTGCCTGATTGCTACAATTCCAATAGAAGTAATGCTCTTAAGGTCCTAGGATTCAATACAAAAACAAGATTATGAGGTTGTATGGTAAGCGGCTTTGAGGCCAGTGAGTGTGTGTGTGAGTGTGTTTGCGTTTGCGTTGTAGGGCTCTGTCATGGACTTTGCCTCAATGCAAATTGTAATTTCACTTGAATGATAATTCATTAATATGCAATGATTATGCATACAAGCACACTTGAAAACCGATAATCAACAGAACAACAAATATGTACATATATACAAAGCAAAGCTCCTGATCTGAAGGGCAATGCTTGAATTAGTTGAACTTCAAATGTATTAAGCCAAATGTGTGCTTGTGTATATGTTTAAGTTTATTAGTTATACATATATTGAAGGCATTTATGTCTTAGTCAATGGAAACGAAAACTCAAAAGCATGTCCTTTTGCTTTATCTTGCGGCAGCATCTGCAACAGCTGCAACAACTTTTTCAATTATTTAGCTTGGAGAGAATTATATGGTAGTCAAGTGCACTCAAAACTTTTGTTTGTTGGTTGCCTTGGACGAGCGGGCTGCTTCTGCTTCTGCTCGAGATGAAAATGTGCTTTTGTCTATGGTACACAATTAAGACTATTTACTGGGGTAAGTTATGCAGCAATAACAAAGAACACCACCTGATGAGCTTTGCATTTAATTTAGCTGTTAGTTATTTATCTTTTTTTTTTGCAGTCGACCGGCAACTTGTCGTATACGCAATGTGTTATCATTTCATCATTTTTACGCTTCTCTGTGCTTCATGATATGCTTAATTTCATTTTGCGCTCTTAATTGTCATTTCATTCGTATTGTTTTAAACATTTTTTTTTTTGCTCAATGCGTAACAGTTGTTGCTTCTTCAGCTTCAACAAACTTGAGCAGCTGCTGGTTGCTCGTTTTTCCCTGCTCCTTTTGGACAATCCAGCCGCGGGCGTTGCTCCCCTGCGTATTTAGTTTGCAAACGTACAACGTTGCCTGATGTAATTGAAATAAAATGTTTCAAATCAAATATTATTCTAATTATCCACAAAGAAAATAATGGCAAAAACTTTTTGTTGCCACACTAAAACCCTGCCATGCTAGGCAGCTCCTAACTAAGGCGAAACAAAACCCCACTGCCAACAGTCAAGACTCATAGTTTCACATGCATAGAAAGTCGACTCTTTGTCTTAGAGTCGTCTCTTTTCATTTGGCATGCGTGAAAAGTCTGCTTTGTTGATTTTGTGAAGTATTTTTGACATTTTTGGTCATCTTCCTTTCTTTACCCATACTCAGTGCATGTCAAAAATGCTTAAAAGGAATGTGACGAAGATTTGAAGTGTTGATTTCATTAGACAAACAGGAAATTATACCATCATATTTGTTTGACTTGTTTCGCACTATCAAACTATCTTTCTTATGTCTCGCCTCATATGTTGTTGCACATTTTGTGGTATGAGCCATCGTTTTGCAAATTATGGTTAAATTATGGCTAATTGACCAAGTGATACTTGTGGTATGAAGTGATTTAATACCGCTTGCAACTCAAAAGTTGTTACAATGTTTCTAATTGCTTCAAGTGGATAAACGCACACTCAAACTTATGTCTTGTGGGTAGCACATACATATTTATGAGTGTATTTAATTATGCTCTTATATGGTTTATAGATACTTCAAACAAGCATCGCTTAGTAGCTCATTTGTGGAATGTTAATGCATTCCTTTTGTTTCTCTTGTATATTTTAATGTCGTTGGTGCTTTAAGAAATATATTAAAGCATTTTTATGAATTACTCCTGAAAATGATTGTTAAAGTTCTTAGTATAGCAATCTTGGCACGTCGGTCGTATTAGCCAACAATTACTTAGACCATATACAAAAGGCAATTTGGAGAAAAAAATAAAATTGAATTTGCTCACACTTTACGACCCTTTCGTCGACGATTCTGCACTTAAAGCAAATTAAAAAAGAAAAAGTTTCGCACACCTCATGCTTTGCCACGCCCATTTCAGAGCCGGCATTCGAAGTATGCCATTAAGTTTAATTCAATTACAAATTTCATATAAGAAAATTTTGAAAACGCATCTTTTCTGTGAAGCAGTGCCGTGTCGAGCCATTCAATTGAATTCAATTTGCCATTAACCCATTATGGTTCAGCGCGCAATAATAAGCGAAGGCGTTGACGACAACGTGTTAGGCGTGTGTGTGTGTGTGTTAGTGTGTGTGTACGAATATGCAATAACACATAAAACGCTTCTTTTTCATATTTTTTGTGTGAGTTTGCTGCCAGCAACTTGGCCAACTATTGAATACTAATACACACGCGTGTATGGCCACACACAAAGCGCCCCTTTGAGCGGGCTTCGCGCTGTCGTTGTCATCAAGCCAGGCGTCAATCGGAAAGGGGCAAATTGCCGGGAGAGGTGGCAACACAACAAAGATTCCATGAAAGGTGGTTAAAAAAAAAAAAGGCGGAGAGCAAGAGACAGTGCAGAATTTTTCAATTTTCCAGCTTTTGTGTGTCAATAAACGTTCAATTCACGAGCATCCGCAAAGTGCCTACAACTGCCAAGGCAAACACACACACTCATGTGTCTGCAATATACATGTACGTAGCATATTTTTTTTTTTTTTAGTATTCTTATCTCACTAACGTTGCTTTATAATCATTGCATCATGCGAGCGCTTCAACCGGTTGCCTTCAACCACCACAGGCAACAGCAGCAGCAACAATGCCAACAAAAAGCGGCATCGTTAGTGGCTTTGCGCTATTTTTTGCTTGACATTCGAATGGAGGCTGCCAGTTTTGTTTATGTTTTTTTTTCACTTTTCCATAATCCTTTGCGCTAACGGTGCGATATTCTTGCGTCCTCGTCATCCTTGTTGCTTTGTAGCCGTCGTTGTTCTAGGTAATAAGCTGTTTTCAAGGCGTCAATCTAAAAACAGCAACACAAACCACAACAACACTGAGCGCTCCTAAGAAAGCATCAATAGCCGAGTCGTAATGTATCTACTTTGAACTTTTAAGTACAGATATATGCTACTGCTGCAAGGGTATCTTAGCGTCGTTGTGTCGCAGCAAGCTAATCTAGTTGGTATGCTTTTTTTTACACCTGCTGTCGTTGAACACATTGGTTGGTCAGCATCACCATCCAGTTTGCACCGCTTTCCGCATCCACAAGAAAATCTAATCAGCTTTGGCTTTTGCGCTTTTGATATCCTTCAATGCACGTAATGTATCAACCTGCTGAATGCCTTTGATATACATACTTGTTTGGTTCGGTTAGTTTGTTTGATCTCAGAGATACAAAGAACTTTTCTTGCCAATAGACGTATGTGACATGTGACAGTGCCAGGGATCACATGCAACTTAATTGTCACAATTGCTTTCTTAGTTTTCTAAAAGAAAAGTAACACGTTTAATATATTTCCCAAACATAGTTTCTATATAATTTGTGTAACTAAGATATTCAAATTATTTAAAGCCTTGCTGACGTCAGTCATTATCAGTGACTGTTTTGATTAAATAAAATTCATTGATGCATATAAAGCTTGTGTAAAAATCACTCTATAAACTAACAATAATAAGAAACTTAGAATCAGAAATCTTAGCAACAGAATTAAATTGATTTTCGGCAGATTCTCTCTGTGGCTTGCAGTAATATTTTTTTACTAGCTTCTTCGATATTCTTAAGATAACATTAATTGCAATTACTCGTCTTTAGAGTATTCAAGTTGTAAGTATATAATAAGCAGCATACTCTAGAGAGCATATTGAACTTTTCGTACAAAATATGCTATGCGCCACTCAACTTCCGCTTTGAGTGAAATATAACAATAATTTGATTTCCTAGCTACTAAAAGTTACAAAGCTAGATGGTGCTGCTGTGTATGTGCGTGTGTGGCTTGTGTGACCTACGCTGACATATCAATCAGGATTTAACAAGTAAATATATGCACTTGAGCTGCAAACACACACACACACGTACACGGATATACACATACAAAGAGGATTGCAACGCCCTTGGCGTTTGCTGTCTGTTGAATTGTGTTTTGCATATTTGAATAGTTTTTATTTACTTGAACTCACAATTGCACTTTTGCCATTACTTTGGCTATTACACAGACGCTTTTAACGACGACAACATATACATATAGTGTGTGTGCTCATTATTTATTCATAGGTGTTAGCGTTTCTGGGTGGCTTTCTCAACGCTCTGTTCAGCACTGTTTTCTGTTTTGTGTCTTATGGGTGCAGCTTTTATTTGCATATTTAAACAACAAGAACCTCGTCCGTTTGAACCTGCCCCCCCAACCTCCCATTAAAGTGTTTGCGTGTGTATGTGTTTGTTTGTTGCCTGTATTATAGTGGATTCTATTTATGCTATTTTTGTATGCAACAAAGAGTTATCAGCTGTGACTACAATACAAGTATGTATTTGAATGCACTTATGCATAATGCAATTTTAATATGTTTTGTGTTTTGTTTGGCTCGTTTATTATTTGTGTCCTGCACACAAAAAATTGTGTAATTTTGTTTGCCAAGCAAGCAAAACGTAAATCTGTTAAATGCATATAAACATTTATTAGTCTGGCATAGCGATCATAACTCAGTAGTTGGTCGCTAATTGCACAACGGCAAAAGTGAACTTTTTTAATTAAATGCTGCTGCTGCTGCTGCTGCTGCAGCCACAAACCTTGACAAACGCGACGCGTCGGGCCATAGCCGTGCCACAAATCTTGGTTAATGTCAGCTGACACTTAGTCGCCCGTCTTGACAAATACCCACAACAGTTTTTTCCATCCAACCCCCCACTTAACAATTTCTAAGCAATTTATACGAGTAGACCGACTTGCACTTGGCCGTTATCTTGCGTAATTACGCTTTTGCTCTCTGCCATCTCAGCCAGGAGGTGAAAAAAATTGTTTATTGTTGCTCCAGTGCAGTTGAGGCAGCAAAAAGTTAATTGAGTTTACTTTGGCTAAGGGTAAAAACGTTGACAAAGTTGTAAAATTACAGTACGTGGCATTGCATCATTGCAGTGTGCAGTGTGCAGTGTGCACTGCAGGAGAGCAAAACTCTGTGAATTTATATGAAAAACTGCATAAAAAGCGCCACTTGAGCTGAGGTGCCTCCCCCCTGTTTGCTGTTTGTTTGTTTGTTTGTTTGTTTCGATATACCTGATTCGTTTTGCCTTGTAACTGATATTGCAAACTACACTTTGCCATCGGTTGTTTGATTAAAGCCGCGGGGGTTGTAGAATAATCGAACGACAGTTACGAAATAATTAAAATGTTTAAAAAAAGGATCCAGCACAGCCCACTGCTCACCTCTCGCCCACCTTCTTCTTCCCGTCAATCAACATTATGTGCACCTGATGTTTCCAGCTAATTGCGGTTTTCGTTTGTGAGGCCTTAAGGGCCTCTCTGGCCATTGACGTTGCATAATTGGCAACAAACTGTTGTCGTTGTTGTCGTTGCTTTTTAAACGGGGCCCAAAGAGCTCTTTGCCAAAATGTGTTTGCTCTGTAGACTCTCCCCTTAACACAGTCTGCTTTATGATTTGAAAAGTTTGACTTGTGTTTCAAAGGGTTAGTTTTTCAAGTCAATCTTAGGGCACCGTAAATTAAACTAAAATGTTTACAATTAAAAGCGTTTCTAAACCAAATCGTTTTGATTTTTAAAAACTTAAAATAAACGTTAATTTTTCATTTTCTGTTCTTTAGTCGAACTGAGAATTGAAAACAAATTTTATTTTTGATGCTTAAACATCTATAGGCTCGAGGGATAAAAAACTTGTTTCATATACATACAAAGAATCTTACATGAATATTGACTAAAACCACTCTGTTAACTTTAAATGCAGTTTTATTCAAAAAGCCAAACCATGACTTTTAAGACATTGTTTTTGAAAATCGGGTCAGATTGCCGAAGTATGGAAGTCGAAAGATTTACCAAATGATGATGTCGATTTCTTGGCATAAAATTTTAACATGCAAAATGACCAAAAATCGAATTTCATTTAAATGCATTATAATAAATGCAGTTTTGTTCTAAAAGCCAAGCCATGAGTTTTAAGACATTGCTTTTGAAAATCGGGTCAGATTTGCTGAAGTTATGGAAGTCGAAAGATTTGCCAAATGATGATGTCGATTTCTTGGCATAAAACATTAACATGCAAAATGACCAAAAATCGAATTTCATTTAAATGCATTCTTGTAAATGCAGTTTTATTCTAGAAGCCAAACCATGAGTTTTAAGACATTGCTTTTGAAAATCGGGTCAGATTTGCCGAAGTTATGGAAGTCGAAAGATTTGCCAAATGATGATGTCGATTTCTTGGCATAAAATTTTAACATGCAAAATGACCAAAAATCGAATTTCATTTAAATGCATTATAATAAATGCAGTTTTATTCTTGAAGCCAAACCATGAGTTTTAAGACATTGCTCTTGAAAATCGGGTCAGATTTGCCGAAGTTATGGAAGTCGAAAGATTTGCCAAATGATGATGTCGATTTCTTGGCATAAAACTTTAACATGCAAAATGACCAAAAATCGAATTTCATTTAAATGCATTCTTGTAAATGCAGTTTTGTTCTAGAAGCCAAACCATGAGTTTTAAGACATTGCTTTTGACAATCGGGTCAGATTTGCCGAAGTTATGGAAGTCGAAAGATTTGCCAAATGATGATGTCGATTTCTTGGCATAAAACTTTAACATGCAAAATGACCAAAAATCGAATTTCATTTAAATGCATTCTTGTAAATGCAGTTTTATTCTAGAAGCCAAACCATGAGTTTTAAGACATTGCTTTTGAAAATCGGGTCAGATTTGCCGAAGTTATGGAAGTCGAAAGATTTGCCAAATGATGATGTCGATTTCTTGGCATAAAACTTTAACATGCAAAATGACCAAAAATCGCATTTCATTTAAATGCATTCTTGTAAATGCAGTTTTATTCTAGAAGCCAAACCATGAGTTTTAAGACATTGCTTTTGAAAATCGGGTCAGATTTGCCGAAGTTATGGAAGTCGAAAGATTTGCCAAATGATGATGTCGATTTCTTGGCATAAAACTTTAACATGCAAAATGACCAAAAATCGAATTTCATTTAAATGCATTCTTGTAAATGCAGTTTGATTCTAGAAGCCAAACCATGAGTTTTAAGACATTGCTTTTGAAAATCGGGTCAGATTTGCCGAAGTTATGGAAGTCGAAAGATTTGCCAAATGATGATGTCGATTTCTTGGCATAAAACTTTAACATGCAAAATGACCAAAAATCGAATTTCATTTAAATGCATTCTTGTAAATGCAGTTTTATTCTAGAAGCCAAACCATGAGTTTTAAGACATTGCTTTTGAAAATCGGGTCAGATTTGCCGAAGTTATGGAATTTGAAAGATTTGCCAAATGATGATGTCGATTTCTTGGCATAAAATTTTAACATGCAAAATGACCAAAAATCGAATTTCATTTAAATGCATTCTTGTAACAGCAGTTTTATTCTTGAAGCCAAACCATGAGTTTTAAGACATTGCTTTTGAAAATCGGGTGAGATTTGCCGAAGTTATGGAAGTCGAAAGATTTACCAAATGATGATGTCGATTTCTTGGCATAAAACTTTAACATGCAAAATGACCAAAAATCGAATTTCATTTAAATGCATTATAATAAATGCAGTTTTATTCTAGAAGCCAAACCATGAGTTTTAAGACATTGCTTTTGAAAATCGGGTCAGATTTGCCAAAGTTATGGAATTTGAAAGATTTGCCAAATGATGATGTCCATTTCTTGGCATAAAATTTAACATGCAAAATGACCAAAAATCGAATTTCATTTAAATGCATTCTTGTAAATGCAGTTTTATTCTTGAAGCCAAACCATGAGTTTTAAGACATTGCTTTTGAAAATCGGGTCAGATTTGCCGAAGTTATGGAAGTCGAAAGATTTACCAAATGATGATGTCGATTTCTTGGCATAAAATTTTAACATGCAAAATGACCAAAAATCGAATTTCATTTAAATGCATTCTTGTAAATGCAGTTTTATTCTAGAAGCCAAACCATGAGTTTTAAGACATTGCTTTTGAAAATCGGGTCAGATTTGCCGAAGTTATGGAAGTCGAAAGATTTGCCAAATGATGATGTCGATTTCTTGGCATAAAATTTTAACATGCAAAATGACCAAAAATCGAATTTCATTAAATGCATTCTTGTAAATGCAGTTTTATTCTAGAAGCCAAACCATGAGTTTTAAGACATTGCTTTTGAAAATCGGGTGAGATTTGCCGAAGTTATGGAAGTCGAAAGATTTGCCAAATGATGATGTCGATTTCTTGGCATAAAACTTTAACATGCAAAATGACCAAAAATCGAATTGCATTTAAATGCATTCTTGTAAATGCAGTTTTATTCTAGAAGCCAAACCATGAGTTTTAAGACATTGCTTTTGAAAATCGGGTCAGATTTGCCGAAGTTATGGAAGTTGAAAGATTTGCCAAATGATGATGTCGATTTCTTGGCATAAAATTTAACATGCAAAATGACCAAAAATCGAATTTCATTTAAATGCATTGTTATAAATGCAGTTTTATTCTTGAAGCCAAACCATGAGTTTTAAGACATTGCTTTTGAAAATCGGGTCAGATTTGCCGAAGTTATGGAAGTTGAAAGATTTGCCAAATGATGATGTCGATTTCTTGGCATAAAACTTTAACATGCAAAATGACCAAAAATCGAATTTCATTTAAATGCATTCTTGTAAATGCAGTTTTATTCTAGAAGCCAAACCATGAGTTTTAAGACATTGCTTTTGAAAATCGGGTCAGATTTGCCGAAGTTATGGAAGTCGAAAGATTTGCCAAATGATGATGTCGATTTCTTGGCATAAAACTTAACATGCAAAATGACCAAAAATCGAATTTCATTTAAATGCATTCTTGTAAATGCAGTTTTATTCTAGAAGCCAAACCATGAGTTTTAAGACATTGCTTTGAAATCGGGTCAGATTTGCCGAAGTTATGGAAGTCGAAAGATTTGCCAAATGATGATGTCGATTTCTTGGCATAAACTTAACATGCAAAATGACCGAAATCGAATTTCATTTAAATGCATTCTTGTAAATGCAGTTTTATTCTAGAAGCCAAACCATGAGTTTTAAGACATTGCTTTTGAAAATCGGGTCAGATTTGCCGAAGTTATGGAAGTCGAAAGATTTGCCAAATGATGATGTCGATTTCTTGGCATAAAACTTTAACATGCAAAATGACCAAAAATCGAATTTCATTTAAATGCATTCTTGTAAATGCAGTTTTATTCTAGAAGCCAAACCATGAGTTTTAAGACATTGCTTTTGAAAATCGGGTCAGATTTGCCGAAGTTATGGAAGTCGAAAGATTTGCCAAATGATGATGTCGATTTCTTGGCATAAAACTTTAACATGCAAAATGACCAAAAATCGAATTTCATTTAAATGCATTCTTGTAAATGCAGTTTGATTCTAGAAGCCAAACCATGAGTTTTAAGACATTGCTTTTGAAAATCGGGTCAGATTTGCCGAAGTTATGGAAGTCGAAAGATTTGCCAAATGATGATGTCGATTTCTTGGCATAAAACTTTAACATGCAAAATGACCAAAAATCGAATTTCATTTAAATGCATTCTTGTAAATGCAGTTTTATTCTAGAAGCCAAACCATGAGTTTTAAGACATTGCTTTTGAAAATCGGGTCAGATTTGCCGAAGTTATGGAAGTCGAAAGATTTGCCAAATGATGATGTCGATTTCTTGGCATAAAACTTTAACATGCAAAATGACCAAAAATCGAATTTCATTTAAATGCATTCTTGTAAATGCAGTTTTATTCTAGAAGCCAAACCATGAGTTTTAAGACATTGCTTTTGAAAATCGGGTCAGATTTGCCGAAGTTATGGAAGTCGAAAGATTTGCCAAATGATGATGTCGATTTCTTGGCATAAAACTTTAACATGCAAAATGACCAAAAATCGAATTTCATTTAAATGCATTCTTGTAAATGCAGTTTGATTCTAGAAGCCAAACCATGAGTTTTAAGACATTGCTTTTGAAAATCGGGTCAGATTTGCCGAAGTTATGGAAGTCGAAAGATTTGCCAAATGATGATGTCGATTTCTTGGCATAAAACTTTAACATGCAAAATGACCAAAAATCGAATTTCATTTAAATGCATTCTTGTAAATGCAGTTTTATTCTAGAAGCCAAACCATGAGTTTTAAGACATTGCTTTTGAAAATCGGGTCAGATTTGCCGAAGTTATGGAAGTCGAAAGATTTGCCAAATGATGATGTCGATTTCTTGGCATAAAACTTTAACATGCAAAATGACCAAAAATCGAATTTCATTTAAATGCATTCTTGTAAATGCAGTTTTATTCTAGAAGCCAAACCATGAGTTTTAAGACATTGCTTTTGAAAATCGGGTCAGATTTGCCGAAGTTATGGAAGTCGAAAGATTTGCCAAATGATGATGTCGATTTCTTGGCATAAAACTTTAACATGCAAAATGACCAAAAATCGAATTTCATTTAAATGCATTCTTGTAAATGCAGTTTTATTCTTGAAGCCAAACCATGAGTTTTAAGACATTGCTTTTGAAAATCGGGTCAGATTTGCCGAAGTTATGGAAGTCGAAAGATTTGCCAAATGATGATGTCGATTTCTTGGCATAAAACTTTAACATGCAAAATGACCAAAAATCGAATTTCATTTAAATGCATTCTTGTAAATGCAGTTTGATTCTAGAAGCCAAACCATGAGTTTTAAGACATTGCTTTTGAAAATCGGGTCAGATTTGCCGAAGTTATGGAAGTCGAAAGATTTGCCAAATGATGATGTCGATTTCTTGGCATAAAATTTAACATGCAAAATGACCAAAAATCGAATTTCATTTAAATGCATTCTTGTAACAGCAGTTTTATTCTTGAAGCCAAACCATGAGTTTTAAGACATTGCTTTTGAAAATCGGGTCAGATTTGCCGAAGTTATGGAAGTCGAAAGATTTGCCAAATGATGATGTCGATTTCTTGGCATAAAACTTTAACATGCAAAATGACCAAAAATCGAATTTCATTTAAATGCATTCTTGTAAAGCAGTTTTATTCTTGAAGCCAAACCATGAGTTTTAAGACATTGCTTTTGAAAATCGGGTCAGATTTGCCGAAGTTATGGAAGTCGAAAGATTTGCCAAATGATGATGTCGATTTCTTGGCATAAAATTTTAACATGCAAAATGACCAAAAATCGAATTTCATTTAAATGCATTCTTGTAACAGCAGTTTTATTCTTGAAGCCAAACCATGAGTTTTAAGACATTGCTTTTGAAAATCGGGTCAGATTTGCCGAAGTTATGGAAGTCGAAAGATTTGCCAAATGATGATGTCGATTTCTTGGCATAAAATTTAACATGCAAAATGACCAAAAATCGAATTTCATTTAAATGCATTCTTGTAAATGCAGTTTTATTCTAGAAGCCAAACCATGAGTTTTAAGACATTGCTTTTGAAAATCGGGTCAGATTTGCCGAAGTTATGGAAGTCGAAAGATTTGCCAAATGATGATGTCGATTTCTTGGCATAAAATTTTAACATGCAAAATGACCAAAAATCGAATTTCATTTAAATGCAGTGTTATAAATGCAGTTTTATTCTAGAAGCCAAACCATGAGTTTTAAGACATTGCTTTTGAAAATCGGGTCAGATTTGCCGAAGTTATGGAAGTCGAAAGATTTGCCAAATGATGATGTCGATTTCTTGGCATAAAACTTTAACATGCAAAATGACCAAAAATCGAATTTCATTTAAATGCATTCTTGTAAATGCAGTTTGATTCTAGAAACCAAACCATGAGTTTTAAGACATTGCTTTTGAAAATCGGGTCAGATTTGCCGAAGTTATGGAAGTCGAAAGATTTGCCAAATGATGATGTCGATTTCTTGGCATAAAACTTTAACATGCAAAATGACCAAAAATCGAATTTCATTTAAATGCATTCTTGTAAATGCAGTTTGATTCTAGAAACCAAACCATGAGTTTTAAGACATTGCTTTTGAAAATCGGGTCAGATTTGCCGAAGTTATGGAAGTCGAAAGATTTGCCAAATGATGATGTCGATTTCTTGGCATAAAACTTTAACATGCAAAATGACCAAAATCGAATTTCATTTAAATGCATTCTTGTAAATGGAGTTTCATTCTAAAAGCCAAACCATGAGTTTTAAGACATTGCTTTTGACAATCGGGTCAGATTTGCCGAAGTTATGGAAGTCGAAAGATTTGCCAAATGATGATGTCGATTTCTTGGCATAAAACTTTAACATGCAAAATGACCAAAAATCGAATTTCATTTAAATGCATTCTTGTAAATGCAGTTTTATTCTAGAAGCCAAACCATGAGTTTTAAGACATTGCTTTTGAAAATCGGGTCAGATTTGCCGAAGTTATGGAAGTCGAAAGATTTGCCAAATGATGATGTCGATTTCTTGGCATAAAACTTTAACATGCAAAATGACCAAAAATCGAATTTCATTTAAATGCATTCTTGTAAATGCAGTTTCATTCTAGAAGCCAAACCATGAGTTTTAAGACATTGCTTTTGAAAATCGGGTCAGATTTGCCGAAGTTATGGAAGTCGAAAGATTTGCCAAATGATGATGTCGATTTCTTGGCATAAAACTTTAACATGCAAAATGACCAAAAATCGAATTTCATTTAAATGCATTCTTGTAAATGCAGTTTTATTCTAGAAGCCAAACCATGAGTTTTAAGACATTGCTTTTGAAAATCGGGTCAGATTTGCCGAAGTTATGGAAGTCGAAAGATTTGCCAAATGATGATGTCCATTTCTTGGCATAAAATTTAACATGCAAAATGACCAAAAATCGAATTTCATTTAAATGCATTCTTGTAACAGCAGTTTTATTCTAGAAGCCAAACCATGAGTTTTAAGACATTGCTTTTGAAAATCGGGTCAGATTTGCCGAAGTTATGGAAGTCGAAAGATTTGCCAAATGATGATGTCGATTTCTTGGCATAAAACTTTAACATGCAAAATGACCAAAAATCGAATTTCATTTAAATGCATTCTTGTAAATGCAGTTTTATTCTAGAAGCCAAACCATGAGTTTTAAGACATTGCTTTTGAAAATCGGGTCAGATTTGCCGAAGTTATGGAAGTCGAAAGATTTGCCAAATGATGATGTCGATTTCTTGGCATAAAACTTTAACATGCAAAATGACCAAAAATCGAATTTCATTTAAAGCATTCTTGTAAATGCAGTTTTATTCTAAGAACCAAACCATGAGTTTTAAGACATTGCTTTTGAAAATCGGGTCAGATTTGCCGAAGTTATGGAAGTCGAAAGATTTGCCAAATGATGATGTCGATTTCTTGGCATAAAACTTTAACATGCAAAATGACCAAAAATCGAATTTCATTTAAATGCATTCTTGTAAATGCAGTTTTATTCTAGAAGCCAAACCATGAGTTTTAAGACATTGCTTTTGAAAATCGGGTCAGATTTGCCGAAGTTATGGAAGTCGAAAGATTTGCCAAATGATGATGTCGATTTCTTGGCATAAAACTTTAACATGCAAAATGACCAAAAATCGAATTTCATTTAAATGCATTCTTGTAAATGCAGTTTGATTCTAGAAACCAAACCATGAGTTTTAAGACATTGCTTTTGAAAATCGGGTCAGATTTGCCGAAGTTATGGAAGTCGAAAGATTTGCCAAATGATGATGTCGATTTCTTGGCATAAAACTTTAACATGCAAAATGACCAAAATCGAATTTCATTTAAATGCATTCTTGTAAATGCAGTTTTATTCTAGAAGCCAAACCATGAGTTTTAAGACATTGCTTTTGAAAATCGGGTCAGATTTGCCGAAGTTATGGAAGTCGAAAGATATGCCAAATGATGATGTCGATTTCTTGGCATAAAACTTTAACATGCAAAATGACCAAAAATCGAATTTCATTTAAATGCATTCTTGTAAATGCAGTTTGATTCTAGAAGCCAAACCATGAGTTTTAAGACATTGCTTTTGAAAATCGGGTCAGATTTGCCGAAGTTATGGAAGTCGAAAGATATGCCAAATGATGATGTCGATTTCTTGGCATAAAACTTTAACATGCAAAATGACCAAAAATCGAATTTCATTTAAATGCATTCTTGTAAATGCAGTTTGATTCTAAGAACCAAACCATGAGTTTTAAGACATTGCTTTTGAAAATCGGGTCAGATTTGCCGAAGTTATGGAAGTCGAAAGATTTGCCAAATGATGATGTCGATTTCTTGGCATAAAACTTTAACATGCAAAATGACCAAAAATCGAATTTCATTTAAATGCATTGTTATAAATGCAGTTTTATTCTAGAAGCCAAGCCATGAGTTTTAAGACATTGCTTTTGAAAATCGGGTCAGATTTGCCGAAGTTATGGAAGTCGAAAGATTTGCCAAATGATGATGTCGATTTCTTGGCATAAAACTTTAACATGCAAAATGACCAAAAATCGAATTTCATTTAAATGCATTCTTGTAAAGCAGTTTTATTCTAGAAGCCAAACCATGAGTTTTAAGACATTGCTTTTGAAAATCGGGTCAGATTTGCCGAAGTTATGGAAGTCGAAAGATTTGCCAAATGATGATGTCGATCTCTTGGCATAAAACTTTAACATGCAAAATGACCAAAAATCGAATTTCATTTAAATGCATTCTTGTAAATGCAGTTTTATTCTAGAAGACAAACCATGAGTTTTAAGACATTGCTTTTGAAAATCGGGTCAGATTTGCCGAAGTTATGGAAGTCGAAAGATTTGCCAAATGATGATGTCGATTTCTTGGCATAAAACTTTAACATGCAAAATGACCAAAAATCGAATTTCATTTAAATGCATTCTTGTAAATGCAGTTTTATTCTAGAAGACAAACCATGAGTTTTAAGACATTGCTTTTGAAAATCGGGTCAGATTTGCCGAAGTTATGGAAGTCGAAAGATTTGCCAAATGATGATGTCGATTTCTTGGCATTAAATTTGAACATGCAAAATGACCAAAAATCGAATTTCATTTAAATGCATTGTTATAAACGCAGTTTTATTCTAGAAGCCAAACCATGAGTTTTAAGACATTGCTTTTGAAAATCGGGTCAGATTTGCCGAAGTTATGGAAGTCGAAAGATTTGCCAAATGATGATGTCGATTTCTTGGCATAAAACTTTAACATGCAAAATGACCAAAAATCGAATTTCATTTAAATGCATTGTTATAAATGCAGTTTTATTCTAGAAGCCAAACCATGAGTTTTAAGACATTGCTTTTGAAAATCGGGTCAGATTTGCCGAAGTTATGGAAGTCGAAAGATATGCCGAATGATGATGTCGATTTCTTGGCATAAAACTTTAACATGCAAAATGACCAAAAATCGAATTTCATTTAAATGCATTGTTATAAACGCAGTTTTATTCTAGAAGCCAAACCATGAGTTTTAAGACATTGCTTTTGAAAATCGGGTCAGATTTGCCGAAGTTATGGAAGTCGAAAGATTTGCCAAATGATGATGTCGATTTCTTGGCATAAAATTTGAACATGCAAAATGACCAAAAATCGAATTTCATTTAACTGCATTCTTGTAAATGCAGTTTGATTCTAGAAGCCAAACCATGAGTTTTAAGACATTGCTTTTGAAAATCGGGTCAGATTTGCCGAAGTTATGGAAGTCGAAAGATATGCCAAATGATGATGTCGATTTCTTGGCATAAAACTTTAACATGCAAAATGACCAAAAATCGAATTTCATTTAAAGCATTCTTGTAAATGCGGTTTTATTCTAAGAACCAAACCATGAGTTTTAAGACATTGCTTTTGAAAATCGGGTCAGATTTGCCGAAGTTATGGAAGTCGAAAGATTTGCCAAATGATGATGTCGATTTCTTGGCATAAAATTTGAACATGCAAAATGACCAAAAATCGAATTTCATTTAAATGCATTGTTATAAATGCAGTTTTATTCTAGAAGCCAAACCATGAGTTTTAAGACATTGCTTTTGAAAATCGGGTCAGATTTGCCGAAGTTATGGAAGTCGAAAGATTTGCCAAATGATGATGTCGATTTCTTGGCATTAAATTTGAACATGCAAAATGACCAAAAATCGAATTTCATTTATAAGCATTCTTGTAAATGCAGTTTTATTCTAAGAACCAAACCATGAGTTTTAAGACATTGCTTTTGAAAATCGGGTCAGATTTGCCGAAGTTATGGAAGTCGAAAGATATGCCGAATGATGATGTCGATTTCTTGGCATAAAATTTGAACATGCAAAATGACCAAAAATCGAATTTCATTTAAATGCATTGTTATAAATGCAGTTTTATTCTAGAAGCCAAACCATGAGTTTTAAGACATTGCTTTTGAAAATCGGGTCAGATTTGCCGAAGTTATGGAAGTCGAAAGATTTGCCAAATGATGATGTCGATTTCTTGGCATAAAATTTGAACATGCAAAATGACCAAAAATCGAATTTCATTTAAATGCAGTGTTATAAATGCAGTTTTATTCTAGAAGCCAAACCATGAGTTTTAAGACATTGCTTTTGAAAATCGGGTCAGATTTGCCGAAGTTATGGAAGTCGAAAGATATGCCGAATGATGATGTCGATTTCTTGGCATAAAATTTGAACATGCAAAATGACCAAAAATCGAATTTCATTTAAATGCAGTGTTATAAATGCAGTTTTATTCTAAGAACCAAACCATGAGTTTTAAGACATTGCTTTTGAAAATCGGGTCAGATTTGCCGAAGTTATGGAAGTCGAAAGATTTGCCAAATGATGATGTCGATTTCTTGGCATAAAATTTTAACATGCAAAATGACCAAAAATCGAATTTCATTTAAATGCATTGTTATAAATGCAGTTTTATTCTAGAAGCCAAACCATGAGTTTTAAGACATTGCTTTTGAAAATCGGGTCAGATTTGCCGAAGTTATGGAAGTCGAAAGATATGCCAAATGATGATGTCGATTTCTTGGCATAAAACTTTAACATGCAAAATGACCAAAAATCGAATTTCATTTAAAGCATTCTTGTAAATGCAGTTTTATTCTAAGAACCAAACCATGAGTTTTAAGACATTGCTTTTGAAAATCGGGTCAGATTTGCCGAAGTTATGGAAGTCGAAAGATTTGCCGAATGATGATGTCGATTTCTTGGCATAAAATTTGAACATGCAAAATGACCAAAAATCGAATTTCATTTAAATGCATTGTTATAAATGCAGTTTTATTCTAAGAACCAAACCATGAGTTTTAAGACATTGCTTTTGAAAATCGGGTCAGATTTGCCGAAGTTATGGAAGTCGAAAGATTTGCCAAATGATGATGTCGATTTCTTGGCATAAAATTTGAACATGCAAAATGACCAAAAATCGAATTTCATTTAAATGCATTGTTATAAACGCAGTTTTATTCTAGAAGCCAAACCATGAGTTTTAAGACATTGCTTTTGAAAATCGGGTCAGATTTGCCGAAGTTATGGAAGTCGAAAGATATGCCAAATGATGATGTCGATTTCTTGGCATAAAACTTTAACATGCAAAATGACCAAAAATCGAATTTCATTTAAATGCATTCTTGTAAATGCAGTTTTATTCTAAGAACCAAACCATGAGTTTTAAGACATTGCTTTTGAAAATCGGGTCAGATTTGCCGAAGTTATGGAAGTCGAAAGATTTGCCAAATGATGATGTCGATTTCTTGGCATAAAACTTTAACATGCAAAATGACCAAAAATCGAATTTCATTTATAAGCATTCTTGTAAATGCAGTTTTATTCTAAGAACCAAACCATGAGTTTTAAGACATTGCTTTTGAAAATCGGGTCAGATTTGCCGAAGTTATGGAAGTCGAAAGATTTGCCAAATGATGATGTCGATTTCTTGGCATAAAACTTTAACATGCAAAATGACCAAAAATCGAATTTCATTTAAAGCATTCTTGTAAATGCAGTTTTATTCTAAGAACCAAACCATGAGTTTTAAGACATTGCTTTTGAAAATCGGGTCAGATTTGCCGAAGTTATGGAAGTCGAAAGATTTGCCAAATGATGATGTCGATTTCTTGGCATAAAACTTTAACATGCAAAATGACCAAAAATCGAATTTCATTTAAATGCATTCTTGTAAATGCAGTTTTATTCTAAGAACCAAACCATGAGTTTTAAGACATTGCTTTTGAAAATCGGGTCAGATTTGCCGAAGTTATGGAAGTCGAAAGATATGCCAAATGATGATGTCGATTTCTTGGCATAAAACTTTAACATGCAAAATGACCAAAAATCGAATTTCATTTATAAGCATTCTTGTAAATGCAGTTTTATTCTAAGAACCAAACCATGAGTTTTAAGACATTGCTTTTGAAAATCGGGTCAGATTTGCCGAAGTTATGGAAGTCGAAAGATTTGCCAAATGATGATGTCGATTTCTTGGCATAAAATTTGAACATGCAAAATGACCAAAAATCGAATTTCATTTAAATGCATTGTTATAAATGCAGTTTTATTCTAGAAGCCAAACCATGAGTTTTAAGACATTGCTTTTGAAAATCGGGTCAGATTTGCCGAAGTTATGGAAGTCGAAAGATTTGCCAAATGATGATGTCGATTTCTTGGCATAAAATTTGAACATGCAAAATGACCAAAAATCGAATTTCATTTATAAGCATTCTTGTAAATGCAGTTTTATTCTAAGAACCAAACCATGAGTTTTAAGACATTGCTTTTGAAAATCGGGTCAGATTTGCCGAAGTTATGGAAGTCGAAAGATATGCCGAATGATGATGTCGATTTCTTGGCATAAAATTTTAACATGCAAAATGACCAAAAATCGAATTTCATTTAAATGCATTGTTATAAATGCAGTTTTATTCTAGAAGCCAAACCATGAGTTTTAAGACATTGCTTTTGAAAATCGGGTCAGATTTGCCGAAGTTATGGAAGTCGAAAGATTTGCCAAATGATGATGTCGATTTCTTGGCATAAAATTTGAACATGCAAAATGACCAAAAATCGAATTTCATTTAAATGCAGTGTTATAAATGCAGTTTTATTCTAGAAGCCAAACCATGAGTTTTAAGACATTGCTTTTGAAAATCGGGTCAGATTTGCCGAAGTTATGGAAGTCGAAAGATTTGCCAAATGATGATGTCGATTTCTTGGCATAAAATTTGAACATGCAAAATGACCAAAAATCGAATTTCATTTAAATGCAGTGTTATAAATGCAGTTTATTCTAGAAGCCAAACCATGAGTTTTAAGACATTGCTTTTGAAAATCGGGTCAGATTTGCCGAAGTTATGGAAGTCGAAAGATATGCCAAATGATGATGTCGATTTCTTGGCATAAAACTTTAACATGCAAAATGACCAAAAATCGAATTTCATTTATAAGCATTCTTGTAAATGCAGTTTTATTCTAGAACCAAACCATGAGTTTTAAGACATTGCTTTTGAAAATCGGGTCAGATTTGCCGAAGTTATGGAAGTCGAAAGATATGCCGAATGATGATGTCGATTTCTTGGCATAAAATTTTAACATGCAAAATGACCAAAAATCGAATTTCATTTAAATGCATTGTTATAAATGCAGTTTTATTCTAGAAGCCAAACCATGAGTTTTAAGACATTGCTTTTGAAAATCGGGTCAGATTTGCCGAAGTTATGGAAGTCGAAAGATTTGCCAAATGATGATGTCGATTTCTTGGCATAAAATTTGAACATGCAAAATGACCAAAAATCGAATTTCATTTAAATGCATTGTTATAAATGCAGTTTTATTCTAAGAAGCCAAACCATGAGTTTTAAGACATTGCTTTTGAAATGGGTCAGATTTGCCGAAGTTATGGAAGTCGAAAGATTTGCCAAATGATGATGTCGATTTCTTGGCATAAAATTTGAACATGCAAAATGACCAAAAATCGAATTTCATTTAAATGCATTGTTATAAATGCAGTTTTATTCTAAGAACCAAACCATGAGTTTTAAGACATTGCTTTTGAAAATCGGGTCAGATTTGCCGAAGTTATGGAAGTCGAAAGATTTGCCAAATGATGATGTCGATTTCTTGGCATAAAATTTGAACATGCAAAATGACCAAAAATCGAATTTCATTTAAATGCAGTGTTATAAATGCAGTTTTATTCTTGAAGCCAAACCATGAGTTTTAAGACATTGCTTTTGAAAATCGGGTCAGATTTGCCGAAGTTATGGAAGTCGAAAGATATGCCGAATGATGATGTCGATTTCTTGGCATAAAATTTGAACATGCAAAATGACCAAAAATCGAATTTCATTTAAATGCATTGTTATAAATGCAGTTTTATTCTAAGAACCAAACCATGAGTTTTAAGACATTGCTTTTGAAAATCGGGTCAGATTTGCCGAAGTTATGGAAGTCGAAAGATTTGCCAAATGATGATGTCGATTTCTTGGCATAAAATTGAACATGCAAAATGACCAAAAATCGAATTTCATTTAAATGCATGTTGTAAATGCAGTTTTATTCTAGAAGCCAAACCATGAGTTTTAAGACATTGCTTTTGAAATCGGGTCAGATTTGCCGAAGTTATGGAAGTCGAAAGATTTGCCAAATGATGATGTCGATTTCTTGGCATAAAATTTGAACATGCAAAATGACCAAAAATCGAATTTCATTTAAATGCATTGTTGTAAATGCAGTTTTATTCTAAGAACCAAACCATGAGTTTTAAGACATTGCTTTTGAAAATCGGGTCAGATTTGCCGAAGTTATGCAAGTCGAAAGACTTGCCAAATGATGATGTCGATTTCTTGGAATAAAATTTTAACATGCATATGACCAAAAATCGAATTTCATTTAAATGCATTGTTATAAATGCAGTTTTATTCTAGAAGCCAAACCATGAGTTTTAAGACATTGCTTTTGAAAATCGGGTCAGATTTGCCGAAGTTATGGAAGTCGAAAGATATGCCAAATGATGATGTCGATTTCTTGGAATAAAATTTTAACATGCATATGACCAAAAATCGAATTTCATTTATAAGCATTCTTGTAAATGCAGTTTTATTCTAGAAGCCAAACCATGAGTTTTAAGACATTGCTTTTGAAAATCGGGTCAGATTTGCCGAAGTTATGGAAGTCGAAAGATATGCCGAATGATGATGTCGATTTCTTGGCATAAAATTTGAACATGCAAAATGACCAAAAATCGAATTTCATTTAAATGCATTGTTATAAATGCAGTTTTATTCTAGAAGCCAAACCATGAGTTTTAAGACATTGCTTTTGAAAATCGGGTCAGATTTGCCGAAGTTATGGAAGTCGAAAGATTTGCCAAATGATGATGTCGATTTCTTGGCATAAAACTTTAACATGCAAAATGACCAAAAATCGAATTTCATTTAAAGCATTCTTGTAAATGCAGTTTATTCTAGAAGCCAAACCATGAGTTTTAAGACATTGCTTTTGAAAATCGGGTCAGATTTGCCGAAGTTATGGAAGTCGAAAGATTTGCCAAATGATGATGTCGATTTCTTGGCATAAAATTTGAACATGCAAAATGACCAAAAATCGAATTTCATTTAAATGCATTGTTATAAATGCAGTTTTATTCTAGAAGCCAAACCATGAGTTTTAAGACATTGCTTTTGAAAATCGGGTCAGATTTGCCGAAGTTATGGAAGTCGAAAGATTTGCCAAATGATGATGTCGATTTCTTGGCATAAAATTTGAACATGCAAAATGACCAAAAATCGAATTTCATTTAAATGCAGTGTTATAAATGCAGTTTTATTCTAGAAGCCAAACCATGAGTTTTAAGACATTGCTTTTGAAAATCGGGTCAGATTTGCCGAAGTTATGGAAGTCGAAAGATATGCCAAATGATGATGTCGATTTCTTGGCATAAAACTTTAACATGCAAAATGACCAAAAATCGAATTTCATTTATAAGCATTCTTGTAAATGCAGTTTTATTCTAAGAACCAAACCATGAGTTTTAAGACATTGCTTTTGAAAATCGGGTCAGATTTGCCGAAGTTATGGAAGTCGAAAGATTTGCCAAATGATGATGTCGATTTTTTGGCATAAAATTTGAACATGCAAAATGACCAAAAATCGAATTTCATTTATAAGCATTCTTGTAAATGCAGTTTTATTCTCGAAGCCAAACCATGAGTTTTAAGACATTGCTTTTGAAAATCGGGTCAGATTTGCCGAAGTTATGGAAGTCGAAAGATTTGCCAAATGATGATGTCGATTTCTTGGCATAAAACTTTAACATGCAAAATGACCAAAAATCGAATTTCATTTATAAGCATTCTTGTAAATGCAGTTTTATTCTAAGAACCAAACCATGAGTTTTAAGACATTGCTTTTGAAAATCGGGTCAGATTTGCCGAAGTTATGGAAGTCGAAAGATATGCCGAATGATGATGTCGATTTCTTGGCATAAAATTTAACATGCAAAATGACAAAAAATCGAATTTCATTTAAATGCATTGTTATAAATGCAGTTTTATTCTTGAAGCCAAACCATGAGTTTTAAGACATTGCTTTTGAAAATCGGGTCAGATTTGCCGAAGTTATGGAAGTCGAAAGATTTGCCAAATGATGATGTCGATTTCTTGGCATAAAACTTTAACATGCAAAATGACCAAAAATCGAATTTCATTTAAATGCATTGTTATAAATGCAGTTTTTTTCTAGAAGCCAAACCATGAGTTTTAAGACATTGCTTTTGAAAATCGGGTCAGATTTGCCGAAGTTATGGAAGTCGAAAGATATGACAAATGATGATGTCGATTTCTTGGCATAAAACTTTAACATGCAAAATGACCAAAAATCTAATTTCATTTAAATGCATTGTTATAAACGCAGTTTTTTTGTGGAAGCCAAACCATGAGTTTTAAGACATTGCTTTTGAAAATCGGGTCAGATTTGCCGAAGTTATGGAAGTCGAAAGATATGACAAATGATGATGTCGATTTCTTGGCATAAAACTTTAACATGCAAAATGACCAAAAATCTAATTTCATTTAAATGCATTGTTATAAATGCAGTTTTATTGTGGAAGCCAAACCATGAGTTTTAAGACATTGCTTTTGAAAATCGGGTCAGATATGCCGAAGTTATGGAAGTCGAAAGATTTGACAAATGATGATGTCGATTTCTTGGCATAAAACTTTAACATGCAAAATGACCAAAAATCGAATTTCATTTTAATGCATTCTTGTAAACGCAGTTTTATTCTAAGAACCAAACCATGAGTTTTAAGACATTGCTTTTGAAAATCGGGTCAGATATGCCGAAGTTATGGAAGTCGAAAAATTTGACAAATGATGATGTCGAAATGTACAAAAATGCAACTGTACAAAATAATTGATTTCAAGATGTTAACATATTTCCAGTGTGATTGGGTTTACATTGGTTTTTCTCTATCATCTCTGCATATTTAATTTTATATTTATTATTTTTAATTATATAAAAAGCTTGCAGGTATGTTAAAATAAATGTGAATATTTATAAATATGTATATCATATATCGCATATGCAATTGGAAACTGAATTTATAGTTTTTTTTTCTTTTATCAATATTTTGCTTTTTATTACCAAAATACTTTTACTTATTGATTGGTTGCTTGTTAGTTTGAACTCAATGTAAAATGCTGCCAAATTTAATTATTTTTCGAAGAAATAAATTCTTGTTGGAACTTTAAGCTTTCCTAAGCGCCTTTCATTTTCATTCTCGTTCACTTAAAATATGCACTCGTTTGCAATTTGCATGGAACTTGCAACTGGCTATATATAAATTGCATAAAAAAAAAGTGAAATAATAAGCAAGCCATAATAAACTCAAGGGTAACAAGTAACAGGTAGTAAGAACAAATACACAAGTGCTGCAGCTCAAAACGTTGCTGCAAATATGTGTATGTATATATTTTTGAGACTCCTGCTGACAGGCAGGGGCACACACCAACAGGATGTGTTATAGAAGAAAGGATAATTTCTCTGGCCTCCTGTGGAGCTTAACGCATCGCTTCGATGACGCACAACGGCTAATGCGCTTAGTGCTAACGATTATTGCATATGGACCAAATCAATTTCTGCTCAATAGAACAGCTTGAGGGGATTCAATTAAAATTCGAATCGACAACGTCGACGTCGATGCTAGATGTCGCCAAAGCTATGTCGAAGATGGTGACACATTTTGGGCATAGCTGTCATATTGAAAATATTTTTACAGACACACACATAGCAATACCAGGGTGGCATATTGCTAAGAAAGCAACAAGAAAAGCAACAGCACCAAATACCAAAAACACATATATATAAAGAGTAATAACAATATCGTCTAAAGCTGAGCAACAGTCACGTAAATCCCGAAAAATCGTTTGACTACCTAAAGACTACACATCCTCCGTGAGTTTAATACATGTGTGTTTGTGTGCTTGTGTTTGTGTTTATCTATTGCTGTCTGTGTGGGTACTTTAAATATATTTGCCGTTTATTTTTCTGACAGTTTTACTTTTTTGCGTTGTCTAGGTCTAGCTTTTAGCTTGATTGTTGATTGTTGCAGTTGTTATTGACGAAGTCGTAGCCTATGGAGTAATATATGTAGCGAGAAACACTACTGACACTTGGGGCGACACTCAGCTGAGATAAAGAGGATAACAAATTGCGCTCATGCAACAGATTTCCATGCCAAAACGCTTACACTAACACTAAAGCAATAACATACACTCACACAAACGCTATAGCTATCACTCAGACAGCTGAGCAGCAAGAGAGTGTCAAATCAGGATGTGAGAGCGCTAGAGGGTGTGTGTGTGTGTGTGTGTTGCAGAGAGCGTGCGCGATTACGCTCTTATTCAAAAAATGTCAATTAAAAAATGTCAATAAACCTTACAACAATAATATGTTAAATTTCTTACTAAAATCTACACGACAAAAATACAGAAGCTCAACAATTTGTATAGTTTCGTGTTGGCCTTTTGAATTTAGGCAATGCCGCCAACAGCTGTTATCCTTTACGACTGGCGCACGCTCTCCCAATATATACTAAACTCACCACGCGCCAGAGCAATCAACGAGTGTGCGCTGCGCTCACGACCTGTAGTCGACTCTCGCTGTGAGTGTTGAGTTTAGTAACGAATAGTCAAGGTGCGAACAAATCAACGCGGTTTGCACGCTGCACACAGCGTGCCATAGAAAATAAATCCAAATAATTAACAAATCTCACGCTAAATGCGCAAAATTAATGCCAACACCAGGCCAATTCCGATTGGCATCGTTGCGTTGTGAACAGACGTGAATGTCTCAAGTGTGACAACTGTGTACATGCATTGCAAATTACGGCATCGGACTAGGATATACGCCAAGCAACAAAACGCGTCCAACTGCTACACTCTTTCGGCTAGGTGTGAGTGCGTCTGTGTGTACGTGTAAGTGAGAGCACGCGAGAGTCAAACGCATTGGTATAAGTGGCAGCGACAACGTGCTACGTGGCGCGTAGCAAAACATTGCAAGTCGTTTAAATAATTTCATTATAAGCCCAAAAATTAACAACAACGGCAAACATTCAAACAATATCAACTTATTGCACGGAACCTTTGTACATTAATTGAGCAAACAAATACAAACATATAAGTTAACCCCTATCCCCGACTCCCCGATATAACTTATACGCCGCCGCGGCCGCGCTGTCGAAATGCTAGCATGTGGCGTCGCCGGCGTCGACGACGTCATCGTCACTAACGGCTTAACGGTGCCACCATATGTGCGAGTGCATGCATAATTTAGCTCTTATCATCATCTTGCTAAACAAATGTGTATAGTTAATGCCACCCACGCAGGCAAGTGAACTTAATTACTTAACTCAATTCCAACTAAACGCGTCCAAAACTCTCTCGCAAAGCCAACACCAACGCCAACGTCAGGCAGCTTATAACACACACGAATAGAAAAGTAGAGAATATATATATATATATTTTTTGAAAAAAGGATAAAGCAAAACCTTTTTAGTGCCTCAATGGGTCGTTGTCTGTCTTAGGGCCAGCAAACACACAAACACACACACATTGTTTCAAGGCTGTAACTCGTAGCGCTTTTCTTATCTATTTGTGTGCACCTGTGAACAAAATTTTATACTTACAACGCTGCCAAGTGCCACTTGGCCAACAACAACAACAAGAACAAAAGAAAGCAACAACGCTAACGCGCACGTGCAACGTGCACGCAGTCATCATTGTGCCGCAAGGAAAGTGAAAACACTCAAAAGTGACTTTTTAGCACGTCAGAGCTGACTGACTAGTGAAGCGTAGGTAAGCCACGACCAAGTCGTCACAGTCGTAACGTCGCCTGCGATTCTACGATTCTACGATTCTTACACACGGCCAACAACATTGCAATAGTAATCAGGACGACCAACTGAAACGACTATCCCTGCCTGGCTTGTCCTGCTTGAGAAGCAAACACAAACACTGAATGAAGCTGAGGCCATCACCCACCCACCCAGCCAGCCAACCAACTAACCACTTCGCCCACCTGACCCACTAGCTCTGTTAACCGCCAACTGGCGCCTGTATGCATCGACGCACACGTGCAGAGTGCTCAACAATAGCAAAAACAACAGCAACAGCAGATTCAACAATCATCGCATATAGCGAGACACTCAAAAGAGGTGAGCTGAGTTATGCCGAGTCGTTCAGCTGTTTGCCAAGCATATTGATATACGACTATGCATAACTGTGTGCACAAGTATGAATGTGTGTGTGTTTTCGTATACAGTCAGTGCTGAAAGTTAACGCTTGAGCAACATAATTGTAAATAAAAATCTAGGCAATGTGACTAGCGTGATTTACACCTTCTTTCTATATTTATTATTACCTTAACAGAGGGTAAACGAAATTGTTCTTTACTCGAATTTGAATATCTTTCTTGTCTAATCTTACGAGTATACCCTAAGCTTACAGCACATCCTCATTATTTTTTGTTTTTTGATATTTTGTCTTGTTTATGTTTTGTGTGCCTCAACTTTACTGACCCACTGTGCGAATATTCGCTATTCGCATATTGTTGGACGCACATAGCTTATGCTCAAATGGAAAATAGGTGCCATTGACTTTCTCAGTTGGGGATATAATGCATATACCACAATGTATTTATGTATATTTCACAGTATGGTAATCTTCATTGGTCAAGGCAACAACAGTGCCACGTGTATATATGTATATGGTACTTTATATGCGTTAGTGTTGAATGTTCAACATGTCCCGTGTCCTGCTATTCATTTCCGTTTCCGAGTGCTACATCCGGTTACCCATTGTTATGCCAGTCGCTTGGTCGCAGATATCCATCTTCATTAGATCGGGGCGCAGAAAGATTGCGGTTACTTGCACTTGCCAACAGCAGCAGCAGCCATTTCTTAACATGTTGAGGCAGCACTCGTGGCATTTCTTCGGCTTCACTTCACTCTAGTTGTGAGCCTTGCAAACAGGTCCTGCCTGGGTGACTGGCTGCCTGGCTGCCTGGTTCAATGTCTACCCAAATGTCATGTCTTGCTGTCAAATCAAATCAACTGTCGTGGCTGGGGATGTCTGCCTCGCTGGCTTGCCAGTCAACGACCACTTGTTAGTCTGTAATTTGCGCTCACACCAAAAGCCACACACACACATACATATACAACAAACAACTAACCCAACACACAAACACACACACACACGTCAAACACAGACACAGCCACTGAGGCACAAAGCGCTTAAGCTTTTTGCTTGGCTGGCAGCAGAGCAGCAGCTGAATCTCCAACAACCCAACAACCACACCATTGACTCCCACTGCTCCATTTGGCGCTTTTGGCGCTGTGTTGCTTGGTCCGTGGCTTCTGTCATTTGTTGAATATTCGCGCAACTTGCCTTAGTCATTCAGAGCGCATAGCCAAGCGTTATATTATATATTTTTACTTGTGTTTTTTGTTTTTTTCTTCCTCTAGAAGTTGAACGAGTTTGTTTTTGGTGAGTTTTCTTTGTTTTGATGTCGACTCGACTCGTTCTCGTGTGAGCTTCAACATTTGCCTTTTGCTTAAGCTTTTGCTTCTGGGTCGGGTGGCCCAATATACTATGAGGAAACTCACCACAGCTAACCGTTCAGTTTCGTTCCGCTCAGGACTGTTGAGTTAAGCTCAGTTCGTTTTGGATTCTTGTGTTTTTACTTTTATTTCTGTCTTTGGTTAAGCGATTGCGATTGCGATTGCGATTGCATGGCAAATTCAATTTTGATTTCGTGCTTCAACATTTGCCTTGTGCAATTTGATAATGTGGCATGCAGCTGCCACAGCTAGCCAATGGCTAATGCCATTTGCCCTCATCCACTTTCTATCTGCTCTTCTTTTTTTCGTCTCTTTTTTGCTCTTCTTTAGAGCATGATTAGTGTGTCATTGTGTGCACGTGACTGGATTTCAATTTATCGCAGTCCTCTTACAACACTTTTTAGCAGCTCATTGTGCAAACAATTCTAATGACAGTTTTATGCATATGTACATACATACATATTCATATGTGCATCTTTAGCAAGCAATTCAATTTCGGGGTGACTGTCAAAAGGCGACGCCAAACTGTTGGCAATGGAGGCGTCACCCCTCCATAAGGACGCCATGCTGCGTGCAAAGTGAAATTCCTGCTGATAGCTTTTATGCGCCGTTCGATTTCGATGCCTACACAAAAAAAAAGAGCCAACAAATAATGTCAGGCGCCTGCTGTTTGTATTGTTTTTTCCAATACACACACACACAGAGCAACACGCACTCATGTATCTGGCCATGGCATCATCTCCTGTTGCGCCTTATGGTATTGGGGCCAGCTGGCGCGCGAAAAGCGTATCATTGTAGTGGCAACCGTGTCTGTTGCCTTTCTGCTGTAGCCTGTCTGCTGTGGCAACTCCAAATCGAATTGAATTTTATGTGGGTCTCTCGTTCTCGCTGTTGCCCAATCCCCCCCTACCCGCCACCCCTTGTTTTCACCACCGAAATCAAGTAAGTAGGGGAAAAAAGTTTCCGAACGTTTGTCTGACATTTCAATTGTGGTTTCATTTCAATTCGATTTTGATGACACACAGTCAAGACGTCGCCGTCAGCGTTGCTGCCACAAGCCACAACAACAACAACAACAACAACAGTAATAATAACACAATACGCTAGTGTCGTTTGTAATATGCCAGCAATTTCGTTGTGCTGCACTTGGTGGCAGCAATATCAGCAACAACAACAAAAACAACAGTAGTTGCGACAGCAGCGACGGCTTCATTGCAAATTGAGTTAAGTGTCATGCAACATGCAACGGGGGCCTGGCGACTGGCAATTGGTAAGGCTCATGTTTTTAGAAGTTTCTACATACTTGTTGTTTTTGTTAAAAGGGGCCCCTTCTAAGTGGGTCAAATTTTCATTATTTTTATTTTGTTTTTTTATTTTTTTTGCTTGGCGCCAACGGCACTTGAGCACTGAGCGAAAACTGAAAGCTAAGCGCTTTGCTGTCGCTCAAAATGTCTGACAGCTGTGCGCTCGATGTACTGAAATAAAAAATAGTTGAATTTTCATGTTGCCAAAAAGTGTTTACTATCAATAGAGACTCGGACAGAGGTCGAAGCGCTGACGTCATTTAGAATGCTAATTAAGGATTGCTTTGAAAAGGCATTCAAAGTGAATGTTTTTTTTTGTTGGTGTATTTATATAATATATATATAAATACATGTCTATAAACCCCTTTGCCATTACCTGTCGCCTGGTGGTAAGGTAAATAACTTAGTGATGAGCACTAAATGAGACAAACTAGAAAAATGTATTGAAATAAAAGGTTATTCGCTTAAATTAAGTTCAAACCACTTTTTGATTATTTCCACTGCTTGAACTTAGCCCTGTAAAGTTCAACCAAAACTAATGAATAAGTAAGGCTTAATTTTCCCGATTTTGAAAGAAATTAAACAAGGCCAAGGCCCATTTAATATGATATGCATATACTGTCTCTGTTGCCATAAATGAATAATTAACATGTTTTTGGCAAGGACTCTAATAATTTACCAAGTAACTTGTGACTTGTGCAAACTCTGTCTGCGAATTTGCGAACGGCAAGTAAATGCAGCAACAGACAAAGAAGCCTGAGCAAATATTTTGTGTAAAAAGAGAACACTTATTGGTAATCGAAACAGCCAAATGCAAATTATATTCAGACTATGCTAAAGTTTGCATTTTGGGTCGTTTTTATTGTGCCAGATCCATTGTGCTACGACGACTTGCCACTTTCATTATAATGCTCTGCTGCTGCTGTCGCTGCTGCCGTCGCTTGATGACGATGATGATGGGCGCCCGCTGCGTTTTAACATTTTGGCTCAACTTTTAGCCCAGCAACCAACATCCATATCCATTCAGAGCACCCCAGTTGTGTGGTGCTTATAACGAACAAACTAACGCCTGGGTGGGTGGGTTTGTAGCTCATTATATGCAGCAGCAGCAGCAGCAGCAGTAGCAGCAGCAGTCAGCAATCTCGTCGACTGCTCGACTCAGTGTGTTTTGTGAAGCGGCGCAGCAAAGTATGCAACAAATTTGGTTAACTTTGACTAGTGTTAACTTTTTAAACGCCCGAGTCTGTCGTCCTATACATGTATTATACTAGTAGTGAAACTTATGTTTTGCATAACGAGTTTGCTGCCGAGGTAAGTTTGGCAGACAAGCAACCGACTCGCCCTTCCTTCACCCACCCACTTTTCGTGTTTCTTGTGTGTCAATTGTATTCTCTGTTGCTGACATTTACTCTGACACACTTTACACCACAATTGTAATGCGCCTAATTAATTTGTAGCCATCGAAAATTTCACGACACTTACGGCAACCCATGACATGGCTATAGGCTCTAAGTGCGTTTGTCAAAGGCTTTGGTTAGTTACGAGCTGACTCATTTTGTGGTTAACAAACAATTACCCGACAAAAAAAAAAACAAAGAATGACAATCACTTTAAGGGGTGCTAAATACAAGTTTAGTTCTCAGTTCGTTATCGCTTTTCCATTTCCATTTGACTAATAAATTCATTAAGTCGTCGGGCGTTACAAACAAGACACGAAACCGGTTTTCAACACTAATCAGTTGCAGGTCATGGGGGCATAGTAAGTTGTGCAAGCAGGAGAAGGAGGGAGAAATGAGAAGTACTGTTGCTTTTGCATTTGGCCTTCCTGCTACTGTTTTTTCTGTCAAAACAGTTAACAGCCAGCTTGTCAATTTGTACTTTAAATGTACGTGTTTCGGCCACATTGCCTACCTATGCGGTTAAAACTTTTTTCTTGACACTGTTGCCCGATGAATAGTCTTTCGTCTCCACACCCTGCACTTCTCTTCTTAGGGTCACGCCATTCGGCCGCTTAACAAAAGGATATTGCGCGCAATTTCCGCTACGCGGCCGGATGTAATGGTAATCAATTGATTGTTTTATTGTAAATTAATTGTGGGCATGCACATGAGCAATGCTGTTCTTGTTGTTGCTACTGTTGCTCCTGTTGCGCCCTTCTACAAATCTCCTCTCCGCTATGTAGTGGCACTGATGGCTCTTGCCAGAGAGAGCATTGTTTATTGTTTTTACGCAATTGTTTGTCTGCTGGCCTGATGCGGCCTCTGTTGCTACTGCTGCAACTGCTGTTGATTTAAAACAACCAAAATGCGAAATGAGTTTTCAAACGGAAATTGAGTTTTTGGTTAACATTGCCAAAAGCTGGTTATTTCATTTTTTTTTTTTTGTATTTATTTTTATATTCTGGCATTGCAGTAGCTGGTTTTGTAAAGTTTCTTTATTCGGCTAGAGGCCAAATGGGTTTTTCAGCAAGTTTTTGTGAGAGTTGCGTTAATGCTGTTGTAGACAGCAAAGAGGTCTGAAAGCAACTAAGACTATGTAAAGATTGTAGAGTTTGCCTATGAAAATAATTAGGTTATAGCAAGAAAGATTTTATTTTGTTTTTTAAAAGATTCAACAAGAGATGGGAGATTCAATTTTCAAATTCAATTCACAAAAGTTTGTGCAACTTACAACCTCACTTTTGTGGCAGTGAAAATAATCGATGGAATTTTGAAAATTTGTTCCATATGCACAATTAAAATTCATTAATGAAAAGGATGGTTTGCTGATAATTGAGTTACAAAAACTAATGGATGGGCGTATGAGTTTTATTTAATATATTGCATTTCGTCCACTTACATATATTCCATAATGTATTTAATGATTTGATTTTAGTTTTCATCAATTCCCAAACCACCAATCAATTACAGCAAAAAGCATTTATCATAGTTAACCGCAGATATCTTAAGCTAATTAATTACTTGACACTCGCACACAAACGAAAGTGTTTTAATAAAGAGCATTTTTATGAAGCATAAGCCTAAAAGAAATACGCACATCAATAATCAGTTTATACACACGAACACACAAGGGCAGGGCAAAGGTTTTGTGCTGCTTGACTTAATTTTTGTCATATCTACGGCCAAATGACAAATGACAAAGAGTCGTTGCCAACTTTGGCCATAAAAGCAAAAAAATCACCGCCAATAATACCAACAACACCGCAGGCATCTACCGTTAAGCAAACAAGCGCCTTGAAAGCGAGCATTTGACATTATGTTCGTTGTTGGTAAAAGTGTGTGTGTGTGTGTGTGTGTATACCCATCATCATTAACTCATCAATGTCAAAGCATATCAATGGAGTCTGAGCTAAAACAGATTTAGCGTAAAATTAATACAATCTAACATGGCAAGCTGCTTATTGGAAATCAATTTCGTGCCTGTCTGCCAGTTAACAGCTGACAATCTGAACTGTCGCTGCCAATAGCTATCCCATAGATACATTTTAAATCAGTATGTGTATGTATTGTGTCAGTGTTACACTTAAATCAATTATATGCTCGGCTTATCAAACAGCCTCCGCTAACAGTAGCTTTATTAGTTTTTGTTAGCTTTCTTTCGCAGTTCATTCAGCCACTTGATGACGTATTTGGACCGCCATAATGTTATTTAAGCAATCTTTTAGCTATTCAGATGGAATTTCTTTCAATGGTTGCTGTGCATATATTTCTTTGCAGCACTGTGTTGCTTTCGTAAATACATTGACAGCTGTTACTGTCACGTGCGCATTCCTCCTGAAAGTGTGCAACATTTTTTCGATGTTCAGTTTATTTTGCGCTTGCATTTACAGTTGCACAAACATTGTTGCCGTTTACACATACAAACATTTTGTAAGTCGATTTAGATATGACACACAGCTGTGTATTGGCAATATTTTCAATCGATTTTTAGCTTTATTGTTTCACTTGTCGACTAACGAGAGGCGACACTTGTTTTAGCTGCAGACGCCCGTATTTATTTGTAACAGTTCTAAAATGCTTTGTGTTACATTTTACTTTATTTAACAAATATATATATGTCAAATACAACAAATACAACATACAAACATAGTATATTTTTTTTGCTCTTGTGCATGGTTTGGATTACACTTCTCCGATTCGGCCTTTGGCAAAAATAATTTGACATTTTATCGACATTGTATTGTTTCTAATTGAAATTGAAGGCTTGCAGGCAAATTGAAAAGTCAATTGCAGACGTGTGACCACGTCATTTATGTATGATAGAAAATATTTATAGTCTGATGATATATTATTTCAAAGCATTAAAATTTGTACGTGCCTTTTGTATGGCTTAAGCTTACGAGCAATTAAATTTACAGTTCAAAGCTCAAGCTGTTATAGAAAAACTGCCTTGATTAAATTTGTATCAGTTAATAGTTTGTTATAAATTTGTAGCTGTGAAACTTAATGTAAATTGTTCAATAAGGGAATATATTTTCTAGTAAAAATAAGCCAAGCACTGGAAAAATTGTTGCTTATTGTTTTATTAAAGAATTGTTTATGTTTTTGTAGTCTTAGAATTAATAAATCAAAATGAAATGGTTTGATTGCCATCTTCTGTTCTGGATATAAACGAACTGTAAAAATTGCATAATTGAATTAAGCCCATTACATAAAAAGCTTATATCTCAGTTCAACTATCTTTTGATTATTATTTTCTTATAAATGAATTTTGACTTAATTGCCAAGCTTATCAATGCTGTCGCAGTTGTCAAAAATGATTAGTATAACTTATCTAAACGCTGTGGTCAGTTAAGCTGCTCAATTGCGCGTGTTGAAATAAATTCGTGAATAAAATGCAAATACGCCAATCAATTTTTAATTAAAATATATGTATGTGTGTGCGTGTGGATGCCATAATTGATGCAAACCTTGAGCCTACTAATTTCGAACAAATACATACATAGTTTCATGCACATATAGAATGGGAAATGGAATATCCGCTTAACAGCTTGGATGGCGGAACGTCATTAGCAGCTGCGGCAGTGTCATCATCATGAGGCACAATAATATTTGGCATAATTCTCAATATCGAGCTGCTTAAAGCCTTAGTCGCAAATTAGCCAAAGAACGCTGCCAGTCAGCCGCACGCCAGATGGCCCTGGCTGCGTATTAAGGCCCGAAAAAACATGATGGCCAAGTCATTGAAGTCAGTTGTCCCGGCAACGCAAACGTTCCAGAAGTGGCTGTGACAGTGGGGCGCAAGGCAAAGGTTTTTGGCACAATTGAAGTCAGTTTGGTTTTTAACGCTAATTAATTAAATTCATTCAAATTGGCATGGCATCAAAGCCGAGCCGGGCCGGGCCATAGAAAAGGCATTGCTCCCGTATCAGACAAGCTAAAAATCACGTTGTTGAAATGCGCTGAAACACGCTGAACGCCACGCTGCTATAGCATAAAGCGGTAATTAACAATTTTTGTGCGCTGTTGTGTTTTGTGATTTTCGCTTTCGCCTTCATTCCCCCCCCAACTTCCACTTTCCCTCGCAAATAGAATAGAAAAACTGATTAACATTTGGCGTCCATGCGGCTGCTGCTGCTGCTGCTGTAGCTGATAATGCTTAATGAGCATTGAGTAGTAGATTCCAGCTCGGATTGAGACTCGGACGCAGACTCGGGACTCTGGACTCGGGCTCGAAATTTGCCAACGCCCGCAGCTCTAGTTGTGTTTGTGTGTGGTTTGGTTTGGTTTGGTTTGGTGCAGTCAAGTGGCATTCATATTTCGCTTGTAATTCATTTAAATGAAATGCACTCAACTGCAGTTAATGCCGACGAGCAGCAGTTGTGGCGATTAGCATGAAATGCGTTCTAAATTGCTTTGCAAACGAAAGTTTGTAGCTTATGCTGAGTGGCAATGAGTTCTGTTCTGGGATTACGATTAACGTGGTCAGTGCTTAAAGTTAAGTAATTTTTTTTCGTTTTCGGAAACGGTTACTTATTCAAAGCTAATCGCATTATTTTCTTGTCAGTTATTAAACTTAATGGGCTTTAACCTTGTCGTTTACTTGATCAGCGCTCAGTGCATTAATCAAATTAATAAATAAATTAACTGTTGCTTGACGCGTTTGGACCGTTACATGGAACGAAGCGCTTGGTAGTTGTTAAACATATCTCAATTAATTATTACCATGCGGTTAATGAGTGCCCTGGCAGCTGCAATAACATCACTAGTACCTGCAACAGTAGCAGCAGCAAGTGCAGCCAGCGGAAATGCGGCCATGTCCCCATGATGTTGTCAGCCACACAATTTTAATTACACATTACACACATTTTGCGCAACGATCCGCGAAAAACTCGATACAAAACTAGCATTTGGTTTTCTGCGGTTGCACAACAGCGATAACAATAACAAATTAATGTTAAATACTAAAAAATAAAAACAGTTGTAAAGCAAAATAGTTCAAATAACATCGAATTAGGTAAATACTCTTTGAGCTCTAGTATTTTTAATGGTTTTATAATTTCATTAAAATGCCTTTTAACTGTAGCAAGCATAAGAAAAAAATTTTAAAGGCTACTTAAGAGGAAAACAATTCATTTGAAGATTTTTCCGTATAAAATTAATAGGCAAACAAATTTCAAATGTGCGTAGAAAGTTGAAAAAGTTATCATCATATTATCAAACTTATTTTTTACTTTATGCTAACGCTGATTGTAAACACAAAACGAAAATAAAATAATTTAAATAATTAATATAATGCAGCCGGTTAATTGTTGACCACATTTTGCCAAATGTACATTAAATAACCATAGACTGGGCATTGGCAATAATGTAAACACATTAAAATTAATACATCAACAAAACAATTTGATCAACAAAGACATTGCAGCCGCAAAGCGACCATTTGCATTTTGATTAAACATGACATGACAAATGCAAAAATGTTTTTTGGTCAAAAGCAACATTAATAATAAAAAAAAAAAATGTAAAAGTTCAAACCGTAATGCCACACGTGCCACATGTAGAAATTTGGCTTTTGAATTGAAATGCGAGCACTTAATTATTACTTTTTTTATTTTTATCTGTAAAATGATTTTCATTTGGTTACGGTTTGAAAAGCGGCGCACGCAAATAGTTTCGGGGCGGTTTTTAAAAGTTTTGCCGCCTGTGTTTGTTTGCATTGGTAATGAGTTTACTTTGGCTGTAAGTTGCGCAAACAGACCACCAACATCACCGTCGGCGAGGGGGGGGGGGGGGGGGGGGGGGGAGTGGGCACGGACTGCATCAAGCTAAGTCACGCCCCTCTCAGCCACAAAACGCCGGGCGGGCAAAAACTTGTGCATTAAACTTTCGTTTTATTGTAAAGTTCTGTCAACAAAATCTTTCTGCCCGCAAATATATGTGTGGTTGTGTAAGTGTCTATGTGTGTGTGTGCGTTATGCATATGCGTTTGCTTGCCGCATGTGTTTTTAGTTTTGTCGGTTATTTCGGCAAATTGCTTTGCTGCCTGTGTGACGCTCTCTAACTTTGATAAATTTACAATTTTTAATTAGTAACACAAAAAAAAAAAAGCCCAGCACAAATATAAGCCGAAACACGAGTCAGGACATTCCAACGTTTTTTTTTATTATGAGTGCACATAAAAGTCAGCACAATTTGGTTGTGCGTATGTGAGAAAAAGTGTGTGAGTTGTTGTTGTTTTTGCGGCTGAGCACTTTAAAATGCGCTTTAAAAGCAAAATAAATCACAGCTGCAGGTCAACAGTTGTTATTGTTGCCTTATCAAAAGCCCCAACTGCGTGCCGCCAGTTTGTTTTGTTTGTTTTTGTTTGGCCAAAAAACATCACGAGTTTGCGATAAGCTTTAGTTCTCCGGTCTCCGGTCCAACGTTGAGATAAATATCAGGCGCTCGTACATACACACATAAATTACAATCACAGACCCTGTCGGTCAATTCATTTGATGATTTGCGACCTAAACAAAATGTACAGAGAGCAACAGAATAGGAGAATAAAATCAATTCATTAGAGTGGCAAGTGCAAGACTTAATAAAATTAGCAAACAGGCACTCAAAATATCTGCCTAAAAACATGCAAAAATATACTAATATAGCTTCTATGCTGCTAACAAGTTCACATTAAGTAGGCAGCACTCCTATTCACACAAATTCAAAGAACTTCAAACAGCTTCAGGGACTTAAGGCAGGTCTCAAAAATAGCCCTCGTAGGTAGGAACGTTTGCTATCAAAACAAAATCCGCTGCTAAGTAGCGGTGCTTATGACATAATAGCAGCGACGCACCGTGGTGCAAATTATATTCTTGTTTATTTGTCTAAAAGATAAAAACAAGTAACAATATCATAATGAACATACTTGTGCATTTACACTGACGCCGCAAGCAATGCCGCTAGCTTTCCGCCTTGAGACCTTTGCTCGTGCCGATAGGCACAGTGAACCAAAAAACGTACAGCTGCAGTTTGTCACACAAACCAAAATAAACAAAAAACAGCTGACTCTTAAGTCATTTAAACGACTTTTCGCCGCTGTCACTAGCACCAATACCAAACGATGATTTCCGTCATTTCCATCAGTCAGACATCGATAGACCGTGCGAAACAATCGATACTTGCAAAACATCGTTGACTTTCTTAGAATCAGAGTCTATGGGTTCTTATTGATTTAATTGTTTTTCTCCCACGGTCCAAGTATGACCCACCCACTTGCTCATTTCTTATATAACTATTGATGCTGTTTGTTTTTTGGCCATTTTAGAAGCTTGTACGTGTGTGTGTGTATCAAAAGCGATAAGCGGCCGAATAGCGATGCATAGTTGTATTTATTTACAATATATTTTATTTACGTAACGTAGCTTATTGTATTTTGTTGCAATAATGGAATGGAGAATGATTCTTTAGCATGTGCTAATTTCTTTAAGAGCTTTGCCACTCATTTAGACCAAGTGACAAAAAGCCAAAGATCTGTTTAAGCTTAGCATACGACATCATCATTACGTATGGTGATTGTTGGCAATGGTCAATGTGGCGCTCTAGCATTGATGGCTTGTAAAACGTGTTAAAACCAAAAGAGCTGCTGATGCTGTTGTGTTGAGCAGAGCTGAGCTGGCTGAGTGACAAAGCAAATGTCAAATTAATTTCATGCTTTACTTACACATGGACACCTTCTTCCTCCATTGCCCCCCTTTAAACAATGGCTATGGATGCGGCGGTTCTGTTGCTGGTTCAACTTCAAAGGGCCGGCAATAGCTAATAACAAAGAGGGCAGGGTAGCCAACTAACGGTGGCTGGTCACCTGGCATGCTGGCTGTCAATTTCATTTATGTTTTCAATCGATTGTGCTCGACGATAGCATACCCAAAAGCAACGCCCACCCCAAACACACACGCACACACACACACGCAAGCGCAGCCAATATTGGTTAGAATTTTGACAGCTCAAATTTAATTTGCGTTTACAGCTGCCTCTGACTCCTCTTTTGACCATTGCCTCGCGCTGAGGCTGGGTGAAAAAGGGAAACGTTATTTGCTTGACCAACTCACAGTCGGGGCTTGCATGTGTGTGTGTGTGTGTAAGAGTGTTGGCGCGGTCAGTCACGGTGGGGCTTTTGTTTATTGTACCACGCCAGTCACACGACGATTTGTCTAATTTTTAGATCGATTGTTTATTTATCTTGCCCTACGCTATCTTTGCCTGTCGTCAACATCTTGGACTACAACTGAAGCGTCCACTCCAACTCCACTCCTTCCAAGCACATTTGTCACTTTTACTAGTTGCGCAACCAAAGAAATCAAAGATATCTTGACATAATTGGATATTTAAACAAGCCCAAGCGGCCTTTATTTATTTATATAACTTTTATTTGTGTTTGTTCTTATGCCAGTCATGGGACTTGTTGTTTCGTATAGGTCTTATAGATGTGAACCCTCATTTCATATAAGTACCAAAAGTCTGCAATGCAAATGGCATTGAAAACGTCAGTAAAGCGTGTTACAAGGCGCCTGGCCCAGTGTCTAACCATCTCCTGATCGCCTGGGCTCGAATCCCCGTACTTGACATAGCCAACAAGTCGACGTATAAAATAAATAGCTTTTGAATTGCGTACAAGCAGTAGCTGGCTTATTGGCTCTAATTCGAGCAAATCCTTAAACGCCAACTGCGCAGCTAGATAATCCTCCTTACCAAAGGTGGTACTGCTGCGTAATACATTGACTTTATCAAGAAAGTTGGACTCCACGCTTAGCGTTTCGCAATGCCAGATCATCTGATCCAATATGAGCAACTCGTGGTGGTGTTGGGGCTCTTGAGGTTCTATTGGCTGCGGTCGTTCCAGCAGGCTCTCAGTCAGGAGAATAGCTCTGCAAAATGCATCCAATTTCAAGGATTCGACGTTAATAAACTCCAGTTTGGATCGTGTATTGTAGGGAAATATTTTGTCATTTAACATTAAACGGCATTCACCAGTGAGTACAAACTGTACAATGCAACTTCGATTGGTCCATCGTCGTAGCAGTAGGGCTGGCCAAGCAAGATAACCAGGCTTTAGAGCGAAAACCACTTTCTCCGCACCGATTGTATCTAAATAAATACATTTTAAATAAGATATTCGTATTAAAAATACTATTCATAATAATTATAATTACTTTTTTCCTATTGCTTGCAGCTTAAATTATATTCTACAATAGTTTAGACGGTAAGTCTTGCATGATTTCTTAAATAATCGTTAACTTTATTTAGATTTGGCTTTCAACTTTCAACGCTTTGTTTTATTATTATTAACTGTTTTCCCAAGAAGTTTTACAACTTATTAAATTGTTTTCACTTAGTATTTAAATACTCAATGTCTACTTAAATGTTGTTTTGGTGTAGTCCTTTCAACTTCAGCCTGCGCTCTCTCTTTCTCTATCTCTCTTACTATAAATGGGTTTTTTATATTGTCCTAGCTGAGGAAACGCTTTGCACATTATCCACACGCCTCATTGACCAAATGGCCATGCAACATGTGGCTACTTTAACTCGGGCAAGCAAAAAACACAAAATTGAGCACTAGCTGGCGGCTTTCTTGCTTCTAATTTGATTTATATTTATAAAGCCGGAATCATTTGCTTTCGATTGCCGTAATAATAAAGCGTCGTTACATTTAAATAATGACCGAAAGCCGACAAGAGCAATGAGTACATTCTCATTCTCGCGTGCACATCCTTCTCGTCGACGACGACGTCCTGGTAATGGCTATGAAAATTCAATTATAACCCAGCCGCAGCATGATGGCCACAGAGTTTGCTGTAGTAAAGCGGCAAAGAGTGTCTCCACCATTGAAAGAAGGCACATAAAACACGTTGCAAGATTAATTGTGCACACTGTTGTACATTACGACGACGACGACAACGCGTATACGCCGTGTTGTACTACATGCTACATGTGTAAATAAAGATGGGAACACACAAACACACACACAAAGCATTTGTTGAGCTGCACTGGCGACTGCTTTTTTGGTCATCATATTTAATTCAAGCATAAATTTTTGCACGCATAAAAAAGGGACACGGCCAGGCAGGCAGGCAGGCAGTTGGAAATATAAAAGAATTAATACGTTTCGGTTAATTTATGTGGGCGAAGAACGGGCGCCCGGCACTGCGCCACCGATGGAGCAATGAAAAATTGCCCTAGCACCACCGTACAACCGTCTCCTTCTGTTCTCTGTCTCTACGGAACCAATGAGCCACAAACGGCCGTGACGAATGGACAAGCTCGACACTCAACCACGCCCACAATTCTCATCAGGATCTGCCAGGCCTTTGGTCATATGACCATTACCATTTCTACTATGGCTGGGTGATGGAAACGGAGCTTTTGTCTCGTCACCCTTTTTTTTTCTTTTGGGCCAGCATTCTTTTCGCTCGCTTCACAGTGCGCGCTCAGCCATTTGGCTGCCTTTTGTTATTGCAGTGTGGCGGCCATGGGTAATTAAGGGACGTGTGCGAATGTGTTCGACCCACCAACAACGACGGCGACGACGACGACGAGGACTATGAGCCACCTGCCATTGTTATTAGAGTACCCTGAAACCCTCCCCTTCCGGTTGCATTTTAATTTGTCATAATTTTGCCCGTTCACTGGCTAATTAGCTAGTCAGCATCACCTCGCCTCCTTCCTCATCCAACCTACTGTTTCTACTCACCAGCTGACGGTACGGCTGCCATCATTACCACACCCAAGATCCACTTCGGTTTAGCTTTGCTATTGATTTGCTTAAACTTGCTTCTTCGAAATCTTGCAGCAAACTGAAATAATGTGCAAGCCTTAACGTCACCTCCGTTTGAATCAGTATTTAATGCAATTGTCAGCTCTTTTGATATAAATCGCTGAATATGTCAGCCAGTTGAGTGATTGAATTACGAATGTTGCATAAACATTCGCAGATGGCTTATTAAACAAATAACTCGATTGAACTGAATAAAACAATCTCTTGCTTTCATTTGTCAACTGTTTGTGCAGCTATCGGTAATCATATAAAATGTACTCGATTATATGAACCGATAACGTAAAAACGTTAAACGTGTTGAGAGTTGCATGTTAAGAAAACATCGATAAGAAGTATGCACAACAGGAGTAGATACGATATCGATAGAAATACTTTTAGTTTGCTAGATGAAATGAAAATGATGAATAAGAAAATGATGAATTATTCGGTACAAAATTCTTGTTTCAAATACATAAAAAGAATCGTATCGAGTATAAAGCATTTGCATTAATAATACTGTCGATGTGTAAAACGATATAATATATTTGAGTGCTGCCAGATTATTTTCAAGCATAGAACAGTATATATGTAAGTAGGTATACTTATTCCATCATGGACGAAGTCTTGCTACTCGTAACCAAACGAACAGAGCCCAATGCATGTACATGCCAGTGCTTCCAGTTTTTCCCGTTAGTGTTTAAAACGCGATTGCGGGACAAACCTATATGTATATTACATAAGATCCTCAAAATATAGTCAACTGGTATTAGTGAGATTAAATATATACATAGGTAAATAGCTATTTTTAGCATTAATTTTTGCCTATCTAGCTTGTCTTACTCAAATAATTATGACATGAATACACTTATGCGATATTCCTTTGCATTCTTCTTATTATTGTTTGCGATCGTGGGAGATATGACGTTTTGAAACGACAGTTATAATAGAGAATAATAACAGTTGGCAATTCAATTTTTAATTTTTCAATTAAGACAATATATACAATAATCACCAATTGTAAAACAAACAAAAATGCGTATTCCTAGATGTTTACACATCTCCCATGTGATCGGACTCACTTTGCTTCTTTCCTTCAAATTAGTACGTATAAATTGGAATGACGTTGAACCTTTTTTGATATTTGCTTTGAATATCTCACTAATTGCTGTTTTGAACAAAAAGAAAGCTGTCTTCCTATCAATTATTATAGCTTTAGATTTCCAAAACTACTATTTTTAGGAGAAACATTCACAATACATTTGTACTATCTTGTATCCACTTCTTTGCCTTGCAATAATTGAAACATAAAACTTTAGGTGTGCTGCAATGTTGCATCATTGCAACATTGAAAGTATCTTCTCAACTGGAGCATACCTCAAGTCAAGTGAATGAGCCTTTTAATATGAACAATAAGCTGTCGATAAACTCGTTCGTTTGTAGAATGCTCTTCAGCAAGCTATTATTTTTTGGCAGCCTGTCTAATACAAAAAGAACTTTATGTGGGTGAAGCACACACACAGCAATACAAATCTATTGAGTGTAGTATGAAACCATAATCTCTATACCTCATCACTTGCAGCACACTCAACACTTGCCACTGCCGACTTAATTTTTCAGCCAATAAACCATCTACGGACAACTACATACCAAATAAACTCACAACAGCCATAGAAATAGAAACAACTTTGAACAGGGCCGCTAAAACCACATAAATCAATGTCTGAAGGAAGCTCTACTCCTTTTCCCACAGCCCCTCACACCACACCGCAGTTCACAATAAACCGAAGCCAAAATTGAGCACCCACTCAAAGCAACAAGAGCAGCACTGCCCATTTCCACGTCACATTTCCATTTAAGCATGCTGAACCACTTCCACACACACACACATGCAGTGACAGAAATTGCAAAATATTTGATTTGTGCTTATTTAATTTGAAATCTTGTACACCGAAAAGACCCACATCCACAAACGCAGAGCCACAGACATATGTGTGTACGTTGGAGTATAGCTTGGGTTTTGGGAAGCTGCTGAGCACTGATTTAGATGGATGATACGAGTGGAAGCGAATGTAAGATTGCGGTGCCTAAGGCGCAACATGCAGCTTTCAAGTGCGTTGTGCAGTTTTCAAGTGCTGTCAGCTGCACTTAGTCGACATCAGAGTTCGTGCTGATGAATTTTGGTATGCATCCAAAGCGAGAGCGAAACAGAGAGAGAGAGATAAACTCCATGGATATTATGATTAGCTTGAGGACTATGATAATGACAATGATGATGTTGGATGTTGTACGCACACGCAGGACACAGAATGCCATTTCATGTTCAATTAGTGCATCAGTCTAGGACTCTTCAAATTAAATGCCTGCGAGTCTAATTAATTACGGGCAATATGGGCAACTGGGCAACGTGCTATCATTCAGCTGTTGCGGTTGCAGCTACCCCTCACCACACACACACACGACCCTACAACCTATCTAAAGGCCCATCAACAACATTATTACCAAACGGCAAGCAACATTTGGATGCAGCTGCATTGTTGCAGTTGCGAGTTGCTGTTGCGGTTGCATGTTTCTGTTCGCTGTGTCGCCAAACTAATGAGGAAATAAGTAGATGCTCAAATGCATTTTGGTTAGCGGCTAAATATTAGCGATTGAGTTGCACGAAGCACAAACACAATACTATTATCAGTCTCACAACAACAACAACTCCACGATCAAAAGAAACGTAGTCGTCCTTACACACAATCAGACCAAAATGTTAAATGCGAAAAAATATGTAATGAAAAAGTAGAAAATTGTCTTTGCCAATTTGCATATAGAATTACATTCATTGTTGATGTTCGCGTGTGTTAAATTCCCTTATCCCGCACCCCTTTTGTAACTGACTGCTATGTCATGTGGGCCTCCGATGGCATTGTCCTGAATCCTTGCTTACATTTTGATGCCTTTGAGTGAAGCTGACAATGCTGCCAATTGGCAGCCGCCACGCAAAGCCAAAGGCAAAAGCAAAAGCAAATGTTATTAAATATTCAGTTATTACAAACAAGCGAACAAACGCAGCAAAAACGTTTTAAAATTGTTAACAATATTCTATGCAGCATTTTCTTTTGTACACATTTCATTTTTTGCAGCTTAATAAATTGTCAACAGAAAATGTAACTCAATATTTGAGGCTGAAACAGGTATAATACCTTATAATAAATGAATGTAGTAAGACGTTAACAAGCTGTCTTGCTTAAATCTTATAATGTGTAAGCATAAAAGTTGAATCTAAACATTTTAACATGGGTTACAATTTAATAAACTTATCAAGCTAGCTTAAGATAAGCTTTTGAAAAGGGATAAGAATTGAATAAGAACTAAAACTCAAACTATTAAAAATAGTTTGTGGACATCAGTCGAGAGGGAGAAGCTTTTTCCAACTCTCTCCACAACATCAGCTTCCTGAACTTACTTTGCATAATTAAAGTCATATTTATTATTTTTGCATTAAGCGTAAGAAACTTTTTGTTGCGTTTTGCGTGCTCTTAATTATTTATTGTTTTCTTTTGTTTGTGTACGAAGTTTTGTTTGGTTGGATTTGGCTAAGGATTCTAACAGTGATCGGAGGTACATACGTTGAACTTGCTTGACCTCGGTGACAGAAAAACTAACAAAACGTGTTTTACAAGTGAAAATAAAGCTCACAGTTGATTATTTAAACATCTTAATTAGCTTAACATTTGTAGATTCTATTAGAAAAAGTGTTTGCTTAAATGGATTTGCAGTAAGCATTTTATATATACGTTTTTGGCCAATTTGTTTATAACGAAATGATTAAAACAATTAAAATTTAATTTAAAAGTTTTTCTCAATTGCACATTTCCGGTTCACCCAATGTCATTTGCAGTTGTCAGTTGAGACAGAGAGCGAGCGAGTATTCCAGTCGTACTACGATCTTGGTCAAACGCATTACAGCGATTTAATTTAAAAGTTTGAACACTATAAATGTTTTGGGCAAGAGCGGAGGTGGCGCCTGAGGGTACAGTAGCTGGGCAGCAGTTGAAGCACATGCAGTAAATTTAATTTGTAACTTAATATAAAAAACAATTTTCATTGCCGGCTCAGATTTTGATTGCCAGAGAGCTGTTGAGCTGCATTTGCCAGAACCGTTTTTTTTTTGCATTTGTGTTTCATTTTACTTTTAGTCGCAGTCTGCCACTTTTTAGCCATTTTATTTTTGTTTTTATTTTGTTTGATGCTGTTAACAATTTTTACCTGCTACTGTTGCTTGGTAAAGTTTTGAGCTCACATTAATTAGAAGCTGCCACGCTCGGCAGACGCGCGCTAGCCCCCCTCAGACACACAAAGTTGGCAGCTGCGTTTGCTCGCCTAAAAGTGCAACATATTCGCGAGTGCAAGAGGTGCCAACTTTTTGGTTTAAGTTGGGTTTGAGTTTGCATTTAAGTTGAGAGAGTACTAGTTGTTGTTTCGTTCGTTGTTTTCGTCAGACGTTTGTCGAGATGCTTTTAATTAAGGCAGCACCAAAAAAAAAACAGCGTCATGCATCATGCTCCTTAGCTAGGAACCGATAGAAAGAGAGACAGAGAGAGAAAGAGAAAAGGCAGGGGGCTAAAGGTAACACTGCTAGTTGCATTATGCTGGCACTCGCTTTAGCCAGGACAAAAAGGTGTTAACATTTTTAAAGTTGCCTTTAATTTTGTTAAAAGCGTCAGCAAACATGTGTGTGTGTGTGGGGGTTGCCCCCAGTCTGGCTGCTATAAATAAACGCAATCTTCACGCACGTAACACAAATGCCCAACTAATGGGGCACTGGAGTGGGCGGGGCGTGGCACATAGCACAACACAAAAGAACAGAACGGAAGAGTCGCGTCTCATTTAACGCACGTATCCAAATAATGACCCAAAATGATGGCGTTTAATTCAAATGAAGCGGCATCGCTGATGGCCAACGATGCGTTTACATAATGTTTAATAAAAAACATATGTACCTGAGCAGCAGCAGCGTAACAGACTGGTTGATACTCTGTACTTTCGCTGGAATATTATTATTCCGGAGTAATTTGGCAGCAAAGCAAAGTTGATAAAACAAAGATTTTACAGCAAATAGGTCTTGAGTTTAAGCTTCAAGTTGTGATAAAGTTCTTTTTGATTGAATTTATTGTATTTTGTTTGGCATAAAATCGTTTAATATGCTCACATAGTACGTGTGTTGACAGGGTATGTAAAACTGCGTGCGTTTTGTAAATAAAATAAAATGAAATGTTTTATCAACGTGCCAAGCGCACTAAACAGACCACGACGACGATGGCTACCTTCTGCTCTTTACTCATTGCTGGCCCGTCCAAACTGACTGACTGATGGTCCTTTTGACCACCTGAATGCTGGTTAGAGGGTGGCAAAAAGATGCAGAGTGATTGCCGACTGTGGACTGCGGTTCAGGCTCGCTTATTATCGCTATTCCGCACCCCCCTCAGCATGTGATATTTGTTATTTGTTGTTGTAATTGTTTTGTTGTCGTAAATGCGAAGATAGATCGCAATTGCCACAGGCCATTACCAATGGAAAATTACGTATACGAGTGTGGGAGTTTTTTTTTTACTGGGAGTGAGAGCTATGCTCCTGGATAGACATTGGCAGCACCCGCTACAAATTTCTTGTCATTAAATTAAAAATAAACGACAATATTTTATGCGCCTATAAATATGCAACACACAAAATGTGTTTTTTTTTGCCCAGTAGTCGGAGGAAAGTTAGCAGCTGTGTATTTTATTTTATTTGTTGTTGTTTGTTTGGATTGTTGTTGTTGTTGTTGTTTTAATGTCTTCCTTATGCAAGGCATCGTTCGCCAGTTAAAGTTGTTGACCAGGTGTGACCAGAGCAGAGATGGAGTGCCAGCCAATGAAATGAATGACCAGCCAAAAGTGATTTGCCTAAGCCTCCTTTTTGTTTGAAGTTGTATTGTAGTTGTTGCTGCTGCTGCAACAGTTATGTATCTTACGGATACGCAAATAGTAAACTGCAAAACCATAAATTGTGATTAAAAATATTAAATTTCTTCTCTCTTTTAGCCTGGCAAAAACAAATATCCAGTCACTTGTGTTAAAGTAACTGGGAATAACTTATTTTTCTAATCTCTCAACGATTAAATATTTATTGTAACTTTATTTAATGTGTATAAGCTGTAAATAAATGAGAGTTTTAAGTTATTTTCGAATTGTTTTTTTTTTCTATTTCATTGTGATAACAAAAGTACAAAAGTTTACAGCAACAGTATTTTGATTTGTCTTATTGTTAAACAAATTTAATAAATTCTATAAATTCCTTGCTTTACCTATTTAAGTGATTTTTTGGATACGTATTCGAATAATTGACTTTTGAAACGAATTTCTGTATTTACGAAAGAATTTTAAAGCTGGAACTTTGAGCCACATTTTTTAATCGTTCAAAAATAGTTGAAAATATTCAATATAAAATTTGTAAAATGCTCGGGAACATTAAGGAACAGTATATTTTTATTTTAATTATTTGTAAGGCAATTTTTTAATTTTCTAACTAATCATAAAAGCACTTAGCTCTTCTCTCTCTCTGTGTCTCTCTTGCTCTTTTGCCTCATTTTATAAAGCTTAATTTTTTAAATTGACCTACTTACTGTACGAATAACATTTGTTAAGGTTTGGTTAAGTATAAAAGTTCAATGATTTACCTATGCAGTTCAGCATTTTAGACATTTTCCTATGTTGATGCATTTTTGGCCGTTGCTGCCTCGGCTACTACCTCCAGTTTGGCATCCTCAAAGTCGCTGTCTGTTTCGCTTTGGCTTTCGTTGTCGTTCCAGGGTTGCGTTTCGGCTGTGCCCCAAATCAGGTAGATGACATTGCCGGCAAAGAGAAGCATGGCAGCAATGCTAAATACCACTTGCCACTGACTTCGATCCGTTGGCTCTGTGACCAATACGCCCACTACCAGGGGCGTGAACATGGCCACCAGATTGGTGAAGGTACTCAGAATGCCGGACAGAATGCTTGCATGCACCGGCGAAAGATCAATTGTATTAAGTTCGCTGCCAATTGTTGCTGCACTGCTAACGCCCACACTCAGCGTGACCAGAGCGAGTGCCAGCGGCTTCTGTGTGGCATCCACAAAGCCCAGGGCCAACATAATGGCAGCTGGTGTCCATAGCGCAATGCTATTGTATGTCTTTCTCAGCGCTGTCAAGCTGAGACATTTTCGCTGCAGCAGTACATCCGCAATGATCAGATAGACATAGCACATGAACCACATCAGCAGAAAGGGCAGTGCCGAGAAGAAGGCATTGCTATGCATTTCCAATCCGAGGACGCCATTCAAATAGGCAGGCAGCTCTGCCTGCATTGTTGCCAATCCCCAGGTGTCAGCACATCGAGCACAGAGTAGCGCATAGAATGGCGCCGACGAAAATATACCCTTCCAGGGTATGGCGAGTTGCCTTTCTCTCCTTATACTCCGCTGCAGATCTCCGACTATGTAACGCCTCTCGGCTTGTCCGATGCAACGTGCCTCGCTAGCACGATTGGCGCCCAGGATTAACCATAGCAGACACCAGCTCAGACCTAGGGCAGCCGAGGTATAACTGATTCCTGGCCAGCCCCAATACGAGCTGGCCAACATGCCAGCTGCATACATGGCCAAAACATTGCCACAATCGAAACCTGTATAGGCAAAGGCGCCCAATCTCGTACGTTCGACGGCTGGAGCCCAGTTAGCCAAGTGCTGATGGATGCAGGGCAGGGTTAATCCCTGACAGAGTCCCTGCAGCAATCGTATAGCACAATATGCCCTCCATCCGGCCACATAGATACTCTGCGGCGTCCACGCACTCAACAAGCCGGATCCAAAGCTGCCCCAGAAGAGCACTGTCTTGGCACCAAAACGTTTGCATAGATAACCACCCGGGAACTGAGTTAACGCTGAACCCCAATAGAAGCTGGATAGCACATAGGACTTTTGTCGCTCCGTCCAGTTATAATACTGCAAAGGATAAATTGTCAATTGTTTATAATAAAATATCTCTCTCTCTCGACTCTCACTAACGGGCAGGTCAGCATTTGCGGAGGTGGCATTTGTCATGGCCACAACAGCCACGCCCACATTATACTGCAGTATAGTATTGACAACGAGTCCCAGAAACAACAGCAATGCTTGCAAGTGACGCAATCCAAGGCGTGGCACTGCAAACAAATAAACAAAAACAAATGCAAATTAGTTACCTGAGTTAGATACGGCCAACATTTTCATTGCTCTTTATTTTTATGCTGTTGCAGAAAGTTTTTTGTATTTGCTGTTTGATTATTAAGGCTTTAAGGAAGATGTCTCAGATCCGACACAGCATCACTAGCTATAAGAAAGTTTTTTGCTATACGAATTCATTTCCATTTCTTCAATCGAAAACCTAAACTTTATTCCGAATTTTCTCTGCATCGAAGTAATTTCTTGTCACCTTGAGATTCGTTATATAAAAGTTTGACTGTACAGGTAGATTCTTTACCGGAAAGGTTTACAGTCTTCATGGTGCCAAAGTTATGTATTCTTTTGTGTTATTTTTAAAAATTTTACTCACCTTTCTCTAGCTCCACATTTGTATCCGTCATTTTACTTTTAGCACTTCTTTGTTATTTGTTGTTGTTGTTTTTGCCAAGGTTTTGTTTAGAACCACTTTATATAAAACGCTACAAGTTTACAACTGTTTCCAAACACAATTGCAACAATTTACTGTGTTTTTTGTTATTTACTCGGCGTTCATAATAATTTGTTGTTGTTGTTCTAGACAGAAAAAAAAACCTGCGAAAAAAAGTATTGTTATTTATATTATTTTGCATTGTCTAAAATAATTAATTTAATGGGCTGCAAACACTTAAATGAATGACAATGCCATCATTAATAGTTAATTATTTCTGTCATTGAGTTTGTCATACATTGAGTTTGAGTTTACCACAAAATCAACGATAATAAATCGCTTTTTTTTGATACTCTGCAGATAACATTCCCTTTGATTTACTCTTCTAGCAGAAACTTATGTTATTTTTTTTAAACAAAATTCCTCGAAATCGCTTTTATTTAATGGCTTTATGCAGTAAAGTAAAATATAATTAGCATTTAACTAGAATATCAGAAAGCTTCTTTAGAAGTTTCGTTAAGCTAATCTCAAATAAAGTTTCATATTTCCGATTTCTTGTTTATTTATGTTCAATTGAACGTTCTCAGAAACCCCCTCACAAAAGTGCTCAACGCCATTATAAAAATGTTCAAATTTAGCTTTTGTTGGCAGATGTTTATTGTTGTTGTTTTTCTTCTTATTTTCTGCTATATTTGCAATTGTTTTTCTTATTTTATGCTGCTAGTGCAAAACTATGAGCCGATGGTGCAAGGAGAAGAAGAAGAAGAGACTGCAAATGGAAAGTTTCAGCTTAGACTTAGACTTGAAAGTTTATTTGTTTGTTTATTTGCGAATTGTTTCAACGTTTTGCTTTGTGCTGCTGTTGTTGTTGTTCAGTTTTTATGTTGTGTGCAAATTTGGTCGATAATATCAACGAAAAAATGCAAATCCTAGTATTTACAATTCGATCTGCGTCGGCTAACAAGATGCGTCCAGTGCCATTGACAGCTATACACATACAAACACACATACACACACACTTTAACACAAACAGTTACAATCTATATATGCGTCTGCTTCTTTTTCTTGTTCCATACGTTTTGTTGCTATTGTTGTTTCCAATTGTTCTGAAAGCTGTCAATACAACGGGCTACAACGTGAACAGAAGTTAGAGAAGGGGGTGGTGGTGAGGGGGTTACTTAGGTAAAGGGTGATCTGGCCCTTACAGCCTACTAATGCCGCATGTAGCAGCAACAACAAAACTCGCCCAAAAAAAAGAAAAAAAAAACAATTCAATCGAATGCAATGCTAAAGCATATTTTTGGGTCCCATGCAAATATTTGCACATTTCAATTTTTGTTTACATTTTAGTGCAAATTTTGCAAATTACTCGCATTGCAGTCTGGCAACCCCTCCTTCACCCACACACACATGCAACACCCACCCACCTGAACATCGTGTCATTCACAATGTGCTCAGTTTTTTTTTTGTTTGTGGTGCACATTTAATTTAAGTAAATCTCTGCCATGTGCTGCACATTTAGAGCGCAGTGGCATCGTTAAAGAGGGGTCGCAATGCGATGCAATATTATTTATGTTAAGTAAAAGTGTTAAAAATAATTTTTAAATATAAGTGCAAAGCTATTGTTATAATCAAGTTATTCTCTGCTTTAATATTTGTTTGTTTATTTAATTTTTCCATTAACAAATCATAAAAAAGCCAAGCATCTAAGCACAGCGATATGTTTACATTTAGCTATCGTTATCGATATATCGCTTCTCAAATAACTGCAGCCACATACAAAATAATTATAACTGCATATCTTGACGATCTCCCATTGTTGTTGTCATGTGACGCCACTGAGCGCATCGTGTCTTTCTTTAATAATAATGTCGAGTATTTTGCTTGCTTTTATTTAAAACAAATCGGCAAACACCCACACTCACACACACACTTATATTCAAGCACACATTGTATGCAAATAAAACAACAAAGCGTGCAATTCATTTATACGTTTTGTGTTATTTTAATTTAAAATGTCTTTCGATTTGTTATTAGGATTTCATAAAGCTTATAGGTCGACACACAAGTAAACAACAACACAATTGAAAATCTATATGTATATACATATTTAAATATTTACAATGTTGTTCTTTATGAATAATAAAACGAAACAGAGCTTAACCGAAAACTTTTCGGGGTTGAGGGAATTGGCAATAGTTACCCAATTTTCAATTGAACTTTAGACTTTTCTATACGCGTTTGATTGAAGTATTTTTACATGCATATATATATATTTATATACATACATATGTATATTGTTAGTTCGCGTCACACACTATTCTATTAATAACAAATTTTTGTAGATTCTTTCACATTTGTTATTTTTGCCCCGTTTTTCCGCTTAATCGCTTAGCGTGTTCGTTTTGCTAGCGTTTTGTTCAACTGCGCTTTGTTTATGCAAACAACTTTTAGACGCTCGCTGCCAACTAATTTAAATCTCGCTTAATGAAGTCTTTCCCAGCGGCAAAGGCCACACCTACATATACAAACACAGCGATTGAAATGGAGCTCGTGTGTAAAAACCCAAAACAGAACAGATCCGTTAGCTTGGCTTAAGACAGATTTGTTATGGAAATAAATATCTTGTCTCCAGAATGTTGCTTGGTATCCATAAAACTAGCAGCTAGTTGTCAAATGTAAATCATTAAATGATTCTATTGAATTTAAGATACTGTGTCAATTGAATATTAAACTTGCTGCACAAACATTTCAAACATCAACGCTAATGAACGCTCACTGTCAAAAGCTAGTTGTTGTGGCAGCACCTCTGATCAGCTGATCTTTACATTGTTGTTTACCTTTTCTGTCATGTATCGCATAACAAAAAATCGATATTTTGTCTTACATTTAATTAACAGCACAGATATGCAAGCCGATCGCTTTAATTTACTAATTCACAGTTATGACTTGGCAAACGCGTAGTATGTAAACTGAAAGCGGTGATTGTTATTTGCTATGTTAACATAATTCAATGCTTATCGATAGCTATTAAAATTAAACTACAGTTTTTATTGTCGCCGGTATAATTAACATTAGCACACGACACTTTCTAAGATTTTTACTTTTTTCTTTAGTCTCCTGGCAGACAAACTTATCTCATACAACTGCAAAGCTATATTTATCAGTTTAGTTTATGTTCAGCAATACTCAAATTGGTAAATTTGCAAATTGGACGCTGTTAAAAACAGATGTGCATTTCATGTTATTGCTGCTGTAATGTTATTCAAGCGATATAATTTCTGTTATTCTCTCACATAAGCGTGCGATCGCCAATTCTCTCATTTACTGTTAATGTTGTTGTACGTACACATGTGTGCGGACGGCTAAAGAAATTCAAAATTTATGAGTTGTCTGAACTTTTAGACTTAGTTTGTGCGAAAACAACAAGGCATTAGTGCGTTAAATGCAAACAACTTCGTTCGAATCAAGAAATAATCCTTCTGCATTAAAAAATTGAATTCAGTCACATATGTACGTAGTTTTACGGTGGCGACAAAACGATCGCAAAAGACGCGCAAGCAAATAAACAATTTGCGGCCGTCATCTCGTCGTGTGTGTAAGTGAATTTGCTTGTGTGTGTGTTCGTTGCGTGTGATTCAATTGTTTAAGCAAACAACTACAAGCCAACGGGCAATTTATATTTGTTTAACCATTTAAATGCATTTTCAATAACAACAAGTATAACTTAAACCACCAACAAATATATCAATGTGAGCAATATTCAAAATAAAAGTTACTCAAAAAGCCGCCAAATGACGCGACTAATATAATATTTATAAAAAACGTTTAAAAATCAGTTAAATTTGCGTTTTACGTCAATTTTAGTGTCGCAGTTTTATTATTTGATATTGAATTTCGCGCTTTGTTTCGCCTTATTTCTTCCTTGTTTTATTTTACTTAAGTTTTCTTGTACCCCTTTTTTGTGCAATTCCTGTCTGGTCACACTCGCGTCTATCCTCACATTATCGGTTTTAATGAAGAGAGTGAACACGCGCGTAATTTTCACACCTCCCAGAACCCCTTCCTCCTTTAGCCTTTCTGTGTTTGCGACATTTTTGGCATTCTTATTGCATTCCACGTGTGTTTCGCATTTCTGTTTGTCTTCTTTGCGTTTCGCGTCTGTCGAGTGTAATTTGTATATTTATGTGTCCATTTGTGTAATTTGCTTGCCTTTCCTTTACCCTCTCTTAACTTAATAGTGATCCATTGTTTTAAACTCTGCGTCGCGTCTTAATGAACGTGTAATAAAAATATTGTGGAAAAAAAACAACAAGAAATCAAGTGAGACTCAAACATAACGGCATCAATATAAACACCAACAACAACATTTACCCCGCTGTTTTTGTAAGTTGCATGCATTTTTCTTTAATGTCTTGTTTTCATCTTTATTTTTTACTTTTCTCTTATTATAACATATTCTCTTATCACTGCGCTGTCTCGTCTAATTTATTTTTGCCTACTTCGTTTTGTACATAAACCAATTTCTACCTAAACATATCTTCATGCTTGTACATGCATATGTACATATCTACATGCACGATCACTCACAAACGCATACTTGGTTATTTACCTGTTGCCTCTTGTCTTCGTCCATGTCCGTCAGTCTATCCCTCTCGCACATGCTCGAATTTTTTTACATTCATTGTCAACTGTTATTTCATGATTGCGCTTCGTTGTCTTCGTCTGACCCATGTTCGGTTTTGTTGTTGCTGAGCGTACATGCATATGTACTTTTGTATATGAGTACATACATATGTACATACATATTTTTTATTGTACAATCCACCACCACTTCATTAGGGCTTGCCTCACTTCACCTTGGCTCAGCTCAACTCAGCTCAACTCAGCTCATCTTAAATCGTTATTCGACTGCGTTGTGCCTTGTTGGCAACGCTTCTTCAGCTTCGGAGAGTTCTCTTAATAAGTTTTTTTTTGTGCTCTGGGCAACACTCGCACTGTCGTTTTCATTTCAAACTCAACTTCATGGCCAGCGCTTCCTTTTTGCATAATTCCGCTGACTCATTGCTATGTTGAACATGTTCATAATTTGTACACATTTCTGTTGTTGTACACAGTTGCGGGTATTTCGTTTTCGTTTTTGTTTCGCGGTCGCATTGTGGTTTTTTTCTTCTTTTTGGTTTTTTGCCATACACACGACAAATTTACAGCCCGAGTTGGACTGGTGGCCACCGGCCACCTTTCGTCGGTCACTGTAGGTTTCTCATTGCGCTGACAGTGACATTTCTTGGCTTTGGTGAGTTCGGGTGGTCCTGGGCAGAGCCTCTTTCTAAAGGTCAGCTGCGTGGTGAGGTTGCCATGTTTACCAGGAATTTAGTGCATTTTGCGCATTTACCTTAACCAAAGAGTAGAGGGTATTTTTAAATACAACAGTTCCGCGAATTAGGTTTGGATAACAGTTGTGGTATTTCAATAATAAGAATTTTGTGCAACTAAACAAACATTTGCAATTACATAAGCTTAGACCGGAACCACATTGTAGAACTCAAACTTTCTGTTTGTCGCGCGACTTTTGTATTTTTAAACAGCTGTTTTGTTGAATTACCCCTCTCAATACACACACACACACACTATATATTTCTCAACACACCATACATAAAATCAGTGCCGTTATTTAAACCACCTGTTTAACCCAACTTTGGCAATGCACACAAAGCAACTGCCATTGCCCGGCTATAATAACTACTCGACGTCTCGTAGTTTGCAAACGAAATGTCATTAAAAATGTCAAATTAACATCTGGCGTTTAGCTTTAGTCAAGTTTCCCAATGATGACGACAGTTGTGCCTCGTTGACTGTTAACTAAACAACTGACTGCAAAAACAAAAAAAAAACGGAGAACGTCTAAAATTATCGTATATTAGTATACGTTAATGGATATCGTCTATGTATGTATGTTTGTGTGGGTGTACGAGGGAGTAGAGAAAAAAAAATCGAAAGTAGTTGGCATGTGACATCAATATTTTACTGATTAGAAGCTTTGCGACTTCCGGTTCTTATTACATTTCAAAATGACATACATTTGGTATGGAAGGAATCGGGAAATTTTGTTAATAAAAAATTGTATTCTCAAAATTAAGTTTAATTTAATCGAGTATTGGAAAAGGTTTTGCATTGCGTTTAGTTAAAGTTTAGTTTTGTGAAAAGAGTATTCCTTCTTTGGCATCATATCATATCGTAGCGCTTATCAGTAGTAAATAGTTGCCGATAACACAATTTACATGCCACATTCAGTTATTGCATTGTTCTACACGAGGTGGTTTTGCAGTTAAATGAAATAAGCGATAAAATATAAGAGAGTAAAAGATAGAAAAAGAGAGAAACAAACACGTTTTACCTGCCAACAATGAGCTATATGTGTGGAGCTGAGTCACCTTTTTTTTTGAGTTGAAAGAACTCATTCAGAACGCGGGCAACAATTAGTACTAAAAGTAACAATTTATCTGTCAGTTTTGTTTCAATGGACAATAAAGTTAAAACAACACGTAAATACGACTGTAACAATATAATTAAATCGAAATTTATGACGACTACCCAAAAAAAAAGTCCAAACAATTACTTTAAATTTAACTGATCTCCCCAATGATCTTTTCCATAGTGCGAACCAACCATCAGATCTTTTGCTTCATATTTGGGCATACTCACAATGGTATATAAAATTGTGTATGTATCTGTGCCAGAAAGTTTTGTGTGAAATACGCTTGCGCAGCGAGACTTACCCTTCACAAGTTATACTCGACTGAACGAACCGAACGCGTTTAATAAATTATCAAGTTGAATGCCCAGTTTCAAAGTTTGACCTTGAGCACAAATTTCGGTTCTCTGGGTTCTCTCTTTGAATGTGTATTTATTTATTTTTTTGCTGTGATGTTTGGCTTTATTTTTCTTCTTCTTCACAAAAGTCTTGCGACTTTGGTTTCTTTGAGCTTTGATGCGTTACAAATGTCGCCTCGGCTACAGTCGGCTGAAGAAGTGAAACTCTACAGCAAGTGTGTAAATGTTGCTTTGGTCTTTGCTTAATTAGCGCAACCATACAAATTAACTAACGCACATGCGTAACTTAGGCACAAAGATAGATAGAGAAGCAGCAATTTTTTTTGGGTTTGTTGTATAATGATTAATGTGCTGCTCATGATTATTTTCCTCTACTTTTTCAAGTAACTTTATTGTTGGGCGCTTTTTGAACTTGGCTTTTGTGTTAGGTAGGCAATTGCAAACCGGTTTTTGGGCTATGGTACATAAATTATTATTACTAATGATAGTTCGTAAAAAAAATAGTAAAAAAAATGATTTTTCAATGCCAAAGTAATGGTAAATTAAAATAATTTGTAGTCTTTAGAATACAAATTGTTTTAATTATGTAATGATGGGGTTTTATCTTAAAAAATATGAAAGCAACTTAAAAAATGAGATAACGTGCACAGATGGTATTTCCCTAATGGTTTTTTCTAGGCACTTTTACTTTTTTTTATTGAATATTTATTTTTATGAATGATGCTATAAATAGAAAGAACTTTTACTAGTCATATTTTATTACTGGCGCCATTCCATTAACATTCAAAACTATTCTCACAATTTAAACAGCTAAGCAATGAAAAAAATCTTCCTCTATTTATTTGTGTTTGGCTTAACACAACGCAACGGTCTCGTTAAACATAAAAGCTAATCAGCTGACGCTTATATTCGATTTTCAGTAAAGTTGACGCTAGAAATAATAAATTCTTACTTATGCACAGCATCTGTCTGCATAAATATTTATTGATATTTTTTTTTTGATGTCATGATCGATCATTGGGTATGGCGGGAAAGTGTTGAATACGTTGACGTTGATGAGCGCCAATTTGTTAAGGTGCTGAAATATGGAAATTTAAGTTTTCTGCTTTTGGTTGACGATTTCTATCTGTCACTTTCAGGACACATTCCAAATATTTTGTTTCTTCTCTGTGTGGCTAAAGAAAAGTTCTATGATGAGCCACACCACAACAACACACAGCTATAAACATTATACTCGATACCAAAGGTAAAGAGTTTATTGGGTTTTTGCAATGTCCGTTATGGTGTCTGTCCGTAACCCTTCACCCCTCAAGCAAGAGACTTGAAACCCTGCAAATATCTTTATCTATGGCCGGGGCACGTAAAGTGTCAAGGTTGGGGCTCTACGATAACTGTGGGGCTGGAAAATCGAAAAATTCGATAACTCAAAATCGATAAATCTTCCTTTTCGCACATACTTACAGCTAGAACTACCAAATTTGGTGAGAAGATAGCTACTAGCAATCCCCAAAAAACTGCATCAAACTTTGGATGCCAAGCCCATCCATACCGCACAGCCCCGTCCCCAACTTTACAAACTTTGAGCTGGAGTCCCAAGTCTGGACGGAGATACTGGTGCATCCTCATCTGCAGGAGAATCTTAAGGCAGGTACACCCTTGCAGCATCCGTACCCTTTGCAACCAGGCCTCTTTTTACCTGTTTCAGTACAAGTATCGAGTATTCCGCCGTCGACTTCCGACTGCAACGTTTCCACTTGTTTCGTGGGTTATTCAGCGCTTCTCTGTCTAATTGTTGCCTTGATTAGCGACAGAGGTCTTTTTCATTTTTACTTATGTATCAATAATGATGTCGTGTGTCTTCTCTTTTTTTTTATCAAAGCGCACGTAAATGTCAGACATAAGCCCCTTGGTTTAAAAATATCACACGCAATTGCTGTATTTTGTGTGTGAGTGTGTGTGTGCGTAAGTGAGGTTGATTGATAAGAAAACGACGTGACAGCTGTTTGGGAAACGCCAGGCGACTGTTTCCAATACTCTTGTTCAAACACTTTCTATAGGGTATATTTGTTTAGGTGCACATTAATTTAAGTCATATTCAAAACCCGCACTAAAAGTATTTTCTAAACGTTGTAAAAAACAAATGTTAAGCTTCTGTAGTGTATATTGACATCGGCTTGAATAAACATATATGATCAATATATTATTTTTTCTTGTTCACACAATTTGAGCTCTGCTGGCCGAGGAGAAGCAAATATGGTTGTATGCGGGTCTTAAGGAAATATTCTCTGAATAATTAGGGTTGCATTGTTGGGGTTTTTTCTTCATAAATTTGGTAAAGGGGTGCCAAGAGAGCGAGTAACTTCACGCAATCCAATTGACTTTAACTCAATGTAGCTCTTCAGGTCTTCTCTGCCTGAGGGCCATTTGTAAAATACTTTTTAATTTGTTAGGCAAATGTGAAAATGTTTTTTAAAGGTTTGAAGTTCTTCTTTTGTTTGATAATAAACTTAACTTTACTGATTTATGCATAGTTGTTAATATTAGATTTCTTTTGAAATAGCTTGTTGCGGTTTCCCTCAAATAATTTAAATAATTTTGCAAACTTAATTAACTCAACGCCAAGCTATTTAAGAGTCATTATTAAAATTGTATGTTTTAATTATTTAGTGGCATGCATATGTTGCAATATTATAGTATTTATAATGTAAATATATTTAATGTAACCCATTTCTATTTATACTCTACAATAGCAATTTAAATTACTGTCAGCAATATATTTGAGCATAAAGCATTTTGCATATTTTGTGTCTAGTTTTTTCTCTCTTTCAATCAACTAATTTACACACTTGCATACTCTATTGTTTTGTTTTGTTTATTTTGTTTATGCGCTCAACTGTAAACCACACAACCACTAAATTAAATGCGATGATCAAACAAATAAACTGTCTTTCAACATCAAATATACATAAATAAAACAAATAAAAACACAACATTTATTAAATAAAAAATACAACCCGTCGTCTACCTTCCCACACACACACACACATATGTAAATATTATCTAATATATTTTCACATCAGAAAGCAATATATTTGAAATTATAATATACATATGAAATTTTTATAAATATATTTATTCTATTTTATGCGCTTGTGCTGTGCATTTTTGTTCAATATTGTTTTTATTTTCCTTCACATTCTCTAGCATTCCCTTTCTCTCTCTTTATGTTTATATCTTTCTCTCTCTCTCTTACTCTGTCTCTTTTATCCTCCATCAGTCTTCTCTGTCTAACTTTTCATGTCCAAAATTTCTTATCGCTGCGCTTGTTATTTTGAAATGTTTTCTAAACATTTCTACATAATTTTTTATGTCATTTTCATCATATAATATTGGATATATATCTTTATATGCTGTCCTCCTATCTCAGTCTCTCCCTCTCTCTCTCTCTCTCTCTGAGCTCGTTAAATGTGCATTCGCCCACACCAAAAATATTCACAATCTTTTTAAAATGTTTTCAATATCTGTCACTCGACACACAAGTGTGTTTTTATTCTGTGTTAAATCTGTTATTTCACACAATTTCTTTTCGTTTGAAACTTGAATTTTTCACACATCCGCAAAGTAACCTTTTTTACTCAACCTACTATTTTACACACAATTCCCACAAAAAAAAAAATCAAATGTTTATCGTCAAAATAGTTGAATTATTTCTTTGGCTCTTTTCTTACTTTTAACCTCTCCTATCTCTGTCTTTCCGTCTCTGTCTATCTCCCTCTCTGTCTGTATCTTATTCTGTCTCTTTCTCTCTCTAAATCTAAGCTTAGCTGCGCTTTTGCTTGCAAACATTCCTTCCTAAATATATCCAATAAAACCAAATATATTTATGTATATCACAAACTTTTCCCTTCTGAAAAAAAATGAATGTTATATGCATAATATTGATGATATACATAATTTGCTGTCTCATATCGAAATTGTTTTGTTCTCTTTCGATTTTTACAGGCGCCCGCCCACCCCCCTCATCACGTTCGTGTGTCGTGTGCAGTGTCATTTAGCTCTTCCACAATCAAAATAATCAAAAGTCAACAGCGCATAAAATTAAACAAGAATAAATCAAAAACTTTAAACCAACCAACTAAACAAAAAGAGAAGAGAATTACTTTTAGGCCAAAGTTGTTTGCAATTAATCAATATAACAATATCTTGGCCAATAATATTTGGTTTATTGTAAAGTGAAATCGTTTCAGTGTCAGCGTGTGCCCGCTCATCACCGAACTGGGCGCACTCTAAAAAGCATTTTTATTTGCATAATAACGTTAAGTTACTTTTTTATTTCGCTCTGTATGTGTTGTGTTTGAATTTGTTTTTAAACAAAATATATATTTTCTAAAATTTTTCGTATGGCGCAATTACTTCATATTGCTACTACCACTACACGCTAAGTAGTTTTGTGTTATCGCGATATATAAACATAAACAAATAAAACAAAAAACAAAAAAAAAAACCATTCAACTGAGCTGCAACACGAACGCGCCAGCGAACAAAGCCGGCTCACATGAGTGGGTTTCTCTAAAGTGGGTGAGTAATCAGCAGACGAAAACTTCTTCATTTCCACATTATTATTATCGTTTCAAAAAAAAAAAAACTGCCCTGCCACCCAAAACGGCAAACGCCATTTCACACACGTATACTCAAACATACACACACGCACATACAAACACACACCACATATTTTTATATTGTATATACATATATATGCACCATAAACTCATTCATGCATTTGACTTTGACAATAAGTCAAATACGTGTCCCCCCCGCCGCCGCTCACTTAGCCTGAATTTATGAACAATTTCTTTCATATAGTAGTACAACTTAAGACTCTTCTGTCTTTGGCAGTGTCTCTCTCTCTCTCTCTCTCTCTTGGCCATGCTAAGTGCGTTAACGTTGCCCAAGCCATTCGCAAAGTTTTTTTTTGTCTTTCCTTATTCCTGTGTCTTTGATACCAAGGCCATTATTTAACCAAGGCAGCAGGGGCTACCGCCTTTGCATGCTAACTAGAATTTGGTAACCATGTCAAAAAGACTCTGTGTATATATGTGTGTGCGGTTTTCTTTTGGCTCTGTGGCTCTGACTCTGTGGTTGTCATCTTCGTCGTCGTTGTCGTCCCGCTGAATGCCAAAAAGCAGTTAAACTCACTTAGCGCGTCGCAGACATGCACATCATCATACTAATAATAATAATAATAATAATATGGCCATATCATGGAGGACGGGCTAAAGTTTGGCTTGGCAAGTTACAGAGTCAGGCACCAGCTGTTGCCATTTTTTGGTTGCAGCTTGCAGCTGAATATCGCTGAGAAATGCATTTGTAATTAGGTTTAATTCGTTTGTTGACTGAAACAATCTAGATACTGTGAGATGTTAAAACAGAATAATTATCAAGAAGAATTGCACAAGTGCGAAGATTATTTGAGACAAACTTTGAATAATATTAGCTTTGTTTGAAAATGTTGAATGTTTATGCAAGAGTATTTAAAAAGCGCTGATTTATTGAAACAAATGCTATAAGATTTCAGCTGTATAAAGTTTTTATTAACAGCATTGTGAAAATAACTGTAGCAAGCATTCGTCTCGTTTTGCATTTCAAAGTAAAATCTAAACATGCATAATTATTTATTTATTTAATTTTTAGCTATTTACTTCTTGCGAAAAACGACGCGATGCATATTTTTTTTAATGTTTAAATAAAACTGAAGCGCTCACTTGAAATAACAAACGAAACGCCAAGCTTAGATAAATATACATAAGCTCTGTAGCTCTGCAGTCTATCAAATGAGCAGGTCAGCTATTTTATATGTTTCACTCAGCGCTTGGGTCTCACGCGACTCGCGTTTCAGTGAGACGAGACGACATGTGCACGAACTAACTGCATACATATGTATTATAAAGTTTTATGTACTTCTAACTTCCCTCAAGTCCCTCTGGAGTGCCCGGAATACAGAATATATGTGTCGCAATGTTTCGTGCGGCTGGCTTCAATGGCCAACTAAAGACTCATTTAGAGACGCCACCAGCGCAGCAGCGTTAAGTGCATTCGTACATTAAAAACATTTTGTAATGTAACCAAAATGTCCCAGTTCCGGAAATATGTTTATTATCGCCTGGCAAGCCTCAATTGCCATTAACCGCCAACTTGTATAGGAAAATATATCAAAATTCAATATGCTGAACGAATCTTTGAAGAAGCTATTATTCACAACTCGTTTCAAACGATATCTCAGTAAAACTTAGCAATTCTTTAAGTAGTTCTACTTAATTAGCTATGCCATTTTGCTACAAATCATTAGCAACGCTTGCGCACAACAAATACACTTTGTTGCTAGTTAATAAATATTTAATATGTTCTAAACATCTACAAGCATTTGCATTAGTGGAGCTTTGTTATTTTGTAGTTTTTCTTTGCCACCTTGAAGCTAAATACTTTGGCGCACTGCAAATTTGTTGGCGCAACACAATTAAATTAGAGCTTAAATTTAACAAATTAGCAGCAGCAACCGCTAAGCGTAAATTGCCCAGTGGCGCCACCTGTTGCCCATACCAAATTGGCCTGTAAAAATATCATTAAATTTCATTTAAGCAAGCCAAAACGAACGATACTAAATGGGGAATGGCAAGAAGACAGAGAGCCAAATAGCTCGGAGAGTTCCAGCCAAAATGGCAAGTGTCAAAAAAAGACAACAACCACAACAACAACAACAACAAAAATGCAGCATAGTGAAGTTTTCTTGCTGATTTTTTTTTCATCCGTATTTTTCCGACGCGTGCCCCGGTTGCATATCCCAACGCCCATATCTACCAGCTGCATCTTTTCACCATCTGTCTTACCCCTTCTCCTCTTTCAACATTGTGGTCTGTTGTCTGACGCTTGTTCCAGTGTGCCAGTGTGTCTGTGTGTGTGTGTGCGTGCTGCAAGTTGTTGCACTTTGCGCTTGCGACCCACATTTGTCTTTGGCGGCCGTCGCCGCATGGATTTTCCGGGGATTTTCACCACTTGGGTTTTCTTTTTGTGTGTTTTTGTATGTGTTTATTTGTTGTATGTTGAGCATTTGCTTGTGCATTCTTTGGGACTGATGGCCGGACTGAAATTTGTTTCTTTTGTGCCAGTGCATTCAATCTTTTTGTGGTCGACATTGTTGGTGGTGTTGCACAGATATTTTTGCTGTGGCTCCACACCACTCAGTGGCACTTGTTAAATTAAGTTAAAGTTGCTTTTTGCATAATGCAGTGCCATTTTGGTCAAGATGTGCATACTATGCTACGATTTCTGGCCGATATTACCTCTTCATGTGTCTTCTTTTGGCATGTGCCAAGTGCAGAGCATCTAAGAAATGTTTACTGTGTCTACTCGAGCATGCATTCTGTTTATTTTCGTAGTCTTCTTGCGATGTGGGATATGCAAAGATAACATGTTGTGTTTTTTTTGTGTGTGCGTGTTTTTTTTTGCTAACCTGTTGACATTTGAGGTATTCGAGACTAGAGAGGTATTTATCTATTTATTATTTATGTACAATGGTGAGAAAATTATTTATATATTGTACAGATCTAAAGGGTATCTGCTTAGAATATATTAAAGACCTTTAAAAATACTTCAAGTTCTTAATTCGATTTTTATTGCTCATTGAAGCAATGTTTAATCAACTATAAAGACTTAAATTGAGCAAGTGTTCTTGAGTTGAAAGACAAAGTTAAGCTTTTGATTCTAATAATTCGAATTCATAGTTAATTAAAGTGCCATTGTGATTGTGCTTTGCCAAACGAACAGAAACTAATGCCGTTTACACAAATGCCCTAGCTACCCGCATACAATAAAATTTGAAAAATAAAGCTGATTTAAACGTTCTAAAGACCACTTTTATTGATTAAGATTCATTCGATCAAGTGCTATTTGCGCCATAAAGTTTTGACTTGCATAAAATTGAAAAATAAGCTTTGATTGCATTTGTTCTTTGATTTAACCAAACGACGTTTGATTAAGTGTGAAGTCAATTTAGCAGTCGGTATGGATTTATTTCTGATTGGTTTTACTTTGGGCATTTTGCCATTTGATTTATTTTATTTTGCAATTGAATTTCAAAATAAAACATAATATATTTATATAAAAACAACTTCTGACACAAACAGAAACTTTGTAGTTGCCTGCCATATCATTTCTTGGTCTGCTTAAGAGATTTCAATTTCAATTTGAGTAGTTTTTCTTTTTTATTATAGTTTTTGTGTGTGTTTCATGAGTTATAGCCGCATGTCGCTAGTACTTCGGCGCAGCAGCAACAGGGCGGAGCACAAGGAGAAGCACGCGTATCTGACGGATTGCCAAACATGAAGCGCATTTACAGCCAACACATGTTTTGCAAAATAATTGAGATTTCTGGCGCAGTGGCATTTTTATTCGTTTTGTTTTTGGTTTTGTAAAATATTTCTAATTTGGATTTCATTTGCCCAAAGTGACATCGAGATCGCTGTCTTTGGGCATTGTGCCAGTAAACATAGCAACTCATCAAATCGCATCAAATGTTCGTCAGTGGGATTTTTGTTTTTTGGCCCTTTTGCTATATGTATATGGCTAACTATCTGCTTGTCTAGAGCTTGCGTGTGTCATTTGCATTGTTTAACACAGCATCTATTTTTGATCTGTTCCGCTACCGCCATAATGGAGAGGGAGGTAGGTGAAGGAACATACTATGACAGGAAAATGTCAACGATCTTTTAGTAATTGCTATGCAAAATCAAATATACAAAACCTGTGCCAAAAGTGGACAGCAAAGATATTTAGCAAAGCGTGTAAAAGATAAATACTCTGCAAGGCGTATGAGCCGGCTGTTAAGTGCACGTTTTTACTGTTTATGTTGTTCTTCTTGTTGTTTGTTGTTGCTTCAAGTGCCACAGCTCTTAAGCATACAATGAACTAGCAGCGTTGTTGTTGCTGTTCTTGCTACACACACGCACAACGACAGCAGTAATGATCTGATGACATCAGTTAACGTTAGCTTTGAACAAACTATGATACAAATCATAAGTTGTGGAAGTCAATGTTCACTTGAGGGCGCTTCTCGCTTGACGGCAGCGTCATAAATTCTTATCAATTTAAGTAATAAACTGCACTTTATTTATTCTTTGTTTTTGTAGTTTCTGTTTTTTGTAATGTTGTTGTTCTCGCTTTAATTTCTGTCAAGTGTGCGGTTCGCTCATTAGGCAACTCAATGGTCGCCGGCTGCCGTAAAAATCAATAATAATTTACACAGATTTTTAACATGCCATAAAACAATTTAAGATAAGCACGCGCTGTGACGGAGGTGTGTGTGTGTGTGTGCGCTTGCGTGTGACTAGCCCTTTTTGTCTCAAGCTTTTGTGCGTCCAACAATAGTTAAATAATAGCAAAGTTATAACAAAAAAGATAAGCGGTTTATTAGCTACGCTGCACAGTAGACGATTATTTGCCACGCTACAGTTGTTGCTGTTGATTAGTTTGTAAAGCTTATGCAAATGTAATTTTAATATTTTTGATTTGGAACTTAAATTGTAGTGTATAATTGGTCTAGTTTGTGGTTCATTACTTTTAGTTCATTAGAGATAGGTTTTAGCGGAATCCCTTTAGGCTAAAGTGCTTTGCTTAATATGCTTATTTAAAGCAGATCCGTTTCTAGCAATCATTACCACATAATAATTATAAGGAATGATATATTGGTCTCTTAAGACAATCTCTTTTTTTTTTGCCACAAACAACTTCCGTACAACAAATTTTCTATACAACGAAGTCCGAAACCAGATACCTGCAATTTGATTCAGTCAAAAACCCATTCTATGTAACGAAGTTTTTTCTTATCCCCTTGAGATTCGTTATATGGAAGATTACCTGAAATATGTATTTCTATCGTTTAAACTGAAATGCGTTACAGTTTTACGTTCTCTTTTTCTACACAATTAAAATAGTTCTTCATTCTTTACCATTTAAGTTTCTTAAAATTTGTTTGGAATCACATTCTACACCATTATTTATGCACGCATGTATTTTTATCTGTTATTTATTTACTAACTACTCTTATTTATTAGACGCTCTGTTTCCGCTTGTGTGGCGTACATAAAATCCAGCAACACTCTTGTTTGTTTTCACGTCTGGAAATTTGAAAAATAAAAAATAAAACAAACAAAAAACAATGAGAAAACAAACGTTTAAGCAAGCTGCACAAAATGCAAAAAGCTTAGAGCTTTCATAACAAAAGATTACATAAAATCGTATGCTAAATAAGAATAGTTTAGATTTAACAACTATTGTACGATAATCCTATTGATTTGTTGATTTTGTTTTTGTTTTTTTCGTTTTAGGTAAGTTTATGTTGGTATTGGTGCAAAAAGTTGATAGCATGAATCAAGCTGTAAGTGTTAACTGTCAAATTGAATCTTTATAATGTGCTAAGTAGTTTTAAGAGCATAACACTTGAACTGTGAGTGTGTGCGAACCATTTGAATTGCAATGGGTCGGGTCTAAAGGAGACACTTTGACAACGGAAAAAACCACTAAATTTCAATTGGTAAACATTTTCAGAGTATATTTATATTCTAAAAATGATTTTGTTTGCTATCAGTACTATGTATCTATTGACTATTGAATGTATCTTTGTTATTTGTTCCAATTTCCTGCATATTTTTCATGCCATTTTGGCATTTCACTGTGCGGGTATTTGGTGATCTCTTTTGAATGCTTTAAATATGTATGTGTATGTTTATTTGAATTAATTTTATTTTATTTCATTTGATTTTCATCTATTCAATTGAATTGCAAATATTTGTGTTACAATTCTGCCACAGCAGTAGCAGCAGCAGCAGCATGCCAACGTTAAATAAAAGAATTTGAAATTGTATTCTATTAGTTTGCAAATGTAGTGTGTCTAAAGTTTCAATCTGTGTTCATTACGTACACAACGCGTGTTCATTAAGCCGCCCTCGCACCTAGCCAGCAAGCACGACCATAAACAAGACATTAAATGTATATTTTTGATACATATTACAAAAGTGTGTTACCGCAAGCAACAAGCAAAAGACTCGCTAGCCAACACTTGGAAAGTTTGGTTTATTTTTTTGCTTCACAGTTCTTGGCCAGTTTTCCCTTTTGCGAGCTAAAAATAATATTTACGACTTTATTTCATTTTCATGTTTTCGCTTTGTAAGTTTCTTCCTTTTCCTTTTCGACTTTTTCCTTCATTTTTTTGTGTATGGCTGGACAGCGTCGCTTATAATTAGACGCTTTGTTGGCCGTGTCGAGGCGTTGCCGCCTCTTGTTGGTCATAAGTCAATAGTTGGCGACGTTTTAATGGCCAACGCCTTGTAGATCTGCGTGCAAATGAAAAATTATGAATTCATGCTGCCGCATAGACGTGTTTTTGGCCGTCGGCCTTTTGGATCAAATTCATATTTACGACGCCACTTTGCAAAACAAAACTTAGAAATTTATGTGGCAGCTTTTCGTCAGCAGCGTCCACTTAATGCCAGCATTTTGTGCATTTGCAACATTTAATGGCCCCCAGATTTATGTCTTATGCAAGTTTTATTGCTTGTTGTGCGAGTACTTTGCAAATGGGTAATGCTTTATTAATTGAAATATGGCATTAACTAGAGGATTTATTAGCGTTCAAAATTTTTAGTCTCATTCATAAAATGAGGGTAAATCGCAAACTATTAGCTTCATTAAATTGGTATGATTTATTTTTTGTATTATTGGCTCAAAATTAAGAAATGCTCATTAATATTAGAAAGCTTTTTTGTCTACGCAATATTTTATTTTGACACTTTTGAATCACTAAAAAAAAAAAAACTAAACAATTAACAATTATGTCAAAACCACGAAAAAAGTAAGAATAGTAATTTTCCATTAAAATTTAGTCCCCGGTGCAATAGCCTACTTATGGAAGACCAATAAATTACACTTGCTGTCAAAGCAAAGAATAAAAACAACAAAGCGATATTTAATTTTAAATGGAATTTTCAAAAATTTACTTATACAATATTTATATTTAACATGCGGGCGGTGTCACTTGCTAAGATTTATAGGATATTTTATTTTTTTGTGTTTATGTATTGCAAGTCTAATGCAACACTTAAAGAAACTTAAGCAATAAATTGTCCAATATTCTTGGCAATAAATGCTTATTTTTAACTATTAACCGGAAACATGAACAAAGAATTTTGCATATAAGCAGAGAGTTCGAATTTTTTTTGTATGTTTTATTTTGTATTTAATTTGGCATAATTATGGCAACGATTTGTGAATGGCCGACTGCAATTTGCCACACTAAAGCGGCATGATATCGTTTAATCCCGCCCAAGATTAATGCGACAACTATATAAATGGTCTCGATGTTCTTCATGTTAAAGAAGCGCCGTGCGCCATTTGTTAGTTTGCTATTTGTGTGCGCTTTAATAAACTGACTGTTTGAGAGACGTGAAAATAAATACAGACGTTTGCTCTCTTTTGGTTTTTATTTTTATTTTTGTATTTTTATTCTTGATTTCATACACCTACAAAAAATCATACACACTGACACCTTTATAAATGTATTTTGAAGATTCTTGGTATGCTTTATTTGCACTCTTGACCACTCGCTCATAAAAAATGGGATTTTAATATTTGATGCATAGACAATATAACATTTTACACAGCGGCATTTCGTTTTAATTTATTTTTTTATTTTGCGTGGGTCGTTGGAGAGTGGCCAAGTTATGCACTTCTTTTTGGGCGCCCCAAAAATAAACGGCGACGTAAAAACCAACAATAATAAAAAACGAAAACAAATACAAAAAGTCTTTAGTGCGCCGATATTATAATACTCTTGCGGGCCAAAAATTACCGATATAAAAATTAACAATAATTATTTTTGAATTAACAAAACAGGCAGGATGAGGATATGATAGTAATCAGCATCATATTAACTTTATCTTATATTTTTTAGTTAAAGCACAAAACAGGAGAAAAAATTGCAAACATCTTAATCAAGAGTATCAAAAATGTACATATGTATATATTTTGCGTGTTGGCAAAAAAAATCTTTGGTGAAACTTAAGAGCGACGTCATTTTAAATAGCAACCGCATTTATCTATAAACTTATATGTAAACACAGATATATGTGTAAAGTGTTTAATTAATTAACGCTGATTATTGATGCGCACGATGTGATCTATTAAATCATGAAGAGCGTCTGCGGCTGCTGGCTGCTAATGTTGTGGGCTTACCTGTGCGGCGTCTCGTGGTGATAGTTTTCTATATGTATTTTTAAATAGCCGCAACGAAATACGAAATTTTTTTTTTTTTTTATAAATATATATAGATATGTGCTTGGCACGTTGTGGCTATCAATTAGCTTGGGCTAGACTAAATCAATTGCGGCAACTGTGGCAATCAATTAGCGTATCGATTTGTGCAAAGGCGAAGACAACGTTCTCGGCAGCAACAGCAGCAGCAGCAGCTGAGGCATTTATTTGGTTTGTGGTAATGGTGCTCTTCAATTTATCGGTTTGTGATGCCTTTTAGCTAATGAATTTTCGATTGCCTCCTCGATGCGCTTAGTTTGCCAAAGCATAATGAGCTATTATGATGCTTGAGCTGCATAAAATCAAGTTGTATTCCATCTTTATCCACAAGGCACTGAATATGGAATTAAGCAATGTCCATTTCGCATTTTCGAACCTCACGTGCCGCACTCTGTCTGACTGTATGTATATGTGTGTGTGTGTGGCAAGCCACGTTGAATACATGCCAACATAGCAGCACACATTAACCTGTCTTTCAACAATTCTTAGTATGTATCTATGTGTGGAGAGCAATTTGTATGCAACACTGCGCTACTGTTGCTTCTCGCTTCTGGCAGCACGCTGAACGATTGCGCCTCAAGTGCACTGAGGTTGCGACGTGAACATGGCTCCTCGCCCTTCGACCGCGACAGCAGCTGCTTAGCGTTGTGTTAACCTTGTTAAAGAGCTGTTCTCCCCCTTATGCATTTGCGCTCTCTCTCCACACTTTTACTCCAGCTTTTACTTCTGTTACTGTGCTACTACTTGCCACAGCCAACGACCGAGGCGACCTGTACACGACCTAAGAGAATCGACCTGTGCTTGCTTGCGCTTGCATTTGAGTTCAAGCGGAACTAATAGCAATTCACATCGATACCTTAGAATTGCCTTTTGTGTGTGTGTGGCCCCCTTTTATTGCATTTGAACGTCATAATTATCAAATATTGCACATTTTGTCCGAAACGTTCAGCTGTACTTCTTGCACCAGTCAAATTGTCAATTTGCAATAAGAGAAAATTAGACTTTCATTATTACATTTGCATATGTTAAATATTTGAATGTCTGCTCCGAAGTAATTTAAACGTTTTGTAATTTAATTTATGGCTTGCGGCTTAACATACAAGTTTGAAGTGTTTTAAGATTAGGGAATGTTCGTAAAATATCTTTGTTGGCAAGTAAGTTTCCCACGCAGTTGGGCACACTGAATAGTTTTTGTTTATTCTCGTAACTATCTGGTGAGCGAAAAGTATCAGCAATAACTTACAAATCAATGCATTTTTAATTTGATTGCCCTTTAGCTGTGGCTTGCAAAGCTGCACAGGTGTGTGTGAGTGTTGGAAATTCGCTTAAGTGTACAACAAAATGTTAAAATTAAAAATTAATGATCTGCTTCCGCCACACATACTTAACCACAAAGCACTAACTGGCACCTAGCCGGAACCCGCCGCCACTTCCACGCGATTCTCTGGCCTTAGAAATGGTAAAACCAAAAGACCTGGTGAATCCCTAAAAACCTAGTAACAACAACAAAAAAGCCACAAAAATAGCTGAGCACTTTGCAACTTGACTCTACAACTTTGAAAAAACACGTGGAAATATTTTGGCTCAACTGCAGCAGAGCGGAATGTATTTAGCAGTACGTGATGTTGGTTCCCAGCTGCTAGCTGCTAGCTCCACAGCTCCTTTTGCTGCCTGGCAATCGTAATTTGAAGTTATCATTTATTTAGGCATCCATTAACGCGCACATATATTGATGACCAAGTAAGCTAGAGAAGAACAAACCACAAGCCACACTAGCTAACCTATCGCATTCTCTCTGTCGTCTCCACCCCCCCTCCTCTCAGCTGGCTAGCAATTACTTTTGAGTTAGTTGGATTAATAGAAATTCAACGAGCGTGCTTTATTTGTCTTGTATTCATCCTGTTTCCCCATTTCGCCATTTCCCAGGGCTCACTTTGATTTTCATAGGTAAATGTTGGACAAACTTTTTCTTCGTTTCCGCACTCTATTCTACTCTCTACTCCTCGTTCCTTACAAACTTATCCCGCAGCGCTTGCTTCTTGCCTCTTGCGCGTGTTTTGTTTGCCTAGCGCAAACTTAGAGCCCGGGAAGCTGAGAAATCGATTATGAATTATTTGACTTGAAGAAATGACTTATGAGACCTACAAGCAGGACAAAAGCGTCCAAAGCGTAACGCACAATGGCCACTTGGCGTGCATTTTATCTTTGTACATGTGTGCCTTCCTGGTTGAAAGTGAGTGAGAAGTGGGTGTGTGTGGGTGTTTGGTAGCATAACAAATGCTTTATGAAATAAGTAAGAATATTGCAGCTAAAAGCCGTAGCTCATATATTCCACAAATGAAAAATGTATATCAAACTTTTTTGTCATAATAAAACTCAAGTCTCTGGACCTAAGAATACCGTGTATTTTGTTTTTAAATTCAAACAAGATCTTAAAACTTCAAAGTATATCGAAGTAAAGACAATAAAAACTCGAATGCCCGAATTTTATTATCAAAGATATTTTCCTTCACTTATATATAAATATTTAATTACTCGAGAATTGTATTCAAAGTAAAGTTGTCTTTAATCTCATTGTATTATATAAGTATTCCACAGGGTATATTGACATGATTTTTATGCAAAAATTGATTGTGAGAAAAGCTGCTGAGGCCATATTTTTGCTTTGCTGTTGGCCATTTGACACTAATAAATTAAAAGAAAAACCCTGCCATTCTTATATTGAAAATTAATTTTGTACATTGTTGCCGTGATTTATGGATTTATTCTTTTGATATGTTTTTCATTTGAGTTTAATACAAAAATACTTATAAAATTTGAATTGATTATTAAATCAATTAGCTTATTATTATTATGTTATTTATTTATATGTTTTTTCTCTCTTTTCATTTCATTTGCAGGTAAGTTTGCACTACGACGGCAAAGAAAACGTAAGTCGTACTGAATATTTTCAGCTTTTTCTTAATTTATATACATATGTATTTGGTTCCCTCGAGCAACAATAGCAACAACATGCGCTGATCATTTGTGGAAATGGTGCGCCTTTTCTTAATAATTAATCGTAATCGATTTTCATATTAATTGAGATTTATTTCTTCCTAGAAAAAAAAAAAAACTAAAAAGGTTGCCAATATATTTCCCCAGTTGCGCATTTTTAGAGTGCAATTATCACGCCCGTTGAGTGGGTCATTCGCCAAGGTTTAAGCGCAGCGCCTCGATAAAAATCTTATAAATTAGTTAAGAGTTGAGTCCCAGAGTCTCACCAAACAAGCTATTTCGACAGTTGATTAATCGCCTACGGTATTTTGTTTGCGTGCTTTAAGAGCTGCCTTTTGTGCGTGTATCTTTGCAATATACATATGGCTGTGTGTGTTGCCATGGCAACCGCAAAGCCAATTAAGTCGTCGGCTTTTGGATCGCTCTACTCAAAGTGTCATTAATAGGTCCAACAATTGGAAATTAATAGCCAGCAAATTTGCTGTCTCCTTTTCCATTATCAAGTATCGCTTTGAACGTATTATCTATCGTATCTATTTGACCATTTAGCTTTGTGTGCTGTTGTGTCGTTGTCTTTGTTGTTATTGTTTGTGGTTGATTTGCCTTTATTCAGCTAATCTTTTGTCTATTCAAGTGCCACTCGTGGCAGTTACTGCCAAGTAGCCGCAACTAATTTGTGCACCTTCACTTTGCTACAAGTTTTTTTTTTGTCGCTGCTGCTCGACTTCAAAGCATTTCTTGGTTGACTTTAATCAGACGTGTCAGACCCTACAGCTGCAGACATTGCCTTGCAGCCAGTCCACCTCTGAGGCCCATTTCTTTCACTCTCCGCCATTCATACATAAATCTCTTTGTGCGTGCGTTTTCAGCTCAATCATTGCGAAGGCGACCCAAGTCGTAAAGTATGAGTAATTTACTATTGCATTGCATTATGCGCTGTACGATTAAAAAGTTGTTGGAATCTTAAATGATTTACTTATAATTGTTCATTGGTAATGTGAGAACATCAAAAAGTAGAATGGACATATGGTGGTCAACTGTTCAAACATATAAATTAAGACATTTTCCTTTTGTTTAAGTATTTAATCAAATGTATTCTGATCAATGTGATATCAATAATTTTGTCAAATTTTGTTGTTATGTCAACATTTTATTTTCTAAACAAACTATTTAAGCAAACCTCTGAACAATCTGTAGCTGGCTATTCTCGTGTCCATTGCTGCAGTGATATCTTGTCTTGACATCTCTATCACACTTGTGGACTGTTGAATGCGACGCACCGTTCGCTTTTCCCGTCACTAGATTTTTATTTTCATTTTTTTTTCTTACTCAATTATGAAAAGAAATTATTAAGTGCTAGCTGCGCTAAATTAGCGCGCAATTGAGTGTAGCCCACGTACTTGGTGGCAGTGGGGTAATGCTTAAGGATGATTTGCGGGGCTGAAGGCAGGAAGTTTGCCTTTGCTGCATGTGGAATATCGTGCAGTTCGTGCAATGTCTTTTGCGGACTGGCTCAAACATTTTTTTTGCCTCATATTTTTTGGTTTTTCTAGGCACACGTTACAAGGGGTGGAGGTGTGCTGGTCGTCTTCATGATATAAATGGCGCACATTTTGTGCATTTCATTTGCGTGATTTGCCAGCCAAAATGTGTAGCATTTTCCTCGCCCATATATTGTCGTCGTCGTCGTCGCTGTCGTCTCGTCATCGTTCAGGCATGAGCACTACTTTTACTTGCTACTTCTACTGCTACTGCTGCTTCTGCTTCTGATGAGCATGATGATAATGTCTGGTGCTGTAAGTGACGACCTGCCTGCCTGGCCAGGCCTGTGGCATGGGGCAATGACGACGATGAGGCGTCAACAGGTTGCTGCTGCCGGCGTAGATACTTAAATGAATATATTTATTCTTTTGGGGTTCGTTTGTTTAATTCTTTATTTCAGTAATAGTCGAGTGTATCTTCTGGATATGTGCCAGAAGCACGTATGCTGTGAGCATTGTTATTACAGCCAACTGCATTATCCACTAGCCTTATCAGCCTTAGAGCTGTTAATGATGCGTTTATGTATTCTCTGTTGAAGTATATTTCCTAATTGGCTGTGACTTTAGACACTTGCTAATTGCGACTTTGTTCCGCTTTGATGATGTATAAAAAGTGCACACGTCTTTTATCTGATCATCGTCTGCACAACTCGATCTTCGTCACCTACTTTGTGAGTGTGTGTGTTTGTGTATTGAATTTAACGATTTTAGCCATTTGCGCAAGATAAACAGACGAACAAAAAACCAACTTTTGCAAAAGACTCAAGCAAATAAACAAACTAAGCAACAACTGCTTGCGGCTCACTCACAAAAAACCTAGCCAGATTGGCCAGGCGATAAACCATCCATAGTAGCAGCGTCAGAGTCTCATCCTCTATTGCTATTGAGACAGAAATCGGATCAGATCAAGCGAGTCGAGTAGAAGAAGCAAAGCGTCAAACGCAAACATCTAGCTAAATATTTATGCATGAGAATGGAAATTGCTGCTGCAGCGAATGAAATCAACATTTGATTTTATTCCTTGGATCTTGGAACAAATGCTTTCAATTTTTTTTTATTATGTACAAGCTTGTGCTTCGTTTGTGATTTAAATGTTTGGAGTGTAGACGAAAATGTTGACAATAGGCAAGCGCGTAAATGTAAACACAGAGTGGAATTTGTTTGAAGATAAGTCGATAAAGGAAAACTACTTTCAATTTATTGCGTATTTTAGATTATTTAATTTGTGAAACTTTTAAAAATTTCATGTTAGGCGGAGCTTGTTTGTAGATTGTTTTCCTTATTGTTGGTTCTAAAAATTTTTATGTGAAACAGATTGTCTCAGTGTTTATATTGAGTTTTAATGTTGCAGTATTATATAGTCCGATTTAGACTTTGGAAAAATTTTTTAAACGTTTTGTCTGAGTTGAAATGAAAAGCAGACAGCTTAAGCTTTAGATTGTCATAACTTTAATTCTTTTGTGCTTACAGATAATGCGTAAATGATTTGCTAAATGGTGTCACGCTTAGGAAAAATGATATTGCTGTGCCGCTATAGTTTTAAACAATTCGTCGTCATCGTTTTTGTTTTCTTGTTGTTCGTTTATTTTTATGCGGCGCATCAGAGCAGATCATAAACACAAACTATGCGCGGGTGTTATTCCTGATTGTGTGAGTGTCTGTAAGTGATTCGCTTGCTTCACTGCAGAATCATCGAAAAATAAGCACAAAAAACGACGAGTGAGTGAGCGAAAACTAAACAATTTTGCCACATGTGGCGGATGCGCCAAAATGGGAAGTCAGCAATTAATATCTGGCAATACAGAAAACCAAACAAATATGAAAATATAAAGCTTGCAAAGGAAAAAGTAACTTTTAGATACGCCTGCTGATTATCGGGAAAATCGCGTGTGCATAATTATTTATATATTTAAGTGCAACTTATCTAAATATGCAGTGTGCATAGATAATATTGCGGCCATTGTCCAACTGACACACTTAGCAGCCAATCACCCCAAACTGCTGTGGATTCGCCCACAAACGGAAATTACATTATGACGTTTCCAATTGTGCTCAGAGTATTAGTTGAGTCAGCGATCGCTGTTACTGTTGTTGTTGCATTATGCATCGGTTTCAGCTGCATTTGTTGTTGTTGTTTAGGCTGGTTTCGATAATAAGGTAAATGCCCTTAACTATTAGAACACTTTAAAGCTGGGCGCATAGACTTTTTGGGGCAGCTTTCTTTGGTGTCAAGTTAATGTCTACTTTGCTGGCTTTTTGTGCGGATTTGCCTGTCATTGTAAAAGCATCAAGTTTAATTAATTAAAACTTCACCAACTACCAAACTGCAGCCAGACAACTAGTCAGGCAATCAGGATGATATGTTGGAAAATTGTATACTTTCCAAACAACACATTTCTGGCTTATTGTCTGTTAGGCAGCCAACACTCTATTGCACTATCCTGGCTAGTCTGTTCAACGGCATCTTTTTCCAGCTCTTCAATAAGCGTCTGCAGTGTCTGGGTTAACTATAAAGGTTAACAAGACCGTTTCTGTTACTTAATATGTGTGTGTGTGTTACTGTTTCGCTTAATTATGAAGTTTTAATGCCATTGGCCATCAGTAATTTGGATTTAAAAGTTTTAAATAATAGTTTTTGTTGATTTTATTTTGGGTGTGAGTTTAGCGAGCTTGTCGCTTTAACAAAAAGTTAAAACAATATTAATAGTTTTATTAAAGTTAGCTTAAACTTATTAGGAAGTAATATTAATATAAACAAAAAGACCTAAAACTACGGTACCAAATAGTGCTTAACTTAAACACAATCCTTGTGGCTCGTTCGCTGTGCTAAGACTTTAATGCACACTTCAATAGAGCAAGGCTTCACTGTTGTTGTAGTGTTAAAACAAATGAAATTTGTACCAACAGTGAAAAGCGCTTTTCCGGCTGCACCAGTTGCTAATGAAGCAAATTAGATTTCAAGTCACAAATCCAGGCAGTATTTGTTCGTACGTGTTTCACTCAGTTTATGCAGTTGGTTGTCTGCATTCAACTGGGCGTCCTTAACTCTTTGCTTTAAAATACAACCGCTATATCTAACACTAAGCCAGGCAACTAATTGGTCAGCTTTGTGTATAACGGTGCCACGTTTGTGAGTATGTGTGGAGTAAGCTTTTAGCTTGTCAACCGGCTATCTATATATCCGTTTGTATATCCATGCATGGCTTTAGCCGCTAGCTTTTCGGGTGCTATACACACTTCACAAGTGCAGCTAAGGTAAACGTTGGCCATTCAACACGTCAGCCAGCGGCTTAACTTGTTGCATACAATGAATGCCACATTTAGCCATTTCAGCCGCCGAGTTATTCAGTGGAGCGTCGACAACCTTGAACTGGGTTGGGTTAGAGAGGAATAAAAAACTTTAGCTTAGATGACAAGTGATTCTGGCCATTTGACTTATGAGCTCAGTAAGGACTTGGCATAGATGAAAACAATTTGTTAAGCTCCTAAATGATGAAATAATTCAAAAATTTATGTCAGCGTCTTGGTTTTCGACTTGCACGTTAAACACGTATTCTGTCAATTTAATTCCTAATTAGTCACGGCCACTTTAGAAGCAGCCTTTCGACTTTCTCCGCTGGGAAGCCATTGGGCGACTTTTCTTTAATTGAAATTGGCAGCTGCTAACCTGCTGGACCAGCAATTTGCACGTGATTTCATTGCTAATTATTGGGCGTGATGTTGGTAAGCAAACAAGCAAAAGTCTCACTGACTACGTGTTTAATATGGCTTTCAAAATCACTTACAAAATGCATAACTTTTGAATAATCGCTATTAATAGCGTTATGTTAATCAGACATCAAACATTTACCATTGAGAAAACTTTAGTTGAACCTTGATTTGCACATAAACTCTTAACAATTGAGCATTTTCTCGGCAAAACAATATCGATGTACATATGTTCATGACTGAATAAGTTGGCCGCCAGCCGCCAGCCGCCAGCTGCCAGCTGCACAGCTAATGAGGCACGTTAAATTGTGATTAATTGTTGAATAGACAAGCCGCAAGGTCGTCATCGTCAGTTCGCTAAGCGCTCAAAATTAACCACATCAAATAAAAATTACATACTGCATACTAAGTAAAGAAGCAAACTTCGTACTCAAGTAAGTATTACCAGACACTTTATAAAAGATAGACCAACTTGTAGTTGAACAATTTTTGGGTTCATTTTTCTTTCGTCAGGCGGGGCAAACCATAAAAATGGCAACAAGTGTGTGTCCCAAGTTTCGTTTACTCGCTCTCTTTGTGCCCCTTCTCTAGTGTGGGCAAAAGCATTAAAAGTTTGCGGCTGCTTCACATGCTTTACGATTTTGTTTTGTCGCTTTGGGAGGAGGGGGTTGGTGCGTGCTGTCTCTGGGAGCATTCTATGAGAAATCGTGTAAAAGTCAACCCAAAGTGCACCAAAACCAAAATACACTGCAGCTGTGATATTTGATAAACTAAAGATGTTTGTCATCTTCTGTTCAAAGTGATAAAAAGCTTGCACACATAAAATAGCTAACAATGAGCTTATATTGAAAATGAATATTCGTAGTAAAAGTAAAACTAGCTTAATAGTTGTAAGTTTTTCAACGTAACTCTTCGTTCCCAGAATTGCACAAGAATATACAAACTAATGTCGTCATTGTCGTGACAAATCGCAATTAAAAGTTCTAGTATACTATCGTGTAAGTGTATTCTATGTCAATTGTCTGGTCATATAACTAAAAGGCACTAAACTCACTCTCTCTCTCTCTCCCTCTCTCTTTGCAGTTACTATTATTATATAATTTCATTCAATGTTGTTTTGTTGTGGTTGTGTTTGTCGTTGTTGGTTTTACTGCTGCTAGTGGTAGTTGTAGCAAGTTGTAACTATGCCGGCCGGCAGCCGGTTAAGTTGTTTGACAAGTTTTTCCACTTGCCCCCATCTATGTATTGCGTACGACTGTGTGTGTGTGTTTGGATGCAATGAGCTCATCATCAAATGACAGCCACATGGTCGCGATCAGCTGTTTAAGAGGCAACGACAGCGACAACAAATCGCAAACAAGAGAACGCAAAAGACAGTCAACTTAAGATCTTTTCGTGCAATTCTTTGTGATGGCTTTCAACTTGAACCCATAAGATGGTGGAAATGTTTTTGTACGTGTATGCGTTTAACGAAACGTGCCTACTCTTTAATGTTGTTGTTTTTTTTGTATTTGTTGTGCCCAGGGTTGTGGCATTTTGCAGTCATTAATTTGACGATGCTAAATGAGAATTTATGTGTCTGTCTGTCTGCTGCAGCGGCGTTGGCCGAAACAATTTCTCATGCATAAACATTTTTCAACGCTGACTGACAGTTGAGTCGTCCGATTCGAGTTGAGACAACAACGACTACTCAACTCAATGTTCTAAAGAACAAATGTCATTAACACTTGTTCTCCAAACTAGCGCAGGCCTGACCAAAATTTATGGAAAAATTGTTAAATATTAAAGCTACAACTACAACTCGTTACGCACAGGCAACTGACCGTTTTTGGTTAGTCCAACATTTAACAAATTTATTACTGTAAGTTTGAATGCATGTCGGGCTACATAAAAGGATTGAAGTCCAAATCAAATATGTTGTATCTGTCCAATGGAGCAAGAAATACAAGTACAGATACTACTAAAACAAACATTATATTCTACAAACGCCTTAAATGGCTATAGTTATTAATTTTTAAGAATTGTGCATTTATGGCAAACTTGAAACTCATGTTTTAACCCTCCCAACACACCATCCCTCGCCAAGATCCCGTCTAGACATTTAAGCTATAAACACAAGTCACTTGATCTGCAACGCATTGAATTTCACACCATAATGAAGCTCATTTATTACCGCTTCGCGTTACGTTTCACTGGCAGCAGTCCACAGAAAGAACAAAAACAATAACAAGTAGTCTGATTATTATGAGGATACGAATGAGCATGCGACTGGCAAATATCCAACGTCTTTTGTACGCTTCATCTTTGTTTCTGATTTCATTTCTGATTCGCATTTGACAGCTCAATTGCGCAGTCGCAACTTCTCTATTGGCTGAGCTTAGTTCAAGGCCAGGCGTGACTTTTGCTTTTGCTGTACTTTGACAGTGCGGATTTGCGGGCGACTCTTGTTCAAAGTTTGCGTTCCAGGCGTAGAGCAAACTAATTTTATTGAAATGTTTTGCTTTGCGTCAAGTAATTTCTCTATACATTGGAGCTGCTGGCAAGAGAATGAGAAAAACAGCAAAAAAGCAAAGCAAACAAACAAGAGCAGGCAAATGTGTTTGCTTGTTGGCTGACTGGCAATGTGCGTCCATTTGTATAGCATTTTAAATTGGCTGCCTTCGTCATGGTTTGTTCTGTTTACATTACGTATTCGTGTATCCCGTCCAATAACAGAAAATGGGGTATGATCGGTTCTACATGTCGATGTACTTACGAGATTAGTTCTGGGTCGCCTGATAACTGGACACAAATAGTTTTATGTGACGAATCGAATATACTAAACATTGGTGGAATATAAAATTGATGCAAATGAGATACTTTAATGAAGTCTTTTGTTTTTATAGTCTAAGATTGCATTCTTAAATATCTTAATAACTTAAGTTTTTGTTTAACACACAACGATCCTCCTTAAGGTGTATTAAAGTCAGTCTGTGTTGCAATTTGCGTTTACCCTTTTTTTTTTATTGTTTCATGCGCCTGCTGCACAATGCCCAACAATGCTACACGTATTTGTTTTGGCTGAAGGAAATTGTTTAAATGGACAACAGCAGTAACAGACCAAGTTGAATAAAACTCAGCCACGAATAATGAAAAAATTGTAAAATAAAAAGCATTTACTAAGAACACTCATATATATGTATGCGAAAGCCTCGCTCCAGCAAGAAGCATTTCAAATATCATCAGGTGTTTTCATTTCATTTGCGAGAAATGTTGTCTGGCACAAAACACACTCGCATAAAAATGATAAAAATTTTCCAGATTCTCAACGGCGAGCACCAGCAGCAACAGCTCAAGTTTGCTAGCTTTTTCATCTGCAAAAGGATTTGGATTTGTTTCAAGTATTAAAGGTAAACATTGCGTAGATTTGTAGGTTTTTTTCTTTTTTGAAAAAGTAGCAATGCAATATTTTAAGCCGGATCGCATAGTATGCGCGTTTTGTGTTGGTTTGGTTTGCCTTTCAAGTTAATTAAGCGAAACGTTGGACTTCTGGCTGCAGCTTCTTTTTATTCAATCATCAATCAATGGAAGTGGCTGTAGTCGTGGTATTGGTAGTTTTTATTCCCATTCAATGGCCGCGCACAATGGCAAACTAATGCTGTATGTGTGTATGCTATTGTTGCTATTGCTGGTGCTGCTGTTGCTGTTTGCTGCTGCAGTATTAGCAGTTTGTCTGTGCAAGCTGTGCAACCTGATTGCAGTGTCACCTAAACCATTGTGCGTTGACATTTTTAATTACACACAAACACTGACTGTCAGCCTAGGTGAGTGAATGTGAATGAGAATGGTGCAGGAGGGTGGCATGTTACTGTGTAAATGATAGATGATACCTGCTGCGACGTACCTCGGAGCTGAGCTGCATTGTGCAACACACCCCCCCGAAGCCACAAGAGAAAGAGACGCGAGTGTGAGCACTTCGCTGACAGACAGTAAATTCCTTGGGGCCTTGCGAGCTTAGGCAAAGCCACGCATGCAGCATTACAAGGCTATGCTGACTCGGTATTCGGTATGCAATTGGGTGTGAGTAGCGGCATTGTGTCTGAGTGTTTGTGTGGCAACCACCGAAAAAGGCGGCACTATCGTCGGCATCAAAATGCAAAGCAAACAAAAGCCCTGCCAGAGACTATCTGCATGTCTCTCTCTCTCTTTTCTCTCTGTGCAGCAGCAGCTTTCAACACTAATGCAATTTGATGCGTCACAAAACCACACAAATGCACACACACACCAACACAAACAAACACACACAAAACACTTTAGTTTGTATGCCAACAAAAGCCGCCGCTGCCGTTGCGCGCTTGCGTGGGTGGTTTCTGATTTTTTTTTTTTTGTTGTTGTGTGTAAATCCTTAACAGAAAAGGATTTTCAACACATTTGCTTGGTGCGCGCATTTTTTTCATAGTTTTTGGCGTTGCATGCACAGCGCTAAGCCGAACATTTGCCACGTCTTCGTTTGCATCTCACAGTTGCCACTGCCTCTGCCACACACACACAAAAGCATGCTTCTATTATTTTGCACGCTTTTCTTCTGACTCTTATCATTATTATCTTGACGCTTCCGTTCAATAGCCAGCAAACCAGCAACTAGCAGCAGCAACAACACGGATATCATCGCAAACATGAAACATGCAATGTGAATTTATGCAAATGCTGCATTTTACTTTTCAATTTCTCGTTGGTTGCAACAAGTTGTGCAAGTGGCAAAAATCAACTTCTTGCCGTGTTTTCCCAGCGCATTAAGCCAAAGCAGCGCACAGTTGTAGGGATTTGTGAGAAATATGGGTGCCATTCTTTGCATAAAGTGCCCCTCGCTCTCTCTCTCTCCTCCTCTCTCTCTCGTTCACTCTTTTAGTCTCTCCCTTCAAATGATGCACGCCTTTTATTTACGTTCACTTCGTTCTTTCTTTCACTTTGCTCAATGCTAAATGTGCGCAATTCCGTTTACAATTCTTGGGCTACATTTGTTGTTGCCTGCTGCTGCAACTGTTGCTGCTGCTCCTGCTGATTTGCCACTTCCTTCTCTTGCCGCTCCTACTAAGTGTCACAAATCTAAGCGATTTAAGCTTTTTAATGCGCTTTGCCCAAGGGTTTCGATTGATGCACTGCGAGTGCCGAGTGCCCAACAGAGAGCGTAACGAAGCTCTTAAGTTCGATTTGCTGTTGCCCGTGTCGTGTGAACGAAAGAAAGCTAGATATATATGGTATCGGCTATGCAAATCTCTAGCTTATAGATGGAATACATATACATACATATATGCATGTACAAAGCTTTTTACCTTAATTCAGCTCGCATTTTTATTTGGTTTTGCTGCGTTGTATGGCTTAAGCGGACCTTAAAGGATATAGTGGACAATATAGTCACAGCAAATCGTATTCAAAACACAACACAGCTATTTAAAAAGCTAAAGAACAATTTAAAGTTCAGTGACTAAAGTCGCTTTTGATATTAAACTGAATTTAAATTATTATTATTGAAATTGAATAATTTTGCAATGCTTTATAAATTTTCATTTGTTTGTCAAATGCAACATTATAATGTCAATAAATTCATCATTAAGTTTTGTGGCGATTATTAAGGCACTTACTTACTTAGCCCACCCAATCATTTGGTCAGGCAATCCACCTGTGCGGCAATGTTTACAATATCACTGCCAGCGGCTCCGCCCGCAGCCCTTCCCTTTCAATCTGCTGTTTGCCAATTTACGTGTGCAAAAATGTTCGCTTCATTTGGTTGAGCGGCTGCCGCAACTGCTGTTAATGTTGCTGTTGCTGTTGTCGTTGTTGTTGCCCTGCAGCAATGCGGTGCGCATAGTCAGCCGTGTGGAAAATGCAACGGCAAATGCCATGAACTTGTTGCAATGACAACACCCGTGACAGGCCCGCTACTTAGCTTTGGGCTACTTGCTACTGCTGCCGCTGCCGACGCTGCTTTTGCATGATGTATGCATGTTGAGAGCACATTAATCATGGTATGGATAGCATTTGCGTAGCTTGGCGTGAGATTATAATAATGAGACCAACCTCTTTGCCACCTCGCCTCCATTCCGCCCCGACCTGAAGCAAATTGCAACAAGAGTTGCGCGTTTCTGTATGGTTAGAGCCTGGCATTGCCTGGCATTTATTACGCTGCTTAAATGCCAAAAGCGTAGAGCATCAACAAAAGCTGGACAAATTAACGCGTGGGTGGTACGTGGTTGCAAAGAAGTAGGAAGCAGGAGGCAAGAGAGAGAGAGAGAGAGACTGGCTCATGCATCAATGTCAATGCCGTTTGTTGGCAGTTGGCAGTTGCAGACTGCAAATGTACTTGCAACAGAGGCTGCAACTTTTTCGTATATAAAGTGTTTGTATGTATTCATATGGTTGCCACATGTGTTCCAGTTGTTATTGTTGGTGCACCAACTCTGTTGCCCTGTCGCGTGTCACATACTCACACTCAATTGCAACAATGTTTAAAAGTCAAGCAACGTCGATTTCCGTTTGTTGTCGTCATTAAAATGCAAGCGGTCATGCCTGGCATCCTTCCACTTTTATATACTCTTGCGAAAGGGTATTAATGTTTTCTTACGGGTCTTGTATGTGCTTTTCGATGATTGCCAACAAAAGCCGATTGGTCTGTTTGCTACAGGTACAGTTCACAAGCCACACCATTATCTGCAAGAGTACAAAATCTTCGGCCTTTAAACCAGTTCCTGATCGTAATGATGATAATTTTTGTAATGATCACAAATTTGTTGCTGTCACTTTGAATAGCTTAATAGGTGGACGAGTCAAATAATGAAGAGTTCTATTAATTACATGTGCCGTAAGCGACACTTTTGTAGCACCACTTAAGACAATTTAAACACAACACTTTTGAAATGTCTGCGTAAACAAACTGTCAAACAGATGACAGAATGACACTTTGGGGACATAGGCAAACGGAGAGGCGCTAGAAGCACGCTGTTTTAGCTGGTAATCGATAATCTTTACCGTTTTCGTCGTCTGTCAAAAGCAAAGCGACCACCTTTGTGGCATTTTTTGTGTAAATTAGAACTTTGTTTTTCCAAAAATGAAAGCTGCAGTTACCCAAAAATTTCTTGTGAATTGGTATGCGACAGACATATGAAATGCCGAAAAAGCCTGAAAACTGAAACCGAAATCAAGGCCGACAATTGAAATGTTGTAATGTGGACGCACGCAACGTATTGTTTCTGCTTTATTCTTTATTCATTTGTGTCGCGTGGCAACGTTCTTGCAGCTGCTTGTTGTTGTTGTGGTTGCTGCTTTTGATGTTGTTGCCTTTAATGCCACTGGCAATGCAAAGTGTTGACAACATTTGCCACTTTGTCATGCAATTTTAATTTCAGCATTTGCTTGCATTTTTACTTTGTAGTTTTCGACTCAAAAGCGCTCTCTGCTGCTCGTATTCTGACAAAGTTGAAAAGTTTTTATAGATAGGGGAAGGAGTGCAAATGTGGTGGCGGAGTTGCTGGTTGCAACTGCCGTTATGATTTACTTGCCACATGCTGTCCCAAAACGAAACGAAACGAAACAAAACGGAACGGAACGCAGCGTAACGAAATGAAGCCATCAAAAACGTTGAACTCGTTACACAAAAGCGGAAATGACAATCATGATGACGATGACAACGATGATGATGATGATGATGATGCCAAAATAAAATGTTGGCCAAATGTGTGTGTGAAGGCAATGGATGTGTTACGCAATGTTGGGGCAATGCAACTGTGATTTGTGCTGCAGTATGATGGGTAGAAGGACTTAATCGGGAAGCAGAAGAACGCGCTGCTATTAAAACACGAGAAATTGAAAAGCGAAAAATTGCAATGCCAACAGAATTGGCAAACTGTTGGACCAGCCATTTTCATTGTGACAGTTAAGAAGCGGAATGAGGGAATGAGAATGGTGGCGGCGCCAGCAGCGATAGCAGGAAACGGTTTATGTGGGGCAAGCGTGCTAAAAGCTGTCAACTATTTGATGGCCATGTTGACCGTGTGCTGCATCCTGCTTCTGCCCAAGAACAATGCGAATGCAATGTGGATCAACGTTTATTCCTTATCCTAGATCTTTATAACCAGAGGGTATATTGTAGAAATTGAATGCATTGCTCCTATGAAAAAACTTTTCATATCTTTTTCAAGTCGATTATTTAAACATCTAGAAATACTTGCTCTTGCTTTTAAGAAACTCATCCGATATCTCTTACCACATATATGTAACTCACACACTCTAATAACTGTCAACCAATAAAACTAACCTGTCTATATCCATTTCTTTTCACAGGTAGCGACCATGATGTCCTGCCCCCTACCTATGCCATTACCGATACCAATACCTTCAATACATAAAACTGAATTTACACCGGTTCACATTGGAGTTAAGGTGAGTGTGAGACGATGTCAACAATGTCGCCGAAGACTAGACTCTAGCTATGTTAACATTCCTAATAAATAAAAACGACACTCGTTGCCCCATTATGAAATAGTAAATTAAGCGCATAAATGCGAATATCATGCAAATCGCGACCAAAAAGTCAACAAGTGGGGCAAAATGCTAAATGTAAATCTTGCCACACACACATACGCTAAAGCCAAGCTACCACAAGCACCACAGACAGCATGTGACAGCATGTCGAGTAGAGTTGCCCCATTGTTGACATTATTGCAATACACACACAGACACACACACACACACATGTGTAGAACATATATTTTCACCCACATAGACAAACGGGAGCAAAACGAGCACATAATGTGCGCCACTAAATCAAATTGTTCCTTTACCAAGATGGTGAGGTGACGGGTGACGGGGGTCTGATTCTCAACTCCATCTCCATCTCATTCTCATTTGACTACAACTTTAGTGCGCTGTGATCACATTTTAATGATATCAAAATGCAGTGCGCTCTCCAGTTCACATTGTTGCTGTCTCGCCAAGGAATAATGATGTCAAACCGGTGAGCGAGACGATGGGGCGGATTGAGGCAGGAGGAAGGGGTCGCTAGGACCAACAATGGGGATAAACAATGTTGTTGGAACGCGTCACGTTTGATAAATGCTGCAACATATTTCTTGATTTTGTTTGTCCTTTCGCTTAAATGCCACACATAAATCTATTTTTGAATGAAAGCCACTGCGTGGCACACACAAGCAAAAACGTGGCGTATGCGCAATATATATTTTTGGCACAAAATGTTCCTGTTTTATTGTTGTTATTGTTGCTGCTGCTGCTGCTGTCTGTCTGTCTGTCTGTTTGGCTTTTATCTGGAAGGAAACGGTGCTTATTGTTTGCATAATGGACGCTCGTTAGCGCTCGGTGATTTTGTGTCTCTGTGTCTGTGTGTGTGTGCGATTCTAAAGAGACTCGAATTCGTTTTGCTCCTGAAGCTGTGATCCTTTTTAAAGCAATGCTGCACTGCATTCCGCTGAGGCAAACGCTTAAAACTGGATATAAAAATGTGATATTAATTTGTTTGCAGCTCAAAATTACACCCTGAAGCGCCTACGAAGCTTGTCAGCCAGCTGCGGGGTGTCCTTGTCCGTTATTGTCAACGTACGCTTCAAACAAATGAATTTCAGATAGCTCCACACTTTTGTGCTTAAAAATATATAGAGAGAAATGCATTTACAGTGCCTGCCACCTTGGGGCGCACAGCATCAGTATAAACAAAGGCTGCTCGAAAATTAAAGACAAAATAATGCCCGTTGTGTTTGTGTGTCAGTTATATATATTTGTTTGTGCGAGTATTTTACATGGCAACGTATAAACTATAGTTAAATTCATTCAATATATATGCATTTAATTTTCAATGCAATTCAGTCAATCGCGGATGCTGCAAAAAGAGAGTGTTGCCCGTAGTTACCCACGTGTAAATTTTTTGTTAAAACGAAAAAAAAAATACGATTGATTGAATGCGTAATTATTGCTGTGAGTTTCAGGATTAATAAATATTTATAAAAATATATATGCGTATACTTTATTTTGTTCACAATCGCCTATCGCGTTGCATCCTGTATCAACAACGACAGCAAAGATCAAAGGTTAATTGGGAAGCCGTAAATAAGGCAAGTGTTTTCATTTAAAATCCCGTCAACAACCGTTTAACCCACACAACACCCGCCTAATTATCAGTCAAAATGAACCGAACTCTCTGATAGGGATAGTCAAAGCTCCGATTTGACTCGACTAATTAAGGCAAATCACAGCACGCAAAGCAAGCAGTCCGTAGTCCTGACCGGTTTTACTACGGTTCTGCCCGTCTTTCTGTCTGTCTGTCTGGTGATAACAGCTCAGTTGCCAGTTCATAAAAAGAAGCGTAGGCAATAAAAATTATTTAATAAAACGCCAGACAAACTCTACAATAACAACAGCCGTCTTAGCGAGGTCAAATTTAACGAGCTAGCTGTCGCGACTGTTAAACCCAATTTCCCGCCCCAAGGAACCAACCGAGAACTTACACTTGACTGCGCGGCATAAATCATCAGAGAGGGAAGCGTTGTTTGGCCTGGATGGCTGGGGTTAAGGTGGTGCAAGCGACTTGGTCAGTGGCATATTCCGGGGCTCATAAATAAAGGAAATTTTTTTGTTTTGTCTTTTGGTTTAAACACCCCGTTAAGGTGTGTCGGCAAAATTATATTTAATAACAGAAAATACGACAGTGGGATGAAAATAATTTTTATAATCTTTTTACGTGGTATGAGAATAAAGAGTTGGGGATCAAGCCAGAAATGGTTTGCATTTTTAATAGCATAAATGTTTCCGTAGCTGCGATTGTTAAATAAAAGTGAGACCTGGCAATGTTTTCGATGAAATGTAATGAAAATCGCCTTACTGATAGAAAATAATTTATTGTGACTTCTGGAAATCTTCATGCTGACAAGCTATCAGTGGACTTTTGCTGTTTAAGAATTTCCGCTAGCTTTTTTTTTTCGCTTCTTTTGGTTGCAGCTGCCACTCAGGTGGTATATATATATTATATATGTCCAAGTAAAATCACTTGCCCACTTTTGCATGACTTGTCGCCGCCCCAAAACCCACCCTTTTTATTTTCCGTTGCCTTTGAAATGACTGTCCAGGGCATAAACCTTAATTCCAACTGTGCAGCGCGCTTTGACCGGCCAACGAATGCTTCCGGGGTGGAGGAGTGCCGTTGGCAGCAAGCAGTCTCTGTCTCAGCCTCAGCTGCTGCTCCTTTGCGTTATCCTTTTGTCTTCTTTTGGTTTATTCGCGTACATTTGTTTTTCTTATGCTTGTTATTAATAATTTAAGTTACGCTCTACTTTGTTGGCATGAAAAAGACGATGACGAAGACGATGTGGATGAGAACTCCAAGTGTGTGTGTGTGTTTGACTGCCTGTCTGTCAGTCTTTTTGGTGTGGCGCTGTTTTGTGCTGTGCTGCTGCACTGTGCTGTTTATTCTTACAAAGGATTGCGTTTCAGTTACATATTTTGGTAGGGTGGCGTTGTTTTAAGCGCTCGCCTCCAACTACCTTGTGTTGCTGTTGCTTTGCCTGTGCTTTGTTTTATTTTTTATTTCCACTCAAATTGTTTTATTTGCAGTTGCTTGCTGCCTGCCAGAAGAACCCCAGACGACGCCTGGCTTTATTACGGCGATTTTTCTTGAACGCATTTCTCGTGTGTTGTCGTTTTTCTTCTGCCTGCTTTGTAATTTTTATGATTTTATTTCGCTCTTCACCTTATGCGTTGCCTACGCCACAAACTTTTGATAAGCAACTGCGACTGTTATCTGAACGCCTTTCATGCTTTTTGTTGTAACTCGTATAAGAAACGCCGAGAATAGTTGTTGCAATTCAACCTCACACACCGCCATAATAAAAACCTTTTTCAGAAATTAAAAATAAAAAGGAGATGCGAGCCAATTTGCCCAAAAATCCGTGCTATACACATTTCCCAGTTTCATTTAGAGCGAGAGAGACAGAGAGAAAGAAAGTGAGGAGGCCATTGCGTACGCGCCACGTAATCCGCAAGAAAAGAATCAAACAAACACACACACTGTTTTACTTTTTGGAGCAATTCGATTTGATTTTTTCCTTGTGGTTTTGTTATTTATTCTTTGCATTCTACTTCGTTATAAGCGTTAAAAATTATAGTTATTCAGTATATGATTGTGAGCGGGGTGTTGTAATTTGTATTTTCATTCGACGAGAAGAACTTGTGGCACATTAAACATGCACACGCCATCCTTTAAAGTGGGAATTGTGGCGCTTGTGATGGTTGGAGTTGGCCCATTACACAGCACAACACAGTAAAATGTTAACAGTGGTAACAACAAAAGGCTAACGGCTAATTATTCCCCTGTTAACGGGCGCAAGCACACAAAACAATCGTTAAACAAAAATATTATAGCATGCTCATTCCTCAGTTTGGTGCGTGTCCAAAATAATGCGGCACGCAGCAACAAGGCATTTAATATGGCTGTGGAACATGCGTGGGGCATGCAGCTATGTAGCTACTATGTGGTAAAGTGGGATGCGTGTTTCGAAAGACATTGGTGAACCTTTAGGATTAGTTAACAAGCTGCTTTTGTAGTTGTAGTTATTGTAACTTTTACTACACACACACACACACACACGCACACATAAGTCAAGCAAATTGGCTAAAAATGGCCAAGGAGTACAAAAGTACAAAAGTACAAGATCAAGCCAAGCAGCAGTAAAAGCAGCAACAACAGCATTTCCTGTCATGGTAGATATCGAGAAGGGATAGACATTAATTTCAATTAAAGGCGTGTCGCCTGATACGCCCTTTACGTTACTCAAGTTCCCAGCGCTTCAGCTGTAAGAAAAGAAGATAAGATAAGGGAGCTAAGAACTGAGCTACTTGTCGTCTTGTGGTTGTTGTTGCTTGGTTGCTTGGTTGGTTGGTTAGTTGTCCTGTCGCCTAGCCTGCGGCACATGCAAGTAGCTTTGTTGCTGCTGCTTGTCGCTCTTGTTGTTCCTTCTAAGCAAGCGTTTTGTTTACTATTTTTGCGTGCTTGTTTGTGTGTGTGTCTGAATGTTGGACACACACAACACACGCTCGCATTATTTATTATAGTTGACACAAAAGACAAGAAGGACAAAGCTCTCGTCACACACTATAATAGCAGCAGCAGCAGCAACATCAACGATAGCAACAAACTGCATGAAATGATGCAATTCCCAGATGTCTCGTTAAAATCCCAAAATAGTGCATGGCAAACAAAACAATAAACTATAGCATACATTTGAGAGCAAGTGACGGAAACGAAGATAAGACTTAAGCACTGTTTAACAAGTTTAAATGTAGAAGAGCTCTCGTAAAGAGAAAGTAATAGAATGTTTTTTTTTTTATTATTGTTGCGCACTGGAAAATTATATTTTACTTAATGTACATAAGTCTATAATATTATTTTTCAATCATATTTGATCGTTTCTGCCCTAAAAATGCAATAGCATTCTGAAATTGTAATCTCTTTATTTAAATCGAGCAACTTAAAAACTTTGAGCATCTGTGGCTTGTTGGCGTTGCTTGTTTAGCTAGAGATAATTAGCGTCTCGTTTCTTATGATTTATCGATAGATGCGCCTCTGCTGAGTAAAAGCTTTTGTTTCAACAACCAAGAATAAGTTGTGGCTAAGGAACAGTTGTTGCTTTGGTTTCTATGTAACAAGTTGGCAACAGCAACAGCTGCGACTCAAAATTGGTTTTAACTCTTGCCATCACCCCAGGCCTTAGCACACAAGGTACACACACACACACACAAACAAACATGCACGCATTCTGGGTAACGGCACCGCACATTGTTGACTTTGGCTTTACAGTTCAATATTTATTTTCGCGATTTTCACGCTGTGCGCTGTGCAAAAGGATGGCTTTTCTTTGGGCGGCCCCTTGCTACCCGCCAAAAAAAAGTGAAGAAGCTTTTGTCAACGTTGTCGTCATCAGACTTGCCCTCATGCTCCTTGTTGTTCTGGTCTTCGTTGTCCTTGTGTCGTCCTTATGCTCTTGTCGCATGTGAACACAACAAACAGACGGACACATGCATTAGTTGAGCTTAAATGTCGTCGTCAGTTGTGTCCTGTTGCTGGTCTTACTTCCTGCCTGCCTGCCAGCCAGCCAGCCAGTCAACGTTGTCCTCGGAGCTTTGGCCAACTCAGTCCCTTTGGCCCGTGTCCCTTAGAGTTGTCGTTGTCTGCAGGTGCGCGTTGAAAACTTGTTGACCAAACTCAAAGATAAACACACAAACTCAAAGTAAAACTTTGTCCGTTTGGCTATCGGCGAAAGTGTTGGGCCAACGCAAACATTGTCCAGCCGAAATAAGCATTATAAAATTCGCAAAATGTTTTCCAACTGAAAGCGAATCTGTAAGAAGACATGGCCAACTAAAATTTGTCGTCGTCATTGTAGTCGGCTACTTTAGTGTGACAGCAACAAGACCAAAAACTGTGAAAATAAACAAAACTTAAAGAAATAATGAGGCACACCTTGAGACAAAACGTCTTGTTCTCTCCGCTTCCTTCCCTTGGATGATTGGCGATTTATTTGCATGTGCGCCTATAAATTTGTAATAAAAACTGCAAACGACCCGAAACGGGTGGGCAATACCAACCCTAATACAGTCATCAGCGAAAGGGTATAAGGGGTAAAACCTCCCCAAACCAAAAAAATAATAAAAATTTCCTTGCAGTTATTATGGTTTTTGGGGGGCTTGGGTGTTGGTAGGATCTGTGTGTGTATGTGTGTGTTTGAGGCTGGCTTTTGTTGTAACTCATTTGACATTATTATGTGCGCCTTTTTATGGCCTCCAAAGGCTCAACGCGAGCACATCTCCCTCTTCAAGTAAGTCAAGTCTGCCAATTTCTGTCCCAAGTCTGTTTCTGTCTAGGCCACATCACGCGCGCATCAATAAATTTCCATGTGTGTATGTGTGTAAGGGCTTGGCTTTTGTTGTAAAGTCTCTGCTAAAGCTGTGGGTAATTATTATTTTGGTTTATGATTTGAGCGCTTTTCTTCCATGTGTGCGCATCTTTAGAATTTTGTTTATTGCGCCGCAACGGGCGACACTCAGCTTAACCCCAAGGTGTTTTCTGTGCCTTGACGCCATTAAAATTTTAACTGCATGTGTGTGTTTGTGTGTGGGGTTGTCCCTGAAAAGTAGGCCGCTTATTTTATTGCGCCAACATTTACGGCTCGTCGAATAGTTAATGCGCTTTTCTTGTTGCCTCAAACAACAATGCCGCTGCTAAAATATTTAATGCTGATTTGAGGCTAGTTTAAGCTTACTAGCGTAAAACCAATGCAAACATTCACATACACACACACACACACACGACGATAATATCATAAATAAAACTTATTACGCAAATGTTGATTTCCCTGCCCGCAGCTCTCTTTTGCTGGAAAAGTGTCCAAAGTGCCATTATATTGTGGAGGGCATGACCAAATGACACAGCGGGTGGTAGTTGCCACAGCAGCAGTAGCAGTAACTGTGGCATCCTCTAAGTAAATGCAACAATAAAACAAATAAATATAAATGGTGGGCGAGATGTAGAATAGCTGGTAAAATGAAACAAGATACAGTGGTTAAAAGCTAAGCGCATAAGCTAAAATTTTATGATAACAATATTTAGAATGTCATTCGAATTAATTGATTATAGTTGCTTTCAGAAGGAGCTCTAAAAGTCAAGTTAACATGACATTAATTGAGAATGAATAGTTCCATAAACGTTATTTATTTAATAATCATTTGCTTGTTATTTTAGCAACTTTTATTATTTGAAAGCTTTTTAATATTGTCAGGACTTAAACGCTAACTTAACTTATGTATAAAATAGATAAATATATATCCAAACTAATATTTGAGAACGGATTTGAAGCACTTCAAATTGGCCCCCGAAGACTATCATGTTTCATTTGACAGCCCATATCTGATAAAAGTATCTCTCCTCCATCCAACCATACACCCTTTAACCAACGCCAAATACTTTGACTATGGTTGCTCTCAAGAGCAGATTTTGTACCACCATTGCCTCAATGCCCACATAAACTCCAAATCGTAAAAAAAAAGAAGAAAGCAATGGATACGAAACCAACAAACGGCGAGCACCACTTGGGCGCGCTCTCATAGAAAGCAAATACAAATATTGACATTGCATATGCGATTGGCGAGCTGCGAAGTGCTAGCTGCCTGCTGAGCTTCATGCTGAGCCTTATATGTATAAATTTGTGTATGCATGTGGAATGGGTGCTTCCAAGAGTGGTAGAGCGGAATATAACGTGGGCACACGTAAAATGTAAGGAGTTGAGGCAGAAAAAATTTTTACCTTTACGATGTCAATATAAATTTGTATTTGCATTACAACAATAAAAGGCCACAGAGAGAGAAAGAAAGCGCCCAGTATTCTGCGTGTACAACAACAATTTGTGATTTATGGCGCTAAAAGTGCACTCAAACACAGCCGCAGCAAAAGCAGCAGCGGCAGCAGCAGTCGATATCCTCTTGTCCCGGCAGAGCAATATGGCGACGTTTTTAATTCCACAGATAACAAAGCACTCGTGGCAAAGCCAGCGCCATCTATCTCCACCAGCCCCCTTGCATAGCCTAAGCAGCAAAATGGCAAATGGCAAATGGCAACTGGCAAAATAGAGCACGATGCGAAGAGAGCAATAAGCCGAGGTCACAGGATCACAGCCCATCGCACATAGAACGCCCAACAGAACGCCCCTTTGAACATCCCTACGGTCCGTTAGATAAAAATCGAAGTTTAGCAGCATCGTTGGCCGGTTTGGGATGCAACAGGCGTGGCGATAACAATTTCTAATAAAACCGCATGACAGCCACGATGTTTGCCACGCCCACGACCAAGCCTAAGCCTCGTTTTAGTGGCGACGCGTGCAGTCAGTCGGCCAGGATTATTGCAACGCTGTGTGCCATAAAATGGCGCATAATGTATGTGACCATACCCAACTCTTCTCCTTCCTCGACTGTCGCCAGCCAATAAATCTGCAATATTATTACAAAGCCGCATGCCACATGTAGTAAGTACTATGGCCCACATGTCGTATGCTTGATATGCAGCTTGCTATCACATTGCTATCTAATTGCTTAATTACTTGAGCATTGCTTCTCGAAAACTTATGAAAGGCTGCTGTTGCTGCTGCTTGAAAACTTTTTGCTTCTGCTAAATTAGCCAAGATATTTTAATCAGAAGAGAAAACAAAAAACCTAACCTGGCTGACTTCTCTATCTCAGTCTCACTGTGAATTGAAACGAGAGCTAAACGCAAACAAGGCCAGAAATCGGCGTGAAATCCTTGAGCACTCAAGTGGCGGGCGCTGAAGAAAATTTGTTTTTGTTGTGTTTGTGCTCGTGCTGTGGTGTGGTGGTGGTGGGGGGTAGAAAGGTGCAGGGGGGGGGATGGTTGTGCCATTATTGAAAACTTTGCTGCATACTTGGCACAAACCCCTTTTTATTCTTACTGAAATTGTATGCAGATTTTCGGAGCCCGCAAATTTCCTGCGCTTGCTTTTGCGCCGATTCTTATTACCCATTGTATCGCAGTTTTTAAACATCTCTCTCTCTCTCTCCCCACCCCACACTTCTCTTAACTTTCAATGGGGTATTTATTTATATTCTACTTATTTTTTTTGTTGTTGTTGGTAAATTTGCCTTTCTTTTCAGTTTTTATTTTCTCTACTTGTGCAGCTTTTGCCTATTTACGTGGGCGCTCCACTTGTTACCCGCAATTTGTCTTAAGTGGCAGTCACCGCCCAAGTTTTCAACCAGCAGCGAACCCCAAACGCTGCTTGTGAATCCTCTGGCTCCCACGCTTATAGGCATTTCCATTCATCGCGTGCGCGCGCGCCGCCAACTGCTTAGGAAAGTGTGAAAAAAGCGTACAAAACGCCATAAAGTATGCAGAGCATTTGCATTTGGTATTCAACATGACAAACACAAAATGAAGTGCAAAGCACAAGCCGCGACAAATTTTCAACTAACCGACTTCAAAAAACCTCTAAGGCAAGGCTGTTCGAATCTATCGATACCCTGTCATTAGTTGTTGATCTATAAACATGATAAAGTTGAAGAACAAAATTATAAAACGAATCAGTTGAAATGCTTCTAAACATTTTGAAGTTTAAGATGAATAAGTTACAATCGAATATGTATTTATTTCAATTTATGACATAAATATTATACACACTCTTCGCAATAGACAACCAAAATGGTCTCCACCATCTTGTTAAGACAGGGTATATGTTAAAAAAAAGGATGCATAGGGCGCCCCAAACAGGCAAAAAGGGTTGCCCTTAAACCCGGCCGCGATATTTTTTTTTTCTCGTTCGTGCCTGGCTTTTGTGCTGACAAATTCAGGCGTGATAAGTTTTATGTGCGCTTATTTGACTGTTTTTAAATAGACCAGCTGGGGCAAGGGTTCAGCCTGACCCAACCAAACAGTTCTTCTTCTTCTACTTATTTTTGTTTTGTTTGTCAGTCGCCCAAAAGTTAAATAATTGATGTTGACAATCAGCAACGCAAATAAAGAAACAGCCGTCGTCGCCGCCAATGGCAAGAAAATGAACGAATGCCATCAGATGAAGTGTCCAAAGTTTTTATTTTCTTCGGCTGTTGCGGGTCGGGTCGAGTGTTGAGGTCTGTTTTCGAAATTAATAAAGGCATTTTCCACGAGCGGTTTCTTCAGTTTCAAGTGGGAGGCCAGGTCTTGCAACCCGTTTAAATCAAGAAATTAAATACAATTTAATTTATTAATGTGCCCACCATTTTTTGGCAGCTAGACAAATATGAATTAAAGACATTCAAATTAAATGTAAAATAAAGAACAGATATATAAAAGTTAAACAATGGCCATGACACTGAATGTAAAACAAAGAAGTTGACTCATAATAAGTATGTATTATTGCCGGAAAAGTTTATCTTACCTGCGAACTCATGGCTTTTGTGTTTGTTAAAGTTATGTTTACGCTATAAATATTAAAATCTTATTAACAAGAGTCGGAATTCTACGTGCTTTCCCAAACATAAAGCAGCATTCAATCGTGCAAGCAATTTTCGTCAAAAGAAAATAAAAAAAAAAACCAAAGAAAATATGTGTCAATTGGGAAATCTATTTTGCGGATTTGCGCGCTCCACTCAATCAAAGGCTAATACGTTTCGGCTGTGCCTAAAAGTATGCCTTATTCCACCCAAGATGAGAAACACAAACACATATGTTTGTACACATATCAATACAACAGCAACAGATTCGTCTACACACACACATGTATAAAGGTTGAGCACCTGAGCAGAGTTAGCTCTTTGGCCAAGAGCTAGCTGTCTGCTACGCATATTTAAGTAATGTTGTCCACATATAAATAAAACATTTGCGGGCGGCACAAAGGATGAAATGGTAGATGGATGACCCAATGGCGCAAGATGACAGCAAAAGCAACATCTGAAGACAGGATGCTCGGACTCGGACACAGGAAAATCCCCTTTACGAGCGCAAAAAAGACGAGTCGAGTGTGGGGTGAAGTTAACGGCGGAAGTGCGTACAAAATGAAACAACGCTCGCTCGCATACCAACCAAGGAGGTGGGTGACACATTTTGAGCGACTGGATAACTCTGTATCCTCTTTTGGGTCTTCCCGGTCTTCAGTGTTGTTCGCTTAGTCAAGCAGATATGCGCCTGCTGCGTGTGGTGGAGGGAGACTGAAACACTGAACACTTTTTGAAGCTATACACACCGCACGAAAATGGCAACAACAGCAACAACAACAGCAGCAACGGGGACAACGCCATTTCAGCGTGTGCAGCAAATTGAAATTGGAATTGGAAAAGAAGCGAAAACGAATGAACGAAATGAATTCTGGTCGCTAACTGGCCATCCAGCTGGCTTCCTGCTGGGGGCAGCAACTGTAGCAGCAGCAGCAGCAGCAGGCTGACAGAATGGCCAGGCGAACGCATTTGCTGGTGGCATAATTGGCGCTTATTTCCTGGACAGCTGACGACGTCGTCAACTGTGTGAAGACTCCCCGAGTATTTCATCAAATGTCTTGTGCCTGTCGTTTTTATTGGTCACTGAAGGATGAAGCAACTGGGTTCGAATTGGTCCATCCCCATCAACGTAGCTTCTTTGATTGACATCTGGCAAAGTTTCGTTTACTTTTTTTTCTTCTTCTTTGCCCAGATTATGCATAAATCTCAATAAATTTCAATAAGCAACAAAGTACAAATTTTTCTCGAATCGCTTAGAGAGAGAGCAAAGCAATGGGAAATGGGGGATGGGGTATGGGTGGCATATGACGAAAGTTTTTAATGCCACTATATGTGCTGCACTGTTCACACTGCCCCAAATCTATCAACCCAACTCACTCTTCTCCCCTTGTTGCTTTCGTTGACTTCATCCCTTTGCGAAAGTTTGGCAAATGAAGCGTATTAGGGCCAAAACTTTTAATTGGTCAAATGGCCAAACATATTGTGCAGTTAAGTGACTAACGCACATACAAAGAAACCGACCACCGTTGCATTCAATATATGCGTGTGTGCAAGGTTGACTTTTGAATTTTTGTTTGACGAGTCAAACTAGCTAATGCTAAGCGGATTTTCTAAAAGTTCTCCTCAAAACTCTAGCTGCTGCCATAGTTTTTCAAAAAGCTTTCCTCGAAACATTGACCATTAGAAAACAAAACTTTGATTTTTCACCTCAGTTTAAGGATTGAGCCACTCTTCGCTGCTTGATCGAGTAAAGCCGCTTAAAATGCCATTCTTATCTAGACTTGGCTCTATCTGCATTAAAAACAGCTATTTGGCATTATTTCGTTTGTACGCCAACTGTCAATTAAGCAAAGCAGGCGAAAAATATGAAGCTAAGCTTGCGATGTGATAGAAAAATATCTTGACATCTGTCTCTCAAAAAGTCAACAGCGTCAAATAATCATAATCATAATTTTACAATGGCACAGCAACAAAAACAATAACTGTAACGGCGACAAGCAAATCTCCAACGACCACTTAAACCCAAGCACTTCAAGTCAATCAAGCAGCTTAAAAGCGTAAGACATGGCTGCCAGCAGTCAAACCAAACGCGTCTCTGTTCTGGTGCTGGTGATGCACAAAATGAGAATCAAATCCTCGAGGACCACAGCCAACCAGGAATCGAGCTGTCAAGGCAATGCGACGCCGATGCTCAAGCTCAAGCTCGAGCTAAATTTACAGACATATTTAGATTTATGTTTGATAAAATATGCTAAAAATGAGATAAGTAGCAAAATCCCATTGGAGCCTACTAGAAAGAGACACACACACATACAGATACACACTAACACACCCATAGATTGCTGCGTGTTGGTTCAACATGCCAAGGATTCAAATTCTCAAACGGAAATTTTGAGCAAGCAGCAGCAATGTCTTTTGATTATGGGTGTGCTCTCAATAATGGACAGCATTGCAAGTAAATTTACAATTTTCTTACAGTATCAAGGAAAGCAGCTTCAACAGCCAAAGGGCTAAGACAGACAGTTCAAAACTTAAGTAAAATTGAAGAGCCAAATACAGCAGGCAAAACTGCTTCAAGATGCCACCCAAAATACAGTTCTCCTAGCCATTCAGAAACTCAGAACTTAGCGCGAGAGCTGGCAAAAGATTTGGCTGGGTGCAAATTGAATGAAAGTGGCAGAAAAAATGTTACTGAATTATGCAGTAGCATTCTGATGTATCTCAGATAAGCTAATTTGAGCACATGAAAGCTAAAAAAGCAACTTCAAATGCTTGTGCGGTGAGAAAGGTGCGGGTAGGGTGGCTTTTCAACTTTAAGTTTGTTGCCCTTTTTTTCCCCTTATAGTAAGTAAGTGGCAAACGAAACGCATGCAAACTTTGAAGCTCGCTCTGTCTCTCGTCTATGTGAGTTTTAAAGCTAAAAGCAGGCACTTCATTTGTGTCACTCGATGACACTTCACACGTGACAATGGCAACAATAGCTTCCCAAAAAGGCACACACGCTTACAAACTAGTTGCTTGTGTGTTAGTGTGTGCTGCTACGTGGTTGCAAGCGTACAAAAACTTTAAAATAAATACAGCAGCCAGCAGCGCCACGAGGGAATTTGCATTAGCAGAGCTCACTGCTTAGTGTGTATAATTTCAGCATTACTTATGCAAAACTAAGCAATTGCTTTTTGTTTATACAAACTGTCTTCTCTGATGACACACGTATCTTGGAGTTTAGCTTAAGAAGAGATAACATAATCCACTTGACCATCTAGAAGAGCATGTGAAACTTAGAAGATTTCATAGATGATAAACTTCAATTTATTAATATGACTTACAAATGACACAAGTCGAAATGTTGCTGTGAAATCGCAAAATGTTTCCAGCTTCAATTGTAAAACGCTCAGTTCCATTGCTCCTAATGAAATATTTGTGGAATTAGCTCTGAAACCGATTCTAAACCTGCTTGATTGTATATGTATCAAGCAATCACTTAGTATGAAAACAAAATTACATTAATGATTGAATCACAAAGCGTTTAAAATGTCTTTCTAAAACAATTTCACTTGAAAAACAGCATCGTAAATAAAAGATTGTTCTAGAGTTAAAATTTAAGTAATTATTTGAAATCTGGTTCTTAAACTGGCTTTAGACAATAAGCAAGATCATTGACCGAATAAAAAACACGTCAATGTGCGAATCAGATAAAAAAGTTGATTAACAGATTAACAGAATCAACATTGTCAGCATTCTTAGTTAGAAATGCAAACTGCATAAAGTATAAAAAAGCAATACTATAGACAGTCATCGACTATCGGGAGTTTATTATTAAGTTGTTTACTCGGATTCTTGGATTAGATCCACAAAAATTTCCATATAACTTTGATAGAAATTTCTACAACAAAATTAATCATGAATATATTGCATCCCAGACATTTGTTAAAGAATATAACTAAACATCTCCTCTCTTCTTAATCATCACATGACACAGTTGACAATTCAAATCGTTTGACTTTACAATTTGATTGCTAATTAGTTGTTGTCAGCTTGTTAATTACGTTGTCAAGTTGGCGAACGAATTGAGAATTTTGTGTGGCAATTCGGCAATTGACGACGAGCGTTTTCCAATAAATTTGACATGAAAAGTTGTTCAATTAATTACAAAGCAACAACTCAAATTGTCGGGCAATTTGCCAAAAAAAAGTTTAGTGTGACGTGGCAGCTGCAGCAGATGCAACAACGAGGCGACAAGTTGCCTGGTGGCTGTATGTCTTAGCCTATTTACCGGCATCTTGCGCGTCGCTTTGCCTTGAAATTAACACTTTTTAACCTAATTTGAAATTCATGCACTACTCATGGGAAAAACTTTATGCCTTGGCCAAGTGACACTGCTGCGAAGTGGCTGCAACACTTCTAGCCAGCCTTGCTACCACGAGGAGGACGACGCGTCGTTTGCAAAAGTGTGAACAAATTATAATTCCCCAACTGCGATGGCAGCAACAGTAGACGTGCTGCACTGGCTGCTTACTGCCGCCGCTGCTGCTGCTGCTGTGTGGCTGTGTTTTTCCGTTAATTTGAAGCCATGTTAATGATAAAAGCCAACAAAGAGGCAGCAACAACTTTGCTGTCAGCTTCGGGGGCTGTGCCACTGCCTGTAAGCCGACTGATTTTAGTCCCTTTTGGATCCCAAGAGCTGTGTGTTTGCCTTGCAAGGCGGTCGAGCAGGAAGGCAACGGCGCCTTTCTTGTAAGCCTTTTGACGACCGTCTCGCAACAATTTTTTGCATATAATTAAAAAAAAAAAGGAAGCACATAACAACACAGTAAAAGCCGACAAGCATCAGCCACCAAGACACAGTAAAAGATTTTTTAAAAATTCAAGGGAGTATTTGAGCTTTAAAAATGTTGGTTAATATCAAAATATACATTGTTGAATATTAAAAATAAGTAAGCTTTTTTATAAAAGCTTCTAAGTTTTAAACAACCCATTATAATTTATGTCCCAGGGTATTTGACAGCAAGTAAAGTACAAATAAGTAATCTTTCGTCATTTTTTTTTTTGTTTTCGGTTATTGTGTTTGGCCTTGTTATTGTTTGCTTCCTTGTTCTCATCCTGCTTGCTGGCGCTCTGTGCTATATTGTAATTTAAGCCACAACATATTACGCCTTTAAGCCGTTTTAATGCCCCTCATTGGCCGTCGGCAGCGCATTGCGCTTAACTCTTTTAAGCCTTCCTTTGCTTACTGCTTGCCTGCCAGCAGATCGTGTCCTTGGTCAGCTGCTGGCTGCTGACTTCTCATTCCCAAAAAATAATGTTATTTAATAATTTATGCGCTTCTCATTTGTTGTATTTTCTACAATTTGTGACGAGGATATTAGATTTTTAGCATTTTTTTTTATCCTGTTTTTATAAAGAACAATTTTGCTCCCTTAGCTATTAGGCATAATTTTACATGCATGTGTGCTTTCTCTATAATCCTCGCCCTACTTTCACTCACCCTTGATATATGCGTACTCATTTTAATTTGCATTCTTAGCTATTTTCTTAAGGGTGGCTGGGTATGGGCATAAAGTCTGTCACAATTCAATCAGTGCCCTGATATTTTTTTTTTGGTTTAAATAAATAAATACAAGTAGAAAATTACATATAGCCTCCAGGGGCAAGCAGCAGCAGTAGCTACCCTTCACAAGCACACACCTCACCTCACCCCACACACCTCCTGGAAAAAAATCATTTTATGCTGTTCTCCTCGCATGTGAAGTCAATGCTGGGATGTGATTTCAATTTGCCAGGCGCTTGTTTTGCCTTTTTGGCCAATTTGCAAATTTTCACGAATGTGGTGGAAATGGCCTGCAGCGTGGGTGCAAGATTAAGGTGTAGTGTGTGTGTGCGACTGAGGAGGGAGAGCAAAGCACACAAGCGGCAAAGCAAATAAACAGTTAATGCTTTTATGCAAATTTATGCCATTAACACAAATAAGCAGGCAGCCAAAAATTTGAAAACAATTTGTCACTCAAAAGTCACTTTGGCTTCCTTTTCCTGTGCTGCCTTTTACAATGTGCATGTGTGCAAACGTGTGTGTGTGCGTGTGCCAAGAAAAACAAAAACCGAAAAATACACAATGTGGAAAGCCAAAATCAAAGCAAGAATGACAAATGCAAAGTGAGATACAATAAAAAAAAAAGAAAACATACAAAAAACGGGAACACAGTCCCGCTGGCTAGCCTCAGAGAACTGAAAATGATAATGAAGATGTGACTAGTCAGACACTGAATTGGCTCAGCAATGTTGGATGTGTTGGTGTGGGTGTGGGTGGTGCGCAAAAAATCAAAGTCACCGAAAATTAAAAGTGATTTGTTTGCTAAAACGCCCAAGACATTAGGGCCGTGTAGTTGTCTCGAAGTAGGCTAAGGGGAATGAAGCTGACAACAATTTGAAATGTGAAACTCATGCAAGATGCCAGAGAGACAGAAAGACAAACATCATATAGGTAAGGGAACAGAGAGAGAGTCGAGTACCAGCTAAGTGAGACAGTTATAAATAGAGCTGTGTATGTGTGTTGCCACACAGTGCTGGCCATGTGGCATACACAATGTAAATGTTATAAATTAATGAGCTTAGAAACGGTTTGACTTTACCTAAAGATCCCTTTACAGTAAAACCTTCCTACTTCTAACACTACTAGCAGTACTTTTTGCCAATCACATTAATAATTTAATTCTCATTTATTATGGCTGTAATTCATGGCACACAGTTTCTATATGCTTGGACTGTGCTGTCTGCTAAAGAAGAAAAGAATCAAAGTGTATTTGTGTGTGTGTGGCGCTGATTTCTCAATGCCAGCCTGAAAGTATGCAATGAACAAAAGCGCATTAATAATTGAAGCGCGCTGTGTGCGAAATCGTCGTCTCCTTCTTCCCTGCTCCTTGAAAGTAAATTGATGCCACCAGTTCAAGTGGCAAATTTATCAGGGAGTGAAAAACAAAGACAACAACAAGCCTTACTTTTTCAATTCACGCTACATTTAAATTAAATAACATTCTAATGTCTTTGATAAATTAAACTTATTTTTACCATTTCGTCGTACGTCAATACTTTAAAAATTAAATTTTTCTCCCATTCTCTCTCTTATATTGCAGGTGAGTTTCGGAGTTCCGCTTTCATTGTTTAGATTTAAGGCGAATGAGCTGACTTTCGTGAGTATACGTATAAATAAAACATCAACAACGTAAAATTATGATAAATGAAAAATTTTGTTAGCCGGCGCCAACGAAAAGAAAAGTGAAAACTTCATCTTTTTCTTGGACGCCGCATCAAATTAACTTTTTTGGTCTAAAATAACAAATCTATTCTCATTATGTTGTTGTAGTTCTTGGCATTTGTGTTGTTTGTGTGTTTATTGTAGCTGTTTCTTATGTTGCTAAATGATTGGCTTTAGTTTATTTATTATGCTAAACTTTTGGCCGTTTCCGCCAATGTTGTTGCTCTCGAGCAAAAAGTTTGGCATATTTTGTAAACTTTATTATTAGCTTGGCAGCCAGATAACAAAGATGATGACGCTAAATGGGGATACAGAACGGGTGCTGAGTAAGCACCGAACCCCTCCCCACCCCTCTACTTAACTTATTTACAATGCGTTTATACTCTTCCTGTGTATGCATTTAATTTAAATACTTTAAGCGAATATTTTGTTTGCTTATCGCAGGCATTTCAATTAAAATGCATCAAAATATATACATTTCACATGAACCGCAAGAAACCTAAATGCAAAGAAGAAGAAGAAGAAGAAGAAGTGGAAGTAGTTGAGGTAGAAGAATCGGATAACTTTTGCTTAAATGCTTTGTGGTTGCGCCACAACAGCAGCAATAAAGTAGGCAGCAAACGCAAAAAAAATTCATCACAAAACTGGTTTGCAACCACAACAACAACGTTAAGTCATGGGAGCAGACATTAAACAACAAATGTACGCGTATTTTCCTTGCCTGACTTTGCTGCTTGAACTTGGCCAAAGTTTTGTGTTGGCGCAACTGCAACTGCAACGGCATCAACTGAAGAAAAGGAAGCAAATGTCGTCAAAAGCTCCTGGCTTTTTTTTTTTTTAGCTGATTTGTATTTTCGCTCGCCTTGCCGGCGGCAATTGGCAACACGAGCATTGTTTAATTTTAAAATTTGAATGTTGTTGTTGAAGAAGTATAAGATGCAGATCACGCCCATGCCACACAGTGCATGCAATTGTTAGATACCACCGAGCATGCGAAAAAATGCATATATATAGATTCAGTTCCATCTAAAAAGTGGCTGCATTTTCATTTAGGGTCAATAAACGCCAGCCAAGCGCAGCACTGTAGTCACTCATCCAATGACTTTGGCTTGGCGCTGATCTTGACTTGCTCTTGGCGCACACATAAACACACACACAAGTACACACAGACAGACAGCTTTGTGTTGTTTTGCGCTCTAGCATTGGCTGAGACCATGTCCGTGATCGTGACATGAAGTTGAAGTTGTGCTTGGTTGCCGTTTGGTTGTTTATGCTGGGTTCTTGCTAGAAAGAACCAGAACTCGTAGTTATGCTTACTTTTATGTTGACTGCAAGATTGATGCCATTTCTTCTGTTGCCAAATCGATGCAGTATTCTTTTATCGAACTTGGGAATTTATGCTTTTTGTTTGATTTTCGATGATAAAAGTCAATTGAAAGTTAATTCAACTATTCGCTCTAATTTAAACTTGAAAGGTTTTAAGCTGCCTCAATTTTATTTTATTTTGTAAGAATCGTATTCCTAGATTTCACCTTATTTTTGTCAGCTTACGATTATCAGTTGCATTTTGAAAATAAAATTTTCAAGTGCAGAAAATTCTAGAGTTTAAACAAATGCGTCAGCTTTTCAATTTGTCTAATTCACACACTCGGCTGGTGGCCAAGACCGACTGCCTGGGGAACTGTCTGACTTTGATGACGCCACCATTTCTAACCAGTTGTTCTTGTTGTTGGCATTTTCTTCATTTCTTTTCTTTTTGCCACATTTACCAAAGACAAGCTAAGGCAACAAGTAAACGTTGTTGTCTGTTGTGCCTGTTGTTACGAATTTAGTTGCAATTCATGTGAAATATTCAAGAGTGAACCCCAACAGCTGTAGTTTTCTCATGTCGATGACAGCAGTGGGGCGTTGTAAGTTTGAATAATGAAAAAAAAGGTTGTTGCCAAAATGGTCAATGCACTCCATATGTAATTTATAACAGCAGCAACTGCGAGTGGTTTGACTTGTCTAGCGACTTGTCAAACTGTTCTTGGCCATCCAGCCAACTAAACATTGGCATGCGTTTGTTGCTGTAAAATCTGCATTCTTGAGCGACCATTTAAATTCTGATGTGTACAAGTCTGCCAGCCAGCCAGCCAGCCAGCCAGTTAACCATTTGAATAGTTGGCAATGCGCATCAGCTCTTAGATTGCTGTCTGGTGCGCTGATTTGCCGCCGGAAGTTCGTCTCGATGGCTAAGCGCAATGTCTATTTGCTGCTACTCACTCCACCTAATGTGTCTTATACTGTTAGAGGCAACTCGGTTGGTCTGTTATTAAAAGCTTTCGGGCTGCAGCATTTACCCCTGCTCATATCCTGTTGGCAACAGTAACAGTAACAGTGCTGGCAGCTTTTGATGTTAACTCAAAAGTTTCCCCATCTTTTGTATAACACATTTTTGTATGGTGGAGAATTGGCTGGCGGATGGTTTTCGGTTTGTTTTCTCTCTCTCGCTCTCTCTTTGTTTCCTAAAAACCGGTTACTTTGCACACCAGTTGCGCATTTATTATGCATGACTGTGGCTGTGGCATTCAGACGGTTTCCTCTTGGCCATGCTCTTTAGTATAGGATGCATTGCTTAAACGTTGTTCGTACGTACATACGTTTATGTGTGCCAAGTGCGCTGGCCATTTGGTTGGCTTGACTTGGAATTCGCTTGGCTGTTCCTCCTTTGCTTGTGTGTGTCTCTCTTTTGGCTTGATTCGATCACTTGTTAAACCTTGGCCTTGAGGCCCTTAAATGGCGCACTGTTTCGCACAACTTGATGTTGTTGGCCAAGCCGAAAAGCCTGTTTCTGTCAGTTGCCTGTTTTTTTTTTTTATATTTTTATTATTATTTATTTTCACAGTCGTACGTTTTTATCGGGCTGTCGCTTCGCTTGAAATCAAAGTCTAGCTTTGTGCCTTGGCCTTGGTTTTGTTTCTTTTCGTTTGTTATGAAAAAAAGCGAATACAAATACACTTTTTAGTTGCTGTTGCTTTTGATTTCACTTTTGTGTCTGTTCTGGCAGCTTAACACGCGCCTCATTAGCCGTTAGTTGCATTCAGCACCAAAAAATGAAAGAGGAATCTGCATTATTCTTTCTCTTGCTGTAAACTCAATTTAAGGAGCTGTGGCAACGGCGGCAAGCCATAAATACAATAAATCACAACTTAAACAACGAAACCGGTTGCGTATCTTGTTGGTGTTGTCGTTGTTGTTTTAAGCATTGTTCCTCTTTTGATGCTGCCACAGTCTGGCTAAATAATTCCAATCAGCAACTGCAGACCGACCGAGCGAGGAGCGAGCTGCATTCTGTGCTCCGTCTGGGCGAAGGTCGCTAAAGGTAAAAATGGCAACAAAAACATTGCCTTATTATCTATCCCCCCCATTGTACTTGTTTTTTGTTGCCAGCACTGAGCAACTCCATTGCTTACCATCTTCCCCTGCACTCACTTGCCCCCACACTAAAAAAAAAAAACTGGATTTTTGCGTCTTCTTGGTATTGCCTTAACACACAAATTGTATTCTACAACGACTTTTGACTTCTTTTCGGGTCTTGTTGGTTAGTAAATTGAAATTAAAATTACGTTAAACCCTTCTACTCTTTTCTGCTTTGTTTGCTCTTTGTACCCGCTGATTGTATAGACCTTTGTCTTGATTTTCCTATGCACTGCAAAATCTCAGCAACTATTGTAAATGGTGAATCCTTTCACTGCCTAACTTTTTATATAGCAGCTAAGCTTTCTGTTTCTGTTAATATAATGTTTGGCAGGTTATAATTTTCTTGTTCTAGAAACTTTTGTTATGAGAATAGAAAGAGAGACTCAGTTTAATGTTTGTGTTTCATTCAGTTCTATCATGTTTACATTTAATTTATTTTATTAATTTATTCTTTGCTATGCAATAATTGCATGCAGCATTTGCAAGCTTAAGGTTTTCAAAACAGATAAACAAAACGTTTATAGTTTCAGTTAGTTTTGTTGAGAGTACAAAACTGCTTGGGTCCTTTTCAGCCTTATTGTCACCTAAAAGCTATTTACAGCTTCCCACACTATTACCACCGAACTATAAAGTATTAGTATATGTTTGTTAACATCAAAAGTGACACCTTTTCTGTAATAAATACCTCACTTGAAACTTTCATTGGTTGAAATGTTATCCGCAAATTAGACAAATTTCCTTTGATGCGACCATCCGGCGATAATATGTATTCCCTTTGGTGTATGGTTTTGGTGACCTCAAACACACACACACAAAAAAAGTAAAAAAAAAATAATGCAACCCCTGTGCAAATCACCCTAATGAAAAGCCTGGCGACGACTGCCATTCACAATAATAGCTTGTGGCACGGAACGTTACGGCATGGCACGGGCTAAATGCCAAAGCTTGGCAAAAAGGACAAGTGGCAAGTAAATAAACTTGAAAGCAGCCCATTCGATAAGTGTAGACGGGCGGGCGGGCGTTCGTTTGAGACAGTTGGTCAGTTCATTGAGTGGCCGCCAGGATATGCCAAGTAGTTGTCGCCAGTGATTTCTTGCACCAACGGCTTGACTTTTTCCGACTTGACTTGACCTGCTCTGAACTGAACTGAACTGAAATTGACTTGCGTGCTGTGATTCAATCCGCATAGTTGTTGTTGTTCCTGTTGACCTTATTGGTTTGTTAGTGGCAACAATGAGATTATGCTTCATTACACGCCAGTCTTGACTGTCGTTGGCAATCATAACAAGCTTTATGCGCACCATTAGCATCGCTGTTACTGGGCGATAATAGCAAAAGTGCTTCGACTAATGGATATCGTCCTGCCGCCCTGTCGATTTGGTCGCTGAGCAATTGTAAACGTGCTTGCAACAATCATAGCACCGCACTCTTCCTCACCAACCCACGCGATAATACATCAATGCAAAGTGAGTTCTCTCGCAACGGAATCTCAAAAATGCAGCAGTTCCAGACTTTCGACTCGCTCGCCATGGACGTCGACGACGACAACGAAAATGATGATGATGATGATGATGAAGCTGTTGCGGTCGCTGCATTGCACCACCGTTCAGTGAGGCAGCAGGCAGTAGGCAGCATGCTTTGAGTTGCAGACTGGGTTTTGGTGTTGCCTTTTTGTGCCCGGCTGTGCGATGCGATGCGATGCGGTGTGGTGTGGTGCGGTGCTAGCTGCCATGGCCACAAAATGCCTGTCGCTGGGTAAAGTTGCCAAACTTGTTTCATTTGCGGTGTGGAAGTATAATTGCGGCAACGACGGCCACAACGCTGAGGCAAGGCAAGGCAAGGCAGACGGTGCGAGGCTGGGCGTCTCTCAATTCGCGAGTATTTTTGCTGGCCCTTCTTTTGTGCTGGAATTTTATTATTGGAAATGTTTCCGATGGCTGGATGGATGGTCTCGAAAATCTGCTTACCTGTGGCTGCAGGCGATTTTTTTTTGGTTTTTTTTTTCGTTAAGTTCCTCAATTTTAAAATACACTGGCCGCTTTAGCCCGTGGCTAACCAGTTGGTCAAGGGTTACTCTTTTCTTTTACAACATTCCCTAGGCTGAAATGCAAATGCCTCAAGCCTTTAACCATCATCGCCGGAATGTGACGTTAATAAGCAAATATGTCTTTGGGGAAGAGCAGCAGCAGCAGCAAATAATTAACGATGTAAACAAATGCCGAGTGGCAAATAAGTGGCTATAGGTTGAAATCTAGGCAAAGTGCATGGCAAATGTCAGAGACTGGAAAATGTGCGACAAGCGTAGGATGGCGCAGAACTGGCAAACAGACTGCCAGTGCTTGCTGATGGTGTTGTTGGCGCTGTTTCTGTTCGCTTGGGAAGTTCATGGTCAAGCAACTCGAGTAAAAAGCAACAGCAACAAAAAGAACAACACCACGAATGAGAACAAACAGTGATGGTAAAAAGTAATTACAGGAACACGCAAAGATTTTTGTTTTGTCGGTAACATCTTAATGTTGCATTCACCAATGCGCCGACTAGACTTGCATCACCACTTGTTGCAATTACTATCTGCCTTAGGAATATATACATACGGAATTTCGTTTTGGTGGTAGTTGAAAACTGTTATTGCGCTTACTGAATTGAAAAGGTTTATTGTTATTAACAAAATTAAACAGAATCCACCACAATCCATGCTCCCAACAATATTTAAACAGCAGAAACCACTGCCTCTGCGTGTATTATATTTCCCTCTAATACGCAGAGCCCTTTTGCCAATTTCATTTGCATTTGTCAACTAGCTAACGCATACAGAGAGTCGTAGCTTGCTTGGCCAGTTTTGCAACTAGGTTTGTGGTAATAAATTCAGCTTAAAATAAACCATGAGACACCAACTATAGTGACTATAATTCTATTGCTCCTGTGCAGACATTGCACATGACAATGAAGCTACGATGTTGTTGTTGTTGTGGGCAAAGCAGGCAAACAAAATGTGGAATGTGGTGGGGCAACAGAGCAACTGCAAGAAGCAAGCGTCCAAGTTAAGCGCAAGACAAAGTAATAGAAGTAGAGAAGAAGACATTTCAAGCCTTGGTTAGAGCCAAGCCAAGTCCGCCATTTCTAGCTGTGTGTGTCTGTCTGTGTGAGTTGCATGCTATTTCGCCGTTTATGCCATTTGCAACAAAAACGACGACTAGGAGTTGCTATTGCAGCAGAAAGAAATATTCGACTGAATTAAAATGTGGCAAGTTGACTATTTCGTTCGTTTAGTTGTTGCTGTTGTCTGTTGGCTGCTTGGTTGGTTTTTGCCTCGTCGCTTGTGTCCGACAGGGCTGGCTGGCTGCATATTTCTCTCCAATACATTCAAGTTGAAGTTGAATGTCGTCTGCGGCTCTGGCTCTGGCTCAGTCTTGGCAACAACGCTAGTTGAATTACCTCCCTCTTCTTCTACTTGTTGTTTCTGTTCTTGAGTTGCAAGCAAGCAGCTAGCTGGGTCTAGCTCGAGCGACAACGTTACCAAGATTGAGATTCATTGCCTGTTGCATGCCAGAGCCGCTCAACTGACTGCATCTCTCTGCCACACGGGCCTCAGTTTATTTCTACTTTTGCTTCTGCCTTTTCCTGCTGCTACTTCTTCTACTCATCTCTTCCTCGCCAACCCAGTCTTTGGCCATTCTGGCAGCTGTTGCCCTCGACCAGCAAAAATTATACAGATATATGTGCATATCTATGTTTATATGTATAAGTGTGTGTTTGCGTGGAAGGAATGGTGGGGGGGGGGGAGCGGCTCCCCTGTTTTGTCTTCTAGCATGGCGACATGAATATTGCATGCGGCGCTGGTAGACCACATTCTATGCAACGCTCTTTGTTTGTGTATTATATATTTTTGTGTAGTGCTGTACTTTTTGCATTAGTTGCCGTCACTTGTTGCTGCAACGTTGTTGCACCCCCTCTTCTTATTCGCACAAGCAGTTAAACTAATTTTATGCGTGGTACTTCAATTTACTATATATGTACCTATAACGATTTTATACAGCTTAATCAATATTTGTTCTTAAAATGAAAGTAAATAAATAATGTTATTTTTCTTCTCGTTTCTCGTTTTATGCTCGTTGCAGGTAAGCCCCCCCCCCCCCCCCACATTCTACATATTTTGAACTAAAAAAACACACAGTGAGTGAAAGAAGCGGCAGTAAGAGCCAAGGCTAATGCGGCATAAAGAGCGTGAGTAAAAAAAACAAACGCAAATCATTTAACGAGCCTGGCTTAGACTGGGCGCATATTGTTTTATATGCCTGTGGCACAACAACAACAACAACAGCAGTAACAAAAAACAAAAACCAGTAAAAGTAACAAAATCGGTAACAGTAACAACAATGAAAGTTGCCAACAAATTGCGCGTAAATCCCATAAACCGTTTACAACTACAACAGCTCAACTCTCAATGCAGCAGCATCATCGATGACGCTGCCGTCAACTGTTGCCACGTCTGCCGCGCCTGCAACAATAACAAAGCAATTTTTATGCACAGCAACGGTTTTAGTATGCTCTGCATAAAGGGATATATATATTTATAAGCGGGAGGAGCGGGTGGGGCCAGCTGACAAAGCTAAAACTCCCCTAAGCTTATGCGATAGCCTAAAAGTTGTAAAAAAATATTACCCATTTACAAAAAAGTAAAATACAAAAACAAAACGGCAGCCGAAAAGTGTCTATAAATGAAATTTATTTCTATCAGTGCTATGTTGAAAATCTGTAGGATTTTGGTTTGTTATCAACGACATCATTTGCATTCTATGGCGCTCTTTGTACATTATGGGATTTACTTTTTGAAAAAGCACTCACTAAATCCAATTTTTGAATGAGTTGCAAGTATATTTTTCGCTTGTAGTTAAGCAAATAATAGCTTTTGCTAAAAGTTTTTTTTGTCAATTCAAATTTGCTAATGGTTTATAAAAAAGAAGAACTTTAATTAATGTGAGCAACTGAACAAATTCATTTTTTGTTTTGTTTTTAAGTTCAATAACAAACTGGACAAATATTGTAAATGATGTTTTTATGTATTTTGAGAATAAATTTGGTTGGATGAGTGCAGTGTGACCTGAGTCAAATGGCATATAGCTCTTAAATCGAACCCAGGTATCAAAACTTTGCGAATCAACTAACGATCTCATAAGTATTTCTCTGATATTAAGAAATCATATCGCACCCAAAAGCTTCCCCTAAAAAGCTTTTGCCCATTAACATTTCCCAAACGTTAACAGTTAACTACCCCTTTGCGTTTACCCCTTACAACAACTCGAACAACCCCTGTTTAAGTGATTTCCCCAAGTGTTTTTGGCCACCCACACATCTTACACACTGACTTCTTCTCACCTACGTTGAATTTACACCTTGGCGTCATGCGCGCTGCGCCTATTCGGACTCTCGCACACACGAACAGTTACCGAGTCGAAGGCTGGGGGCAACATCGTTACTCGTTGATGGTTCGGTTTTCCATGCTTCGGCATTTTTGGTTCACGACAGCTGCGATGCTCGCTATACTTTTTTTTATTTGTTGTTGTTGGGTGGTGGGGGGTGTGTGGCAAATGCGTCGCCGCTCACCTGAAAGCGAACGCTGCTTCGTTGTCGTTATTGTCGTCGTCGTCGTCGTTGGTCGTGTGTGTTTTGGGTGCTCCAGTTCCACCCCTTGCGCGCATTTCCGAAGCAGGTGTAACAATTATTATTTTCTCGTTGATTTTGTCGTCGCTGCCGCTGCCGACGACGACGACGTCGTCGTTATAGTTGTTGTTTTGCCTTTTTTGCACGCTGGACGGCTGCCCACCACCACACGGCCGAACCCCCAACGTCTTCTCCCTTCTGTACCTTAGGATTTTCCATTTTCCATTTCTCTTGCACGCATTCTCTCGCTCGCACAGCATAGTGCTTGCTCGCTTGCTCTCAAACACACACACACACACACAGTTTGGGGGCGCGCACGCATGGCGCTTGCATTTGCTGTCTCACATGGCACCAACGTGAGTGTATGTGTGTGTGTGTGCGTGTGCTTGTGGGTGCTAGTAATATTGTTACTGCAACAATAGCTGATTTTACAACAACGAACAGACAGCGAATGTTGTGCCTTCAGCACACGAAGGTGATAGCCGAAACAGCGTTCCCTTACACACACAAACCAACACACTCACACACACAGGTGAGGCAAAATAGTATAAGTTGCATGCCCCTGATCTGATCCTCGCAAAGACTTATACAAGTGGCATATAAAAAGTAAAGTCAGGCGATGTTTGCCAAAAAACAAACACGCGCCTAGCAACCCAAAATCAAGAAATCAAAAACCAAACCAAGTATAATAAACAAAAGACATTTAATAATTGCGCACTTGAGGCAGCAGCACACACGATAAAGCCGGGCCTTAAAACTGAAGCGTCACACAGCAGCAGCAACAACAACAACAACAACAGCAGCAGCAGCAACAAGCACATCAGCAATATCAAAGGCAAAAGAACGTTGAAGAGCTAAGGAATGGACACAAACCGGCACAGGTAACAAACAACAACAGCTGAGAGATAGAGAGGGAGAGGGAGAGGGAGAGAGAGACCAAACCAGAGCGAGAGAGACAGAGAGAGAGCGTGTACATCAAACGAGAGAGAGAGAGAGAGTGAGCCAGAGAGGAGAAGGTATTTATGAAGGTGTGCTACGAGCTCCGAATTCACATATCTTCGGAGTTATACATTCGCTGCCAGCAGGAGAAATGCTGACGACCAAATACAACGCTGTCGTCGTCGTCGTCGTTGTCGTCGTTTTCGTCTCTCACACGAGCTAGCATCCCAAGTTCGGTATCGTTGTCGGTGTCGAAGTCGTCGTCCGGTTCTGGCCTCTACTGTTGCTTTATTTTGGTTAACACGCGTCGCTGCCGCTGCTGCAGTCGCAGTCGCTGCTTGCGTTGGACGTTGGCGCAACAGATTCAATCTGACGATGGCAGCGCTGCCGTACTCCGAAACAAAAAAGGTATATTACCTTAGAATGCCAGTCGTTCTTACTTCAGTCTTCGTACAGTCTTTGCTTTAACCCGTTCCAAATCTGTCCGCCGTTCGTACGCTCGCTCGCTCGTTCGCTCTATAGAAATCATATATATATATGTTTATGTATGTGTAGTATCAAAAAGGCAACAACAACAACAACAACAACAGCACACACATACGCAAAAATAGTAATAATAATAATAACAGCAAAAACCACAACCATACACAATACACCTGGCAATAGAATATAACACGCGCAACGTCACAACAGCCCCGTCGGTCGCTTCTCAGTTGAGTTGAGTTGCGTTCATCATATAGAATAGTAGTAGCCACATAGCCGCCACTGCCGCTGTCGTCGTCGTCGCTGTCGCCGTCGCAGCCAGCAACACACACACACACACACACACATATCACAATTCAACCACCAACGCAAACACCCAGCAGCAGCAGCAGCAGCAACAACAATAACATAAGCAGAAGCAGCAGCCACACAAACACACACACACACACGCACACATGGACACACTCACGTTCGTTCACTCACGAAAATTTCAATATCCAAATCAAAGTTGAGTTCAAATCGAAAACAGCCGCAATACCAGCAACAACGTCTCGCAAATAGCACGCGGATAATAAAAAACACACGCAGCATATCAAATAGTAAAAATACAAAAAATAATACAAAATAAACACCAAGTTACGAAATCAATACAAAAATTAAATAATATATCCGCAAACAGAGCTGCAATCAAAAATCATAAAAATAATATTCATTTTTATTTCACCTGACGACAATCAACCGAAAATATTTAACAAAATAATAAATAAATTTTCACAAAAAAAAAACCGCAAACATTTTCACACTGCTTCATTTCGGCATAATTCGAGTTTTTTCTGTTTGTCCACTTTTCACGTGTGTGTAAAATAGAAACTTGAACTCTTCAACTTTAACTGCAATTTAAAAGCTATTTGTGTATCGCTATTTTGTATCTTTTGACACTCCACAACAACAGCAACAACAACAACTTCAATCACCAAGATGTAAGCAAAAAAAATCATCAGGCAGAAAACAAAACGAAATATTTTGTGCTCGCAGAATACAAAAACCTTTAAGCAATAAGAGCACAAAAAAAAAAAAAATTATAAATTATAAAATGATTATACGTACATAATACTCGTTTAGACTTGAACACAGACACACATCTGTACATAGAATAACAATAAAAAATGAAGAAGAATTGCTGACAAAAGTTCGTTGCTCGCGTCAACTTGATTTTGATTCTTATTACCCCCAGAACCCCAGTAGAAAGAGAGATGAGATGTGCCAGTAAAAAAGCAAAAAAAACAATATATCGCTCAGTCAATGAGCAACAATTCACCTCTAGTCCGTTCGTTCGTTCGTCCCTCAGGCCATTCGTATAGTAGGCTCAAAGAAATTTCAAAGCCGGCAAAAAAAAAACATACACACAAATAAAACAACAACAACAACAGCAAGACAGACGAATGCCAGAGCCAGAGTTGGGAAAGAGCAGCAAAAGCAAGAAGAGAACGAAATAATGAAACACGTTTTTGTGTTTGCGGGCCAGAAAAGCAAAACACAAATTACAAAAACCAAAAAAACAAAAACTCAGAGACGTGTACATGCGGCCATTCAACGACTTCTCAGTCGCGTCGTCTGTGTAAGCCATAAAACCTTATGGCTAACGTTCCAATAGGCCGCACACACACACACACACTCATTTTACTTCACTTCACTTCACTTGACTCTTCTTGCGTTTCCCGCGCTGCTCTGCCTTCCTTAACGCTGTGTATTCGTTTTGGCCACTTGTCGTCGCGTCCATTGCTGGCGTACTAAGTACGCATAGAAATAATTCCCGTAGTTTATTTTTATTGTTGTAATTACACGTCTCAAAGCCAATCGCGAAAGTACACTCAAATCTCTCTCTAAACTCTGGCTCAGTGCTTCGAGCTCTTTTCATTCTTACTTGGCAACTGGATCTGAGGCCTTGCTTTTGCACGATATGAGCAAACCAATGTGTGAGTCAACCGACCAAAAAGAAATACATAACAAAAGCAACAACATACATAAGTAATGCAAAAACCGGTAAAGGTAAAGAACAAATTTCGTGCGTGCTAATCATGAAGAGAGCAAATTGTTAGAACCGGCAGCACTGACTTGGCCAACACACGTTAAAGTTGATCTTTTGGTCTGAAAACGTGTTTTTATTTGTGGGAATTGTTAAAAATAAAATCTAAAAAACTTTCATAACTAAATAAGCACACACAAGAAAAAACTATTTACGCACTTGAGCTGAAGAAGGGCACAAAATATTCAAAGGAAAATTTTTTTGTTTTGTTTCAGAGCCATAATTACAAATTACCACAACACAACAACAAAAACAACAATAAAACAGTTTAACAACAAACATTTAAAGCGGCAAACGAATTAAATAAAACTAAAACAAAAGTAAAGACAAAAAATTCTGCAAAAAAAGAACATTCAAACTTAACTTAAAAACATCAGCGAAAAAGCAACAACATCTTTTAACCACAACTCTAAAAAAAAAAAAAACCAAGCTATAAAAACAATTTCACTCCATCTTCTTCAACGACTTTGACTCGACATTTAATTGGTAATAAGAGCAAATTATTATTAAGTATTCATGCCCATTGTGTGTTTTTGTTTCTCATTTTGTGCCATTTTGTTGTTAATTGTTTGCGCTTCATTTAGTTTCTCTTTTGTTTGTCCATCGCCGGCCTTTTGGTTGAGTTTCAAGTTTGGCTTTGAACTGGCAAAAAAACAAAAAAAGAATGTGCTGAACAACTATAAAAATAATTATGGCGAAGAAAAAGTGACGCAATTTTATAATTTTACATTGGCAATTACTATATATTAAATATATATTTTTTAACCTAAAAAGTTTCTGTTCCAAATGTAGCCATACAGTTATTATTTTCCTTTTTCATACTCTTCAAAACTACCAAAACATCCCTGATAACCGTCTTTTTGAAACAACTTATTTATTTTTACCAAGCAGTACAAGCAAAAACCAAATATCTTAAGAAAAAAACTATAATTATAAACAAGAAATAAGGCAACAATTTACAAGAATCAACTGGTATTTTTCTCTGAACCCAAAACCACACGCCGCTTTTCCCACACCAATCCAAACGAAACCCCAAATAACAAAACCCCGAAAACAAAACAAAACCAGAAAGAGAGCGCGCATTGAAGGAAATAAAATAAATCCATTAAACATTACGGCACAAAAGACAGCAAAATCGAACAAAGTGGCAAATTGTTGTTAATGATTTGTGTGTGTGGTAAATAGTACTAATCCCAAAGAAGGAAATTAAATATAAATCAATTAATATTTCCGCCACCACCAAAATCAACTGCAGTATTAAAGAAAATAGAATGGTGTAAATTTTGACGCCAACTTTTAATAATTTTTAAAGCATAAACTATTTACAAAGAAGTAAATTTGTTAAACAAAATTCCGTATAGTGAATTGTATATTTTGTTGTTAATTTTGAGCGTAAAATGCAAGTGAAACATTTTGAGTGTAATGTCAAATCAATTAGGTATTTAAACCAAACACGATAAATATAGGTAGGCAGACACAGACTAGATTGGTCGCTAAGTGAGTGCAGGCTAAGTACTTAGAAACAGTAGGGACTTAATAAACAAAAAGTGATAGCACTTAAAAGAAAAGCGGTCAAGGGTTAAGAACAAGCATTTTTTGTGCAGCTTCAGTTCCAAGTTCGCAACAATCCCTAATGGAGCTTTATATTTAGCGTCCTTTTTTGTGAGTGCGTTTTTTGTGTGTGAGTGTAACTGAAGTGTAGAACGAATGCAAAAGGTTGTTAAATTTAAATTAAGCATAAATATTTACAAAAGGCGGCAATAGCAATCCGATAAATAGAAACATATCATAAGACAAAATGCAAACAATTAATTAGCAATTTTTTAATTGTAGCTGAATCAAATCAAACAAAAATAAAACCCAAATTCCCCAAATATCAAAAGTAAACACGTAAAAGCGGAAGATACAATTTATATACAAATAGAAATATAAATCTGTGTTTGGGTGTGCGTGCGTTAATGTAACGTGTCCATCATAATTAATTGGTAGCTAAAATTCGAACAGAAAGTCAATTGAAGCGAACAAAAGAATCACTTAAAGTATAGCATTAAAATTATAAAGTATAAAACGGTGTCAATCAAAAAAAGACGATTTTTTCATTATTGTAGTTACGGTTTTTTTTTACCAATCATATATATATATATAATTAAACATTGAAATCGCTGGGTTTTAATGCCCCGATCGACAAGAGTACGCGTTTTGACAATCAGAAGAAATTAGCGTATATATATTTAGGGCCGAAATTGAGAAGCAACAATCAAAGCATTCAAAAATCAGGCAGTTATCAGAGCATTATAAATATATATATATATATTTAGCATATATACACACTTCTCTACAATATACATAAATCTATATTTATAACAAAATTTTTATCGCAACTTTTGCTCTCAACTCGAATCAAACCTCAAATTTCAAAGCTCTACGACAATCTCTAAAGGCAATTTCCCTTCCAACTTAAGGCTTACATCAATCAATCAAACTTACAACAATCTCTAAACGGTTTTCAAAACTTTTAATCTATACACTTTGAATATACCATATATTTATACTAATATATCTAATATACCTGTACTTATACACACACTTATACATGTCTAAATATTTAATCTCAGTAGTGATATATCATAGGCATATACATATATAGCGCTATAGAGTGCCCATAAATACTAAATAGACAATCTTCAGGCTAGTTAAAAGCTTTAAACTACGCTCAAATACAACGCAGTATATACATGTACTAAATATTTAAATAAATTTGATTGTTAGAGAAAGATTTAAATGTGTTTTGAACTCATTTGAAAAACATAACAATAATCAATTTAGCACTTAGCAACAATTTGCGTAAAACTTTCGAGCACGATTGGCATACGAATCAAAATTATACAATTGGCATACATATTAAAATATATACCATACATACCATATATATATTCGACAGTAAGCGAGCTCAACAACAACAACAACAACACAAGCACATTACTCAAAAACAACACCCAAAACAAAAACCCGTGCAATTCCCCTCCATCAAGAAAATACCAAATAAAATATAAATAAAAAATAAACAACAAATATTACAAAATAAGAACAAACTAAAAGCAAAGAAAAAACCTTACGCATCTACAAAAAAAAAAAAACCAAAAAAATCTTAAAACAAAAAAGTGCAGAATCTTGATATATTTCAATCAACATTTGTTGCCAATAAAACTGTCATCATTGCCGCGTTAACAGAAACCACGGCGTCAGCAGCGATTGCCGCGCTCAGTATCAGCAGCAGCTCTCAAGCGTCGCTTGCAAGCGCCACCGCCAACGCCAACAGCGCCGCCGCCGCCGCCGCAGCAACGCCAACAGTCGCATCAGCCGCCGCTACAGTTGCAGTAGCAGCAGCAACACCGTCGCCGCCGTTAACGGTTAAAAGCGAAAACGTTGCATCTGATTCAACAGCCGAGTCCTCCCCTATACAAGATTTAATCATGGTAAGCGCCGCCCACACATCCTAAAAAATAAAATCAACAAAACCAAAAGTATAATCATAATAAGAGCGCACAACAAATTGCACACTTAAAAAGAAACGCAATAAACAAATTTGAGTAAAAAAACTAAATTTAAAAAAACAAACTGTTGACGAAAAGTTGTGAAATTGACCCATTGAAAATTGAATTGAACGTTTCGTTTATGTTAATACTACTACTCGTACATACTTATAATTAAATAACAATACAATCAAATCAAATCAAATTAACTACCACATATATAATCCTCATCAAAGAAAGTTGTACAGTTTATTATGCAAAACCAAGCTATTCCTCCATACTACTACTACTGCCTACTTACAATTTTTGTTTTCAGTTATTTAACGTTACAAACTTACTACTATACCATCTCTTACTCAACTGTCTATAAACATTTTAGTTACGAGCTAAGAAACAAAAAATAAAAAAACAAAATGTCAATGGTATTGATGATGATGATACAGAACAAAATACATCATAAATCAAGTCAAGAAGACTTTAAGTTTAGCTACTTATATTTTACTTGTTTGAGATCTAGTGTTAAGATAAAAGCACTACGTATTTGCCTTGTTTAAACTAAATTAGTTTTATGTTTAGTTCTATATTATAATCGTTTCCTAAAAAGTCTTGTAAATACACTTTACACTTTTTCAACTCAAGAAAAATTAGTTGTTCGTTTACCATTGACATTAACGCTAAATAAAAGTGATCTTAAAATATAAAATAATAATAAGTGAACGATATTTCCAGCTTCTACATATTTCGCTCTTGTTTAAGCATTCTATAACGAATTTTTGAAAGTGTTTGTCAGCTCGTAAACTGAGGTTTATATACTACACTCAAATGCTAGCCCGAGTTCTCTGGTTTTGAAACTAGCTCCTTACTCTTAACTTCGAACTTCTAATGCTTAACTATGCTTCTATTGCTATGGCTTAAACTAATGCTCTGCTTTATTTACTTGATTCTTGCTTTTTCTCTCTATCTGTCTATTTCGTCTATTTCTGTCTTTCCTCTATTGCTCACTGATCTTATGTAGTTTTTACTATCTATCTACAAACTTTATATGCTTAACAACACTTAGTCAGTGCTCTCACTTTACCTACTACTATTCTAATGCTAATTTTGCCACCTTTATACTGCTGTCACTGCGAAGTAACCTTTGCTTAACTTCCACCAAAATCTAGTCGAATATGAATTATAATTTACAAAAAAAAAAAAACAGACAAGGCACGGCCTGTGCAACTACGACTCTGCGTTGCGAAGGAGTTGCTTTGTCCTTTTTAAATTTTACCTAAAAGATTCTGTTTTAGTTTTTAGCAAAATTAATTTTATGTTTATAAGAGCTTTAGTTTGCCAATTGGGACAGCGTTAAGTTCTGTTTTGGGTTTTACTTTATTTTCTAAAAATCAGCCAAGTCAAGTCAAAACCAAACTGAAACTCAAACGTCAAAAATAGCCCAACAACAACATCAACAATTATTGAAATAATCTGAATTGAGCATAAATTCACACCACGCACAGCAAATGCAACTGCTGCACGCACCGCCGCCCACGCACCCGCATCATCTGCACCATCTGCAGCATCCAGCCGCCGCCGCTGCTGCCGCCGCAGCCGCTGCAGTTGCAGCAGGTGCATATCAAGCGTATCCCACGGGCGCCACAACTGCCATGTTGCAGCAGAGCAACGTCGTCGCCGTCCAGCAACATCAGCAACAACAGCACCAACAGCAGCAGCAGCAGGCAATGCTGATTCATCAGCAGGCAGCAGCCGCTGCAGTTGCCGCACAACAACAACATCAGCAACACCAGCAGCAGCAACAGCAAGCACACCAGCAACAACAGTATCATTTGCAGCAGCAGCAAGCACACCAGCAGCAGCAGCAGCAGCAACAACAGGCCGCACAGCAGCAATACCATTACCAGCAACAGGCTCAGGCCCAGGCCATGTTGCAAACGTACATGCAGTTGCAGGTTAACAATGTAGCCGCTGCACCGGCCACACCTACCAAATATGGCTCGGTGGCAACTGTGCCGCCGCCTGCACAGTATTTTGCAGCGCCAACAACACCGCTCACCATTATACCGGCCTGCAGTGGAGCGGCCGCGGTGGCAGCAGCTGCCATGTTTGCCACAGCCGCTACGCCCACATCGGCGGCAACAACGCCGAACAACAATGTAAATAATACAGTTAATCTATGTGATGTAACTAGAACTACTACCAAATCTACCACCAATTCTACTACTAAGCAGCCCGCCACCGCCGCTGCCCCCATCGACGTTAGCCTGTCGTTCGACGACGCCGTCGGTCGCTCTCTGGTCTCAGTCTCATTGCTGGGTGCACCGCCGCCGTCGTGCGCGTCGTCGTCCGTACAGATTGGCGCCGTTGGCTGCAGCAGCGGCAGTAGCGGCTGCAGCTCTGCATCTTCTGATTGTTCTATGCCATCGCCAACTTCACTACACTTATCTTCTCCTAAAAAGGTTTGTGTGTTCACTAAAACGCTAAAAACAAAAAAAAAAAAAAAAAAACTAACTAAAAAAAATCTCATTGCATTTTCAATACAAAAAAAAAAAGATATTTGCTTTTTTTCAACACACTCATTTTTTCAAAGACTTTCTGAAGTAGTTTTTTTTTATAGATATTTTCTCAACTAACACACTCTTGCTTTCTCTCCCTTAACTCTGCGTGCCAACTTTTGTCTTTCTTTCTTTAAAAGTAGTTGTTAGATAACTTTTCACCTGCGATCACATAACTTTAATTAAGCGCTCTTACTAAACACACAGTACCATAATGGAACTCTTACTCTCTCTCTCTCTCTTTCTCGCTCTTCTCTTCTGATTCCCAAAAGTTAATTTGATGTTGTTATTATGTTCGTATGCAAGAAAAAGAAGTGTTACCTGTTGTTGTTGTGTAGTTGCTGTTAATACTTATAGAACATTTATTATAATATATTTATATGAAACTAGTTATTTTATCCATTCAATATATACTTAGCTTTAAGTCAATTCATTTTTAATTCATATCCAATTTTTACAGCATATGATTTGCCAAAGTCGCATTTAATAACCAATCTGTTCGCGTTCCCAGCCAACTTGTTGACATATTTAAGCCATATGACTAATTTCGTACATTTTCTATAAAATTTATATAGTATGCACCGTTTTTTCTTTACCTTCTGGCTGCAAAAAACGTATCATTTGTGCGGAATAGCTAAATGCAATTTAATGACAACAAAATATGCATTTGTATATGTGTGTGCACACAATGCAATACAAACAGACATATATATCTAATCTAATTGTTTGATATTCGATTTGTGCTTTTGCCCTTTTATTTGCTATCTTTCTTTGGTTTTGTTTTTGTTTTTTTTATATTTCATTTACTGCCCATTTGTTTTTGTCTGTTGTATTTTTATTATTGGTGGGGAGTTTCGCACTCACACGTACATAAGTATTTGTTTTTGTGGTACTCTGATGCTTGCCCCATCGATGAATGGGCGTGACGTCGAGCGACTCAATTGTGCGTAATAAAATAATGTGCAACCGCTTGACCATGCGACTGGCATACTAATGAGTAGAGCACAACAACTCTCTCAACAAACTCTTTATAGGTGTGTGTGAGAGAGGTCTGTAGTCAATATATTTATACTATTTATTGCAGGGACACTGTGCCTTTTTGTGCCTTTTTTAATTCGACTAGTGGTAAGGTTTAACAACTTAAAGCTAAATGTTGTGAGTTTGCCTTTTGCTGTGCTCGCATTGTTATTTTATCAGTCGTAAATATCTCTCCACATTGCGAGTATTAACCGCAATTGTTTGGCGTGCACTAACGCCTTGACATGCCAGCCAGTTCCGCTGTTCCCCCTTGCGCTCGCCACGCGCCATATGTCGCCCGTATTGATTAGTTGGCGTTGAAATTGTCGCTGCAAATTGTTACAAGCTGCACATAAAAACTGCGGCCAGTCGTCACTGCCCTCAAGCCAGTCTTCAGTTCGCGCTAAATGTTTTCAGTTGCACTTGCTACGGCGGCAACTTCATGTTGCCTCATGTGCTCATGTTTGCGTGTGTGTTTTGTGCTGTTGGTGGTCACATTTTTAACCCTCTCCATTTTGTCGTAATTATCGATTTGTCGTCCACACACACAGGACTATCACAATGGCGCGAGTCGTTAAAGTTTAAAATGCACCTAAATGACTGTATTATAAGCCGTCCGCAGAGTAAACAAACAAACAATTGCATTGGCGTCGACGTTAAATTATCTGTAATTGATTTTGTTTATCAGACAACCCGAATGAATCGACAGACAGACAGACAGACAGACAGACAAACAGAACGAAAAACTAAACATCCTTTTTATCCATTTCCCGCCCTATTAAATCCATTAACCCTTTTTTTGTACGCTGCATTTATATTGCAATGCCAGCTAATGCCAGGAGCCATTAAATGCAGACTCTGCCACGGCAAGGGCCTCCCCTGGCATGAGGAAGTGTACAAATATGAAAATATGTTTTGCATTTTGTTATTATTATTACATAATTTTGTACATGATGCGCAACAGAATGTTGTTATTGGCATTATTGCTGTTGTTTTTGTTGCAACAACATAAAAATGTTACCTCGAAATGTTTAACAATGCAAATGTTTCGAAAATGCAACAACCAGCTCGAACATAAATCAAATGAATTATTATTCAAAAATGTTTTACGCAAAATCAACATTAACTTCTAGAACGTTTTGTTTATAACATTGGTTAAAATATTTGCAACAATTTTGTGCGTTCCTCGCCACAAAACTTTGCAAATATGTTGTTAACTAAAAATTAATTTGAATGCGGAATTTTCCAAGTATTTTTGATAGTTTAACATGAAAAGCCGCCGTTGCTTGGATCAAAAAAATGCATTTTCATATCAAACATATTCCGGAAACTCAACAACATTTTCAATTCAAAGTCTGTCAAAGCCATTTCACCGCATACATTTTTTTTCTATCGCCCGAAGACTTTGTCGTTTACATTAAGTAAATATGAACAAACATAAAAAATGACTTAATTCACAATAGCAAAAAAATCTGTTATAGCCCTAAAGTGCTAATAAAATCTGTGCTTAACATTAAGGCCTTGGGCCAAATACAGTTTTCAAACAAATAACGTTGCAATTTTAATAACATGCCTTAAAATTTCACTTTGTGGCTTAAAATCAAATAAGCCAGAAATAGGAAAAAACAAAATATCATAATAATGGTTTGTACGCCTACAAAGTAACAGAAACAAAGTGTCAAAGCCAACGCGAGCTGGCTTTGAAGTGTGAGTGTGGTTGAAGGGAGCGTGGATGGTAGCTCGGTGGAAAGTTCGGGGTGGAAAATCCAGTCATCCTGCACTTCTAATAAGCCAACGTCCAACATTCAACTTAGAAATGCACAAATAAACTTTTTAAATTTAAAAATTCATCAAACTTTGAAACGCTTGTCAAACAACAAACAGCCCGCGGAGGGGTCAGCGACAGATCCTGCATATAAGTTAGCGCACATACACAAACACAAACAAATACAAATATAAAGTGCGCTCTTCCATAATGTGGAAATATAAAAAATAAATAAATAAACCTGGGAAATAACATAAAATTACATTAATCTGTAATCGGAAAACTTGGGCAGCGTGAAAGAGAGAACACGGCGCAAAAGTTTTCCGGGCTGCGTTCAAATTTACAAGAAAATTTATAATAAGCGATTTACAAGAAAGTAAAAAGTATGAAGTAAAAAATAAAAATAAAAACCAGTTTTCTAACTAAAATTTCAATTATTTTGGCAAACAGCAATAAAATAATTTGAAATTTAAATGCACTAGATGTGTCGCCCATGAATCGCCCCTTTATAAATAGGGCAAAGACAATCTGTTGCCCAGTTTGAGCGTCAAGACAAAATTGTCAAAAAATGTAGATGAGGTAAGCAGGGCAAGCCAGGGGAGGGCAACAAGCAACAACACGCACATCAAATTGAGATGAAAAAATAAAATTCAATAAACTCTTGTTAAGCACGCAGCGTCCAAGACAAGACGAAGTGCGTCGAGAGGGCGGGTGGTCTGTAAGGCTGTGTAGCAGCGACAAGGACAACGTTTTAAATATTGACAGGCAGCCTCCTGCCCTCGTGTCCCCTTTGCTAACCTACCTAGCCCGCAAACAAAAAACTGAACTGACTGAGCGACTGTTGCTGCTCCCTGCGACAACAACAACAGCTACGTTGTCGATTAAATAGATAAATCAACCCTAGGAACATGTTTAGCCGAACATTTTTTCATTGATCAAAAGCTGAATACGAGCCGTCCCAGCTGGAGCTCTCTTTGTACGTGGTGGAGACACGGGGGTTTGGGGCGTCATATGCTTAGGTATTGTTATGATTTGCACAGCATTCAGCTGGCTTAGGGTAGCAATCACAAATTCATCGAATGGGCCATATTGATTTGAGGGGGCCTATTGAATATAATAGCGCCCCTTATAAGGCTCTGTCACACAATTAGACTGTGTGTGTGGGTATTTCTGTCTAGTGTCACATTTCAATAAAATTGCGCTAATCAGTTGAAAGCGTGTGTGCGTGTGTGTGCAGAAGTAGAAGTAGAAGATGGCAAACAAATTTCTTAAGTTGAATGTCACTGACAAATACATTTAAAAGTTATGACTAGAAACGTTTGGCTAAAATGAAATTTGCCGCTCGCTTGGCCAACAACAAAATGCCGCTGGCCAAATTTAAATTGCTTTTGTTGCGCTTTTGTAGTTGGCTGCATTTCTAGCGCCATTTTTTTTTTTTTTTTGTTGTTCTTGTTGCTGCTGTTGATCATGATTTTCCTTTTTGTGCAAACGCGCGAGTTTTCTTTGTTGTTTGCACAAATAGTTTTTGTCGCCATTGCCATAAAAAAAATAGGATATTTCCTTTTGAAAAGGCGGCGCAAAGCAAAAAATTAAAATAAATTCGAGAGAAGCGCGAATTAAGTTTTGCAGCTAAGCGAGCTGAGAGCAAAGCGCATTAAAATAAAAAAGTTGTTCTTAGTTTTTTGCGGGGCGCCTTAAAACTGATTGCAAGCAAAGTTTTTGAATTATTAAAAGCTTTAATGTACTCGGCTAGAATATGAATAACAAGTGCGTAGACGAATAAAATGTGAATGTGAATATGAGTATAAATATTGAATATACATACATACATACACACACACAGACTGGTGTGCTTCTGTGAGTGTTTGTATATTAGTGTGTGCACCCGCTTGACTGGCAACCCATTAAATGTTGACACGCTCTAAAACCCTAAGCCAACTTATGGGGTTGTAACTTTGGCATTTACGAGCGCAAGCATTTGCCCTTTGAGTGTGTGTATACTAATCCAGCGCATGAGCTAGCTCTCAGGGTTAGGAGTTAGTTTGCGTTGACCAACTTTTTCGGCACCGCGCACAACTATAAACTAGAAGCGACAAACGAACTTATTAATATGCAATGCACACTTTGTTGCTGTATTAATTGCAATATTAAATTTCCACTAATACTCGCTTAGCAGCCAAGCTGCCAGCCATCTAGTTAGTCAGCCACCCCAGCAGCAGGTAGGCAAGCATTCGTTTTCGTTGTTTTGGACTGGGTTACCCTTAACACGCCCGCGAAGTATGCTTTAAAAAGTTGTGCACAACTTTTAGTTTAGATATAGCGCGTGTCGGCGAGTTGATCGCACACACACACAAACACACCTCTAGCAACAGCGGCGAAGTAATTATAACATTCTAACATATTCCAGTGGGTGTAGGTGCCTGGTGTCAGTGTGTTTTAGTGTGTTGCTGTTTGGCGTGGCTCAGATTGCTGGTGCTGCTGCCAGCTGCCAGCTGCTACAACTACTTTTGCTTCATTCGCATGCAGCATGTGTCCGCTGAAAAGCGATACTAATGATGAGTTCTGCGCTAGAAGCAAATGAACTCAATTTACAACGTTTTACATTACACACACACACCCACTTGCGTACATATTAAACTAGACTGAAGTTGAGTGTGTGTGTGTTGCTACTCTGGCAGCTGGCAGCTGGAAATTGCATGTGCTGCATATTTTAGCCAAAAAAAAGAACAGACTACCCCTGACACCACAAAAGAATAGCTAAGGTATACCTCAATGCATGAGGCATTTTCATGCTCTAAATTGCGCGCAAGCTGCCGTAAAGTAAATGCGAAACGATGCCAGACAACAGACAAGCGAACGAGAGAGTGAGCGAGGGGGGGGTGGGGGAAGGGGGAGAGAGAGAGAGCAGTTTCATTGCGCTTCAACGCCCCGCAACTCGTAAATGTTGGCTTAAGTTTGAAGTTAACAAAATTTTCACACAGACACACACACACTCGTGCACAGTCAAAATCTGAACACGGGGCCGCAGCTGATTACATTAACTAAAGTTCAGCATATGCAAACACAAGACTAGATACAAACAGACATGCTGGCAGATAAAAGGGGAAAGATGGAGATACTCTGATGCTGCTTCTGCTTCTGCTGCTGCTGCTGCTGCTGCGGTCGCTTACGGGCGTGTTGCAGTGGTTCGCAAATTAATTTGTTCAAAATAAGTTGTCGAAAAGTTGAAAATGCTTTGCATTTGCCTCTCTCTCTCTATACATAGTATTATGTATATGCACGCGTTGATTAATAAATACTTTATCGTCTGTCTGTCTTTGTCAGCCTAAGCCTAATTAATGTTCGCCTCGAATATTATGTGCATAATTTTTGGCTAGCTTAATTATGCATAAACTTTCTGATTACGAGCACACACATAAAATAATCTTTGATTTGACTTTTTGCACCATCAAAACACATGTTTATTTCTGGCTTTCAACGAGGTTGGAGCAATTTGTTGTTGCTCCAGCCAGCTAGTCACTTAGTCAACCACAAGTATCAGTTAGTTTAGTTAAGCGCTCAACTCTATTAAATGTCACCAGCACGTTTTGCGGCCCCAAGGCTGAGTATGCTCACCCAACTGCTGCTGTCGACAATTGTCACCTTTTGTCAACATCAAATTTTTCGCTATGAATAAATGCAAAATGCCAGGAGACGGTCAGACTTTTGATGAGTTGGGCAATTTCTAGCACAAGAAGCAAAAAACTTGCCATTGCAGCAGCGCCATTGTCAGTTCTCAGTTATCGTCTTTGCTCCTTGCTGGCTTTTAAGCAATTCTACTTCGCTCTCTTTGCACATAAACGTGTTTGATTGTGTGTATAAATGCGGCAAATGTGCCGGCTCCAATTTTTTATGCTCATAAATGTGCAGCAAAAAGAGGATGCCGAAAACCTGTTTCTCAGTTCATTGTATTTGCATGCCATTCTCCTCTACTACCTACAACATCCCTTGCTGTCGCCCGCTCAATGCTTGGCAAATTTTTGTGCTGTTTCATCATTTTCATCAACAGACATGGCTCATACGTTCGCCACGTTCGTCAACAAAGGCAGCATCAGTTCATCTGCTTTTTTTTTTTATTTGTGCCATCATTTCGTTTTTCAGTTTAGTTCATTTTTGTGTGTCTTTGTTGGTTGGCACACTCAAAACGTTAACAGTATTTTCAGCATTTTCGAGACAGTTTGTCATAATTTCATAGAATCTACTTGGGGCTGAATTTCGTTTCTCTTATTATTGTTTTCTTCTTTTGACTGCCATATTTTTCTTTGTTTGTCTGTTGGCTGGCTTTAAAATGCTGCTGATGCTGTTGACTGTGTGACGTTTTATTGTGGCAAACATGACAAATCGTAAAGTGTCAGGAGGTTTCTTTATTTAATTTAAACGTCTCGTCTATCTATTTGCTTCATCTTTTGTTTGCAGCACAGTGGGGGGCGTCTTTAATGGGTTAAATGGCTGTCACTTAGTTAACTTACTGCTGCACTCAGTTTTTATTTTTTGGTTATGCCTTGACTCTTTATCTACTCGCACATAAATTCCATAGCCTACTTTTAAGGTGCTGGTCTCTAAAAACGCTCAATTACAATATGTTGGCTCTATGTAAATTTATGAGCATTTTCATTTCGATCAATTTACTTTGGGCCCATTTATTTATGAGTGTGTGTGTGTGTGACTGACCAAATGTCTGTCTTATTTATGCCTTTCAAGAAAGATAACCCAACGCAAGACAAAAAAAAAAAGGAAAAATTTATTCATTGAAGTTTTTACAGTCAACTACACCTTTTCAATGTGGATAAAGATGAGCACGTTTATGCTCCTTCCTACCCCTTATTGCGTCTTTTTTGTTGTTGTTTACTTGCTCTCTCTTTCTCTCTCTCTCTCTCTCTCTCTCTCTTTCTCTCTCTCTTTCTGTCCGTCTAGCTCTCTTGTGCTGTTGTAATCATTCATACTTCATCAAACTGACCGACAACGGCTTGGCTTTTTGTACCATTTCTTGTGTGCGGCTCCGTTGGCTTCTTCTTTGCTATGCAAACTGCTCCCAATGGCTACGTTTAATGGTCAAGAGTGTAAAATTGCATAGCAAATCGTAGTAGTCCGTTTTTCGTTTCTAGTCCAATTCAAGGCGATGGATGTGCCATGTCCTTAGATAAACATCCTTGCCTAGACCCACTTAGTGTTGTTGTTGTTGTTACCTCTCTAACATATTGATGTGATTTACCACTTATGTCTTTGGGACGTCCAACAGTTAACTGTGCAAATTGTTTGGAATTCTGTTTTGAATTAAACGTCCCTTTTGCATTTCTGCTTCTCTATCTTCGTTTATGATACATCGAGGCAAATATGATGCTCGTTAAGACAGTAAAAGTCTGACCAATACATCGCTTAGCTTATGCGCTTTCTACTTCCCACTCATGATATGTTGCTATGGACCCAATCGCTAGCAAATTATGTATTTCATGTGCCGCCAGGTCTGTCTTCATCATCATTCGATGGGTTTTCAATTTGCACACCAACATTCCAGGCTATGCAAGTAAGCTACCCTTTCCTACGCATAAACTTTATACAATTTCACTTCCGTCTAGCAACTGTTGTTTCCTGACGTCCTCTGCCCGTTCTTAGCTGTTCTTGTTATAGTTGATTTCATTATAATTTCGATTTGCATAAGCAAATGTCTAAGCAATAATTTGCCTCCATTTCCCCTTAGTTGTGCCCGATTGAGCCAGCTGGGATTTGCTTGACATCGTCAGGAGCAGCGACAGTTCATCATCAGAAGCAGTAGTCACTTCAGAAGTGAGGAGTGCTTGTCAAGTTTTGCGTCAGTGTATCAATTTTGGGTTCTGCCCAGTCTGGCATTAACCCCCCCTGAACAAGCTATTGCCAAGGAGCTGCTCACATTTCATTAGCTTGTCAACATTTGTGTAGCTCTGGCCATGTCTTTGACACTTCGGCCTGCGGCTCTCTTTCCCTCTCTCTCTGTATATGTGTGTGTGTGTGTGTGTGTGTGTGTGTGTAAAGGCAACAAAGTTGTCATAGATTCTGCATAGTTGCTGTTGTTGCCTTAAATAGTTAAACAGCTTAGCGAACACTGCTGCTGCTGCTAATGTTGCGGACTTCTTGCGATATTGGGGCTCGGGATCATATGCTGAATTGGGCATTGGACTTGAGAAACTCTGGTCGTTACTTCCTTTCCCCCTTTTGGTTGGTTGCTATGCAAATCAATTTGCTTGGCGTTGTCGATGCGGCTATTTGTCTGCTTTGTGTTGTGCTGGGCTTTGTAAAGCGTAACATCGTTCCTGGGCACAAGTTCATTAGTCTCATCAGCAGCAACAACAACAATTGTGTATATTTAACTTTTATTGAAAGGCGTTTGAACTATGATATCCCCCAATTTTCTTTACTTCATCTGAATCTGGTTTTGGCCTTCGCAAATGCAAATTTAATTGACGCACAAATTTAAAGCTTATAAATTACCAAAAAAGCAACCAGGTTACATGGCACAGGCAGAACCACAAAGCACAAATCCTTTGCACGAAGCAAGCGCATGAATGAAAATCATAAATTTACCAGCAGCCATAAAAAAACAGATACCCTTAGCACCTACACAGCAAAGCCAGTACATATGTATGTGGTTGTGGGTCTATGACTGTGTGCTATCGATATGCCAAAATCTATACAAAGTGCTACACAAAGGCAATGACTGCCTAGCTGCCTGCCGGGTAGAGGCTGCCATTGCTTTCTTTCTACTTTTGGTTCCTAGAAAAAGTAGAAATAATCGAAAAATCGCAGCACTTTTTGTGCGCCATGAAACCTACACAGCATAAGTGTGTTGAAGTGTGCGGGTTCGTGTGTGTGTGAGCTGCCATTTTATTTATTTTGTTGCCTTTTGCTTTATTGTCAGGCGCAGAAGAATTTTATTAGGCACTCGCCATAATGTATGCAACAGTTTTTGGCAACAGGCTAAAGCTGTAGCTGTAGCAGCAGACAAGAGCCAATTAGGCATAGCCACATAGCCAAAAGTGGCAAGTGGCATGTGGCAAAGTGGCAGAAGACAGCTCTGCTGTTGCTCGTGTTCGTTGGCATCACGCCAGCCAACAAAAAAGGTCCTTTATTGCAGTTTAATAGACGATGTCATTGTGCCTAGTGTGCGACACTCAATTATATGGCATACATATATATAAATATGTATATATATATATATGTACATATTTGTATGTTTGTATTTAGTTGTGCATGAAGACATATTTGTAACTGCTGCTCGACTTTTCACGCATTGCTTTCAAACCACTTAACGCAAATGATGTTGATATAGCGAAGGGCAACTTTTTTTCTTCAGTTTTTGTTTTTCGGCGGAGGGCGCAAAAACTTTGGGCATAAACACACACTTGCCATAACGTGGCACGCTCTACATTTGAGAGCGCGCGCTGGCAAAAAACTTGCTTGTTGTTCTTGCGCTACTTTCGCTTTTTTTGTTTTCTCCTAAAAAGTAGGCAAGCGGCAAAGTCGTTGAGCGCTAAAAGCAACGAAAAATGTGGAAAAAAAAACAAACAGAAAATTTTTCTACAACTTTCGTTAGTATGTGTGTTTGTGTGTGTGTGTTGTTAGAACAAGTTAATGTAAAAGTATTTTTATGCTTTGAAAAACATTGGCCAAGCCAAAAATTGTAAAGAAAATAAAAACAGCAAACAATAAGAACAAAAACAAGATGAAGAAGAGCAGCTCTCTCGCGTAGACAAGCTCGGTGAAAATTTTGCGGTTGCTTGTGTTCTTGTTAAACAAAATACACGAAAGCGCATAAATAAAATCAAACAAAAAAACTGAACCGAACCGAACTCTTGTTCACATCATCAATGTCAGGAAGAAGTTTGTTGGTCGGTTGGGGGCTGGTGGGGAAATAGACGTACGCTGGGGACTGGGTAGCTTCATGTTATTGGGGGGGTGAGGACTATGAGAACCCGCACATTATCGTCATCGTCATGGATCAGCCGCAATGCTGTAATTTTGTTATAAGCAGCAGAACGTGTGAGTGTGTGTGTGTGTGTGTGCACAACCTGCGCTGTCGTTTGGCAAGATAAATGTCTATTTAAATTGTCCCTGTTTCGCTATGTACCTTGGCAAAACGAAACTCCGGGTCGGTTCGTTCCTTCTTTCCCATCTTTCCTTGGCTGTAAAAGAGAGCTTTTGTGTCTAGCGGCATGCCGCCTGCTGCCTGCTGCCTGCCACTTCACGAGTGGGGCTGTTCTCTAGTTAAATCTTTATTGTTATCATAATTTGCTTTTATCCATGCTCAGGGCTTGTCACTGACGACTACTCCCAGCAACCTGTGCCTAACCTACTTACAGCAAAGTACATACATACATATAAATATCTATCTGTATGTATTTATCGTAATTGTTTTCGTGCATATTTCTTTTTGTCGTCGTCTCGAAAATTCGTTTGTCAAAAGCGAAAAGCAAAGCGAAAGCGCGACAAAATGGTGCGTTAAGAGCAACAGGGATATTCCTGTCGAGCATATGTGCGCTTTGCTTTGCTTTGGCTCTGCTTGCTTTGCAAATCAATGAAAGTAGATAATTGAGATTTCTTTAACAAGATTTTGGGTGTCATGATATTAAAATTATAAGTTGGTAAAAAACAGACAGCAGCGGCATAAATAACTCATAATTTGATTGCAAGTGAGACCTTGTAAATGATACGTCCCCAAAGCTAGACGGATAGCATGGAAGGGAAGTTTGGGTAGAATGTTCAATGTCTGGGGAAATAGGCTCATTATGCGCAAAGGAAAATGTCAAAATGGTTGAAATTTAATATTTCCTTTCAAAACAATTTATCTAATTATGGAAATCATTGCAGCGAAATAGAATAAAATGAAAAACTGTAAGCATTCTACATATCATCTAATTATAGCGCTCATTAAAATGTGTACTTTATGTTATTTGACTGTTATTTTCTATCTTCTTTTTTTCTAGATATGTTTTAGATTTCAACACGTGTTTAAATTTAATTTGTAGTACTTAATTTGTAAGCGAAATAAAATTTTACGTTCTAGTAATTGCCGTGAAACGAAACCAGTACCTTAATAACTTGCATTTGATATTGTGTGCCTCCTTAACAATTTATTATGAAAATCAAGTAAATTAACTCCAAAGATTTTATATATATATAAGACATAAGCGCTCCACAAAGTATGCTATAATAACTAATAAGTTTCTTTACTTTTCTGTTGCAGGTAAGGATCGATGAACAGTTTCTATATAAACTCAATCATTTGGTAAGCCCAAAAATAAAACATTTAAGCCACACACAATACTAAACAGTTAACAGTTTAGTTGAGTTGTGTGAGTTGCATATAAAAATCATTCTCAATTGACAGCAGCGTCCGCAACAATTGTTCGGTTTGCTTTCGTCTATTTTTGATATGCAAACGTAGAGCGTGTGGCACTATAATTGAATTTTAAATAAACTCACTCAAATGTTGAACATAAACACACACACAAACACACACACACGTCCCAGACAATGAAGTCCTTTTGACAGGCGTGTGTTCCTTGCTCTCTTCTCAGCCGTTTTATGCTTGCCTTCCTTTTAACTGTAAATAAATTTCATCGAATTTTCGTGCGCTGCTTTCGTTGCCTGGTATCGTTGCGTCGCAACGGACGCCTTGTGCAGCCGCATCATGTACCATAAAGTATGCAATTTTATTTTAGTGCGCCCGGCACTTACCTGTTTGTTGGCCTGGCTGACTGGCTGGCTGGATGCCTTGCTCTGATCATGTTGTTGCTGCTGCTACTGCTGCTTTTGTTTGTTGCTTTAATGTTATAAAATATTTAAGTTTACATTTCTTACACACGCTGCTGTGGCTACGTTATCCTGCTTTGCCACAAGATTTGCCATGTGCTTGCCCCTTCATTGTTTGTTGTTGTTTTTGTTTATGTCGGTGTTGTTGCCCTTGTTGCTGCTGTTGCTGCTGCTGTTGGTCTCATTGCATTGCATGAGTTGTTGGCTGACCATTTTTATAACTGGATTTTCAAGCAGCATCTTAGCCAGGTCAGCTCAACAGCTTGGCACTTCACGCTACAGCAAGTCAAATGCACACACATCCACATACATACTTATTTGTCTGGCTTTAATATTTGTATTGCCATTGTCGTCCGTCCTCTCGAACCTATCTCTTACCTGACCCAAGAGCTGACCTCATCTAGCTATTTGTGGAGCACTTGGAAACTCTGCAGCCTCTCTGTGATAAACTGAAATTTATTTTTTATATCAGCAAACATAATTAAGTATGTTGGCTATGAAAGTTGTGCGTTTGCGTGTGCGTCCGCACTTCAGTTGCATTTTATTTAAAAGTTCAATAAGTCAACTAAGTGCCATGCATCAGCCATTAGATAATTAATTTAACACTTACCAACCAAGCAACCGACCTCACACTGCATCACAACTAATTGGCTTTCATTTGCCAATTCAATGAAAATAAAATGCGAGCAAAAAGTAAAGCTAAAGGGCTAATAGACAAGGAGCAATCAGTAGCAGACAGACAAGCACAGTCAAGGCTTGAGTCGAAAGTCAAAGAGAAACCAAAAGCTAACGATATGCGAGCATAGACCAAGAGCTATCAACTCTCGGATACTTCACTCTTTCTTCTTTTTTTTCTCATTCTTCAGTCGTGAAAGTCATTAATGCTATTTGCGGCACATTTAGGGTTGAACTTTGACTAAACAAACTGCTTCCCCGACAAAAGGGCTGCCTCTGACCTTTGCTCAAAAACGCTTCAATGAACTGGTCAAAAGCATACAAAACTTGTCAGTCAGCGGTCGGTCGGACAGGTGTATGCGGCTCGTGAAGCTGCAGCTAAATTAATGTGCCAAGTGAATGAAAAAAGCTAATTTCCAAGTAAGTGAATGTTTGAGAGTAGAGAATAAGTATAGCTATGAACAATAACCTTTACTAAAAAAATCGTTTTGCCTTGCCAAAGTACTTAAGAAACATGGAAAGCCCTTTTAGGATATGTATGTATATGAAAAACTCTAGCAGCAAACTTGTTGCTTGTGCTTTGTGTGCAGCTTTTGACGCTATCAAAATGAAGTCAAGTGTAAATAGAAGTAAAAAAAAAAGAAAACTTTTCTTTCAATTTTTATTTTTTTGTAACTTCTTGCTTTTTACTTATTGTGATGTTTAGCAACGGGGTGCTGCTCATTAAGAAAAAAGCCAACGCTACATAGACTAACAACAAAAATAAAAACAAGTATAACACAAAAAAAGGAAACAAAGTTTACAAAAATAACAAACAAAAATACAAAAAGAATAAAGGGCGCTGAAGGTGCGTTTGGCGGCGCCTTTGGCATTAAACTCATTAACGGTAATTGCAACCTTTGGCCACTGAACAAACCCCAACCTCAAAGCAAAGCGCGTCTGCAGCACTTCTTTTCAAAAAATTCTGTTAATTAATTTTCGCATGTGGCGCGCAGACAAGAAAATCTCGTTAGGACTAGCATTTGTCGATATGCCCTCAACTTGACGTCAATCAGCCGAACGATTCCTTGACGCATCCTTCTTGCCGATGCCACCGTCGATGCTGCCACGGCTGCTGCTGTGTTTGTCACTTTGACTTTTGGCGCTTTTCAATTACAAAAAAAAAAAAAAAATGGGAAGATGTTGCTTTGCCAAACCGAGCAGTAGCCAACCAACCAACAACTTCCTGTTGATGACACAGATTGTCGTTGTTGGCAGTGCGCAGTTTGCATTACGGGGCGCATATTTTGTCCTGCGGCCAAATGTTCTATTATCAGTCGACTTGTATGTGTGGGTGGTGTAAGGTGTATGTGCTCCGAAATAATAACCTTCAGCTGATGGCAAAGGAAATGCGCACCCAAAAGATGCCCCAGATAGAGATAAGAGCCGCAGGCATTTAACTGAATTTGAGTGTAAAATAAAAGCAAAGTTAATCGAAACCCAAACGAAGCTTAAGAACTCGCTGCGTCGCTTACATTAGCACTTTAGCAATGTTGATGGTGGCACCCCTTTTTGGGCTTGTTTACTGTACGTATGTGAGTTAGTGTCTAGGCTCCTGTTTAGATTACTGCAACTTGATAAAAAGCAGCGAAGAAAACCTTTTATTTCTATTGTAATCAAGTTAATTGCAGCCCTGAGTATGTACAGAGAGAGGGAGGAGAGACAGAGAGAGAGCGAGAGACAGTGTGTGTGAAGGGAGAGCGTAGTTGTGAGTAATCGCTGTTAATATAATATGGCTGGACAATGAGAGCGATGTGTATGCATAACGCCCAAAAGCACGCAATGAATATATTAAACCAACACCAACAATAACAACAACAATATCTCTACATCATAACAACAACACTCGACGTCGCCAGGCATAGACAAAGCTGAAAATTGATATTAATTTTTTCTTTTAGCCTCAACGCGTGGAATGCCCATAAAAAAAAGCCACCCAACGATGAAATAAAAGCATTTAGCTAGCTTTTTCTATGCGCAGTGTGTTTTTTGCTCACTTTTTTTGTGACTTATTATACAACGGAACGTCTAATTTTGCTTGACTTGGCATAATGGGCTTGCAGCTAGGAAATATCAAATTAATTAGTGAAGCTTTGTTGTTCACTAAAATGCTTATGCAAGAGCAAAACGAACTTTGACGAAAGTTTGCATTAATAAAAATTATATTTTTGTGTTCGGCCTGAGGGTCCGAAAAAGGCGAAGTGCCCTTGTTTCTAGATAATTACGGATATGCATTAACGAAATATTTTTTGTGAAGAAATAATATGATAAACAACAGGCTACACTTAGCTTGACAGTTTAAATCGATACTTATCGATGCCTGTTTGTACGGCTTTTAATATTTAAGTAAAGTTGATTTAATTCCTTTACTTATTTGTCACATTAGCCTAACCTCAACAATCATTTTGCTGGTGCTTATAGTTGGCTCAATGAAAATTAGTCGAACAATTAGGTTATTGTAATTATAGCATTTAATTTGGTCTCATATTCTTACTATAACAAGATAAATTTACTGTGGTAAAAGCAGCAATTAAGGAACTATACCAACAATGTATTTAATCTTAAAACACATTATAGACATGTCAAAGGACATTTGATTACTCTGTTTTATTTGCCTAAGTGGCTTCAGCATAGAGCGAGAGAACGAGAGGGAGTTTGCTTAATTTATGTTTTCCAGTCCAACGACTATAAGCTGAGGCTGAGGACAATAACAGTATGAACTTAGGCTTATCAATCTTTGCAATTGTCATTCACTCAGCTGCCCACATTATAATGAGCGTAAGGTATGCTCAAATGTAAATACAGCAAACGTCGTTCTCTGATAGCCAAGACAGGACAGCGCAAGCGGCCCCAGGACATGTGCGATTTCCTTGGCTTTGTTGTCCTGTGTTGCGTTAATTGCTTGACTTTTGTCTTTGCTTCTTTGCTTCTAAACGTCTCAATGGCTTAATTATATTTATTTTTGCTATTTTTATCTCTGCTACTCGCTTCGCTCTTTGTAATTAACTGTAAATCACAAGTTGTGCTAGGCATAATTAGATTTCCACAGCGCTCAAAAGTATGCAGCACTTTTGTTCGGTTCGTTTGTGCGTTGCTTTTGTTGCTTGTGGCTGTGCGTTAAACACAAAAGTTGCAACAAAAGCAACAATAGCAATAAGAACAACAACAGAAGAATGCAAACAGATGAAAATCTGTCCATTGTTTCAAGTTTTGTTAGCTGCTTAATAAAATTTAACAGCTGCAACGGTATGCGGCACTAAAACCAAGAAAAACTATTTCAATGAACACACACAAAAACCCAAGCCAACAAAATGCTAAAAAGAGACAAATGCAAAAAAGTAAAAGCAAAGACACGCCAAGCCAGCAACAATAGCGAAGCAAGCAGCGTGCAGTGAAAACTTTTTAAGTGTTTATTTCAATTATTGTTTGTATGTGTATGCGCCGGCTACAAGTGTGCTTCTGTGTGTGTGTGTTTGCCTGTGTGTGTGTGTCTTTCGTGTTTTTTGGGCTTCCAGCAAGGCACCCGAACGAGGGCAATTTAATTTTCCGCATTTTGTACAGGGCACGAAGGCAGCGGCAACTAAACCCTCCCCCCTTCCCCAAAAAAAAAATAAAAAACAACAACAACAGCAATAAGAAAACAAAACAAAGTAAAACAATAACAAAAACTAGTTAAGAAATGCGAAAGTTTTTAGCGTGAAAGTTGGTCTGGTTTTTCGTCCATTTTGTGTTTGTGAGTCTGGTTGTGTGTGTGTGTGTGTGCGTTTGTGTGTGTGTGTGTGTGAGCTTGGCCATCTACTCTAAGGGCTCCAGCGTTCGTGCTTCATGGCTTTGTTTTCATTTTCATTCACGTGCAGTTACTCAATTTTTGTGCTCAACGAGGAAAAGTAGCAAAACAGAAACAATGCGACTTAATGGCAGCGCACTCCAGCGCACACAATGAGTGCAACCGAAAGGTGCCAGAGGCGGCCAGTGCACAACCCCAAATACACACACACACATACCCACACAAACACTGTTGCACAGATTGACGCCTTGGTAAAGTTTCATTTTGCGCTCTTTTTGCTTTTGTAACGCAACTTAGCTTTTGTTAGCAACTTAAACTAATGTTGACGCGCTTGGGCAGAGTCGCTGCGACAATATATTTTGTTGCAGCAACAATGTTGCCGGCGTTGATGAGAACTACACCGAGACGACGCGTCGTATGCGTGATATTCGTGTGCTATGACAGGCAAGCAGGCAGGACAACAAAAGTCGTCACTTTGTGTGCTGTGGCTTGTGTTTGTGTGTGTGTGTGTTGGTGTGTGACGCATTGTTTGGTAGTGGTGGTGTCGGCGGCTTTTTTCCGGTTGCACCACCACTTGCTTGCCTCATCTGTTTAGTGTTGCGTGTCGCCATATTGTTTACTTAATGTCACACACATATATACGGGCTCACTGGTTTATTTGCCCTCTCATTGCCATATATATGTATATAAATATATATATTATGCTCGCTGGTAATTGCGGTTTTTATTTCACAGCCAGGCAGCCTGAGCACACGACTACGAAACGCTCGTAATAATAGCTGCGGCGGGCGGCAACTGTCGGAAGTTGTCAGCGTCTGTGTGCTGCAATTGTGCGAGCTGTGCTCGAGTTAAAGATAGCATATGAAAGCATATCCCTTCCACACTTCCCCTGACATGTCAAGCGTGTGCTCAATGAGCAGCATGCGGCGCCGTTGTTCAACGCTAATAAGACAGACAGCCAGAGTTGCTGTTACTGCCGCCTTGCCAATAGCCAGCAGAAGTGTGTGTGTGTGTCTTGTATGTGTGTATGTGTACAATATAATGCCTGTTAACACGCTTAACAGCAAACACAACATACCAAACTACAAGCAGGGGGTAGAGAGAGAGACAGACATGTTTGCTCACACAGACACTATGTGAATAGTATGGGCATAACTTTAATGCTTATTGCTGCTGGCAGTGAGCCAAATTTTAATGAACTGTAAAAACACCTTAACTCACTAAAAAATAAAGAATATGCTCTCAAAACGTGTTTCACACATACGCTGCGCGCATGCATAAAGTACAGCTCAGGTTATTAGCAAATTAAAGTTGATTTCTGTGATAAAACTTTAGTGAACAACTTATAAACATCACAAGTGAAATATTATCTTATATAATTTATTTATTTATTTAAAAACTCCCCAAGTGTCTTAACAACTAGATAAACATTTCATTAAAATACAGTTTTAATTTAACTAACTCAAAGTTTACGTTAGATTGGTTTATTTGATTGTCTTTGATCAAAGACAATTAGATTAAATTAGTATTAAATGCTAACAGAGAAATCAACGTGTCTGTTTTTAATTATTTTTTATAGTTTAATGTGTCTTCAATTAAAAGCCAACAATTCAAATAGAAAACATTACAGTAGTTATGTAGCATATTTTGTTTAATGAGGATTAATTAACCATAAAAAGCTCCAAAAGGAATACGCTTCAATTGCATTGAAACGTTTTCACTATCTTTAAGCACCGAAAAACTAAAAGCAGCCAGCCAAGCGTGCTACCGAAATTCGCTTGAGTTTATCTGGCTTATAAACAATAGTTCATTTGTGTGTGTGTGTGTTAACCGGAAATGCAAGGGGTAGAAGTTTGAGTAAGTAGCGCCCCAAAAAACAGACCGAAGCAACCAGCCCGCATAATGCGCTTATGGTCGGATTGAATGCTGTTGTTCATTGTCTGCTGTGTAGTTGTAGTTGGTTGCTCTGTGGCTTAAACCAAACCGCTTCACATTGGTTCACGTTATTTTAAATTGCTTGGCAAAGAATGTATGCAAGGGTAGTGTGCCGGAAATGCGTAGAGCCCAAAAATGTTAATGCAAATCATTGGGGAAATCAAAAATGGCGGGCGTGCGTGGCGCAAGTGCAAGTGAAAACTGTGCCAAAAAGATTTAAAACCGCTTTCGGCTATGCAATTTGCAAGGGTTTCCCAAGTGGCCAACATTCTCCAACCGAAACACGGCTGGCTGGCATGTCCCTCTTCTATTCTAACTCCAACATCTAATGCTGATGTTCATTGTCAAATTTGCAGAGTAGCTTCCGATGGCAGTGGCTGCCTGGCTACCTAGGCTCGTCCAGGCCCAAGTCATTAGCATAAATGTAGTGAGAGCGGCGGTGAAAAGTAGCAAATCCATTAAGCTAGCTCTCTCTCGCCCAAGAGCTCGAAATAAGACACGAGGCGGCTGCTGTAGCCATTTTTGCTGCTGCTTTTGGCAACTCTTTAAAGATTTATGAAGCGTCAAATATTTATTATGCTCGCTTTGCAATATAAGGCAGTGAAACACGCAAGATCTGGCGCAACACGAAATAGAACGATGGCCAGACCTGCTCCTGGCCCAAAACGCAGACTGAGAGATGGCTTAGCCAAAGCCTTCTTCTCTTTTTTTGCTTTTGCTTTTTTTTTGCTTTAGTCTGGCACTGCTACACACGCGAACACTTTTTAAAATTGCAAAACGACGCAAATAAATAAAAACACATAAAAAAATAGGCAGAGTTAAGCTGAAAACAGACCAAACACACACACATACACAGAAACACTCATACAATCATAAAAATGAAAAGAAGAGCGTAAAATAAAAACGCAAGACGAGAAATGAAATGAATGAGCGCAGCAGCCGCGAAAAAAATAACCAAAGAAAAAAAATCAATGCGAAATACGCCTACATTTTTTTTTTTCGCTTTGCCCTTCTACTCAGAATTCACATCTTAGCGCACTTTCACAAACTTGTTGTTGTTGTTGTTTATTTATTTTTTTCACTTTTCTCGAGACACTTCAACCCTTTCAGAGGGTCGTGAAAAATGTTGCTGGAAGTATGAAAAATCTTTGCATGCGTTTATGCGCTCATATATATGTACATACATATAGGGAATTTTACCTTTTGTACTTTGTGTGTGTTTTTGGAGGGGCGAAAAAGAAAAGAAAACACGTGACGCCATCAGTTTATAGGTAAACTGTGCAAATATGTCAAACATCGTCGAAACCATTTAATATGACAGTATGGGCACAAAATGCTTAGCATATTTTTAGGCGCCAAAAAGCAGTGACTTGTGACCCGCTACTTGTGACTAATGATGATGCTGCTGCTGCTGCTGTGAGTTGAGTTCAGTCAAGGCAAGGTGATGAGAAAGTAACTCCTTGGGGCTGGACCAACTAATGAGGCGCATAAATTCTAAACAGAAATAAAATACACACACACACACACACTGGCTTATGTGCTTATTAAAGCAACTGGCAAAATGCTTCAAACAACCTGCAAATTTTATGAGCTGCCTGAGCAAAACAAGATGTCAGCGCTTAGAAGTAGGCAACGTAATGCGACACGTGGGCGTAGGTGTTTGTGTGTGTATGAGGGTGTGCATGTGTGTGTGTGTGTGTTTGAATTTGTAAGTGCTTTTGCGTAATGTCCCCTTGGGCTTGTCTACGCATTCAAGCCGTTGAGAGACAAAAATTTAATTAACGCATTTGAGCTAACATCGTGTCTTTCGTCATTTGTCATCCGAGTCAAAGAATAAAACACACGCAAGCTTCGTCTACTTTTAAGCGCCATAACCAACAGGCAATTCACAAGATAAATAACTTGTGTATTATGAGCAGAGATTGTAAGCTCTTTAGCATAGATAAGCACAGGCCTATCCAACAGGACCTCATTGCTCGCAAACTCTAAGATAAAAACCATCAACAGCTTTTTTGCAATTCAAAGCTGTCGAAATGCATGTCACGCTCCAATTTGCATATTACAACTATCCCTTCACATTCTCTACCCCCCCACTGAATTCCATTGCACCTGCACAGAGTACAAAAAGAAAACTTGCATAAAGTGGGAGGAGGAGGGAGGGGAGAAATAAAACAAAAACAAGAAACAAAAAACAAATCCCGAAACCGAAACAAAAATAGAAACCGACAAATCCACCAACCTAACCGCAATTTGTTCATGTCCAACTCAATTTTCGTTACGTAAACTGCATCATATGCCAAGGCAGAAATGCCCGTGCACCATCCACCCCCCAAACCTTGTCCACAAACACACACACATTCGCCACCGCCGCCGTTAGACATAGCTTTTCGTGCCAGCGCGTTGACGGTCGCCAGGTGGCGCCACACACACACACAGCTTGAATATATTTTGTGTGTGCTTTGGCGGCCAACAAAAAATATGTATGTGTGTATGAAAAATATATAAAAATATTTCTCCCAAGCCACGAGACTTGCTGGGCGGCCGACCAACCGCTCTGCCGCTTCAAATTTAATTAAACATGCACACGTGAGCAAATGCAAATAAATAAAAACTTTATGGCTTTTGGGCCAGAGTAGATGGATGGTTAAGAGGATGGCGCTGTGCCAGCTGATGGTTGGTGTTGCTAGCCGTGCGTGCGTCTCAACCGTTAACAGTCAACAGAGTGCTCTGTGTGTGGCGTGCTTATAAGTTTTAAATTTGCGAGCGGCACTGACCAAAATTGTTTGTTGTTGCTCCTATTGCTCTGTTGCTTTTGGTGGCAAAAACGAAACGAAACGAAAACTGAATTTGCAGCTAGGCTCAGTAAAAATGGCAAAAACGCGGCCAAATCCCCATATGAAGTTTGTGCTTGTAGTTTATAGATGTGTGTGTTTGTGTGTTCGCTTTTCGCCTAGTTTGTTTCACACAACACGTTTTAAATTGAACGGCTTTGTGGGTGTTTGTTTGCATCTGTGTGTGTGTGTGTGTGGTCTGTATGTTATATTCATGATTTATGCAACGGCAGATGCAACATGAACAGCGACCAAAAATTTTTGTAATTGAAATGCACTTAAGTTCTTAGGCGCTTTTGCAATCATTTTTTAATACCCTATAAAACAAAAAAGTTGAAAATGAACTCTTAATGCATGTTCGGAGAGTTTATACACATAAATTGGGTTCCTTAAACTGCAATAGAACATGAGTTAGAAAATGTATGTAATGTCAAGTAAAATAGTTGAATAAAATCTGATAATGCGTAGGGTATATCTTTGTCGTTGTATATGAATCGTGTGCCTGCCTGCTTACATGTTTAATTATGCAAATCCCGTGGAGCAAACTCGTTGCGTCAACACTAGCAACATTATTTCTGATTGCTGATGATGATGACATTCAAAACGAAATAAATGACTGACAAGATTGTCAAATGTCGTTTCTAATTTGACAATTCGTTGCGCGATGAAACAGATAGATCGTGAGAGAGCGAGAAAGAGAGCGAGAAAGAGGGAACTGCGTCAGAAAGTTACGCATGTAAAATGCATAAGCGAAATAAAATACAGAAATACAAATAAAATTGTAGAAACAGCAACAGAAACAATTAAACTTTTGCCTGCTCCTTTGTCCTGTCGTTGAACTGAGGATGTCCTGCGTATGTGTATGTGTGTGCAGTTCAGTAAGCCATGTGGCATTTTTGTTAAAAACTGCATAATTCATATGCAAGGGCCAAGTCCTGACTGACCAGAGCCAGAGCAACAGCAAACGGCAAAAGCAGGAGCGGCAGCGGGAGCAGCCGTTGTCGTCATGGTCGTCAACGTGCTATTCCACATGGCTGCGCTACACATATTTCATTTAAAATTTACAAGTTAACAATATTAAATATTAACAGTTATTTATGCATTTTTCGGCATAAATCCCACAAAATTTCGCATGCAAAAGCGCACACAAAAGTTGCTGACCTGACGACCTCCGACTCTGAGATGATGCTGCACAAATCCAGCAAACCCTATCCTTATGCCCTCTCACACATGTCCATCTAATCATTTTATGACTAAGCATTTTTCATCCATGTATGTATGTGTGTGTAAGCTGCTTGTGTTTGCTTGGTTGTGCTTGTGTGCAAATTGTAGTATTTGTCTTTTTACATTTTATTCGACAATATTTTGAGTTTCTGCTGTTGATTTAAATAAACTCAGCCCTTTCAGTCTTTTGTATGCATTTCGTATTGTTGTTGTCGCAACAAAACAATTTTTGGCATATTATTTGCTTTTTGGCCAAATTGTTTGCCTACGATTGTTGACTTCAAGCTTGGGGCCAAATTGTTTGCTGCAAACAATTCAAGCCTTAATTAATGCAAAATTATTACTCTTGACTCAAGACTTATTCTTCTTTTTGTATTTTTTTCTTGGCTCTTTGTATTTTTAAAAACAATGAAACTAAGCGGAAGACCACATGAATTTTGGACAAAACATTCCCGTTAGTATGTTTGTCTGTAGCATTTAAGCTGTTATGGTTTTAAAGTGCAGACGAGTCTCAAACTAAGGAGCTGCACTCGATTAATTTGGGCTTTGTACATGTAACGGCTCGCTAATTCTAATGGCGGTAGACAAATCTTCCGGGCCAAGTGTGCCCCGGCGGCTGCATTGAAAATATCAAACTTTTACATTAGCTTTTGGCAAGGACGCAGACAGAAGATAGAACAACAAACTACAGTAAACACACTTAAAAAGGCAGCAGCCGCGTCGCTGCTCAAATATGCAAATTAGTTGAAGCCCGAGACTTGGCTGGCTGTTGCTGCTGTTGCTCTGAAGTCTGGCCTGGAATGGGGCTGACGTGGCGTGTAAAGTGCTCTAAAAGCCATAACAACAACAATAGCGTTTAGCCTAAAAATTGCATTGACTGCATCTAGCCTGCCTCCCTTTTGGCTACTAAATGCATTTAAAGCAGCAGCGCAGCAGCAGCCCACCCAAAATAAAAATTCTGCCCGAACCTCTTGCTACTTGCGTGCTACATTTGTTTACACAACAAGGCAGCAGCAGCAGCCAAAAAGGAGTGAAAAATAAATGGAGTGTGACTAGTAGACAGACAGACAAGAGTAGAAGGCGGCAACAACCAGCCAGGATTACAGTTACGGCAGGAGGAAAATCAACCTTTGGTAACACGATGACGTGGCATAGCTGTTGTTGCTTTTATTTTTTGTTTTTTTGGCTCGTTGTTGTGGTATTTAGACAACAGTGACTAGCTGACTGCCCGACTGGCTGGATGACTTGGTTGTAGCGTCGCAAATGCCAACAAATCATTGCCAGGGCAACCAGTTGGTCGGGGCTAGCATCAACATCATCATCATCATCAGCCTAAGTAAGCCGCATTTTGTGGATTCGTATGACGCCCCCCGCCCCCACCGGCGCCATCGTTGCTTCTCTCACTTTCGTGTGCAACCTCAACGCTCACACAACAAACGACGTGGTTGCAAAGTGATTTCTGGTTTAATGCTTTTTTTGTTTTTGCTAATGTTGCTCATGTTGCAACTGACCCAACGCCTCTATTGCTGCCGCTCTGTTGAAGCTGCTGCTGCTGCTGCTGTTGACGCTGATGATATTGTTGCTGTCATCAGCAGTGGTGAACTGTTGGTGGTCGCTAACTCTGTTTTGTCAAGTCAAACATGAGCCATGTGTGGCATGTTCGCTTCCGTTACGGTACGGTACGGTATAGTCCTTGTAGTTTACCTCTCTCTACATCTCCTTTTTTTCACTCTTCGTCCGTGTCTATCTCTGTTGCCTGTCATGTGGCCACTTCTGCTGTTGTTGCACCTACAAAAAGTGCGGCTATGGCTAATTTTTCGCTCTGTGTGTGGATGTGTGTGTATGTGTGTATGAGTCCATTAGCTGTTGACAAAGTTGTACGCTCAGGTCTTGTCTGTTGCCATCTCTTTCTGTACCTATGTGTGTGCTTTGTGGCTGTGTAGCCGAATTTGACACAACATTTGTCAAACCACAAAATGGCAGCCGCAACGTTACTTTCATTATGCAAAAGGTCAGCAAACCAGGCATGAGCGAACTCTTTGTGGTTGTTGTTGTTGCTGCTGCTGCTGCTTACCCCTCTCAAAATGACATTTGACTTAGTTTGCCAGGCTTACATGGTTTTTCGTTTGGTCAACGGCGTGGCCAATAAGCTGCGATTTATCAACTTACAACAGCAACAGCAACATTTGCCATCCAATACCTGTTTCCACCCCCTAATGCTAATGCATAATAATATTCCATCAGCCCAATCCACAATTTCGCAACATTTTATTAACAACATGTGCAGCCAAAAACCCTAAAACATGCATATGCATAATCCCATCGCACACGGTGTTGGGTGAAAATTTGCAAATACAATTGTCGAACTACAACATTCAGCAAAATAATCTTGTTTATGTGTGTGTTTGTGTGTGTTCATTGCTGACCATAGGAAATCAATTAGTGCAAACATATTTAGCTGTGGCGCCCGGCGCCCTTTCGCTTTAGCCTGACTAATGATGATCGATAATTCAGCGGGGAGCCCCAGACGCCCTTAGGCCAGGGATTTGCTTCTGCAATTTCAATATACTTTGTGTTCGAAATGAGTAAGAGTATATTAGTTTTATTTAGTGTTTGCATTTGAGTTCATAATGATGATGAAAATATATTCTTAGTCAAAGTTAAGTACTTTATACTAGAATATTTGCCAACAAATTTCTGTAAACTTTATTCCAAACTAGTTCTTAACTAAAAAGCAATGTATTCCAGCAGTCAACTGCTTTTGATTGCATTCGTTTTAACTTATTGTTTACAAACGCATGAAATTATTAATAGCTTAGCCGATTCAAGTTCCGTGCATCGTACTTAAGCCAACGAGTTTATTAATGTTTTATTCTGCTTTTGTGTGTGTTTATTTAGCAACAATTAGCAGCTTTAAGTGCAGCCTATTGATTTATGTGCATTATATTAGTGTGTGTATTTAATCGTCGCCATAAAGTTTCCAATATTTCTATATAAGCATATGTACATATGTGTGCGCTTAATTAATAATTTAATTGCTACTGTTTATCTCTTAATTAAAAGGGATTTATATCAAGCCACCCAGCCCCTGAAACAAACTATTCTTTCATTGAACCGCAGCAATTTCAATAGCAACAACTACAACAATAACAACAACATTTTGCTGGCACAAATCGCTGCACTTAATTTTTTATTACTTTGCTAATTAAGTTCATAATTAATCGCATTTAATGTGGTTTTTGTGTGGCTATCGCTGATGATGATGTTTTATGTCTAATGTTGTTGTTGTTGTTTTTGTTGCTGCTATTGCTGGTGCGCACCACAAAAACTGATTAGGGCCAAGCTTAATTAGAATTGATTGCTCAAAAGATTTGTGCGTACAGCAAACAAACAAATTCAAGACGATATGCTAATCGAATTGCCTTCCTCTTTTCGTTTATTTACAGGTGAGTCCACACGTTCATTGCCAAACATTGCCAACACAATTCGTAAGTAAACTGAGATATTTGAATTTTGAGTTAAAAAACTGTCAATTGCAGCAGCCTCAAGTACTTGCTCCAAATTGTTGGTAAAATCATATTTCTGCCTATTTGGCACAAACTTAATTAGCCGTCAAAACAATGGCAACTATTAACTCCTTCTCCACAAACACACACACATTAATATACACAATTCTCGCATCGTCTAATTTTCATAATTGTTATTATAGAAATTTAGCAGCCATAAACAAAAGGTTAGTTACTTGCGTAATGACTTGAAGTGCTGTCTTCCTTGCCCCGCCAATAGGCAAAAACTTTTCAAGGCCCTGCCTCGCTTCGCCTCGCCTGACTTGATAAACAAGTAAATGCGCTTATCACCGCGCCCAACTTTACCTAAGCATCCCAGCGACTCTGTCTGTCCGTGCCTATCAGTAAACCACATTGTCATAACCAAGTCGCGTTCAATGCGTAAATGATAGCCGTTCATTTCCAAGTTCACAACTTTTCAACTATTTGTCGAGCCAAGACTGGGTAGACAGTTCCCCCTACCCTCTGACAAAGAGGAGTTGGCGGAGCTAAACAGCCCAGCACTAATTACAATGCCGTGGCGTTGATTTTTATGTGCCTGAAATTGAAATGGAGCACAGCATAGAACACTAAACGCTTTTAAAGATGCCCTTAAAGCATTGCCGTCAAAGTCAAATATTTTATGAGCCAACCAACCAACCAACCAACCACCCCTTTGCCCAGCCATCTTTGATATGCTGCGGCTAGGGGGGCGGCCTACAAAGTTGTAGGTTGAACTTTACAACTTTTGCGCCATTTGAGTTGCCAAACGCTATTGCTATTTCTGGGACTCCTCCAACTGTTGTTTGTTTGTTGCCCGCTAACAACTTTGAGCCATGTACTCTTTTTCTCACTCTCTGCTGACTTCAACCGGACGCCTTTCTATTATTAATGTCAGTGTTTTTGATACTGTTTCTTCTCCAACTGCTGCTGTTGCTGCTGCCGTTGTAGTTTAATTAATTAATTTGACAAAAGTTTTCAATTGAACTTCAGCTGTCTATTGCGATCGGCTTTAATGTGGCTGCTTTTAATTCAAAGAACTGCTGCAACACAAATCAGCACTTAACCAATACAATTTAAAAACAGCAAAACAAAAAAACAACAAAAAAACTGAAAATAATAAATTCATGTCTAATAGTTCGACTTCTTTAAGGATTCCTTTGTGTTGTCCAAACTAGTTCAAAAACCAAAAGCTCTGAGAGATTGTCGAAAACAAACGAAAGAAGCATTCATTGGCTATGTTAGAGTTTAAATACTCTAGCTGAATAATACATTGCATAAAAAGTGGATTGCAAGTGAAAATTTTCTCTTGCAAAATGAAATGTTTTGTTGAAAAATCTCTCAAAATGAAAATTTATTGTGCAGTTGCAAGTTATAGCCATAGCAACAATTATTTTTCCATCAATTTAGTGATTCGTTACACTACCGAAAAATTGATATCAGTTTTAACTCGTTTTTGTTTCGTACAGCTGTACAAAAACATTACGTTTAATGATTATACTAAACTTAACAAAGAGTATAAAAAATGCAGCATTATGTTGGCTCACATTTCACATTTTCGAGTTATGTGAGTTTTCAGCTCTAACAATATTTGAAATGAACATTTAATTAACAGACATAAAGTGCAATTGCAACTTAAGCTTACATACGTATATACATATTTCTTATAAACCTTTTTCAGCATTCTATTTGTTGTAGTAGTATGCATGCATGTTTGGGCAATTTAACCAATTGCTTTATAAATATCTTTTGTGTTTTTGCTGCATTCCTACTTTGATTTAATGGACCGGGCAACTGGTTGTGAGAGCATTTAAATTTTCATTAAGTCGCATTGACGGGCGGGCAATGTGGTAGGATTATTTTTTGGTTACCTGTGCCTGTGCCTAGGCCTATCGAATGAATGAATGCACAGCAAAAAGCAAGAACCACAGCCGCAGCAACAGCGAAAAGGTTTGCCCCATGACCCCAAAAATGTTTATGCCACACTTCCGCTGCTTCCGCTGATTGCTGATGTTCATGTTGTTCATGCGCTGCTGTTTGGCTGCCCGCGCATGAGTTGGCTATAATTAAAAATGCTATTACTGCCAACTTCATATAAATTTTTAATTAGCAATTTTTGCTATTTTCCTACTTTTGTTGTGTGCACCCCCCAAACAGCAGCAGTAGCCTTGTTGTTGTGGTGGTGCTTCCTCATATTATTGTTGTTGCCGGCGCTTTGGTGAACTTTTTAAATTAGCGCTTTGTTAAACACTCTGATGAAAAAGGTAGCAGCACCATCAACACCAACAACAACAACGACGCAAAAAATGTTGGCATAAATTGTTTTTTAAAAGGATTTTGTCCATACCTCACGCTCTTCACGCGCCTCACCACACCTTTGCGTACCGCAGCCCCCTTAGCTGTAACCCGTGACACGGCAGCTGCTCGCACGCATTAAGCACCACAGTTTGCCGCCGCAGCGGCTGTCATAAATTTTTAGATCTGCTTGCCAGATAACTAGAGTAACGCGACTACAAGTTACCCTACCCAAATTGCAAATGCTGGAATTCGTATATTTTTCAGTTAAAAATCTAAAGCAAATACGAGCTGATCAAAACTCTTTTATACTTTTGCTACTATAGTTTATAATCGTAGTGCTTGTTTTCGTTTAGCTTGCCTTCTTTATACCCTAACGTAGCGTATTAGCATTATTTAAAAAATGTAGTGTACTTATTTGCGCTAAGCGCGCGTGAAGTTGATTATCATGGGAAAAGATTTGTGGTTTAAAATTCTTCTGGTTTTTTTATTTTGTTGCTTCTGTAATTATTAGAATTTATGCATGGGCTTTGTGGGCACGCCCCTGCTTCTGTTGTTGTTGCTATTGGTGTTTTGTTTGCTTTAAAAAGGCGCAAATATTGACAACTGTGGCCTATAATTTGACACCCATCGGAAGCAACAAAACCAGCACACTGCGTGCGCCATAAAGGTGACAGCCAAAGGGTTGACAGTTAAAATAAAACCAAACACATACACACATGCACATCTGTATGTTTCAAAATAAATATATATACATATATATATAGCTCAGGTGAACAACGTTAAGCAACGCTTTATGATTCAGCAGTTGTTCTCCTCACACAAACACACACTACGATAATATATAGACGCACGCACTTTTGTCATGCATTTTAATTAAAATTAACTTAATTTTTATGACGCTGCTGTCTGTTGTCTCGCCGTGTATGTATGTGTGTGTGCAGCATGTGTCACTTTGTCTTCTTTGCTGGTTGATGATACGCTGGCTGTGTTGCTTAGTTAGTTGCCACAATTTATACAATTAAATAAAGATTTTATTATCATGCCGCTGGCTTTTAATGTCTTTAAGCTTGTGATGTGTGCTACACACACATTTTCCCTCTCTCTCTCTCTCTCTCTCTCTCTCTTTGTCTTTCTCTAACTCGCAGCTGTGTGTGTAAATATTTAAGCTGCAAGCATATCAAATTTACTGTTGTAGGTGTCGCGTCGGCATATTTTAAAAGCTTTTTGTTATACAGCAACGCGTTTACTTAGCCACAAACACACACACACACACACAAGTTGCCTGCATCCTGTCGCTTATACGATATGTGTGTGTGTGTGCATGTATGCAAATTTATGTGACGTTGTGGCAAGCACGCGCTCACTCTGGCTTAAGGCTCTGGCCCAAAAGGAATTTCCAGGCGACGGCTTTTGTTTTCTAGCTGACGCTGCAGCAAAGCCGCCGCAGCTTCTCGTTGGTATCCCCAATGTATGCAAAGCTGTGTTTAAAGTGTGGCAACCACATCGCAAGAGTTTATGTGCGAGTGTGTGTGCGGCTTGTTGGCAATTTAATGAGCGCGACCTGGCGTTGTCGTTTATGCATATTTAATAGTTGCTATTTTTGCTAAGTGTTTGAAATTTTCGTCAGCCTGCAAAAGCGAACGAGCCCCAAAATGGGCAATAGACAAAGACATTTGAAGAGCATGCAAATCCGATTGCAAAGCTTTGCTTAAAAGCCACATTAGATCATGCCAAGTTTACTATGAGTCTTTTTCAACTTCCCCCTTACCATCTGTCTTCTTCTTTCTATTTGACTAGCTCTGGCACGCAAACTAATTACATTTTTGCTCAATTGGCACAAGTTCGCTCGACCTTTGCTGACACTCGAGTAGCAGCAGCAGCAGCAGCCCAAGTTATACAATTAGGCAGCAGTGAGTCAGAGAAAGAGAAACCAAAAGTTACACTAGCAACATTTCAATGCGTTTTCAAATTTGCCAACCCAAAAAAGTTAGCCCAGCAGACGCACAAACTGAGTAGTAGTCGTAGCTAGTTGCTAATGAATTGCTGTAACTGACTTTTGCTGTCCCCAGATTTATGCAACGAAAATGTAAAGGTAAATAGCAAAAGGCGCGCTCGCGATAGGTTTCAAGCTGCCAAAGCACAAGGATAATAGTTGTCAGCCTCAAATGTACGTGTCCTCTCATCTCCTCTCCTTGGCTCTGTTCTGTTTGCAAAGTTTAATCAAGCTCTATTCTGTTTGCCAGGGCGTGCCGCGCCTCCTTCTTTGCTCCCCCTGTCTCTCTGTCTCCCTTGCTTTGGCAAGTTGAATCAACTTTGCATCAATTTCAATATTCCCACTGTTTTCATTTAATTTCAGCAACTTAAAACTTAATTGTGTACTTCCGTCGACCGCTGCAGCGCACTTGGCTGCTGCTCCTGCAATCCTCAACAAGACTCTCCTGAAAATCTCAACCCTCTTCCCGAATGCCTGCTTGCACCGAACGCAGAGGTTGGTTGCCTGGCGCGCGTTTTTTGCATTTAAATTTGCAAAAATTAAAGTCGCTGGGGTGGCATAAAGGCGCGCAACAGGTGGCCAAGCAAACTCATTTAGGGTATTTATGTAAGGGCGGGTCCTGAACACGCGCGCTTTGTGGCCGGATGTCTGGGTCTTGTAATTTGCACAGCAGCAGCAGCAACAGACAACGACAACGGCAATGATAGTTCCCCAGTTATGAATGGCAATGGCAGCCGCCAGCAACTTTTGTTGTTGCTCCTGGTGCTGGTGCATACAAAAAAACAACAAAAAACCGCGACCCTACCAGCATCATCATTTAAAAGCGCATTAAAAACTTTTTAGATTAATTTCACTGCTGCGTTTTATTTTGCGTTGTTGCTGTTGTGTTATTTACGCTTCCTGCTGCTGTTGTTGTTGCGCGCTGTGTTTGGTTTAATGCCGCGCATTTTGTATACAAACTGCAGCAATTTAAAAATCATGCATTAAATGCATCGCACCATCAAAAACGAAGAAATCCTTCATGTTGTAGGATATTTTAGAGCTCTCTAAAAAGTATGCTATACATTTTGTTTGCGTTTTGTGTACCATCATCTCGTATTACTAATACGTTTTTCGTGTTCGATTGTTGGCTGGCAAAAAGTTTTCGGGTTTGAGTTTTGGAAATTCATGAGCTGCTAACATGTAAAATGCTATTCTCGTTATTTTCGTTGTTGTTGTTGTTGGTGCTGCTGATGTTAGCAACTGGTAGCAGGTAGAAGTGCTGCTGCCATTCAACAGATCCAGCCTTTTCAATTCACATTGCCAAATCATCAATATTTTTGCAAAAATTCATGCATGTTGCATTCGGGCGTCCCTCAAGAGCAAATACAGCTGCTAAGCGATACAGAAACATATACACACACGCACACACACACACCTCTGGCTGTCAGTCGCTCGCACAACCATTTTCAATAAATTTATCTGCAATTTTTTTGTGCGCATAAAGGTTTCTCATACCCAGCGTGGACTCACACAGCCCTTAGCCTGTCGTAGCTTAAATTCAATTCTATACGAGCATTTTCCTTCTTTTTTCTTCTTCATTTTTCATAACTTTTTGTGCGTCATTCATGCTGCTTAGGTTTAGCTTTAGCTTCCGTTTCAATCGTCAAATGGTAAATCTTTTTCAAATATGATTTTATTTAAGCTACTCGTGAGTTGCTTTCAAGCAAGGGTTTATCTATAGCTAGAGAAATCAGTAGCAAAAAAAAGGTCACAAATATATTTCATTCCCAGGCCAATGCCTAGAAATTGATTTCTATGGCAATGTGCACAAATCTGCGTACCGGACCTTTTTTTCGGCCACAAATTATACGCAATTAAGCAAATTTGTCTAGGACCCCCAGAAAAAAAAGGAAATCAAAATCAAAGACTGCCCGCTGATTAACAACTAAAGACACAAAACCATAAAGCAAACCCAAGCAAAAAGAAAACAGCAGCGAACCGCAAAAAGTGAGGAAAAAAACAAACCAACAAACGACATGTAAATAAATAAACGAGCTGAAAACGCACAGGCAAACGGAAAGACAACAAGGAAGCGAAACGAAATGAAACGAAACGAAACGAAACGGGAGCTCAGGACAAAGCGACGCCGTCCGGAGCAAGTTCATTTAACTTGCGGCACACTTCCGATTTACCGAAAATTTGAAAATCAACAAGCAAACAAAAATTTGCCCAAAGGGCAACATACACAACAACATCAGCCACAGGACAACAAACGAAAACGAATTCCACTGCCAACCGAAATCCTACAAGTAAATAAAAGTTCGAGTACACAGCATAACGGCTTACAGACAGATACATATATAGACCAACAGACCGACGGTCCTTCGTCAAGGGGGTGGCAACAAACAAAGAAATAACATAAAACCAAAAAAAAAAAAATAATAAAAATTTTAAAATTCAATTTGAGCCCTATTGCTATTTTTAACACTTTTAACTTTGATTTATGCAAAAATTTCCACTTCAGTTTGCACCTAAAGTTTATTTTTTATACATTCCTCTACTCCACTTGGTATTTTCACTTTTTTTTATGCGCGCGCTGTTGATTTGTTGATTTGCAGCAAATGTTTGTAAGCATTTCCAATAAAACTCCAACGCCGGCTAAAGAATCGTTGATTGTCAACGTCAACTGGCAATGCCTTCAATAAATCATTTCATCAGATTCTTCACTCGTGTTTTTTTTTTTTTTTTTTGTATCCGTTTGTCGTTGTCCTTTTGCTAGTTTCTGCTATTTCCTGCTGACCGCTGGCAGCTGCAGTCATTCGTCATATTGTTGCTAACTGTATTTTTAAAGCCATGCTCTTGTCATAGAAAGCAACACTTTCGATTTGTTTCGCTTTTATCTTTCGTTGGAAGCATAGACTTGCACAAACTCACATGAAGAAATCATTAATCATCATACACTTTAGCTGACAGTGAGCTGCGTTTATTAACAGTCGATTAAATATCAATTGAAATTTCATAAATTTAATTTTATTCTCATTGCACCATATGCGCTTGTGTTTTTATTCATGAGCCAATAATAACTGTGCAGCATATATTATTTTTAATTGTCATTATTAAACACATATTACATAACACTTGCACGATTGCCATTTTTATTAATTGTTTCATTTGCTGATCGATATTTGGTTTTTTATGCCACTCTTGCGTTCTTCTTCTGTGAAGCAGCTGAAAATGGTTCAGTTAATTTAGTGTCCAGTCTTTTTTTTTTGTCCTTTAATGTGTTGTGTCCAGTCTGCTACATAATTTAATTGCTGCAACTGAGTCAGTGCAAAACAAAAAAACAACAACATTGCATTGCATACTTTTGAGGGCGACAGCAACAGCAGCAACAGCTAGTGAGAAAAAAAACATTGCATTAATAAACCGGAAGCACAGCACAAGTCCGACCGGAAATGAAGCAAAAACACTGACACACACTAGCACAAACGAACAAATTGGCATTGGGGGCATGTGGCTTCTGATGCATTGCTTAATACAAAGTTGCCCGCCTGTGTTGACCATTTGCAGTTCTGTTTGTTTATCTGTGCGCGAAAATGCATTTTTGCATGCAACATAACCGCAACAGATGCGGTCGCTTCAATATAAATGCAGTTACAAATGATGCCACCCTATGTGTGTGAGTGTGTGTTGCGTGCATTGCGGTCATTACAACGAATTTCGTTTGCAATTTAAGCGCGTTGGGTTTGGGCTCATGGTCATGACGTATTTTTTATGGTCATATTTACAGAAATGGGAACCCCCACGTTTTCGCCATGTTGTGCGCTGCGTTGCGCTGCCTGTTTGCTTGCTTGCTGCTTTTATGCTTTGGTCATTTCCGTTTTTGTTGGTCGTAACTTGTTGTTGCCTTCACATGGGTTTTTGTCTGCGCATTACGTACGCGCCCTGTCATCGCCCTGTCCGCAATTGCTCATCATTGCAGCGCTCATGTGTTTGACGCTGTCTTCTTCACTCTCGCCAATACTTTTCCCTCTTAATGGGTGTGTGAGCTCTGTTCTTACTTGTCTTTAACTGACGCTAATCAGCTCAAGCAGCCTCGGATTTGGAAAGTTACATTCAGCCTTTGACGAACGCCGAATATTTGAAGCAGCTAATGAAGAGCAAATGCAAAATCGGACAATACCATCTAGCCAATCTCGCTCATTAATTCGCATAATCAAAGCAACGCACTCACAAGCAAAGTCAGTTGCGTTGCAAAGGCAGCAGTGAATGCAAATTTGTCACATGATTAGCGTATCCAATCACACGCTGCTTCCGCGCTGAATGTTGTTGTGTGCCTCTTGACATGGATTACATGACAGCGCGTCATGGCTGAAAGCTTGAGTCAGCCAGAACTACGTCTAAAAACCCAAACTTGCACCATAATTTGCAGCCGTCAGCCGCCGGCAAGCAATGTGGCAAGCCGAGGCATCCAACCGGGTAGCCGCCTCTGGCCGACCACCAATAGACAATGTCCTGTGCATATTTGTCAAACAGCAGCTCACAGAGCTCGTTGTGGCCGCTGCTGTTGCTGTTGCTGACATCGTTTTCAAATGATGCCAGTGAAACCTACACACACACACACACGCACATGCAAAATTGAAATTGAAACTGTTTAGTGTTGCTGTTGTTTTCTTGTTTGGACTGCCTGCCTGGCTGGCTGCCCGGCGCTGTGTTCTGTCCCCTCCATGGTTAGCTTTGCCATGGAAAGCAGATAATTTGCTGGAAATCCATTTTCCGCTTGTTCTGTGCCTCGTTTGGTTAACAAACGGTCCCATGAATTCAAGTCTACGATTCTCTCTCTCACCCCATGTGCCTTTCTGTGCGCGTTATGGGCCACACACAACTTAATTTTGTCAATAAGAGCGGGCCGGCAATCGAAACGACAGCAACAAGCTCAAGTACCTCAATTATGAGTCACGCATGTACCTCAACTATAAGCTGCTTTGTGAACTACTCATATCACAAACATGTATTATGCTAAACAGGTTAGCTATATATAGAACAAAAGCTCACTTAATTGATATACTCTGCTGATATACATAGCATGAATCGAATAAGATATCAATATCTAGTCATTGAACCAAAAACTGTATGCTCTGATGCAAGGTTTAATGTAAAAGTTCGTGACAAATATTTTGACTTAAGATTTTATGCTCTATTCCGTATTGTTTTGGTCTAATTCCCGCTTTCAACATTTTCTTAAGATCTGGAGAGATTCAGTTTTCTATCTTTTCCATTAGCTGCAACTGATTGGAGTTTCTTAAAAACCCAACAGCAGCTTAGTCGCTATTAGGACAGCATCATCTACTACACCTAAAAACATTTTTTCGCCACAATTTGACGAGCGCACATCAAACACGAAAGCACCAAAAATTTCTGAAATGGCGTTCGCCAAACATCATCTGCTGTCGAAACATCATTGGCGGTAGCATAAGCAGCAACAGCAGCACTTAGCAACATCGTTGCGAGCGGCTTAAGTAGTCAGAGCGTCATTGCCAGTGATTACTGGGACTACTGCTAGTCGTGGTCCTAAACATTGCCATTCCATATTCATAATTGCTAATGGAATATGCTCTGCCAACCGCTACCCCGAAGACGACAAACGATGACGATAAAGAAGACGACGATGACGATGATGATGATGACGCTTGTGGCCACCCGGTGATTATGAGCAGCCCACTACAAAGTGGCAGTGGCCTAGCTATCTATACATTCTAACATAAAGACATACGTATGTATTTATGTGTATGTATGTGTGTGTCTTTAGTATCATTCGACTAGATGTGTGGGTGCGTCTGGGAGGCTCGCCAGCACGGTGGTGGCAGGCGACAGGCGACAGTCGGCGTATTTGGTTCCTGGGAGAAATTAATTTGCAACTTGTGAGACATTTGGCGTTGGCGTCTATTTACATTGTATACATTACGTATACGCCCAGCTGGCCGGGCTTGTGGTGAGGCTTTAAGCGTGAGCAGCTGTTGGATTTAGTTGCTAGTGGTTGCTGCTGCTGATTTCTGCTAGTGTTACACTAAAAAAACAACAGAAAAATGGAGAGGTGTGAGAGAATGAAAAAAAAGTTCAAGAATTGTGTGCTAATTTCGAGTTGCTCGTCACCTGCAGTAATTTTCAGTTTTTGCCACCGCTGCTGCTAGCAAAAGTTGCTCGTAGCTGTTGTTGTCTGGCAGCTTTTTGTTAATTGGTTCAGTCACCTGTCTCTTGATCTGCCAGTCAAGCGCACACGACCCATGGCCGATAGAGCGGCGGACAAAGAAAGGATGGCATGGTGGTCGAAGCTTCGTAACGTTAAGGAAGGAAGGAAGCAAGCGCCCAACGCTCAGTTTGCTCAGTTTGTTGCCCAATGAACGTTTTAGATTACAATAGCAAACGGCCTGAGCAGCCATTGGGGCGACACATTAGCCCTTGTGGGTCTGCTAGCCCAGACTTTGAAATGGTTTGCTATGGTGCGATGAAGTTTGCCGAGGTGTAGTGCTGCGGCCGGCCGTCTGGAGTGTTGGATCGACCGCAAAGTTAGCGTTCGCCGTCGTTAACTTAATTGGCCATCACCACCCACTTTGCGGGTTTTTATGACTACGTTGACGACGACGACGACTACGTCCACGACGTAGATGTAGCTGTAGCTGTAGAATTAGATGGCAATGTTGCGGCCCTTCCTCAGAAAAACAACAGCAATAACGGTGACTTTGTTAGACGGCGTCAGCGTTGCCTGTCACATTTTTGACATTTTTATTCTACATTTTCTTCATATTTTTTGTTGCTATTTAGTTGATTGTTGTTGTTGCTTTTCGCTTTCCTACTCCTACGCCTACGCAAGTATATTCTATAACTTTTTGTTCTTCTGTCACCTGGGCCATAATATTCGGCATTGCCTACTTTTAAGCGCTAACGATTTTGGCTAGAGACGGTCAGAACAGAGGCGACGAAGTTTGCGCTCGGTTTGCCGCGACTTTCTATTTCTATTTGTTTCTTTTTTTTCGTTGGATCGTTTTTGGTATTATTTTTTTTTCTCTGTCACACGCTCTCTGTGATTAATAGGTGTGTTAATGGATGTCATTTTGATGTTTCCGCCAGGCGCATGTCCGACCCAGCTGCTGCTTACCTCTTCCCTTGCCTCTGCGACAGACTGACTGACCCGCTGGCAGTCGTTGGCCTGGCCACGGCTGTCTTTATGTTTCATTTGAGCATTTCTTGCTAATTTTTAAGGCTCGTCATTAAATGTAGATAATTTTTTATATTTTACGGTGCCCATCGCTTGTCCATTTTGTATGTGTTTCTAGGTTTAAGTCTCAGTTCAGCTACTCGCCCTCCCCTTTTTTTCATGGCCTTTGGCACTGGGCGCGTCGTAAAACGTAAATGTAACGAGCCAGCTACATGACGAGGGCTGATTGTGAATGTTGCAGAAAAGTGGGCGTGGTATGTGGTCGGAAGGGGGGGCTGACGTATTTTGAGTCGAGTCGAAATTCCACAGTTGTTAAAGACTTTTATTTGTTGCCGTTGTTGTTGTTGTTGTCAAGAAATCGTAAAGGAATTTTTTTAATTAGTCTCGAAATGCATTTTTAAAGCGCGAAAGCAGGCAGCAGAAATTGTTTGGGAAACGGTTTAAAGTGTGTGTTATTATGTGTGTGTGTGTGTGTGTCATAAAGTTAGTGTCTGTGTAAGAGGGTGCACATATAAAATGCAACATGCTTTTCTGTGCACGCCCTACCGCCAACAGCCACGCCCCGTCGATTTTATTGCGCAGTAATCGATATGTAAACATGCGGGTTCACATGTGGTGTGTTGTGTTCTTTTGTTGTTATTTCCGTTGCTGTTAGAGTCGGCTAGTGTATAAATTTAGAAGCCAACAACATAAAATAAAAGAACAACAGAAACAGGAGACAGCTAGAGCGACAGCAACAAGCTGCAGTCCTTTGGCATGCAACATGTTTTATATAAATCAATTACTTGCCAAACATGACGCTGCGTCACACAAGCAATGGATTTACACACGCCTATGTGTGCTGTAGCTTTAAGCTATTTTAATTGTTCAGAAAATTAAATTAACTATTGATGGATCCACTGGCTGAAAACACAAAAACAATTGGCTTTAATAAGCGGCCTTAAGGCGGATTTTATGCATGTACATATGTATTATGCATGTATCCAATATTTATGTGTATGCTGGCTAAACTTGATCCATGTCAATCATTTAGCTGTTGCGGCGCATTCATTTGACACATAAAATCGAATTATGTGGCACACAAATGAATTGAGATTTGCCTTCAAAAATTAAAATTGACGGGCGAAAATTTACGGAAAGAGAGAGAGAACTTCCGAAAATGTTTCCAGTTGCCGCCAATATGTGGCAACGATTTGTGGCCAGAGGCAAAAACGGACATCATGAACAGGAGCAGCAGCATCCGAATTCAGGCAACACAAATTTGTCACAACAATTTTGGGGCAGGCATCCTATGAATTGATATAAACGGTTTGTGTGTCCGTCCATCTAACGGAAAGTGCGCGGGCTTCAAAAAGTAATGCGCTAAATAAATTGCGAAAAATTACATAAAATATTTAAGCGCATTCAAGTGTGGCGCAATAAAAAATGGCATAGCATTAAAAATTTTGGAATGAAAGCAAAGCGAGCGTCAAATGGCAGGCGTCAAGGTGGTTGAAACGCCATTTGCCTGAATGTGAATGAGAAGCGAGTGGGGCTGGTGTGGGGTGAGCTAGAGAATAAGATGCTTGGGCTGACGGCGTGTCAGACAGGCGAAAAGACAGGCACAGCTAAAATATTGAAATGGAGAGAGGTGCGATGGAGCTGTGTGTGGGTGTTATTTACAAAGAATAGACACCGACAGGCAAGGATAACAGCAGCCAAACAGCAAATTATATGTATACAACGGAATAGCAGTTGAATATTAGACATTTGAGAATTGGCATCGCAAATTTTTCATTGACTAGCAGAGTATTGCCCCAACAACAATGCTACCTGCCTTGCAAACGTAAGACATGTGTCCTGGAGCTCAATCCCGTAGGCAGCTCCCCCTTTTATTTAAACTTGAGCAGACATATAAAGCGAAATGTTTGTTGTGCCTTTTGCTGCTGCTGTGTGTTTGTTTCAACTCCAGCTCAGACGTTTTTAATGCATTTTTTATTTGGTTGCCGCAAAAACAAAAAATATATATATACATACATATAAAGTAAAAACGACCAGCAAATAGATGCACATAAAAATAAATAAGGGACACACACACAGACACACTCACACACAGAGTGAAAAGGTCGCCCATATTAACACTCTGTCTTTGCCCCAAAAAACCACCCCCACCTTAAGCTCTGGAAACGCGAGTGCAGCATTTTTTTCGTTGTTTCTTTGCTATTGGCGCTGTGTGTGTGTCCAGCCGTCATAAATTTCAATGCTACTGAATTTTTTATGAATCCCGATGCCCAGCCAGAGATGAGTAAAACAGGGCATCTACCACAAACACAAACGTATGCTGTTTCTCTACGTGCCTCGCTTTTGCTTTAAAAACATATAATTTATTTTAAAAGAGCCCCTCAACACACAAGTCAAATGGCCAAAACGACCAAAAAAAAAAAAGGTAACTCGAGCCATGTCCTGCCACAAAATCAATATAAAGGACCAAGATTTATGCAACCGGTAATCGTTGCTTAGCTCTGAGAGTGGGAATGAGGGAGATCTACAATCCCAGCTCCGCCCCCGCCTTTGCCTCCGTAGCTGACTCTAGCTCATTAGAAATGCCAAACGGCATATGCCTGCCATTTGCATACAGCTATCACACAAACACACACACACGCACAACTCTTTATATATGATGTCACATTACAGCAGAGTGAATATCTTAATAGAGACGCCGGCGTCGAATACCGGAAAAAATTGCCAAAACTTTCCATTCGTGCGTGAGGGCCGCCAAATATCAATGAAAATGTCATACACAAGTAAAATTGCTAAGAACAAGAAAACAAGAAGTTAAGATAAAAACAAAAAAAAAAAAAAACATACAAGAAAACATATATGTTAATAACAGAAACAAAAAAACTGTTGCCAACCATTCCGAGCCGAGCATTTTATTTCCTACTGCACTTGGCTGCTCTCGTATAAGTCAGTCAGACAGAGGAAAAGAAAGAAAAAAAAAAGGGAAGACAGACAGTAGTATAAGGAACACATGTTTTGAATAATTTATGCGGGCGAGCGCATGAAATGTGCCCGCCAGGAGTTGAGCCTGTTATCCTGCCGGCATCGTTTCCGTTTAGCCGTCTCCATTCCGCTTTTGACACTAGGCCAGGCAAAGTTTTTTTCCGCACATACACACACGCACAGCCGAAGTGAAAGCAAAAAAGGTGATAAATGCATAAGCAGCAAACTTTTTTTCGCCTTTCGACTTTGCTACTCGATTTCGCTGCCATTCCAAGCATGGAGCGAGTGGAACGAGTGAAGCAACAGAAGGAGGTGGAGTTAGTAGATTTGGATAAAGTCTTACTAATAGCGAAATTGCTACAAATCGTTTTGGACAAACTTGCGCAAGTTTATTATGCCGCACACAGACACAATCACACAAACAGCTCGAGGCATTTGAGTGTGAGTGAGAGTCTGCCGTTATGATGTTGCACCGTGCCACATTCTAATTTAGCAGCGCTTCAAATATTTATGCAAATAAATTGAAATAAAAAAAATGAGAGTTTTTCAACTCTCGAAAGCAATAAAAGCCGAAACGTAAATATTTAGTAGCAGTCGTCATCAAAGCGACAGCCAAACGATGCGTTATAGCAAACAATGCCTGTATCCAAATAGAGAAAATACCCTGAAACTAAATGTTGTCAGCAAATAAGTTCTCGAACTGTTCTCACTTTAAACTCACTAAGGAATATATGAGCTTAGCGATTTTTGACACTTTATGAATGTTAAAAATGCTTTTTTAACATTCTTGTTTAACAATCTTTTAATAACTTTAAGGTTTTTTATTAGTTGCAAAATAATTCAAATGCACTTAAGCTTTACTCAAACATAGAATACTTTACTAGTCTTTATCAACCCTTACATTTTCTGCTTGTCACAGTCGCAGTTTTCTACCAGTTAAATATGTACCTAAAACGAAATGTAAATAACGTTTCGTTCACCAACTTTCTCCTACCCTCTCTCACTTAAGTTACAACCACGCCAAGTGCTTTACTACATAAGTATTTTGGTATGAAACTTACCGTTTTGGTTATTGCTGCCATATCAGGTGTTTTGTTGTTGTCGTTGACTGTGGCTGTGGCTGGAGTTTGGCAGCAGCCGCAGCTGCTACACTTTGGCGGCATTCTCATATAATTTATTGCCACACAGCCTGCCAAGCAGCGGGCAGGTGGGCCTTGAGTAGGGTTTCGCTCTAGCTCTATCCCGCCATCACTCCCCGTCTCCTCTATCGTATAGCTATGTGTCTATTACTATGTCTATGGCTGCGTTGCTGTGGTTCTGGCAGTGGCTGGGTAACTAGGCCGCAGCTACAAGTTGCGTTTATCAACTGACACAACAACTAGCAAACAAATGAGATAAAATGGTCTTGTTCCGCAGATGCGGCTGCTCCTTGTTGTTGGGGTTGGGCCGGGGGGCTTGGAGATTGTCTGTCCAAATAAAGCTTTCTAATTAGAATTTATAAGCTGCTCGGCAGCGACAACTTAAAGTGCGTATGTGTGTGTGTTTGTTGCACCCACAATATTTAATGCCCAGTCAAACGCGTCATATTTGCAACGGCTGCCACTGCTGCAGCAGCGATAATTGTTATTTCAAAGGCTGCTGCTGCTGGTGCATTTGGCTCCGTCTCTCGTTTTATGGCTGCAGACGTGTGCCACCAGTTTTCCGCTGTTGTTGTTTTTACCTATATACGCAATTTTTCTGCACCATACGCCAGCATTTTCAAGGATGCAACCCCCACCATCATCATCAGCATCATCATAGTCATAGTCATAATCAACAACAGTATATATGTGTGTGTGTGTGCTGCAGAGTACTGTACGACATCAATGGTCCGATCTATAGCACAGCATCGCCGCACACAAGCGGAAATGTCGAGTCGTATCTGTGTCGCTGTGGGCTCAACAAACACAACAAAAGTGCATATGTGTGTGTGTACTGGAGACAGACAGAACAAACGACCACAATTGCAACGAGTTATGGAGTCTTGAGCTAAGGGAGGGGTAATGTGGTGGGAAGTGCACTCCGGACGAAAAGCCTTTAATCGACAGCAACATATTCGATTTTAATATTCATATGCCGCCATAAATTCAGCACAACACAAAGGAGAACGATGGCTCGTGCAATATATGAGGGCGTTGATACGGTCGGTCATACACTCACACACATCAACACACATAGAGAGACGGAGTGCAGTACGTGCCTGCCATACCTCATATTATACTCGTATATATATGATATATTGGGGGTCTTTTGGACAGCTGTTGCTGTCGCTGGCACTTCATGAAATGTGCTTTTCAACTGCGGCGCCTGCCTCTTTCGGATGCAATTAAAGCAAGCAAGAGTTGCCATTGTTCGGGCATTATTAGCAGCAGCACCAGCACCTCACTTAACTCATTTAGTAGAAAAATGTTATGATACTCGGCGTACTCCGTACACACTCCCTTCATACCCCTTTCAAATGGGTTTACATTTTTGTATTGCTATTATTATTCAGCCAACTTGGCAAACCATGATAAAAAATCAGCAAATTATTTATTAACATTGGGAAAAATGTGCACATGTCTGGTTCAATGTCTCTCTCTCTCTCTCTCTCTCTCTATCTCTATATATATCTATATGCATATAATCATTTATAAATATATACATGTATATGTAATTTCTATTGGGTCTTGTTTCCTTTTTTGTTAAGTCCACGTCAGTTTATCATAACTACAGGTTCTACACAAATTGATGGCCTTATTTCACAATTCTTGTAGCTAGCTCAGTTGCCATCTGCTTGATTTTGGGTAATCATATACCATTTGCTAATGAAATAGTCTAGTTGAAACTGACGGTTGCTGCGCACATCTCTAAAGTGTGTTTGTGTCTCCAAGTTTAAATGTGGAGCACATGAGCACAAGAAATTAAACATGTGCCAGCCCGACCCAATTCGATCAGCCACGTCAGAGTCTATGTGACGCTCATTACGGCTCCAACAAAGGCAAAAAGGGACGCCGACACGCATACCCAGAAGGATTGAGGCAGAGGGAGAGAGACAGAGAGCTAGAGAGAGAGGAAAGCGTCTGTTGCTTGCTGATGATGCTGACACCCTTTGCTTCCGTCTACGTCGTGCACTTCAAAAACTTAACCGTTAGGCATATGCGTGATTATCTCTCACAGCTACACACTTTCCGACAGCAGGCAGCAACCTTCCTACATGAGGACAACAGCAGAAGAACCAGAAGCAGCCCTTCAACAATTGCGCGCTGACCCAGTTACCCGGCAACAAAGGCGGAAGCAAAGGAAACATGCTGAAAGAGCCGAGACACAAATAAATGAATGGCAAAGAGATGAGTGAGTGAGGGGGGACACACAAAGAGCGAGCGCCAGAGTGAGAGGGTGAGAATAAAAAGGCACATGTCATCATAGAAATCACTGAACGCTCAGCGCTGGGCATCTGTAGCAGAAACGGCCGCTGGCAAACGGCTTATGGAACCTAGAAAGGCAAAATGGAGCTAGGAAAATTCATTAAAATGGACCATAGAAAAAGGGGTCCACAGTGGCTATGACGAGGTGGTGGGGTGGGGTGGGGAGAGGAGGGTTACGTAAGCGGTATGCAGCGACTGTAGGGCTGGGGAAGCTTGTTGGCAACAATGGACAATGGTCCAGTTGGGTACCGGGGCTTATCAGCCGGAGCCATATGTGCACACGCGTTGCAGAAGGACACACAGTTCATAATCAAATATTTAGCATACTTTATAGCAGAGCACACTGAGCATATTACAATAACATTTCCGGTCAGCTTGGCAAGCAGCAACAACGACAACAACAGTTGCAGCCCGGCTCACAAAGTGGGAGCATTAGCCTCGCAAAAAACGCCATGAACCATGTAATGCAATGAGCCGCAGAGCGAGAAAGAGACAGACCGAGAGCGTGTGTGTGGAGTCTAATCCCCAATGAATGCCAGCTGGCCGGCATTTGGGAGCGTTAATGTGCCATAACAAATGCATTAGAGACTTGCCAGTTGTAAGCGCTGCCTGGGGAGGCCATTTTAAAATTTAATTACTACAACGCTCTTGTATCAAGCTCTTGTGCATTGTGTGTGCACTCTTCAATAGTAAAGCGGAAGCCGGCCCAAAAAAGTATGCTACAAATTCGTTGAGTTTAACTTGAAACCATATGGCAAGCACAGAACAATACAGAAGAAAACATATGTTGCCTGCCTTCAAACACAATAGCAACAGCTTCTCTGATATCATAACTCAACCAACAAGCCACAAACACACGTACGCACAGACACACACAAACCTATACATTTATACATATACACGAGGCATCCGAGTTTCCGTTTCGTTGGCGGCGGCTGTATATGTGTGTGCGTGTCATGTTCGTTTTTTTGTCTGCGCTTAGCGAGCGCACACTCACTTTCGTGATATTATCAAGTGAAGTGCTTTTGCGGTTTTTTGCCGTTGCTTTGTCTATCACCCACACACACACACACACACAATACGCGCCTACCACAGCCAAACTGTGAACTGCTGCTGATATATTTCTCAGTGTATGTGTGTGTGTGCGTGCGTGCGTTTTGGCATTGTTATTATTACTTTTACCACATGTTGTTTTTGTATTTAAGCTAATTCTTTTATGTACATAAAACGTGCAGCCACATAAAAATAAAAACCAAACAGCAAACAACAAACAACAAACGACAAATAACAAAAGCAAAAGCAAAATACGCCGCCTCTGATGATAAGCCAAGTGGCGAATTCAAGCGTAGTCAGCATTGATAGCAGCCAACAGCTAACAACACTCGACCCCCTCCGGTCTTACCCCGTAATCGCATAAAGGTGCCCACTTCTCACAAAATTACCCTTTTCAATTTGCCCGCCGTGTGTTGTTGTGCCTGCGACTGCTGCAAGGAGACTGTGCGGCAAGTTAGCAAGCAAGAAGCATCCTCGTCTACTGTGCGATTCTCGTTTATTGACTTTTTGTCATTGCTGCTAATGCATAGCAGTAGCCAGAAGCTGAAGCAACAACAAACCACCCATTCGTACACACAGAGTCAGCATCAGTAGCAGCTTTATTTTTATAGCTCGCATTATGTTTAATGTTTGGCTTAACTTAGTTACTCTCGATGCTCGACTCTCTGACTCTAACACTGAATATGTCTACAACTCTAACTCCAACTCTGACATTGTGTCTTTTGGCATTGTTGCCACACACTCACAGAGTGCGGTAATTAAGTGTCACATGTAATTACAATACACTTATGCCTGTGTTCCATGCAACATGGCTTTGTAATTAGAGTTTAGCGCCAATATAAGCTCTTAACATTTGCTGCTTAACCAAAAAAGAAAAAAATATATGTAACAATAATAAGAAGAAAAAAAAAAACGTTATGCAGCAGAAGCTGCTTTTGTGGTTAATTTCAATGAATATTCTGTAAGCTCTAGCAATTATTTGCCACTCGCAAAGTTAAACTAATAACAGGCAACGAAAACAACGCAAGGAAGAAAACAAAAAACAAAAAAAAAAAACTACGCTTTTGCTTGTTTGCCAAAAAGCTGCAGACGGGAGGGATTAACGCAAACAGCTTTACTTAAATAGAACTCTCTGTGTTCTATTTGCTGAACTGTGCAGCGCGAATCTTGATTAACTAACACTCTAATATTAAACAAGAATTAAAATTTATTGCTAATTATGTTAAAGTTTCTACAAACTATTTTAAGCTTTCAACAAGAATATTAATATATAACGTTAAACATCATCAATACGCTATCAACTTTCTTTAATAAATAGTTAAAAGCTATTAGTACTACTTTCTTTGTATTTAATACGGTTAAGTAGATACGTATACTTAAATTTTAAAACTAAGTAGTAAATAGTTTTAATTTCAAAATAACTCTTTGAAATACCCTCGCCTATGCTGTCCCACATAGTTTATTGCAAATTAGCGCACCCGCTTATGTTGACTTAGTTAGCTAAACTTGAGCCAACTCGTGCAAACCTTAAGTTTATTTAAACAGTAATGCAAAAAGCTCGCTTAAGCACCACTTAAATTTTTCTGAAAGCAAACGCAACCACAAAAGTAGTAAAGACAACAAACAACTAAAAAAAAAACAATAACAAACGGTAGAAACGGTAGAAAAAGCGCTCATCTCACAGTTGAATCGCTGTAATTTATTTAACTTGCGTAAATATTAAATATTTATATTGTTCTCTTCTCTTTTATTTTTCTCTTTTTATGTACCGTAAACGTATATACTTCATCTACTACACACACAACTACAAACTTGCCTACTTGCCTACCATTCAATTCAATTCAACTCAACTGTAAAAACTGAAACCATCTTCAACTTCTCTGCTGTGCTGTGCCTCTACATCATCAACTACAACTACAACCACAAATTATTAACATAACAACTACAATTTCAAATGCTGCCCGCACCAACAAAATATTAAACTCAAATCCGTAATGTAAAATGCAAAATGCATCTGTATCTTTTTCTGTGTGTGCGTAAACTGTGTGTGTATTCGTGCGGGCCGTGCAGCGCGGAAGCGACGAACTTTTGAGTCAAGCAGCAGTCATGGCGCCCGCTTCCGACAATAATAATCAGGATCTGGCCACAAAGAAGGCCAAGCTGGAGCCAAGCACTGTGCTGGCCGGTGGAATTGGTAAGTTTTGTATATTTCTCTGCTCACTCTTCTATCTGACTTGCTCTCTTCTTGCAACTTATCTTTAGCTTAACTATACCTCTACCTCTACTCCTCTCTCACTCCACTACTTCCCACTCGCATTGCCTTGTCTGCGAGGTGCGCGAACATAGAATAAGCCCATTTAATGGTACGCTTGGGCCGCTCAATTTAAGTGCATTCTACAGCGATAGTTTAGGCCGGTATATGTATACATACATGAGTTTATGTATATGGGGCTAGCAATTAACCGACACTGCGTGCATTAAGTAATAGCCAATGGTCTAAGCCGGTTTAAGCTGTGCCAGTCACTTGACTTCCCTTTTTGGTAGTGTGGGGGGTGGTTGGCAGGCGGCAAGGCAGCACGCATTCGCGACAGGGCGCCTTATAGCCTATTAACCCGCTAATTAGCATAGAAACAAACATTTGAAACAAAACCTTTGTTGTTTTTTTGTTGGTTTTTGTAGCCGCAATGGAAAAAATTATACTATGACGCCGCATTGGCGTTATGAGCCGTCGCCCCGCCCAAGCCGCGCAATTCTAGCACATTAATTAGCCAAACACACACACACACAGACGAACACAAAACATACAGAGTGCGCGCGTGTGGAGTGGCGCAAAGTAATAAAGCTAATCAAAAACCACTCGCGCCAAAAACCAAAAACCAGAACCTGCTACCACACATTAGGCAAATATTTGAAAAGCTGAGCGCGCGCCTGCCTGCCTGCCTGCTGCCGCCAAAAACCGTAAGTTGAAACCAAAATTCAGTCGGCCACAAAATGATTTTGAATATCAACAAATTCATGCAAAAACATTTTCCATGCGCCCAGCTCAAAATGCCAATGTAATCACAAAGGTCGATCTATCGAAATCCAACTGGCACACACACAAAATGGCTAACAAAGAGAAAGCAGCTTGGGCTCTCTCTCCCCTATCTCCCATTTAGCGTATATATAAATTTCATTAGAATTGCAAAGTGCAAAATTAATATGATTTTGGTTTTACCAATTAGCAGTCCTTAAAAGCGCGTCAATTAACGACGACGCGTTGCAGTTGTCTGCTACCGATTGTCTAATACTCTTTTTTTCCATGGAGAAACTAAAAAAGTTTCCTATTCTCTTGTATTTGCATTGTGTGTTTAAAAACAAACCAATTGGTAAGCTTTTAAATGGGTTGTGTGTGTGTGTGTGCTACATGAGTCAGAAAGCAGATAGTCAAAGGACACGCACACTCATACACCCAAACACACACACACACAGCTAGTTGAACACGAACAGTGAGTGGCAATCGAGAGCTCAAATGAAAATAAACGCAAAGGCAAAAAAAATAAAAATAAACGCAAAAGCATAATATTTATTTATTACTGTACAAAGGACTTTTCTATTAATTAAAAAGCAACAAGCTCTGTTCCACGCAACCCACGGACACACACACACACGTACGTATATACAATGTATATGGACATACGCACTGTTGGCCAGTTAGTAACTCGACAAAGAGTTGCAGAAGGCGTCCACAGTTCGAATTCTTGGTCCAGACACCGAAGACCCAGCGGCATTTGAGTACCAACTCATGCATGCAAACGCCGGCTGGCTGGATGGCTGTTCTAGCCTGGCCAAGTAGACATCGTGAACGTGCAACGTGAACATAAGCGTGAATTCGACTGCTTGGGAAACCCAGCGCTACTTGACACCTGCCACCATGCCACCTACGACGCCACATGCCACCTGCGGCCTTTTTAATTTGCCACGTAAACTTTGTGCGCAAACACAAAAGCGTGGCACACAACTTTTTAAAGTCACGACCAGCTTAAAGTTGAACTCTCATGTAGCAGCATTAGAGGCAGACATGACGGAACAATGAGGCGAGTACACAGTGCGAATTGCCACTGAAAATCTAATACGTTCATTTGTATTGGCGATTGTGTGTGTGTGTGCTATATGGAAACCATTTAAAGCTGACGCATAAAGGCGAAAAATACGTTGCTGATGCCGAAAATAATAACAAAAGAAATTGCTTAATAAATGTGTAAGGACACTTTTATTGCATTGCAGCACTGAGCATAACAACAACAACAACAACAACAAATGCCAGACAAGTCAATGCATACATACATAGGCAGCATCGCACAACAAAGACAAAAAAAAAAGCATTGTGTGACCAGCTTTAGATAAACACAAGCACACACGCTCACACCGAAGAGGCGCACAGACAGAATGCCAAAAATGGAATATTTTTTTATTTATTTTTTTTTGTTTTTGGTGGTTTGGCACGCCTGACAGCAAGGAGTGCTAGGTAAAGTTTACTGTATTCATCGTCCATCGGTCGTTCTCAATTGTATTTGTATTCGACTAAACCAATACACTGGGCAACATTTCCGTTACACGAGGCTTAGACCATCGAACATGCAACATATTTTGCACGTAAATGTAATAAAAATTCTTCTTTTTTTTTTGGACCTGTGAGTGGTGTGTGTGTGTGTCAAGCACACTTCAAGTAAGTGGCCACGCTCCATTCGGCTCATCTTGCAATGCAAAATATACATGTATTTTTCTCTCCTTGCCCGAACTTCGGTCTAGTCATGTAATAAATATTCGCATTTGCTTAGGAGCCTTTGATTTATTTTATTTTGATTATTATGCATATTTTATGCAAGCCAAATTAGACCCTGGGGACAAAAGTTGGAGACGCCAAAGAGCCGGCTAATTCTAACAACGCCGAAAAATGAGACTCCAATCCCCTTTCGAGTTCAGTTCAGCTGAGCTAAGCTGTGGCAATGTCGCGTGTTTAGTCTGGGACAGAAGCATGTGTAACCATTGTCGTTGTTGTTGTTGTCGGTGTCGTTGTTGTTATTTCCGCCTGTTTGTTGTTTATTGTTACAGCACTCTCGTACACACATGCTACTTACATATACAGCACGGCACACAGTTTGTTCATGCAACCAAGCTTTGTTTGTCTAGCTCCACCAATATTTGTTTGTTTATTGACCGATTTGGTGGCAACCAATGGTCAACAAGGCGGAGGGTTCGAGGTGTTAAAACGCAACGTCCCCAAAAAATGAAAGAGAGAATAAAAAAACAACAATTGAATATAGACACAGACATGCAAAGGTAAAGAGAGATATGTATGCGCACAATGCATATAGAACAACAGTTTTGTTGCTTTTGAGGTCAGTCACTCCAAATCTAAAGTTGCAATACGTTTTTTCTTGAATATTTATGAAAATATAAACATTTTCTAAACCAGTAATATAATATTCTAAGTAGAATAATAGAAATAGTTAAACTAAGCAATATCTAAGGCTAAGTTCCTTAAGCACCAATCAGCTCAAAAGCTTGACACCAATCAGCAACAAAAGGATCAGAGCGTCACAGCTATGCCAAGTACTTGAACAAAAACGATTTTATAGCCATAACCAATAAGCTGCAAAAGCTTGCACGTTATGTCATTCAGCTTCCTGTGCGTTCGCATTGTCCTGTCTCTGCTATCTGTCTATCTCTGCTGTCCGGCGAGGCTTGCCGCCTTGTGTCGTCTCGAATATCGCATCACGTCTGTTGCGTGTAAATATTTTCACAGTCAATAAAATAATATTGTCATATTTATTTGTATGCGACGCCGTCATCGTCTGTGTAAATATTGAGAGAGCACTGCAAAACGAGAATAAAAATCACAGTTTGCACTTGGTCTTTCAGCAGCGGCAACAGGCAACTGAAAGTCAAACACACTCACTCTAACTATACTACAGTTGTTGTCAATTGCTGCTGACCCTGGGTTCTGTGCGATCATCATTTATGAGTTGGATATGCATTTATTGACACTATTTATGCGGTTTAACTTTTTCGACTTGTGGTTGACATCTGTCACATTTGTATTTACACATGTTTTTGTTACTTAATTAAGCATACGATTCGTTGGCCGCTTACCTTTGCAATTCTATAGCATACTTATGAACGACGTAGCTCAGCTGCAACTGTAAATTGTCCGGACAAAACCTAAAGCACATAATTATAATGTGCAAATGAAGTGGAAAAAGCTTCGAAGTGCTCTTGCTGCTGCAGTACTTCTACTGTTTAAATGCTTCTACCTCCTCCAACCTCTCGTCTCGTGCTTTGTGCTTTTAATTTATGCAATTGATATACTTGACGAAACTATGCAGTTGAAGTTGATGTCGTTGTCGTTGTGCGTCTAAGACTTCCGCTCGACTACTGTGTGTGCTGCATGCTGCAAGCTGCATACCCCAATGGACTGCACACACAGGACATAGAAAACTGCATCCACATCTGCTACAGACTGCAAAAAAGAAAAAATGGTTATGATGGCAACTATTCTCGTAATTGAAATGTAATTAAAATTTGTAAACGTCGTCGGCCGCGTGCGTTGACTTCTAGCATACACAGAAACATACACAAAAACATACATTGCAGTATCTCTTTTCAATCTCCGATCCGACTCTTGCCTTCTCATCCCCCCCTCTTAGCCTTGTGTCTATGCGCTAGCAAATTTTTTTAATGAATTACATTACTTGCGGGTGTAAGGCTCGGGCCTTGGATGCAGTGCAAAGCAAAAAAAAATATCGTTATTTTCAATTATGGCTGGCCTGAAACAGAAATGTACGCGGCCGGGAGACAAAAAAAAACTGTTTTAAAAAAAATAAAAGCAAAACTCAAACATGGCTGCTGGCGTTGAGGAGTGGAAGGGCGAATAGGAGGAGGAGGAGCGAGCAAAATAAACTTGTGCTATGATTGATTATGCGTAGAGAGATGTTTAAATTAAAGACAAGGCGCTGGCAAAGTAAATATCATTAAGTCATTACGCATGCACGCAAACACTCACACACACACACACTCACACTCACAACTTAAACACACACACACACACAGCACAGGGTGCTAGCCAACAATTTAAAATTTATGATGTGTGAGCTTGTAAAAACCTAATTTACTGTCGCATAATTAAAGGCAAAGCGTGCGTGCGTTAAGCACATGTGAGGTGCGTATGTGTGTGCGTGTGTTTGTGGCTTTGTGTGTGTCTGTAAATTCAAATATTGGGAATATTAACACCCACACACACTCACAATTTTCATTAAAAGGGCGCAAAATGTTTGGCAACAACAACAAAAACAATAAAAACAAAAGCATTCATTGGCGTCACGCTTACATTAAATCATTAAATGCCGCCACGTAAGCACAAATTTAATTGTTATTAATAATCAGCACTTTTTTTCATCAAACACACACCTTACCTGGGCCAGGGCTTTTGTTTGTAAGTTGGGTATGGTTCAAATATTATTATTGGGTTGTAAACTGTTTTTGGGGTGCTGCTGACCATTTAACGTGTATTTTTCGTGGCTTTGTTTCGACTGTCGACGCTTGTCGCTTTTCCATTCATTTTCATTTACATTTTCTCGTTTGGGGTTTCTGTTTGCTTTATGAATTTAAATTGTCATTAATTAACTTTGCTCATATGTATTTTATATGTTGGGCTAGCGCGAGAAAAATCCTGTACATAATGTTCGCAAATTATTGCAGTTGTAGTTGTCGTCCATGCATGGGCGTAAACAGCTGACCTTTCATTATTTTCATGAACAAACCGGACCAGGGCCAACTCAATTACAGTTTGTAAACTTTTCAATTAGCCATAAATAGTTTATTTGTATATTTTTAATGCAACTCATCGACGTGCCGGGAGCATGTACCATGACGTTGGCATGACGCTGCATGTGTGTCTGGGCTTAATTGAAAGGTGAACTGCCATCCGCTCGACTGCCGCCCTCGCTGTCTGCCTTCGCATTTTTCCGATCAGCTCAAACCCGTTGGTTTACCGTGCGTGTCATTAATACAGTAGTGCTTTAGTCGCGCCTTCCAACGCAGCTCATTTTCCCACGATGCAACAGTGCGTATGATTGTTATTTATATCCATATGCCATCAACAACCAACCGGCAAAGAGCATCATTATCAAATGCAAATTTTATGACACACACACACTTAAAAAGCTATTTTTTCTCTCTGCTTGGCAATTTGTGTCTGGAGTGTTTGTTTTGTCAGCATCTTTTGTTCGTTTACAATCTGTAAGATTGTTAAAAGGTTTTTGGTTTTGCAGCTACACAATTTGTTAAGCTAGCTACAAAACGCAGCTTATCAGATTCCATTAGCGATACTCTTAAAATTCTAACAAGCTACAACACCATTATAACCAATAATCAATTGGAGCCTAACTCTTTAAAAGGTGAAAACACACACAAAATACATGCTCAGCCTCAAACTTAATCACAAATCAGCCGCAGGACATGATGCAGCATTCGCATTGAGCCTGACTGAACAAACCAACAAATTCGTTGCTTTTTTTCCAATTTTCGTTTTGTTTTTCATTCAATTTTTTTTTTCTCTGTTGTTCTGTTTCGGCTGCAGTTGCATGCTGCTTCAGGGCCTTATTCGCTGTGTTTCCGGCCGTAGTCGACTCGTCGCCATCTTCCTTTTCAATTATGCCTCCTGCCTTTAGTGCAGAGGGGGTCGGGTGGAGTTGAAAGCAGCCAGCAGCGTCGCTCGCCATTGAGTGAATGTCGATTGATGTCGGTTTGCTCATTGCACTGACGTAGTTTCTCGTTTTCACACCATCAAACAGCGTTTGTTGCGATTTGTTACAATTTCAACTACTTTCTACTCGTTGCAGAGCACTGCTCTTACTACATATACCAACAACAACAACAAAAATAGCAAAACCAAATTGAGTTGTTGATGGTGTACGTCAAAAAATCCACAAAATTTTCGTTCTGCGCGTTTTCAGTAGATTTCATATTTTCTGTTTCAGCTTATTTTTTTTTTCAATTTTTCAGTTGTTTTTTGTTGCTGCTCGTTGACAACGTCATCATGCATGATAGATAGTTTTACATATTTCCAGTGCCGTCGTTTTTACCGGCAGCTGCCCAGCGGCACTTGATTTGTTGTTTGTCTTGTGCATCACGTTTCCGGCAGTTCTGTACACTTTTATTTAGTTTTGCTAATACCCTAACAGTCCTGAAATTCAAATGGTATATGGACATGCAGATTGGTTGGCAAACAGTGATTGCAACTTACTTTGGCAGTTCATAAATAAATGCTTTTGCGAAAAAACAAACAAAAAAGAATTGTCATGAATTCAATTGTATTTGTATAAAGACTGCAAAACATGGTGCAGGTAGTATGTCTAGGTTGTGTTTTTTAGTTATTTCTTGTTATTTATGGTAAACATCGTCCCGGCTGGACGGCCACTTGGCCATTGATTTTTAATAAATTTGTGAGCTGCCAAATGGTTCGAGAGCAGCGAGTGAAAACGAGAAGCTAAAAGTGCCTTGCACTTTGCCTTTGCCGATGCTTGCATAATTTCGTTTCAACTTCATTTCCGCTGCAAACTAATCAAAAAGTGTAATTTCCGATTAGTTGTATTCAGCATCGAGTGCTGCGCCGCCCTGACCTGAACGGCAAAGCAGAACCACCAGCCCCAAGTTTCAGCCCCTGTCCACGCGAACCGAGACGAGCCGATCCCTCTCATAGTTGGCATGACTTTTTGCTGCCTCAAGTTGGCCTGAATGGCTGACCGACCGGTTGGCCAAGGATGGATGAGGGCTGGGGTCTGTGCCTATTTTTCATTTAATATATATTTTTTCCTTTTTTTTGCATTGTTATAAATTGGCACATTGACCCATGCAGGTTGACGGGTTGGAGTTGAAAGTTGCGGTTAGTTGAACAGCAACAGGAACTGGGGCGTCAACGGAAACAGGGACTGGGTCGGGTAATGGCCCTTTTATGTTGTAAGTTATTAGTAAAGGGACTTGTGAATACAGTTAAAAGCTTGGCTGATAAATGTGACTAAAGTGATAACATGTGGGTGTCGCAAGGACACACTTTGTGACAAGTCGTAAAAAAACTGCTGGAGCATAGACAACATGAAAGCTTAGAGAAATGTGAAGTTAAACAACTTGCTGCAGCAGAAGTCACATGCCCACAGCTTCTAACATAAGGTATTTCTGGGGATAAGCTGTGTTAACGGCTTAAGATAATATACTTGACTACTTAATACACTTGTTACTTGTCAGAGTGACTGAAACTACTTCAACTTAGTCTTCGTCTTACATATTGCTCGATTATGATTGATGATAAGCACACCAAGCATTAAAGCTTTAGCTAACATTAAATTGGCCAAAACTCCAATTTAGCCGGTCAAAATGGCTAATTCCTGTGGTAACTGCTATTTTGGCCATTGGCGCATTGTCGTGGGCTATCTCTTGCCATATTCTGTTTGCTTGTTTTGCAAGTGCGGTAAATACTGCAAACACACACACACGACATATACAAAAAAAAATAGAAAAACAAAAACACAACGTTTGCAACATTTCATTTGCATATGAGGAGGTACACACTCTCACACACACACACACACACACTCACGCAAGCACACACAGTTTTAAAAACACAAACCAGCATATTAACAGGTGTTGACTAAGCACCAAGCTAGACAAGCAGCCAGTGCTTTTTGTTTGCCCCTCGTGCGGTCTCAGTTATTGCAACAGTAGCCAACAGTGTTTTCCTTCTTTCTTTTTTTTTTTGAAACGAATGTGGTAGTTTGCCCGCAAATTTGTTTGCTTTTGTTTATAAAAATTTAAGACACTTTGGACAGATGTGCAACGGGGTCGGAATAAAATCCTTAAAATGCTCTCGGCCCGGCAGCCTAAAATCCCATTTGTGCACCTCTGTTGCAATGCAGCACAGCAGCGGGCGGTAGCTAGCCACTTTATTTATGCAAAAATAACAAACAAACACCAAGCTGGCCAACAACAACAGCAACCACAACCAACAACTGTTGTCTATGAGTGTATATATGTAGCTGGTGTGTGTTTGTATGTTGGGCTTGAACCTGAACGAGACCGGACTGGACCGTACCGTACCGTACCGGACATTGTCGCCGTGTGGATTATTCACAGTCGTTGCGAAAAAAGAGCGCAATGAATGAATTTATGCGCCTGGCTATTTTGCGCGATCTGCTCGCTCTGTCTCGTTTTGCTCCTGCTGTTGTTCCTCCAGTGGCGCTTAACTGTGCAAAATGCATACAAATGCCGCAACGTTTGCCATGTTATCGGGCCTTTTATTTGGCTCGTTCATTGTGCAACTTCTGTGCGGTGATTTGCCCGAAAGAGAGACAGAAAACAAAATGCGAATAAAGAAACAAATGGCTAACAATGTGCTGCAAATATATAAACTGCAAAATACTCTGTTTTCCAACTATTAAGCGTTAAAGATATCATTTGCTTTTAAGAATCTGCAAACTATCTTAAAAAATCATAATCCTTCGAACTTTGACAGCAAACTTTAATAATAACTTAGCAAGCATTTAAAAGAAAAGTTGCATTCATTGCGACCGTCTTTCAAGCATTGCACAAAACTAATAAAATCCTTTATCCTTTGGGAAGCAGAGTATAAAAAAAAAGAATTCGTGCAATATTAAACGACGCACGGAAGCGGAAGTGCAGACAACGAGCGCCGCCATTGCTATTAAGTGAACAGCCACCATTTGGCATGGCAGCTGTTAATATTTTAAGCGGCTTATTAATTAGTTTACACCCCACTCCCCCAGCACTTTGTTTATGTATGCATGTATGCACTTTTAGCGCTTTTCATAACTAATTTTTGATTTTCATTCTCTCTTTCATTTTCTGCTTACAGCCAAACCCTCGAAAGTCGTTCATTTGCGGAACATTCCAAACGAATCTGGTGAATCGGACGTAGTTGCACTGGGTATTCCGTTTGGACGTGTAACAAATGTGCTGGTCCTAAAAGGCAAGAATCAAGCATTTATCGAGATGGCTGACGAGATATCCGCCACATCGATGGTATCCTGTTATACAGTGAATCCGCCACAGATGCGAGGCCGCATGGTCTACGTGCAGTACTCCAATCATCGCGAACTAAAAACCGATCAAAGTCATAATGTAAGTAAACAAATTAAACCTTGTATTTAAGCCAAGAGCTTATAACTACTAGTGTAGCCTAATCTGTTTGGTCTTAAGTGTTATTAATGTGGCAATTAAGTTTCGGTCGAAGGCAAACAACGATTTATATGCAAATGCTTCTGTTTCTGCTGTTGTTGCTGTCTTGTTATTATTATGTGGGTCGCTCTCGCTCTCTGATTAATTACAATCTCTGAGGCAACTTAATTCCTTAGACGTTCAAAAAAACACAAACACACACATATTATACACATCCATATGTAAGAGTGTATGTGTTAGCTATTCATAAATGTTAAGGGATATTTGTCAGTAACGGTCCAAACCAATTTCTAATTTTAATTTCGTAAGCCACAAAGTCACTGAAAAAGTTTAAAAAGCTTTCAAATAAATACACAAAACCGCCCACATCCCGCACCCAATATACAGTTACAGACATACATACATACATACATACATACATACATACATACATACATATAATAGAAAATTTCTGACACACATGCCTGACAAAAGCAGTAAAATGCATAGTTTTTGGGGTTTTGTGGCCAAAACACACAAATGAAACCAACTATACACAAACGAAAACCACATGGATCTTACCACACATACACACACACATACCTATACACATACAGAAGGATATATAGAAGCAGACAAACGGACGGCAGCTGCTTAGCACAAAGTCAAAAGCATATTTTGATTACTTAAATGAAAGCAGCAGCAGCAGCAACAAAGTCCAGAACGTTGTTGTTTTTTCCTCCCCAAAAACTACCCAAATCGACGTTGTCACCTTTTGGATAAGTGTATATGTATGTGTGTGTGTGAGTCTGTGTGTATCACCTGCTGGTTGCTCTGCTTTTGCCTTGTAACCCAAAATGACCCAAAACAAAACTACTTAAAAAGAGATCGTCAGTCATGTGCTGCAACAACAACTACAACAGAACAACAAATACAAGAAAATAAGGTTAAGAGGCTGCAACAACTGAGCAACAACAACCGTTGTAGGCGTGCCTTTGAATAAGGTGACATCAACAATAGCAGCAACAACAACAAACAATACAGTTACATTTTACTGATTACCTTTTTGGCTGTGCCACAGCGTGCGTGGGTGTGGCCAGATTTCTCTTGTAAACTACTAATCCTGGTAAAAGGCCTTGTTGCTGATGCTATTGCTGCTCTTCTTTGCCAAAACCCAATGACAACAGTCAGACAACGCAGACGAGTGGAAAAGTCAACGCCGCTGCCGTTGATTTTGCTCTAGTGGAAAATCTCTTAAAATGCATGAGTGTATGTCGTGTGTGTGTGTGTGTGAGAGTGAGCTTAATCTTGTGTGTAGAGCTGCTGCTTTTTCTATTGTAGCTATTGCTGTTGTTGTTATTTTTGTTGCTGCCGCCTGCCTGTCCAACATATTTATACAATTTCTCATTTCATTCACTTTTCTTTTGGCTGCTTTTCTCTGCTTTTTTTTTGCCGTTGTCGTTATGTGTGCCTTGTGCCTTGTGCCCTGTTGTCCATTGTCAACACATCTCTGAGTATGTTTTTGTTTTGTCTCGAGTGTGTGTGTGTGTGTTTGTGCGCACACACATACACAACTGCTGTTTGGCCTCCTCACATTTTAACAACTGTCTTCATTGGCCTTTGTATGACGCCATTCCATTGCATCTTGCTTCCCTCCACCTGGGCGCTAACCATTGCCCTGATTGCTCGATGCGACGGCTGTCAGTCTCAGTGCTTAAGTTCTGCTGCTGCTGCTTTTCTTTTTTAGCGCCGCTGCAACGTGCAAAGTTTCAGATAAGATGCTCAGCGCGCAATGCTCTGTTAGCAAAAAGACAGCTTAAGGAGTCAAAAGCAAAGCAAGGGGCAGCAAAAGTAACAGCAACAGCTGTGCGCGTTGTTAAAGTTATTGAGGGGACCGCAGTTAAAGCTCTAGCTTGTGGTTATATAATGGTTGCATTAGCTTACTGCTGGGTCAAAGCAGCTCACCTAACTTTCATATAATCAAGTTGTTACTAATGTTTAAATTTTGTATTTGCTGGAATTTAGTTACACCTTTCTCATCAGGACAATTGGCTATTTGAAACTCTCAAATAAGTATGCTTTAAGTTACACAGTTTGGCAATGCCTTTAAAGTTTTTCGGTGCTCGCAAGACACAAATCCATTGTATGCCTTAAGGGATTTAACCTCACACGCACCTGAAGAAAGCAAAGCTGCGACGACAACAACACAGCACAGCACAGCACAGCAACATCAGCAGCAAATCAGCAATACAGGATTTTCAAATCATCTGCTCTCGCACACACACACACACAGAGACATTGTCGTCGCATACACACACGTACACACATTTGCAGATTTCAACGCCTGAGTGATTGCGTCGCATTGAGAAAAAGAACAAAACAAAAAAAATAAAAATAAAAGAAAAATAAGAGAACGAGAGCATACGAAAACCGAGTTGGCAGCATCAGAAATGAAAAACCTTGTTGCCTTGCTGCTGATGTTGCTGCCGCGCCACTGACATTTATGTTGGCAATTTGGCAGTCAGGCAGCGTTTCTTTGCTGGCATAGAGCAGAGCATGCAGAACCAAGCTGAGATGTGTGTAACAGGATTCTAATATGTCATGTCGGTTGGGACGTCCTTTCACCTATGCCGCTTTACTCCCCAGTGCTCAATGCTCACCTACTGCTACTGCTACTGCTACAACTACACTACTCCAGGGCACTTCAGGCAACAGTTGTTGTGACTATTTTCGTTGCTATTTACGTTGATGTCTTCGTCTTCTCCTTCATCTGGCGCTCAAGCTTCTAAGAGGCACCACAACCCAACCCTCCCCAGCACGACACGCACGTCACTCGCTTCAGCGGCTTGGGGTTGCGAATGGGGGAAAGGAGCAGGGTGAAGAACACCCTTGACTAGGATGCGGATGCTGCTACTAAGAAATGAAGATAAATGCACTGGAAGTTCACGCGGCTACAACCACAAAACAAGCTGGCCACAAAATCCACATAGCAATCCAAAGCCCCCAAAGCGGCCCCTTGCCTCTCTTACTCTCACTCTGTCAAGCCCACCCCGCCCATTGCCATTGCCCTCTTATATTGCTTAGTGGCTCGGCTCAAATTTGACATGTGATTGTTTTGTCTCTGCCTCTTTGTTTGCCTGCGCATCTGCTATCGTTATCTCTATTTATGTGTATGTGTGTGTGTGTTTGTGTGTTTGTAATTTTGATAAATTAATTTTTTTAGCCGCTTCCCAACAAGCACTAAAAGGGTTGACATCCACTTGGGACCTGGACCAAACCCGGGACCGCGTCACCGGGACTGTGCCGCAACCAAAACAAAATTGATTGAAATTTAATTTCAAAACAAAATCCCACGGACGCAACGAACGAACAGAACAAAACAAACGAGACTCTTGTCTCTTGTGTAACATTTGTGTTTGTGCCTAAAAGGCGGCGATGCATTCATTATATTTGTAAAAACAAATGATGGCAACACCCATACACACACACAAACAAACACACACAAAGATCCGCACAGAAGCAACAAATTTAAAAAGAGTTCTTTTGTTCACGTTTCGCATAAGCTGCATCAAAACGGTTGCCTTTAATTTCAGTAATCGTCATAATTGACACTTGTGCGGTCGCAAACAACAGCCCCCTGCAAACAGAATGACATACAGGGTTTCAGAGAAAGAAAGAGAGAGAGACGCGGTGGGAAGAAGAAACCTAAAGGACATTACACAAACATACATACAGTTCAATTGAGCGATATACGTCAGTGCTGTCGCATGCACTTGCACCGTCACTTGCAACATGGGTGCCTCACACTTTGAAACGAACTGATTACAGACAGCAACGCCTATCAGATATAACGGCAATTCGATGTGTGTGCGAGTGTTCGTATTGGCGCTGACTCTGTGACTCGGTGCTGGTACCGTTGAAGCAGGTGTTCGTTTTCCCTACAGTGATAAGGTTACCTTGTTATTAAATTAAATTGCCGGCCACAGCAAATATATAAAGCCCAATAGCGCTCTCCCACTTGATCAACCTTTTGCACATACCCTATATTCAATGCTGCCAATTGGCATATTAAAAATGTATGTTCAATAGCTTGAAAGTAGCCAACATAACTAAGTTTATGTAAATTAATCACAATTGAATGCATAATACTTCTTATGAATGATTTTCTTATCATAGTTTTACTTTATTGACTCAACTGAAAGTCAAGTTTGTTAAATGCAGAGTGTCAGTTTTCAAAATTGAACACTTATTTTTTTAAAGCATATTTTATCAGAGTCTTAACGCTGACCACAATTTCCCCTTCACCAATAATGCACACAATTTCAATTAATTGAATAAATATCAGAAAAGAGGGAAAAAAGTAAATCACGTCAGCATTAGTGCCAAACACGAAATGAGATTAATGTGGACAACATTTGACGTCCGTCTATTTTCGGAATTCTCTTTCCTATGCTTTCGCTGTTGTTTGGGTTTGCGTTAAGACCTTAGAGCAGTTAACGCTGTATTGGTGTTAAGGAGGCAACAACTAATACAAATGTCAAGCGATTAAGCCACAAAAAGGATCAAGCTGATTAGCAAAGGCTTAAGCAAGTGCGAAACATGTTGTAGTTACTAGAACTAAAGAAGAAGAATGGTAAATGGTTAATGGTAAACGAGAGCTCGAACATGGCCCATTCGATTTTCCGTTAATAATATGAGCCAAGCTCACAGTTGCCTCAATGTTTATTTAATTTGCTGCTGCTGCCTGACAGACGGTCGACAGCTAGCGCCAGCATCCATCCTATTTGTTAGGGGAAATCTGGAAAGAGAACCTGGCTCTAGATCTGGGGCTTACTTCCACGGATTTTTATGAGGCATTTTACTGTGGCAGACTATTTGTACAACTCTCAATGCTGAGGCGTGTGCAGTTAAAGGATTTCGGTGTGGCAAATAACTTCACACTCATACATTTATTTTGTGTGCGTGTAAGCGGCTCTATCTGCACGTTGTTCTTTTTTCTATGAGCTGCTTTTGTTTTTCTTTGCGGCTGCCGCCGCTGCCACTGCCGCATCCGCATCCGCTGTTCGTTGCCTATTGTTGTTTTTCCATTTTATTTCACGTTTACTTTTCGTCTTCGTCCTCGCCTGTCGAAAGCAAAAGTGAGCTAATCTTATTGTTTTCGCAAGAGTGCCGCGAACGCGTTGCTTTTGGTCCACGCATCTACTCTTACTTGTTCTTCAACGCTAGCTTGCTTGTTGATCCTTTGAGTTATGCGGCAGGATGCCAGCCGCTGCAGCTTTTACACTCCCTCCTGGCTGACAGTGTTTGCTTACACTCCAGCCGTTTGCCAATTTGATTGGTGACGCTCTGGCGGTGCTGAAAATGGATTTAAATTACATTGTTTCACACACTCGTTAGAAGTACGTGAGCAAATTTGCGCGCAGTAAGGATAAAAGCAGAAACAACAGCAACAGCAGCAACAAAAAGAGCAACAATAACAACTGATATCTTGTTCAACATGTGTGTCTGTCTGTATCTTAGTGTGTGTGTTTGTTTGGAGTGACTTTTTAGCATCAATATTTTCATTGAATTGATTAGTTTTATTCCTTGTCCCTATCTCTCTCTCGTGTCTGCAATATTATTGCTGCCTAAAAGTATGCTACGTTTTATTTGCTTGTGACTGCGTAATGTTTTCATTTCGTTAAATTCGTATTTGTTTAGTTTTAGGCTAGGGATAACGCCGGATTTGCTTTCGTAGTGCTCCTTTTTAACGTATTTATTTATGCAAAGTTTCTGGTAAGCGTTTTCAACGCATTTGCTTGTAGTCCATATTTGTGTTGGCCGTAAGTAAGACGCAGAACCACAAACACACAGACACACACACACACAAACAGAAAGTATACTGTGGTTGCGTCTTTACCAGCACTTAGCAGGACTATGGTTTTTGTGTGGGTGGGTGGCAGGCAGGCCAGTGGCCGCAAAAAATATGTGAGATCAGCTCAAGGAACTGTTGTGGTAGTGGCTGCAGAACAACCACGGCAAAGTATGTAGTAATACATAATCCGCAGCTTAGCTTTAAAACTTAACTGCACAAGTTCATAACTTGTGCAACCCCAATCCAGTCTCTGTGCTCAGCAGCATCAGCAAAAAGCACCCAAAATATATAAGTATAAAAATAAAATGAGAAGCAAGCTTGGCAACCGCATAAAAGTGGCAACTCTCACCGCTTACTTCGTCATCCTAGTTGCACGCATGGGGGCACAGAAAGAGTAGCCAGAACTACTGTCAAGAAGCTGCTAGCCTAGCCACCTCATCCACTTGGCTCGCCACTTAAGCCACCAACTTGCTTCGGCTGGAGCCACTTTGAGCCACAGCGTGCCCAGTTTTGTGAAGTATGTATGTTGCCTGGCCTTCTGCACTTTTCAAGTATGTCCCAAAAAAAAGTTAAAGGAGTGCTCAGAGCGGAGGCAAAAGTATAAAGTGTGACATTGCAATGAAAATAAGCTCACACATCTATTTAGAAAAATAATATTTATGCAGAATGCTAAGTGAAAGCTGGGGCAATATTTTATTTTATTTTCTTGTATACTTTTTATCCCTAGTTTTTTGCTTGAGTTTTTTGTTTGTTGCCCCCTGCGTCACGCCAATGGTTAGCTTTATTTCTTATGCAGAAATAAGAAGAAAAAAAGTCCAATGAAAACGGAGACAACAGGAAGCCTGTCCGCATGGGCAGCCCGTGCCGAAATTGTCAGACAGCTCCTTTTGTCGTCTTGTCGTTTTTGTTGGCGTAAATATTGTAAAAGTTTGCTTAAAAGCTTTTAGCAGCCTTTTTTTAGTTCGTAAGCTAGATTCTCTAGTGAACTGTCAAACGTTTCGCCTATCCAATAAATTTTTCGATTCTCGCATCATATTTAAGTCCAGCGGGAACTGTCAAATTTAAGCATTTGATATGCGTGCATAGAACAAACATAGTCAAAGGCAAACACTTACATAAACATACAGGCAAATGGATCGATAATTGAGCTTATCAGCAGATTTGTCTATTTTTGCTTATCAAAGCAGTTTAGTTTATCATATTAAATTATTACATTGTGCTGACTTTGCCACACTCAGTCCTTTTGTGAGTGTGTGCTTGTGTGATTGTTTATGTGTGCAACTAATCAATGCCACAAGCCGCCCACAGCCCAAACAGCAACAACATCGACTTCAATGATAATAGACTATGCACAATTGACTCATTAAGCGACTAAACCGCGATGAGGGAAAGCCAGCTAAACACTAACATACGAACATACACACAGACAGCTGTTGCCAGCTGTATAGTCTAAGCTACCAGAATTCTAAAGTAGCACCTAGGCTAAGTGCCATTTGGCCATGTGGCAAGCGGCAAGTTGAGCTGCTTGGCAAATTATCAGATGGCCATAAATGTTGTACAATGTTTGGACGCAATTATCAATGCAGTCAATTTGAAATTGCCCACTTGACATTCACTCAATGTGTACAAAGTTTAACTACACACACACAAGAGGAGAGATAGAAAGAGAGAGAGAGAGAGAGAGACAGAGAGAGAGTGAGGGCTTGAAATATTTGCTGTGCAATTACATTACAATTTTTACACAATCAACGTCATCGTCATCATCTCATCTCATCGTAATAATAATCAGGCAAAGTGAAGTATCAAATTACACAACGTAGACTTCCAAGTTTCTGAACTGAATAGCAAATCGAAGCAGCCGCATCATCTTTAACGTCTCCTCCTTCCCACTCCAACTCCTGCTCACACAAACACATATGTATGTAAGCAACTAGTCAGTGGAGAGCTCACACAGCGCAATTCTAATCAATTTTTATTATTTTTATAAAGCTGGCAGAAAGAACTCAGCGCCCAAGCAGAAGCAGGCAGAGTCACGGTGCTTGGGTCGTTGCCTTCGTTTTGGCTTTTGTTTCGTCTACGGGAATTTATCTAGCAAGAGGTAGCAAAAACAAATGGCAGCCTGGGGAGGATTGTGACGCTGCACGTGTGTGTATGTGTATGTTTCTAGAACTTTGCTACTGTTGCTGACAAACGCACAAAAAACAGGTCTAGGCTTGAGAGGGCAAATTGGGGGTGGGGGGGCGACTAAGGCTGCTAGGTCTGCTTAGGACGGTCGAATGTGTTTACGTTATGATTTTCGAAATCAAAATTCAGCACGAATAGGAATAAATTTACTTCCGAATGTCATTAAATTGTTTTCCGATAGAACGTGTATATTTCACGCAAGAAGTTTTGCCGCTCAGCATGCGGGCTGATAGACCGTTCGTTCGTAGCGTCCTTGGCGTCCTTACGTTCTCTTTCGTCCTCGCATCCTGCCATCTACACTCCGCACTTTGATTTCCTTTTATTATTACGGTACTTGATATTATTGATTTTGATTGAGATTTATGTTGCTTGGGCGTTGTGTGTGTGTGCTTCTTTATCCTGTTGCCATTACTTGTTGTTGTTGCTTCTGCTGTTGCTTCCGTAAATATTTAGCATATTTTCGCCTAGTTGCCTTAAAAAGTTAACGGCGTGCATAAATTTTGTTGTTGCTCTTGTTGCATGCCCAAGTTTTTTGATTAATGCACAAACTTTTGCCATGTGCAGCGTTTAACTAATAAAACTTTGCTTGCTAGCAAACGATTTTAACCATCAATTGACTTAACAATTCTTCTCTTTGCTTTCTCTTTCTAACAGAACTCTTCGGTGGTGCAGAGCGACTATCGCATTCAATCGCCCGCCGGTGGTTCACCATTGCCGCTGTGCGCCGTTGCCAACGCGACCAGCAACAATGCCAACAATTCAGGCGATAGCAACTGCAGCTCCGTGGCAATCTTGCAGAACAACACGAGTGCTGTTAATGCCTCTGTCGCAGGCAATAATACTAATGCAGCTGGAGGACCCAATACTGTGCTGCGTGTCATTGTGGAGACACTGATGTATCCCGTATCGTTGGACATATTGCATCAGATATTCCAGCGCTTTGGCAAGGTCCTTAAGATCGTTACCTTCACCAAGAACAATTCATTCCAGGTAAGTGCTGTGATTGGCTTTTGTATAGCGTATCAAAAGACTTAATGGAATGTTTTTACGTTTGACAGGCTCTTATCCAATATCCGGACGCCCATTCAGCACAGCAGGCCAAATCAATATTGGATGGCCAGAATATCTATAATGGCTGCTGCACTTTGCGCATTGACAACAGCAAACTGACCGCCTTGAATGTCAAATATAACAATGATAAGTCACGTGACTTTACGAATCCGGCGCTGCCACCGGGCGAGCCGGGCGTTGATCTCATGCCCACAGCCGGCGGCCTAATGAATACCAATGATCTGCTGTTGATTGCTGCCCGCCAGCGTCCCTCACTAACAGGTGATAAAATAGGTAACACAAACAAAACATTTTCCTTCTATTATCGTTTTTAATTTCTCTGCCTAAAATGCCGCCTGCTACAAACACACACACACCACACACACAGCCACAATCCTGTACAATGCATTGATTTTCAACTTTTTTGCCTTTTACACTCGCTATCGATTCGTTTAGCTTATAAGCTGCATGCACAATAGTTGTATATTGAAAACTGAATTTTAACGCTCTTGTGGCTCTTTAACTTTATCTGTTTATTTCAGTTAATGGTCTGGGTGCACCCGGCGTTCTGCCACCGTTCGCCTTGGGCCTGGGCACACCACTGAGCGGCGGCTACAGCAACGCCCTGCCAAATCTGGCCGCCTTCTCGCTGGCCAACAGCGGTGCACTGCAAACACCCGCGCCCGCCATGCGCGGCTACTCGAATGTGCTGCTCGTTTCGAATTTAAATGAGGAGGTAAGTGCTTTTAATTCACAAAACTTTAGAGTAAACAAACATACAATTAATTAAGTAGCCGACTTCCAAATGAATAACTAAATATACAAATATGCCCACCTACTACTATCCATACTTTATTCACAAATGTATATTTATTGCAAAAAGTATTCGTACATGACCTGTAATTAGTTTGCATTTCGCGTCTACGCATTTTTTCACAAAGCCGCATACTGTTTAAAAATTTATTTATTTATTTTTGTTCAATTAATTGTGTATTTTCAATCAGCGACGAGTAAATTTTCACAATTTTATTTACTCTAACAACAGTCAGTATTTAATGTTAACAATTTAGATTGTGCTTAAGCTGTAAAAACTATTTATATTTATATTATTTTTTCACCTGTTTATCATTTATAATTTATATTATTTTTAAAACATCTACAACCAAAACTTTCGCTAACTGACGACAAACTTCTATTTTCTCTTTTTCTCTGTAGATGGTCACGCCTGATGCTCTATTTACCCTCTTTGGTACGTCTGCACAAAACAAAACAAAACAAAAAAACCATTCCATAAACAACTTACATAGTTAATACTATAAATATATATATATATATATACATGTAAAAATATTAATGACATTGGCTCAGCTAAGCAGAAGTGCAAGTGATTCATGGCTTACTATAATCTAAAATGCATCCTTTAGTTGATATTCTCTCTTTAACCACCCATCATATACTATATTTCTAATTTATCTTGCCTTACACACTGCGCTGGCTGAGCTATTGTCTCAGTTCTGTCCCGCTGCGGTTATCCTTGACCACTTTCAAAATAGTTCACTTGTTATTCATTGAACTTAGACACTGTAGCAATGTACATATTACAACAAAAACAAAAAAGCTATCTGCCAAAAAGACGACATCTGAAAGCGACCCACACATTGTAGCTGCCCTTGTTTGTTACTTTTTCATTTTTTTGTTAACTCTTACTTTAGTTCTTACTCTTCTTCGTACTGTTGTCATTCTTCCTTTTGAAATTTACGCCATTTACGTGCAATCAGGAAAAGTGCCATGAATTATTTATCTATGTACACATCGAATAGACACCTGCACACACGGCGAGATAGAGAGAAAATAAAGTGGGTGTGCGGAAGAAGAAAACAAACAATAGCGATACAGAAATACACGACAAACGGACCATCAAAATGTTGAAAATATTCAAATCAACAAATAAAACCTTCCAGAAATGAATTGTTTTTTGTGCAACGGACATAGTCGTTAACCAAATTGCATGCAGAACCAATTAGCAGGAGTACCATGTTGTAGGATTTTTAAAACAAATACCCAGAAATATTCCGGCGTATTGGAAATAATGAAATAACTCAAATGCTACTTACCTGTTTCTATGTAATTCGATTTTCTATCAAATTTTAAATTGAATTTCTTGTATGATAAAATGTTACTTTAATGCAAAACTCATTATAACTAAGTACTTGGCAAAATAACATAAATGTTGAGACATTTGCTATTTGACATAAGCTTTAAAGTGCATCGAAATGTTTAGTTATTTTTGCAAACTGAGAAGACTAAAGCCTTAAGACCAGCGCATAAAAATGTCATGACTGAAAGGTGATTTTAGCAGCTGCCGCAACGGAAATATGCATTACTACAAAAAAGCAACTCAAAGCAACTCCCACTTATGGATTCACCATTTCTTTATATACATATAGAAACATATTGTATTGCTAAACACGAAGCAGCAATTGTAGCAAATACAAATGGCTTTCTAATAGCTTTTTGCCAGGGGCCAGCAAATCCATCAGTTTGAAATTGAAATAGTTTTGCTTGGGCGCAAAAATCTCAACGTAATCTTTAGGTATTCGACCGAACACACGCACACACACACCCACACACCGAATGATAAAAAGGGGGGAGGGGTGGGAGTGCAAGAAAGGCAGTAAGAGTTGCACATGCAGCGCGCTGCCTGCTGGCAGTTATCCTGTCATAAGTTCTGCTTACAAATTGTAAAACAATGAAAATGAAAATAAATGCACTTGCATAAATCTACACAATCCACACACACACACGCACGCTAAGTCACACTCGCACCCATACGTATGTACGTATTAAAAAAGCATTCAGTGGCAAACGGGCAACAAGTGAAACCGCACTCAGGCACACACTTGCACGGCATCCTGTTGCTCCTTGGTTGCTGTTGTCTGCGACATGCTCGTGTGCATGTAAAATTACATGAATTAAGTGTGCTGCACTCCGTGCCCCACCAATATATCCCCACGTCTTCACTTCCACTCCGCTTACTTGCCACAGTTGTCCATTGTTATACACAAGCATGCAGTTCTCGCTTTCCCTATCTCTCTCTCTTTCTTTCTCTTCGTCTCACTTAGCAGAGTTCAAATGCATATATATATCCATATATACAGAACACATGCTTTAACATAGCGCTCATCCTGCCACAACAACAAACCAACACTTACACACATGCACACACACGTTCGCTCGCTCGCACAACAAAAGATTGAGTGCGGAAGTGCATAGCTATAAAAATGTCCATTTATTTAGTTATCATTGCGCTTGTTGCTGTTGCCTTTGTGTGTGGTAGTAAGTGTGTGTGTGTGTGTGTCGTCTCCCTCTCATTTTCCCTTCACCCGCTCGCATGCACACACACACATTTTGTAGTTTTTGCTGCCTTTACAATTGAAATAAAATTTACTTGTGACTTTTCGTAGCTCGTTGTTTTTGGGGTGGTTGAGTGGTTGGGCGTTTTGTTGGATTGGTTGGGTGGGTGGATTTTATTGTCTCCTCCTTGCTGACTTTTTGTCGTATGTGGCATGTCTGTTTGCCAAATGAATTTAACTAACTTTGTAAAGTTAATGGGGTTTGCTGTTTGAATTGCTGACTTTAAACTTTCCCTCTGGTCTACAACGTTCTGTTTCTTTGTCTGTGTGTGTATGTGTGTGTGTGTGTGACTTATACACACTGTAAGTGTGTTTGTTTCTTGTTTTACTATTTTATTACATTTGGACTTGACTTTTCACATGCGCTACATATAACTCGCCCTATCTCTCTCCCTCTCTATCTATCTATTTGGTTTATTTAATTACCAAAATACTTCGATTACTTCGAATGCCAACAGCAGTTTGTTAGCCACATTGTTGTTCCTGCTGCTGCTAAGTGTGGCGCATAATTGCAGTATAATGGATTTGTTGCCGCAACACAGAATGCTGTTGCTGGCTGCCCTCTGCATTTTTGTGCTGCAACAGCATAAAACGCACAAAACTTGCCAACCACACACATACACATACATACACACACACATACATATGCACAACAATGTTAAGTCTGCAGTCGCCTTTGTCTCTGGTGACACAAAACGGTTGTTGTTGCGGCTTGTTTACCCACATAGACATTTATTTTGTCTCTCTCTCTCTCTCTCTCTCTCTCTCTCGCTCTCGTATGTGTACATATGTATGTGTTGTGTGCTTGTGTGGTGCTTTGTTTGCATGCAAATGCATTTAATTTGAGTTTAAATACCCAAATATAAACTTTTGCCAAACAAACGCAACCACAGAGAGAATATGGTGATATGGGACAAAAACAAGGACTGCCAGTGGTTTAAGCTGCTTGTCTTTGAATACAAGTGAATACACACATGCTCATACATTGACAAATGTATTCATTTGTGTGGTATTTGTTTACAAATTGCATTACATTCTGTCAGCATTTTGGTCTTATCGCTGATAAAGTAAACAAAAATTTGCCAAACGCATTAATTGCTTAAAAATGATTATTGCTCTGGTTCTGGCTCTGGTCCATGTGATTATCCTTGTTGTTGTTGTTTTTGTTAGTGACTCTATATAATGCACATAAAGACAGTCTGGCCGCATAAACCGCACTAAGGGATTGGCGGACAGCTACAACTGAGGGCAGCTTAAAGTAACTGAGCCACAGTAAATCCTATCAGCAGCTCGTTAGCCACAGTTAAGACTAACTGCAACTAGCAACTGACAACAGTTGCCTTTCACTTGCCAGTTGGCAGTTGCAGTGCTAATAAAGCTTCGATTACTGATTTAACGCCACAAGAACTCAAGTGTGGGCAAGGCAAGCGAGTAAGAAGTGTAGAGCAGAAAATTGTTAGATATACGAGTATCATACGCCCCGTTGCACACAGAGCAAGCGACAGAGATGTCGATAAGCTGAACGGTTCTCTTAAGCGTCTTACTGGCCATGACCAGAGAGGCCCAATGCACACAGCTCCGAGCTCTGTGCTTTGTGCTTAGACCATGACTCGAAATGGCGTGCTAATAGATTTAGATAAACTCACCGACAGCGACATGACGGCAGTGCGGCGGCCTGCGTCAGGCCAAGACTAAACGAGCAATCAGCTAAATGGCAGCGCTTAAATTTTATGTAATAACTTTTGAATTTCCAAGTAGCAAGTCAGCAACGCACCCAAAGACCCTGGCCAAGAGTGTGGCTGTGACACTTGAGGCAAGTTGTTCGACAAACATGCAGACGACTGACTGCCCACACACACTAAATATACACACACATACATATGCATGTTTAATATATATACACACATAGCTCCTTTTGTTATGTTAATGGAGGCATGGAGCTGGGGCACGTAACCACAATTTTCACACATGACGCGAACGCCAATATCTGACGGCCACGTTTAGGTGGCAAATTTTGCACTTCAATCATAGCAACGCATTGTTGTTGTTGTTGTTTGTTGGCGTAGCTAACGTTTGTTGTTGCCTATTGACTGCTAGCTGCTCTTGGCTAAAAGCTGTTTGCATATCAAATAATAAAAGTGTCAAGCGTAAAGCTTGCAACGCCTCCCCGCCACTTCAAACGCTAACGTTTGGATTGATCAAGCTGAATGCAAACGAAAAAGAAAGAAAAAAACGATAGAGAAACGACTGGTAGACGCAACAACCCTTTCTAAAGAAGACATTTTATTAGTTTTGACAGCGCTTTGTTGTTGTTGGACAGCAGCCCCCAAACGGCTCAATGAAGCGACCCGATTCTTGCTGCGCGTCCCTGCTCAATGCTACGATGACTATGACACGCTCTTTAAACACTTGACACATGCCGCCTTCCGCCTGCCGCTTGCCACTTTCAAATGTCAGCCATATAAATAGGTCCGATTTCTGGCTATCAAAAAAGTGTTGCCTACTTTTTTGGGGCTTTTGAAACTAGCTTGACCCTTTTCGTTTTTTGGATTGACAATAAAAATTTAATCAGTTTGAAAATCGTCTAGTGGAAAATGCTGATGCTCATTTGTGTGTGGGTGTATATCCGTGTGTGTGTGTGTGCTTTTATTGGTTATCGGATTATGTAATTGTAATGTCGTGCTAAAAATTTATATTATAGCCGAAAATATTGTTGAAACGTGTTTAATTGAATTTTTATGAGCTCGCTGCGATATGTGTGTGTGCGTGATTTCACTGCTCGGCACTTAAATATTTTCATAACATTTTATATGCTACAGTTGGCAGTGAATTTTGATAAAATGCCGTGACCGGAAAAAAGGCAAAAATATGTGCAAATAATTTCAAATGAATATTTCCATAATTTAACAAGTTGCGTTTAACTGAAATTTTTCGGGTTTCTGAGCGCTCCGTTTATCCTGAAAACGGAGTGAAAATCAAATGAGAAAACTCGCTAAAGAGTTGCGTTGAGATTGGCTGTCGGTTGGCTTTTGCAGATGTGTATGTATCATCTGTTAAGAATTTATAGCAACTCAACTCTAGATCAGCCTCACATTCACTCAACCATTTCAAGTTTTCCACGAAGCTTATACTTACGCTGTGTGGGCGCCAGAAGCCACAGCAAAATTTGCATTAAACGACGGACGAGTGCGATATTTTTTCATCTAAAAAATATATACGCTCAAACATACGACTAATGGGCCGCCGGGGAATCAGCGAGCAAGCGAGTGAACGCCAGAAAGTATGCAAACATATTCAAATTCAGGCGCATGGCTGTGCAAATATAGCTAAATCTTTTTACGATAATAAATTATTATAAAGTCTGGCTGACTTGCTGGCTAAGGGCGGTCTGCTGTCATCTCGTCTCCTTCCCTTTGCATGGCAACGTGGAGCACAAAGAGCCGCAGCAGAAGAAGTAACCGAAGCAGTTGCTCACACGCCCCGTTGGACGTCAAGTTGTGATGCTGCTGGTGCTGGATGTAATGCTCGATGCCAGAATACTATCCATTCAATATGGCCTGAGCAAGAAACCTGACTTTCTAACTTGCTGGCTCGCTTGGCTTGCTTTATTGCTGCAATTGTTGCTACGGCAAGCCAATTTGAAGCAAACGAAATTTTTCGGTGTTTGGCATAAGTCAAGTTTTTCAGTTCGCAGTTCTCTCTGTACTGTTCTGTGCTGTTCTCTACTGTTCTGTTCTGTGCTGTGCAGTCAGCCAGTCGAGCAGTCAGTCGACTGTATAAAATGGATTTACTGCCAACTGTTGAACTATGCACCGTTCCCGCACTATTTACTACCTGCATTTCTATTGCTACTTTTGTAACTTGTTAGCGCTCAATGTTTGCTCCCCACCACTTGCACTTGCACTGTTCAGTTAGTTCTGAGCTTTTTATTTTTATTTTTGGGGGGGAGGGCTAGTTGAAAATTTACTTTTCGCATTATTCGATTTGTTGTCTTGGGCAACCGAGGGCGCCTGCACTTTACATTGTTTGCATTGGGCGTATGCCAAGAGGCGGCGACCTTTTAGCTACTACAACAACTATTTTTTATACTTGATGGCAATTTGCGCCCTGCTGCAAATTTGCCGCTGATTGGCTACACACGGACTGCTGCTGGACTTCTCAGCTAGAAGTTGGGGGCAAACGCATTTTCAACCTTCTCGCACAGCTTCGGACAGCTGTCAAAGCAAAACGAAAATCTCTAGCAAAAATGTGTCCAGCACTTTAAGTATCTTAAACTTTGGCAGGATGCAAGATGGTGCCTTTGCTTTGGGGGCAAGTGGACTCGTTGCATATTGCATAGTTTGCGGCGTCGCCGCGTAAGTAAAGTCATAAAATACAATTCAATAACGCGCTCAGAGCAGTGAAAAGAACTTAGCAACTCCAACGACACACTCTTACACCTTACACCTTGTCTTACAGCTGTAAAATCAGCCGCATGGCGCAGCCTTAAAAAGTATAAAAGCCACCGCGGCTACGGATATCAAGGCAAAGCCTCAACCCAATTGAGTAGGAGTAGGAGTAGGAGGAGGAGAAGGGTGAAGCCGTTCTGCTGCAGTCGCTCGTAAAAAATAGCTGAGAAAACTTATTGAGCTAGTTATGAGTTTCGTACATGATACTAACGTCTTCGTCTCCCGGCAATAATACCGCACCTGCAATGCCAACGGGATAAGGGGTAAAAGGAGTTAAAACCATCTTCCTACACATTATGGCTTTTTGGTGTTGTGTGTATGTGTGTGTGTGTTTGTGTGTATTTGTAAAACTTTCGTCCTCTGACAGCAGAGCAACATTTGCTCGCTGCATTAAAACCCTCATAGCGGTCCGAATTTTTCTGGGTTGCCATTTGAATTGAGCGTCGCTTAAGTTGCGTCTTATGACCGCGTTTTCTACTTTGTAGATTGCATTGCAAAGAAATATGTGTGTACGGAAAAAGGGAATTTGGGAAACAATTTAAGAGTTTCTTTCGTTATGTATTCTCATTAGTCCCTCGACAGCAGCTACAATGTGTGTTTTAGGGCAACAATCAGAATGTTTCTTTTTCAACTATATTTAATTGTTAACTCACGTTGTGTCAATGTGTAATATGCTTAATCTTAATGGCATTGCAATAAACTGAGCTCCATATTAATAATCCTCAACCATTTCACAATTCACAGGTGTATATGGCGATGTGCAACGTGTAAAGATTTTGTACAACAAAAAGGACTCGGCCCTCATACAAATGGCAGAGCCGCAGCAAGCGTATTTGGGTAAGTCAAACATGCCTCCTTGCCCTGCCCCTCGCCACACCTCAACACACCTGCCAGCCAGCGTAAAAGTAATGAAAAATCTGCGCTCGTTGCGGCGGTAAGAGGCGCATCAGATAGTAAAACAAAAACACCAAAAATACTTATAATAAAGCAGAAAGTAATATTGCTTCAGTTGAGCCCACAGAACAAGGATATACCCTGTAGTCAGTTTGCTTTTGAATCTTTTTCGTTGTTATTTTGTAAAAACAGAAGAAGTTTAAAAGAACACGATATAGATCTGTAGAGTAAGATAGATAACAAAAAAAAAAAAAAACGTTCCTTTATGCATCAATTACAAGCAACTTTGTTAACATTTGTAGGCACACCGAGGGTATTTACAACAAATATAAAATGAAATGCGAGGAACGTCATCAGCAGCGGCAACTGCAATTTGCAGCTTGTTTAAATTAAAAAATTCCAGCAACATGAAATTCCAAACATAGCATCATACCACCCTTGGCATCCTGTATAGCCAATTGTTCTTGCTGTTGTTTGCGCCAGCAAATGCAACAAACAATATGTATTAATAATAAAAATTGTTTAAAGAGCGATAGAGATGGCAATATGAACAATATATTTACTACTTTATATAGTAGAACAAAGCAGAGCGTACGGCAGACAAGGTGAGTTGCGTCGAGCGATTCGGTTTGCTGGCCGTGCGCATAAATGAAATTTTATAAGCGCTTTATTACCAGCGATTTTCCAACACCTGGTTCAGCTTCTGCAACCTCCTTCTTCCACCCAACTCGCTCTCTTTTCGCTTTGCCTTTATATAAAGCTTCGTTTTGGTCATTCTGGAGGCCAACAAAAGACTGACCCTGCTACCATGGCCCATGCTCGTATTCGGTGCTGCTCAGAGGGACATGCCAATCATTTTATTGCATTTATTTGTGTGCACTTTGCCATTGTCCAGGTTCACTCCGAACCAATGCCACTCCCGCAGCGTCTCTTCCCTTTGGCAGTTTGTGTGCGCATTAAATGAAATGAAAATCGCCGCGTATTGCGAGCAGGCGTTAAGACCAAAGAACCGACGTGCCAAATTCCACTTTATTACAACAATTCCAAAGACAACAAAAACAAAAACAAAACAAAAAAAGGCCCCAGCAGGAAAAACAAGCACTGTTGACAGCGACACCTTTTCAATTTCAATTTGGTTTTATTCCATTTAATACGACGACGACGCTGACATCAAAAGAGAGAAAGAGTTCGTAGCGGGGGCGCGCTGTCCCGCAGCTCATCTGAAAAATTACTTAAAATCTGTCAAATTTGTTCCGGCGCTTAATTGAAAATTTGCCAGTGACATTGGTCAGCCTTTTTTTTAACATTGCGCATACGCAGCTTGTTGCATTGCAGATAGTTGGGTTTTATTAGCTGCTTATGTCGAACGAGGGCAACGCACAAATGCCACACTTTAAGCCGCTTAGAGCAACAGAAACCTACACACACGCACACATGCGCATAAATATGTAATAACTACGAAAAACGTTTAAAAGCTGCTGACGCTTAAATGCTTAACACAAATTTGGTCACATATCGCATATGTAAAACCAATTGTGTTTCATTATTATTTTTTGTCCTGCTCGCAGCAGCAGCAGCACAAACAGCAGTCATTGTTAATAATAAAGTTTAAATAAATTTAACAATCTACAAAAACCACATGAAGAAAAACAATAATATTAATGTTGAAGGTTAAAACGGTTAAAGCAAATTTTGCAGCAAATTACGCGCCTGCCAGCATTTATGCACATATATATATATATCTACTGGAAAAATAAATGCCAACAGCTTATTTTTGCACCTTTTTTATTATTGATTTTCATTAATGAAAAACCAAATAAATAGTTTACCAGCAGCAGAAATAACAACACTAGCCAATGCCTGCTACACTTTGGCTTTGATGATCCGTTAAAAATATGCTTTGTGCTGCGCTCAATTAATATTTTTGCAATTATCATTATGCAAACATGTTGCTATTTTTGCCTGCATTTTATTTGCTTTTGCTTTTGCTGTTGCATATTTTTGCTCAAAAGCATTCCAACTTTGATCTGATTAATGTGCTTAAGTACGATTCAAATAGAGTATTGCTTACTCTTTGCTGCTCTCATCGTTATTTGTTCGTAAATACTTGGTTTTGTCACTTGCATATCTTGCTCAAAAGCTAGCTTTTCTAGCGTGCGATTGTTAATTGCATTTGTCATTGAGTTTGACAGCAGGCAAACCGCAGCCTTTTGATGCAACTGATGGAACTTTGACACACACATGCAAACAAAATGCCACGCTTTAATCGTGGCAACAAAACCAAAGCTATTTGACAAGCAAATTATTGTACAGCCAACACACAACCTACAATTGCTGCTGGCATGTGGAAATATTAATGGTTCGACGTCAACCTATAGTAATGTGCCGCGAGGGCTGCCGAATGGCAAACACTTCCGGCTAACTTCGACTACGGTCAGTGTTCCTGTTCCACCTGTTCCCTCTGTCCGCCCGCCTGTCCGTATAAACGTGTAGATGTGTGTGTCTGTGTGTACGTGAAGGTGTGTCCTGTTACTGTTGGTCGGTCGGTGAGTGCACACTTATGCACTCATAAAATATTAACAAATTCATTCGATACTTTGTCAAAAAACTCTCGCAACTCCAACTACCAGAACAAAGACGATTACCGAAACGCCACCGGTACATGCCCAGTCTATTGCCAGGGACAGCATATGGCCTATAACCTCCACACCCACACCCACACCCACCATCACACACAATCTGGGCTTTATACCATGCATATAAAAGTGTCTCGCAAGAGGACGACTATGCGGTGTTTGTTGTTGCGCACAAAATACGGTTACAATTGCTGCACACTCAGCATACGAATTACAACGTAAAGGCGAAAACAAAATGTTTCTTTATACATTTTTTTGTGTTTGTTGTAAATGAAGTCAATAGAACGAGGCCCCATCCCAGACACAGGCAGGACCAAACTCTCAGACCAAATAAAGTGCGACAGCAATCAAGAGCCAAAGCTAAAGCGCAAATAGACAAAAACGCACACAATGAAAAAACAATAAGCACCAGGCGGGTTTTGTTAGTAGTGTGTGTGTGTGTGTAAGAAATATTATAATGGACCATTCGGCCAGGCTAGATGTTGTTTGTGTTGGCGACAAATGTCGACATTGTGCAAATGGCTGCTGCTGCCGCTGGATGCGCGCCATTTGTATTCTGCCGTGCAGGTATTAAGTTTTTTCGCAACTTATTCCAAACTATAGACACAACTCTCATATAAATTTATAGGCACGCGCCTTCTGCGCCCTCCCCATCGAACTAGTATTAGTTGGAGTAGTATAGTTTCAGCTCCAGCTCCCCCGTTGCTGCTATGCTTCCTTGGATAATGAGTGATAAGACAAGAGTTTTGACAGAGTTTTGCGCTAAGTAACGCCCTGAATGACTTAACACCCAGCATTAGGTGCTTGAAATAAATAAAGTACTTGTACTTTGGCCAGATAACGTCTACAAAATATTGTCACAATTTGATTTTATCATCAATCACACCTGACCCAAGACAAGAGTTGGGCGAATCTTGCATCCTTTTTTTGTTTTATGTAAATAGCTTTATTGACTTAACCCATTTTATGCACACTCAGTAATCCTTACAGACGCATCTACAAGTCATTTTGAGGTTTTGGGTCAACTTAGTCTTAGTCATATTTTTATACGCTGTGCTCAGCTGTGCGTGCACTCTTTTTGCTTTTACTTTTTTGTTTATTCTTAATGCCTTGTGAGTTAATAATGATTTGTTGTTGTTGTTGTCGTTGTTGGTGTTACTGCCACTGGTCAGGCTGGTAATTAAAACTTTAAGTTACTTTTTGAGTTGGGAGCCCCTGGCCCCAAAGCCATCAAAGCTGCCAAGAGCGCGCGCAGCTGCACGAACATTTTCAAAAGGCGCTGAGATGATAGGCAAAGTTGGTCCTAACATTTTTGGCCATGGCAAAACGAGAAGCTCTCTGTCTTTCTCTGTCTTTTGGACATTAATCTTTATTACAAGTGTTTGTCATATACGTATGTATGTATATAAATATATAGAAATATATGACGCATGTGGCATAATGGCAGAAGCGTTTGTCACTGCTGCTTCTCGGCCGGCCGGCCGTCTGTCCTTTAGTCCTAGCGCCTGCCTTTTATTTGACAATTTATTATATTTTCAAGCCTTATTTTTTTGTAAAATCATTTAATCCATTAGGCAAACAATAAATGGCTGAGTAAGCATATTATTTCACAATAAAACCTAAGCAACTTTGCACGATGCCATTTCTTCTCTTCCCCGCCCCTCTCTTTACAACTGCGCAAAATGATAAAAATCTTATATAATTTATTAAAGTAATGAAGAAAAAAGCATTGAAAAGAGAGACAAGTGCTTGGGCCAAAACGAAGTCCCAGCATGTCTCGAACAAGAAATTGAATAAAAATGTAATCGAAATTGAAATTGTAATCGTAATCGAAAATGTTATCTCCGCACAACTAAGCATGTTGACTATTGAAAAGTGAGCCGCAGGTGTAATGACTATTGAGACTATGATAGAAACATGCAATAGAAGCGAATACAAATAAGTACAAAGTTGCTTGATACAAATATATACGTATATGAATAGAACTAAAAATGTTACTGAAACAGGAGCAAACTATTTATTTTTTTTTTTTTTGAGCAAATGCATTTTATGGCGAGCCATTTGCCTGTAAATCACCAAAGGCAGACGACATTGATAAAGTTGCAGTTACGTTTTAGTATGTAAATATTTGCTTACACTTATTGCTGACTTTCAGTTCGAACGGGCTGCAGAGGAGGCAATGCAATTTTATTGCTTGCAGATACTCGTGTACACACATAGTAGTAAATTGCATATGTGTAGAACATTTACAAAAAAAAAACAAGACAAAAATATTCCATCACCCACACGAATTTCAACGAGCTCTTGTGGCACAACTTTTTGCCACTAAATTCATGCATTGCCATTCATTTTAACGTGTTTCTTTCTTTCTTAACGTTTTTTTTTCCTCCAGCCATGTCTCACCTTGATAAATTACGTTTATGGGGCAAGCCAATACGTGTCATGGCCAGCAAACATCAGGCCGTGCAGCTGCCCAAGGAGGGACAGCCGGACGCGGGACTCACACGTGACTACTCGCAGAATCCGTTGCATCGTTTCAAAAAGCCCGGCAGCAAGAACTATCAGAACATCTACCCGCCATCGGCGACACTGCATTTAAGTAACATTCCGTAAGTATCCATTGTTGAGCCACGAGCAACGAACGTTCGAACGTTCGAACGTTTAAGGGCGGGCGATGTTCTGCGATGGATGCGCGTGCACAGCTGGAGCTGGTTTTTCCATCAGCAGCGCCACGCGGGCAATTACAATTACCGTTATGAGCAGCTTCGAAACTTGAACACAACCCCCAAAACTCAGACCAAGCTACAGCTCCTGCCATAGTCGAAGCCATTGTCAGAAGCGAACACCCCGCGTCGCTTTGTCTGCCAAATATGACAAAGCGCCCCACAACGTTTTTGTTGTATTATTGTGTGTGCCGTTTGAATTTATGTGCTTTTGGCCAAAACCTGATGCTGCCTGTGGTGTTTATGCGATATCTATAGACACACACACACACAGCATGCCAATTTAAATCGATAGGTGTTAATTAAGGCTAAGGAAAATGTGTATTTAATTCAATTGCATTTTTTTCTCGCATATTACAGCTCATCCTGTACCGAGGATGACATTAAAGAAGCCTTCACTTCCAACAGTTTTGAAGTCAAAGCATTCAAGTTTTTCCCGTGAGTAAATCAATTAATATTCTTATCAAATATAACATGCTTATTTGTGATTGTTTTTTATTGAACCCTACAGTAAGGATCGCAAGATGGCGCTGCTGCAGCTGTCGTCGGTGGAGGAAGCTGTGCTGGCACTGATCAAAATGCACAACCATCAGCTGTCGGAATCCAACCATTTGCGTGTGAGCTTCTCCAAGTCGAACATCTAGAATCCGACCCGTAGTCAGGTTCAATGAACTTGACTAAGTGCCAACAGCAGCTATGCGCTACGGCAGCACTTCTTTTGGCAGCAACAGATACAATCTTTAATTCGTAATGCAAGCGGTGGCGTGCCGGGCAGTCGCCATCACACCCACACACACTACAATTGAGAATCCATAATATTCAATTAACCAACCCAACCCATCAAACAGAGAACAGCAGAGAATGCAGAGCTCTAGCTACATTAATATGCAAACAAATAAAAGTAAACAAAATCAAAATCATAAATCTATAATAAATGTTTCCATAATTCAATTCAACACTCACTGCAAAAGTTCTTAAGAACAAATAAATAATATATATGTATAATTAATTATTATATGTGGAGATTACAATTGCAAAAATGTATGGAAACAGAGAGAAACACAAACAACAACAACAAACAGCCCACTAAACAATCAGCGACGTCGTATAATCATAAGCTTAAAGTTAATACTATATTTTAGAGTTTAAGTATGTTGCATTGCAGACAGATGAGATGAAACACACACAAAAACAAAAATATATTAAATTAGATTTAATTTAAGTGCACTGTACTGTGTTTTGGTTTTAAAAAACAGCAGCAGAAAGTCAAAACAAAAACCTAAAAAACTAAAAACAAAAAAAAAAACATTATGTTATACAATGAAGTAAGCAAGAAGAAATAAATTTTATTATGTACGAGTATTTACTGTTATTATATTTTAAGTGATTGAAACTTTGATTGAGAACTCTTAATTTTTAAAAAAACAACAACAACAAAAATCAAATGAACTTAAATTCGCAAAATTGCGCATTTAAAAAGTTTTTAAAAAGTTTTCATTTTACTAGCGATACGAATAATGTTAAAAGTAAATCTCAAGAAAACAAAACAAATAACTATTCAATGTGCACACTGATTCTTTTAAGTGTAATCGCAGCCAAGTAAAGAAAGGCGCTGAAATGTATTAAATTTAAATTAAATAAAGCAAGAAAAGAAAATCCCCATTAAACATTTAGTATGTCTGTTCGTTTAGCATTAATAAAAAATAAAATTAAATAAATAAAGGTAATACTGTAAAAAAAAAAAGTTTAACGAAAGAAAACCAAGCAAAATGCGTACGTAAAACCTTCTGTGTGTGTAAATGTAAATGTTGTTAAATTTAGCAAAATATATACACAAAAAGAGTAAAGATCGAAATATATATATGCAGAATAATGAATAAATATATATACATATATTGATATGCATACATCTAAGTATATGGAACTACAACAAAAACATGAAACAGGAAATAAAACAAATTTTAAGCTACGAAAGTAAAATCTCAAAAATCTTAATTATATATAGCCCTAAGCATACCGATATGAAAGACATATAAGTGTTTTTAGCAAAACAAATACACAAATGGAAAAAAAAACTCAATGATTTTTTGATAATTTTACAAAATCCCCACACAACCATAAAAGAAAAAAAAACACACACACACACACACACGCACACACAGAAACAGACAGGCACAACTAACTATACATACATCAATGTTTATATATATTTAGAAAGTGAAATTATTTATATGTTGGCGCAAAAGAACAAAACAAAAACAAAACAAAAAAACACAAAAAAATAAAAGCGAAAATAAAAAACAAATTGATTAATAACTAATTTTAACTGTAACTGAATGATATGGATTTAGTTTTAAAGCATAAGTAGCAGTGATCGTAATTTAAAATTAACAATTAACAAAAACTTAAAAACAAAAACAAATGGTAAATTTTGACAAACAAAAAACGTGTACGAAAAGCAACAGTAAAATATTGTAAAATGTATAATTAAAGTAACTTACGGTATTTACGGTTATCGAACAAATCGCAGGCAGCCGCTGCTATTTACATACATACATATACAATATATACATAAATAGTTCATATTACATATTGGTAAAGTATGATTAAAATGTGAGTTGCTTTGAAAGTCTACAACAACAACAATCGATAGCAAAAACAAACAAAAACAAAACACATTTCTCATGCAATTCAAATGCTTAAAATACACTTTTTTAACCAAAAAAAAACAAACAAACTCTAGCGTTTCATGTATACATTCTATCCTAATCTTAACTTATCTAAAATCAAACTAATTAACTTATTATACATATGCTCTATGCATATGCCTATGTCTATGTCTACTATATATAGATGCATATATATAAATATACACGTTTTGTTAGCGCATCAATACAAGGTAAAAAAAAGAAGAGATAAACATGTGTGTATATATATAGATATATAGATATCAAAACCCACGACTGCTAGAATTTCAAATGAGAACTCTTGACAAATCAAAAACTTTCATACAAGTATTTCAGAAACTATAATTACTTACAAACAACCGAAAACTAAACAAACAATACAAAAGAATATAAACTAAAGTAAATACTATGTGAAAAGTTGAATCGTATAATATTTACATATGTGTTTCTAAATCGATGTGAATACCCACACACAAACACAGACACAAATACACACACACATATGTATATCAACACTCATACTATTCACATTCACACTAACTCAATTGCAATCAATCCAAATGCATTATAAAAGGCGGCAAAGCAACAATACGGCTGCACTTTGGTATGCGTAATCAAATATTTAGCCCAACGATAATATACACATACATACATACATACTTACATACATACATACATACATAGAAACAATTTGCGCAACAGCGTGTTTATGTTGATAATGAATAAGAAACACACCGAGAAAAGCAGCATGCGAATTAATAGAACTATATACATACAAGAACGTAAAACGACAAAAAACAAAAACAAAAACAAATCTTACATACTAAGTACATATATATACATACATCGTGTTGAGTGCAAAATATGCAATGCAGCTATTTGACGAAGAAATCAAAAAAACAACAAAAAAAAAACTAAAAGTATTACTTTATCATGTAGAAAGAAAAAAATATATATATTAAATACAAAAAAAAAAAAAAACACACCAACTGGATACATAGTTTACAAGTACATTGAAGAATTTAATAATTAAAAATTTATCACATAAAGAATTACATAAAACAAAAAAACGAAACGAAGCCGGCTCGAGGCAATGGCTAAAAAAGCAGAGCAACCTCATTAGCTTTGTGTTTGACATGCGCCTACTAAGGGACTTGTGGTGGATTCAGAAAGCAAACAGTTGCATACACTAGAACAACAACAACAACAACAAAAAGTATATATATGAATACAAATATGGAAATATAAGTAAATACAAGTGAAAGCATAGCAAACAGTTATAAGTTGTACATTTCGAGCTGCGAAACGAGATTTTACCAAAATGCAAATTGAAGCATAATAAATTCAAGACTAAGTAAATATGAATTACACATATACATATATTCATATGTATGTATACATATGGTAGCATACATATGCGCTATGTGTATGTATAAGTTTTTGTTGTGTTACGTAAAACGCTCGCTCGAAGCTGAAACCCACGCATACTACATTACTAATTGTAGCTATAAATCTATGATTAATTGTATTGGAAAAGGATTTAACCTAAAATCTGGATCTGGAGAGGAGTTCGAATACGTTTCGTTTATAAATTGACACGAATCACATGCGCAACATACTTATACATACTTATACATATACATATAACATCAACAGAAACATATCAACAATATTTGTCATATGAGTACGAGTAGTTGATTTTTATTACATACTCCCCAGCCCCATTTTCGTTCCGAGCAGTCAGTCACATACACGCCACAGCAACCCGATGCACACAGTTTTTGAAAAGAAAACAGAGAATAGATTATAAAGAAATTGAAAGTTATAAATAGCGTTGAAGTCAAGCTTTTGAAAATTAAGCGACAGCATTAGAAATAAGTTGAATCAGAAATGCAAAAGGAAATCGCCAGTGTTACAAAATTAAAGCAAAACAAAATTATTTTAAGCAAACGGACCGGAACCGAGCGGAGCGTAGCAGACATCGTCGTCATAGACAGACATCGTGAGTCATACTAGAAGAAAGCATAGAGAATTTGTTAAATATTTTGCCAGCGGAGAAAGACAAAATAAATTAATTATTAATTTTACATATAGTTACAGTATACTTTTTTAAGAAGTTTATTTCAAGTGTTTTTGAGTACAATATTTTATAGATTTTTATAGATTTGTGTGCTCATTATCAAGTATTTTTAGTAGCATAAATTTTGTGTGTGGATTTTTAGTGCATGGAATTCAAAATGAAATCAAAGTTGTTGTTGCGTTTGTTTTGTATAAGAAGTTATTTTCTTGTTAACCTTTGGCAGTTGAACAAACGCATACAACTTTAAATATAACAAAAAAAATAAGTAATATTTACATACATATATAGCTAGCGAAATCTGTGTTTTACTTGCTTCTTTGATATTGAATTGTTTTTTGTACATTTGAGATTAATTTGAAAAATTTAAATACACTAGACGGAAGAAAAAAAAACAAAGCAACAAGCATTAAATAAGTTTAAAACAGAAGACAGAAGTTCCTACTTTTTAGTGAAATTATTAACAAAAGCTAAAAACAGAAACTAACAAGACAATTTGCAGCAGTGAATTAAACGTAAAAAAAAAAACAAAAAAAAATATACAATTACATATACATGAATAATAATGATCACTTTTGAGTTCGTTTACCTTAACAATTGACTACTTTGCTTTTACGTTTCATTCTTATCCTTGGTATGTCTATAAATTTTGTGTGCGGATGTTAAAATAAAAAATTATGGCAAAATTGAACTAGGGTCCAAGTTTTAAATATAATCAATTATCTTAAAGAACGTACATACTATATTGAAAAGAACTTTCAACAATGTAGGCTTGTGATCTGCCAATTTTGTTGATCTATTGGTACCCAATATTCGAGATCGAAATATCTAAAAACAAAAACAAAACTAAAAACAAAAGGAAAATGAAATTCAAACTGAATCTGTAAAAGCAACAAATAAATGCACTCTCTCTCGCTATTTCTCAGGCACTCGCTCATATACTTATATACATACTACTACATATGTACATCCCGGATTTTACAGATATTGCCAAGAAGCTTAAAACATGTATCCTTGATTCTATATTGCTTAACAACTAACCGAATCTTCAAAACAAAAATAAATAAATCACGCGAAACAATCAAAATCGAACTTGAAAAATTTGTTAAAATAAATTTTTTAAATTTACACCAAGATAAACACTTTTAAAACATTTGTGCTCTCTTATTGTACAACTTACTCATAAAGGTAAATCGTAAATCAATAAAAATAATCATTTTATGCTCTAAATGCAAGTAAACAAAATGTTTATGTAACGCAAGATTTTCCTCACCAAATTTTACTAAAAATCTATTATGTGTATTGTATATAAAAACAAAAGAAATGCTAAAGTATATTGATACTATATATTTGAATGCAATGCTGATGCTGTTGCGAAAATGAAAGAAACTTACAGCAAAAATTGCAACTCCAATTAAACAAAATAAATTATAAACTAAAAAATATAAATTTTCGATTTTCACGTGAATTTAAAGGCACACAGCGAAGTTGAGCATGCTGCTTGATACAAATCTTAGTGAGTTGCTTCAGCCACAATCGAAGATGTGACAAGTCGTGAAAAAAAAACACTTAAATAAATTATTAAAAAAAATCAGAAATGAAGACATACTACTGTAGAGCGTGTGGTAAACTGAAATTAAAGAATTGTGCGCAGAAGGAAAATTTCAAACAATGAAATGAGATGAATATTTGTTATGTTACAAGCATTAATTAATTATTATAACATTAATTATTATTAAAAATATTTGAGAAATAAATACAAAATAAAAAAAAAAATGATTTCAATCATTAAAAACTATACATCTTTGTATATTTAATTAATTATGCATAGGCGCTGGGAAGAAAAACTTTGTCAGTTTGTGTCACAACAACACATAGTTTTTTTTTTTTATTATTTTATTGTTAAGTTTTAAATCATATTATTAGTTGTATTATTAGTTAATGTAAGACAGGAATTGTTAAAAAAAAAAATGAAATCGAAAAACAAAAATGAAACACAGTTTTAGACACATTAAACTTGTTTTGCTAAACACTATCAAGCTTATATATTACTTATATTTACTTTAATTATTTTTATAATTTTTAATTTTAAGATCTTAAGTTTATCAAACACAAAACATGTTACATGTATTACTTCTTATTAATTTTTAATTTTGTACTCAAGACTACATTTTATCTTTTGAGCTTATGTTTAACTTTGACAAAAACTAAACAAATAGAATATGTCGTCAAGAAAATTTCTAAGCTTTTTTAATTTCCATTCAATAGGCAAGCATTATGCCACTAAGCATTCTTAAAGCCTAAGCATAGGTAAGTATTGCTATGTGCCCCTAAAAGTATACCTTAATGGTTTGCTGCTTGTAGCACATTCCAAGAAGATGACGGAAGAACAAAAGATCAATTCAAAAAGGCATGTGTTTAATATAAAAATAAAGCTTAATTGCAAAATAGCAAATAATTTTCGATTTGATTCGATGCATCCTAACAATGTTTTCCATTTGAAACATCAAAAGCCTACATTCAGATCTGCCACATTTTTGCTGAAGTACTTCATGTATGCCTACGAGCTGTAAGCTTTTTGTTGTGTGTTATGTATTTAACGAACATGCAGCTAAACTCGCCAATAGCGCTGCCATTTGTCTGATGTGGCATATCTTGGACACTTCCAATGACGAGCTCAATGGTAACCAATGGGATCAGCGTTTGTCCAGCAATTCATCCAGGACATATCTCTTGAAGGTGTTAAACAAACAAAGAAATTATCTTATTCTTCATGTTTATAGAAGCCATGCACCCAACGACGTTGCGAATATGTTCCGGCACCGAAATAATGTTTTTACTAAAGATGTAAGCCTTGCGATTCCAGCGTCGCGCAATGATATTGCCGTGAAGAGAGCGCGAAACAAAAAATGTACTTATCGCATATGCACTGGGTAGTGTATTTTTTCGGATCGGTAAGAAATTGAAGTTCCTAACCTCAACGTTAAGTCTGCATTTGCTAGTTAATGTGATAACGTCCTTAAGAGTTATGCCAAAGTTGATCTTGCCAAGCACCTAGCGAGGATACATTAATATCCAGTTAACTACAATTATATTTTTTACAATTATATATTACCTTTCTCGTCTTGCCATAAACCAACTCATTTTACAACCTTCTTCAAGATGGTATAAATTTAAGCTCGCTTCATCGGGCTCTTCACTACAACCATGGTTGGCTCTAGAAAACAAAGCTTGGACGCTTCTCAGTTACCTGGTCAGCTCTGCGGATATTTCGTGAATAGTCAAGTAAGTTATTAATATCGTACTCGCGATCGACTAGGGTTCTTTGTTTGATTCGCCTCCACTTATGAAACGATCCGCATAGCTCTGAGACAGAAGATGGATGAGTTTTAACCTAGCTGGATTCTAAAGCTGTAAACATAGCGGGATATGAAAAGCTTAATATTATTAAAAATAAATAAACTCACCCCTAGGTCATGCCCGCCATCGTGCAAGGACTGGTTGATTCTTCTGCGATATTACATTGTTGCGCATAATGGCGTACATATGGCCGGCATGCCCATTCACACGTGCATCAAAAAAAAGGATCCTTGTTTTCTCGACGATTTTTTTGACATATGTTTCGGCAGGATCCGCAAGGATACGGCCGAGTAAATCACGATTTTCTGTTTTAAAAAATGTCATTTTATTTCAGCTGTTTAAAGGACTTTTATCCTTTTTTATGTCTTGTATGAATTGGCAGGCCTAGGGCTATTTTTTGACCAAAGGACATCCGGTTAGTCCTTCAAATGGACGAGATACGAAGGATTTTGGGAATTTTCTTCAATTTTCTGACCTACCCCCTTAATAAATTTTTGGCGCAATATTTTGGTCGAAAATCAAGGATCCTTGAATGCAGATTGTTAGACCTCTCTCCGGTGAGCTCAAAAACGTGTGTCCTTTTGAAATCCTTCAGGATATGACTGAGTTATGGACAAAAAACGATTGTCCTTTTAAGAAAATTAGCTCTAACTTGGCCGAATCCTTGCAGATTTTCAAAGGACATGGTGCGTTGGAATCGCAAGGACCAAACCTATCGAACTGCATTCAAGGATTATGAGGTTATCTAAGAACCCAAACACTTAGAAAAATTTCATCCGAGGGCGAACGAATTTTAATTGAAATCACAAAATCCTTGTTTTCTCGACAACCAAAAGGACGATTTGGATGTCCTTTGGACAGTTGGTAGCCCTAGTTCATACAAATTTTTTGACATATGTTTCGGCAGGATCCGCAAGGATACGGCCGAGTAAATCACGATTTTCTGTTTTAAAAAATGTCATTTTATTTCAGCTGTTTAAAGGACTTTTATCCTTTTTATTGTCTTGTATGAATTGGCAGGCCAAGGGCTATTTTTTGACCAAAGGACATCCGGTTAGTCCTTCAAATGGACGAGATACGAAGGATTTTGGGAATTTTCTTCAATTTTCTGACCTACCCCCTTAATAAATTTTTGGCGCAATATTTTGGTCGAAAATCAAGGATCCTTGAATGCAGATTGTTAGACCTCTCTCCGGTGAGCTCAAAAACGTGTGTCCTTTTGAAATCCTTCAGGATATGACTGAGTTATGGACAAAAAACGATTGTCCTTTTAAGAAAATTAGCTCTAACTTGGCCAAATCCTTGTAGATTTTCAAAGGACATAGTGCGTTGGAATCGCAAGGACCAAACCTATCGAACTGCATTCAAGGATTATGAGGTTATCTAAGAACCCAAACACTTAGAAAAATTTCATCCGAGGGCGAACGAATTTTAATTGAAATCACAAAATCCTTGTTTTCTCGACAACCAAAAGGACGATTTGGATGTCCTTTGGACAGTTGGTAGCCCTATTTCATACAAATTTTTCGACATATGTTTCGGCAGGATCCGCAAGGATACGGCCGAGTAAATCACGATTTTCTGTTTTAAAAAAGTCATTTTATTTCAGCTGTTTAAAGGACTTTTATCCTTTTTTATGTCTTGTATGAATTGGCAGGCCAAGGGCTATTTTTTGACCAAAGGACATCCGGTTAGTCCTTCAAATGGACGAGATACGAAGGATTTTGGGAATTTTCTTCAATTTTCTGACCTACCCCCTTAATAAATTTTTGGCGCAATATTTTGGTCGAAAATCAAGGATCCTTGAATGCAGATTGTTAGACCTCTCTCCGGTGAGCTCAAAAACGTGTGTCCTTTTGAAATCCTTCAGGATATGACTGAGTTATGGACAAAAAACGATTGTCCTTTTAAGAAAATTAGCTCTAACTTGGCCAAATCCTTGCAGATTTTCAAAGGACATGGTGCGTTGGAATCGCAAGGACCAAACCTATCGAACTGCATTCAAGGATTATGAGGTTATCTAAGAACCCAAACACTTAGAAAAATTTCATCCGAGGGCGAACGAATTTTAATTGAAATCACAAAATCCTTGTTTTCTCGACAACCAAAAGGACGATTTGGATGTCCTTTGGACAGTTGGTAGCCCTATTTCATACAAATTTTTTGACATATGTTTCGGCAGGATCCGCAAGGATACGGCCGAGTAAATCACGATTTTCTGTTTTAAAAAATGTCATTTTATTTCAGCTGTTTAAAGGACTTTTATCCTTTTTATTGTCTTGTATGAATTGGCAGGCCAAGGGCTATTTTTTGACCAAAGGACATCCGGTTAGTCCTTCAAATGGACGAGATACGAAGGATTTTGGGAATTTTCTTCAATTTTCTGACCTACCCCCTTAATAAATTTTTGGCGCAATATTTTGGTCGAAAATCAAGGATCCTTGAATGCAGATTGTTAGACCTCTCTCCGGTGAGCTCAAAAACGTGTGTCCTTTTGAAATCCTTCAGGATATGACTGAGTTATGGACAAAAAACGATTGTCCTTTTAAGAAAATTAGCTCTAACTTGGCCGAATCCTTGCAGATTTTCAAAGGACATGGTGCGTTGGAATCGCAAGGACCAAACCTATCGAACTGCATTCAAGGATTATGAGGTTATCTAAGAACCCAAACACTTAGAAAAATTTCATCCGAGGGCGAACGAATTTTAATTGAAATCACAAAATCCTTGTTTTCTCGACAACCAAAAGGACGATTTGGATGTCCTTTGGACAGTTGGTAGCCCTTTTTCATACAAATTTTTCGACATATGTTTCGGCAGGATCCGCAAGGATACGGCCGAGTAAATCACGATTTTCTGTTTTAAAAAAAGTCATTTTATTTCAGCTGTTTAAAGGACTTTTATCCTTTTTTATGTCTTGTATGAATTGGCAGGCCAAGGGCTATTTTTTGACCAAAGGACATCCGGTTAGTCCTTCAAATGGACGAGATACGAAGGATTTTGGGAATTTTCTTCAATTTTCTGACCTACCCCCTTAATAAATTTTTGGCGCAATATTTTGGTCGAAAATCAAGGATCCTTGAATGCAGATTGTTAGACCTCTCTCCGGTGAGCTCAAAAACGTGTGTCCTTTTGAAATCCTTCAGGATATGACTGAGTTATGGACAAAAAACGATTGTCCTTTTAAGAAAATTAGCTCTAACTTGGCCGAATCCTTGCAGATTTTCAAAGGACATGGTGCGTTAGAATCGCAAGGTCCAAACCTATCGAACTGCATTCAAGGATTATGAGGTTATCTAAGAACCCAAACACTTAGAAAAATTTCATCCGAGGGCGAACGAATTTTAATTGAAATCACAAAATCCTTGTTTTCTCGACAACCAAAAGGACGATTTGGATGTCCTTTGGACAGTTGGTAGCCCTAGTTCATACAAATTTTTTGACATATGTTTCGGCAGGATCCGCAAGGATACGGCCGAGTAAATCACGATTTTCTGTTTTAAAAAATGTCATTTTATTTCAGCTGTTTAAAGGACTTTTATCCTTTTTTATGTCTTGTATGAATTGGCAGGCCAAGGGCTATTTTTTGACCAAAGGACATCCGGTTAGTCCTTCAAATGGACGAGATACGAAGGATTTTGGGAATTTTCTTCAATTTTCTGACCAACCCCCTTAATAAATTTTTGGCGCAATATTTTGGTCGAAAATCAAGGATCCTTGAATGCAGATTGTTAGACCTCTCTCCGGTGAGCTCAAAAAGGTGTGTCCTTTTGAAATCCTTCAGGATATGACTGAGTTATGGACAAAAAACGATTGTCCTTTTAAGAAAATTAGCTCTAACTTGGCCGAATCCTTGCAGATTTTCAAAGGACATGGTGCGTTGGAATCGCAAGGACCAAACCTATCGAACTGCATTCAAGGATTATGAGGTTATCTAAGAACCCAAACACTTAGAAAAATTTCATCCGAGGGCGAACGAATTTTAATTGAAATCACAAAATCCTTGTTTTCTCGACAACCAAAAGGACGATTTGGATGTCCTTTGGACAGTTGGTAGCCCTATTTCATACAAATTTTTCGACATATGTTTCGGCAGGATCCGCAAGGATACGGCCGAGTAAATCACGATTTTCTGTTTTAAAAAATGTCATTTTATTTCAGCTGTTTAAAGGACTTTTATCCTTTTTATTGTCTTGTATGAATTGGCAGGCCAAGGGCTATTTTTTGACCAAAGGACATCCGGTTAGTCCTTCAAATGGACGAGATACGAAGGATTTTGGGAATTTTCTTCAATTTTCTGACCTACCCCCTTAATAAATTTTTGGCGCAATATTTTGGTCGAAAATCAAGGATCCTTGAATGCAGATTGTTAGACCTCTCTCCGGTGAGCTCAAAAACGTGTGTCCTTTTGAAATCCTTCAGGATATGACTGAGTTATGGACAAAAAACGATTGTCCTTTTAAGAAAATTAGCTCTAACTTGGCCGAATCCTTGCAGATTTTCAAAGGACATGGTGCGTTGGAATCGCAAGGACCAAACCTATCGAACTGCATTCAAGGATTATGAGGTTATCTAAGAACCCAAACACTTAGAAAAATTTCATCCGAGGGCGAACGAATTTTAATTGAAATCACAAAATCCTTGTTTTCTCGACAACCAAAAGGACGATTTGGATGTCCTTTGGACAGTTGGTAGCCCTAGTTCATACAAATTTTTGACATATGTTTCGGCAGGATCCGCAAGGATACGGCCGAGTAAATCACGATTTTCTGTTTTAAAAAATGTCATTTTATTTCAGCTGTTTAAAGGACTTTTATCCTTTTTATTGTCTTGTATGAATTGGCAGGCCAAGGGCTATTTTTTGACCAAAGGACATCCGGTTAGTCCTTCAAATGGACGAGATACGAAGGATTTTGGGAATTTTCTTCAATTTTCTGACCTACCCCCTTAATAAATTTTTGGCGCAATATTTTGGTCGAAAATCAAGGATCCTTGAATGCAGATTGTTAGACCTCTCTCCGGTGAGCTCAAAAAGGTGTGTCCTTTTGAAATCCTTCAGGATATGACTGAGTTATGGACAAAAAACGATTGTCCTTTTAAGAAAATTAGCTCTAACTTGGCCGAATCCTTGCAGATTTTCAAAGGACATGGTGCGTTGGAATCGCAAGGACCAAACCTATCGAACTGCATTCAAGGATTATGAGGTTATCTAAGAACCCAAACACTTAGAAAAATTTCATCCGAGGGCGAACGAATTTTAATTGAAATCACAAAATCCTTGTTTTCCTCGACAACCAAAAGGACGATTTGGATGTCCTTTGGACAGTTGGTAGCCCTATTTCATACAAATTTTTTGCCATATGTTTCGGCAGGATCCGCAAGGATACGGCCGAGTAAATCACGATTTTCTGTTTTAAAAAAGTCATTTTATTTCAGCTGTTTAAAGGACTTTTATCCTTTTTATTGTCTTGTATGAATTGGCAGGCCAAGGGCTATTTTTTGACCAAAGGACATCCGGTTAGTCCTTCAAATGGACGAGATACGAAGGATTTTGGGAATTTTCTTCAATTTTCTGACCTACCCCCTTAATAAATTTTTGGCGCAATATTTTGGTCGAAAATCAAGGATCCTTGAATGCAGATTGTTAGACCTCTCTCCGGTGAGCTCAAAAACGTGTGTCCTTTTGAAATCCTTCAGGATATGACTGAGTTATGGACAAAAAACGATTGTCCTTTTAAGAAAATTAGCTCTAACTTGGCCAAATCCTTGCAGATTTTCAAAGGACATGGTGCGTTGGAATCGCAAGGACCAAACCTATCGAACTGCATTCAAGGATTATGAGGTTATCTAAGAACCCAAACACTTAGAAAAATTTCATCCGAGGGCGAACGAATTTTAATTGAAATCACAAAATCCTTGTTTTCTCGACAACCAAAAGGACGATTTGGATGTCCTTTGGACAGTTGGTAGCCCTAGTTCATACAAATTTTTTGACATATGTTTCGGCAGGATCCGCAAGGATACGGCCGAGTAAATCACGATTTTCTGTTTTAAAAAATGTCATTTTATTTCAGCTGTTTAAAGGACTTTTATCCTTTTTATTGTCTTGTATGAATTGGCAGGCCAAGGGCTATTTTTTGACCAAAGGACATCCGGTTAGTCCTTCAAATGGACGAGATACGAAGGATTTTGGGAATTTTTTTCAATTTTCTGACCTACCCCCTTAATAAATTTTTGGCGCAATATTTTGGTCGAAAATCAAGGATCCTTGAATGCAGATTGTTAGACCTCTCTCCGGTGAGCTCAAAACGTGTGTCCTTTTGAAATCCTTCAGGATATGACTGAGTTATGGACAAAAAACGATTGTCCTTTTAAGAAAATTAGCTCTAACTTGGCCAAATCCTTGCAGATTTTCAAAGGACATGGTGCGTTGGAATCGCAAGGACCAAACCTATCGAACTGCATTCAAGGATTATGAGGTTATCTAAGAACCCAAACACTTAGAAAAATTTCATCCGAGGGCGAACGAATTTTAATTGAAATCACAAAATCCTTGTTTTCTCGACAACCAAAAGGACGATTTGGATGTCCTTTGGACAGTTGGTAGCCCTAGTTCATACAAATTTTTGACATATGTTTCGGCAGGATCCGCAAGGATACGGCCGAGTAAATCACGATTTTCTGTTTTAAAAAATGTCATTTTATTTCAGCTGTTTAAAGGACTTTTATCCTTTTTATTGTCTTGTATGAATTGGCAGGCCAAGGGCTATTTTTTGACCAAAGGACATCCGGTTAGTCCTTCAAATGGACGAGATACGAAGGATTTTGGGAATTTTCTTCAATTTTCTGACCTACCCCCTTAATAAATTTTTGGCGCAATATTTTGGTCGAAAATCAAGGATCCTTGAATGCAGATTGTTAGACCTCTCTCCGGTGAGCTCAAAAACGTGTGTCCTTTTGAAATCCTTCAGGATATGACTGAGTTATGGACAAAAAACGATTGTCCTTTTAAGAAAATTAGCTCTAACTTGGCCAAATCCTTGCAGATTTTCAAAGGACATGGTGCGTTGGAATCGCAAGGACCAAACCTATCGAACTGCATTCAAGGATTATGAGGTTATCTAAGAACCCAAACACTTAGAAAAATTTCATCCGAGGGCGAACGAATTTTAATTGAAATCACAAAATCCTTGTTTTCTCGACAACCAAAAGGACGATTTGGATGTCCTTTGGACAGTTGGTAGCCCTATTTCATACAAATTTTTGACATATGTTTCGGCAGGATCCGCAAGGATACGGCCGAGTAAATCACGATTTTCTGTTTTAAAAAATGTCATTTTATTTCAGCTGTTTAAAGGACTTTTATCCTTTTTATTGTCTTGTATGAATTGGCAGGCCAAGGGCTATTTTTTGACCAAAGGACATCCGGTTAGTCCTTCAAATGGACGAGATACGAAGGATTTTGGGAATTTTCTTCAATTTTCTGACCTACCCCCTTAATAAATTTTTGGCGCAATATTTTGGTCGAAAATCAAGGATCCTTGAATGCAGATTGTTAGACCTCTCTCCGGTGAGCTCAAAAACGTGTGTCCTTTTGAAATCCTTCAGGATATGACTGAGTTATGGACAAAAAACGATTGTCCTTTTAAGAAAATTAGCTCTAACTTGGCCAAATCCTTGCAGATTTTCAAAGGACATGGTGCGTTGGAATCGCAAGGACCAAACCTATCGAACTGCATTCAAGGATTATGAGGTTATCTAAGAACCCAAACACTTAGAAAAATTTCATCCGAGGGCGAACGAATTTTAATTGAAATCACAAAATCCTTGTTTTCTCGACAACCAAAAGGACGATTTGGATGTCCTTTGGACAGTTGGTAGCCCTAGTTCATACAAATTTTTTGACATATGTTTCGGCAGGATCCGCAAGGATACGGCCGAGTAAATCACGATTTTCTGTTTTAAAAAATGTCATTTTATTTCAGCTGTTTAAAGGACTTTTATCCTTTTTTATGTCTTGTATGAATTGGCAGGCCAAGGGCTATTTTTTGACCAAAGGACATCCGGTTAGTCCTTCAAATGGACGAGATACGAAGGATTTTGGGAATTTTCTTCAATTTTCTGACCTACCCCCTTAATAAATTTTTGGCGCAATATTTTGGTCGAAAATCAAGGATCCTTGAATGCAGATTGTTAGACCTCTCTCCGGTGAGCTCAAAAACGTGTGTCCTTTTGAAATCCTTCAGGATATGACTGAGTTATGGACAAAAAACGATTGTCCTTTTAAGAAAATTAGCTCTAACTTGGCCAAATCCTTGCAGATTTTCAAAGGACATGGTGCGTTAGAATCGCAAGGTCCAAACCTATCGAACTGCATTCAAGGATTATGAGGTTATCTAAGAACCCAAACACTTAGAAAAATTTCATCCGAGGGCGAACGAATTTTAATTGAAATCACAAAATCCTTGTTTTCTCGACAACCAAAAGGACGATTTGGATGTCCTTTGGACAGTTGGTAGCCCTAGTTCATACAAATTTTTTGACATATGTTTCGGCAGGATCCGCAAGGATACGGCCGAGTAAATCACGATTTTCTGTTTTAAAAAATGTCATTTTATTTCAGCTGTTTAAAGGACTTTTATCCTTTTTATTGTCTTGTATGAATTGGCAGGCCAAGGGCTATTTTTTGACCAAAGGACATCCGGTTAGTCCTTCAAATGGACGAGATACGAAGGATTTTGGGAATTTTCTTCAATTTTCTGACCTACCCCCTTAATAAATTTTTGGCGCAATATTTTGGTCGAAAATCAAGGATCCTTGAATGCAGATTGTTAGACCTCTCTCCGGTGAGCTCAAAAACGTGTGTCCTTTTGAAATCCTTCAGGATATGACTGAGTTATGGACAAAAAACGATTGTCCTTTTAAGAAAATTAGCTCTAACTTGGCCGAATCCTTGCAGATTTTCAAAGGACATGGTGCGTTGGAATCGCAAGGACCAAACCTATCGAACTGCATTCAAGGATTATGAGGTTATCTAAGAACCCAAACACTTAGAAAAATTTCATCCGAGGGCGAACGAATTTTAATTGAAATCACAAAATCCTTGTTTTCTCGACAACCAAAAGGACGATTTGGATGTCCTTTGGACAGTTGGTAGCCCTATTTCATACAAATTTTTGACATATGTTTCGGCAGGATCCGCAAGGATACGGCCGAGTAAATCACGATTTTCTGTTTTAAAAAATGTCATTTTATTTCAGCTGTTTAAAGGACTTTTATCCTTTTTATTGTCTTGTATGAATTGGCAGGCCAAGGGCTATTTTTTGACCAAAGGACATCCGGTTAGTCCTTCAAATGGACGAGATACGAAGGATTTTGGGAATTTTCTTCAATTTTCTGACCTACCCCCTTAATAAATTTTTGGCGCAATATTTTGGTCGAAAATCAAGGATCCTTGAATGCAGATTGTTAGACCTCTCTCCGGTGAGCTCAAAAACGTGTGTCCTTTTGAAATCCTTCAGGATATGACTGAGTTATGGACAAAAAACGATTGTCCTTTTAAGAAAATTAGCTCTAACTTGGCCGAATCCTTGCAGATTTTCAAAGGACATGGTGCGTTGGAATCGCAAGGACCAAACCTATCGAACTGCATTCAAGGATTATGGGGTTATCTAAGAACCCAAACACTTAGAAAAATTTCATCCGAGGGCGAACGAATTTTAATTGAAATCACAAAATCCTTGTTTTCTCGACAACCAAAAGGACGATTTGGATGTCCTTTGGACAGTTGGTAGCCCTAGTTCATACAAATTTTTTGACATATGTTTCGGCAGGATCCGCAAGGATACGGCCGAGTAAATCACGATTTTCTGTTTTAAAAAATGTCATTTTATTTCAGCTGTTTAAAGGACTTTTATCCTTTTTATTGTCTTGTATGAATTGGCAGGCCAAGGGCTATTTTTTGACCAAAGGACATCCGGTTAGTCCTTCAAATGGACGAGATACGAAGGATTTTGGGAATTTTCTTCAATTTTCTGACCTACCCCCTTAATAAATTTTTGGCGCAATATTTTGGTCGAAAATCAAGGATCCTTGAATGCAGATTGTTAGACCTCTCTCCGGTGAGCTCAAAAACGTGTGTCCTTTTGAAATCCTTCAGGATATGACTGAGTTATGGACAAAAAACGATTGTCCTTTTAAGAAAATTAGCTCTAACTTGGCCAAATCCTTGCAGATTTTCAAAGGACATGGTGCGTTGGAATCGCAAGGACCAAACCTATCGAACTGCATTCAAGGATTATGAGGTTATCTAAGAACCCAAACACTTAGAAAAATTTCATCCGAGGGCGAACGAATTTTAATTGAAATCACAAAATCCTTGTTTTCTCGACAACCAAAAGGACGATTTGGATGTCCTTTGGACAGTTGGTAGCCCTAGTTCATACAAATTTTTGACATATGTTTCGGCAGGATCCGCAAGGATACGGCCGAGTAAATCACGATTTTCTGTTTTAAAAAATGTCATTTTATTTCAGCTGTTTAAAGGACTTTTATCCTTTTTTATGTCTTGTATGAATTGGCAGGCCAAGGGCTATTTTTTGACCAAAGGACATCCGGTTAGTCCTTCAAATGGACGAGATACGAAGGATTTTGGGAATTTTCTTCAATTTTCTGACCTACCCCCTTAATAAATTTTTGGCGCAATATTTTGGTCGAAAATCAAGGATCCTTGAATGCAGATTGTTAGACCTCTCTCCGGTGAGCTCAAAAACGTGTGTCCTTTTGAAATCCTTCAGGATATGACTGAGTTATGGACAAAAAACGATTGTCCTTTTAAGAAAATTAGCTCTAACTTGGCCAAATCCTTGCAGATTTTCAAAGGACATGGTGCGTTGGAATCGCAAGGACCAAACCTATCGAACTGCATTCAAGGATTATGGGTTATCTAAGAACCCAAACACTTAGAAAAATTTCATCCGAGGGCGAACGAATTTTAATTGAAATCACAAAATCCTTGTTTTCTCGACAACCAAAGGACGATTTGGATGTCCTTTGGACAGTTGGTAGCCCTAGTTCATACAAATTTTTTGACATATGTTTCGGCAGGATCCGCAAGGATACGGCCGAGTAAATCACGATTTTCTGTTTTAAAAAATGTCATTTTATTTCAGCTGTTTAAAGGACTTTTATCCTTTTTATTGTCTTGTATGAATTGGCAGGCCAAGGGCTATTTTTTGACCAAAGGACATCCGGTTAGTCCTTCAAATGGACGAGATACGAAGGATTTTGGGAATTTTCTTCAATTTTCTGACCTACCCCCTTAATAAATTTTTGGCGCAATATTTTGGTCGAAAATCAAGGATCCTTGAATGCAGATTGTTAGACCTCTCTCCGGTGAGCTCAAAAACGTGTGTCCTTTTGAAATCCTTCAGGATATGACTGAGTTATGGACAAAAAACGATTGTCCTTTTAAGAAAATTAGCTCTAACTTGGCCAAATCCTTGCAGATTTTCAAAGGACATGGTGCGTTGGAATCGCAAGGACCAAACCTATCGAACTGCATTCAAGGATTATGAGGTTATCTAAGAACCCAAACACTTAGAAAAATTTCATCCGAGGGCGAACGAATTTTAATTGAAATCACAAAATCCTTGTTTTCTCGACAACCAAAAGGACGATTTGGATGTCCTTTGGACAGTTGGTAGCCCTAGTTCATACAAATTTTTTGACATATGTTTCGGCAGGATCCGCAAGGATACGGCCGAGTAAATCACGATTTTCTGTTTTAAAAAATGTCATTTTATTTCAGCTGTTTAAAGGACTTTTATCCTTTTTATTGTCTTGTATGAATTGGCAGGCCAAGGGCTATTTTTTGACCAAAGGACATCCGGTTAGTCCTTCAAATGGACGAGATACGAAGGATTTTGGGAATTTTCTTCAATTTTCTGACCTACCCCCTTAATAAATTTTTGGCGCAATATTTTGGTCGAAAATCAAGGATCCTTGAATGCAGATTGTTAGACCTCTCTCCGGTGAGCTCAAAAACGTGTGTCCTTTTGAAATCCTTCAGGATATGACTGAGTTATGGACAAAAAACGATTGTCCTTTTAAGAAAATTAGCTCTAACTTGGCCAAATCCTTGCAGATTTTCAAAGGACATGGTGCGTTGGAATCGCAAGGACCAAACCTATCGAACTGCATTCAAGGATTATGAGGTTATCTAAGAACCCAAACACTTAGAAAAATTTCATCCGAGGGCGAACGAATTTTAATTGAAATCACAAAATCCTTGTTTTCTCGACAACCAAAAGGACGATTTGGATGTCCTTTGGACAGTTGGTAGCCCTATTTCATACAAATTTTTTGACATATGTTTCGGCAGGATCCGCAAGGATACGGCCGAGTAAATCACGATTTTCTGTTTTAAAAAATGTCATTTTATTTCAGCTGTTTAAAGGACTTTTATCCTTTTTATTGTCTTGTATGAATTGGCAGGCCAAGGGCTATTTTTTGACCAAAGGACATCCGGTTAGTCCTTCAAATGGACGAGATACGAAGGATTTTGGGAATTTTCTTCAATTTTCTGACCTACCCCCTTAATAAATTTTTGGCGCAATATTTTGGTCGAAAATCAAGGATCCTTGAATGCAGATTGTTAGACCTCTCTCCGGTGAGCTCAAAAACGTGTGTCCTTTTGAAATCCTTCAGGATATGACTGAGTTATGGACAAAAAACGATTGTCCTTTTAAGAAAATTAGCTCTAACTTGGCCAAATCCTTGCAGATTTTCAAAGGACATGGTGCGTTGGAATCGCAAGGACCAAACCTATCGAACTGCATTCAAGGATTATGAGGTTATCTAAGAACCCAAACACTTAGAAAAATTTCATCCGAGGGCGAACGAATTTTAATTGAAATCACAAAATCCTTGTTTTCTCGACAACCAAAAGGACGATTTGGATGTCCTTTGGACAGTTGGTAGCCCTAGTTCATACAAATTTTTTGACATATGTTTCGGCAGGATCCGCAAGGATACGGCCGAGTAAATCACGATTTTCTGTTTTAAAAAATGTCATTTTATTTCAGCTGTTTAAAGGACTTTTATCCTTTTTATTGTCTTGTATGAATTGGCAGGCCAAGGGCTATTTTTTGACCAAAGGACATCCGGTTAGTCCTTCAAATGGACGAGATACGAAGGATTTTGGGAATTTTCTTCAATTTTCTGACCTACCCCCTTAATAAATTTTTGGCGCAATATTTTGGTCGAAAATCAAGGATCCTTGAATGCAGATTGTTAGACCTCTCTCCGGTGAGCTCAAAAACGTGTGTCCTTTTGAAATCCTTCAGGATATGACTGAGTTATGGACAAAAAACGATTGTCCTTTTAAGAAAATTAGCTCTAACTTGGCCAAATCCTTGCAGATTTTCAAAGGACATGGTGCGTTGGAATCGCAAGGACCAAACCTATCGAACTGCATTCAAGGATTATGAGGTTATCTAAGAACCCAAACACTTAGAAAAATTTCATCCGAGGGCGAACGAATTTTAATTGAAATCACAAAATCCTTGTTTTCTCGACAACCAAAAGGACGATTTGGATGTCCTTTGGACAGTTGGTAGCCCTAGTTCATACAAATTTTTGACATATGTTTCGGCAGGATCCGCAAGGATACGGCCGAGTAAATCACGATTTTCTGTTTTAAAAAATGTCATTTTATTTCAGCTGTTTAAAGGACTTTTATCCTTTTTTATGTCTTGTATGAATTGGCAGGCCAAGGGCTATTTTTTGACCAAAGGACATCCGGTTAGTCCTTCAAATGGACGAGATACGAAGGATTTTGGGAATTTTCTTCAATTTTCTGACCTACCCCCTTAATAAATTTTTGGCGCAATATTTTGGTCGAAAATCAAGGATCCTTGAATGCAGATTGTTAGACCTCTCTCCGGTGAGCTCAAAAACGTGTGTCCTTTTGAAATCCTTCAGGATATGACTGAGTTATGGACAAAAAACGATTGTCCTTTTAAGAAAATTAGCTCTAACTTGGCCAAATCCTTGCAGATTTTCAAAGGACATGGTGCGTTGGAATCGCAAGGACCAAACCTATCGAACTGCATTCAAGGATTATGAGGTTATCTAAGAACCCAAACACTTAGAAAAATTTCATCCGAGGGCGAACGAATTTTAATTGAAATCACAAAATCCTTGTTTTCTCGACAACCAAAAGGACGATTTGGATGTCCTTTGGACAGTTGGTAGCCCTATTTCATACAAATTTTTTGACATATGTTTCGGCAGGATCCGCAAGGATACGGCCGAGTAAATCACGATTTTCTGTTTTAAAAAATGTCATTTTATTTCAGCTGTTTAA